>CM024597.1:22012512-23217002 GCA_014182555.1 Eucalyptus erythrocorys
CACTTTTTTTGTTTAAAGATTTGTAATGGTTTAAATTTCGATGACGAAATTTTTATAAGAGGAAAGATTTTTAACATCCTAAATTTCAAATTCTATTTCAATTGGATAAGTTGGGCTTTTCATCGACACGCCTATAGTTCTTTTCCCTGAACTGATTACTCACAAGATAACTCGTCTATTTGGGCGAAGCCGTTAAGGAATCTAAATACAATAGACTTGAGAATTCGACCAGGGAATCGACACTCGACCGTGCTAATCTACAAAGGTCATTCTTTTGCACAATTAAAAGTCGATTAGAGACCGGAGATAGTCGATTTGACAGAGATATGTGATTAGTGTGTGAGTGATTCCACATAATTGCAAAAATTCAGTCGAACGGCACTAGATCGATTTTTCTATCATTTGGTACTACGTGTTCATATTTAAAATTTCGAGTTTTCACGATAGCGAGAGTTGCCCATGTGTTGAAGATGTACATTGTGGCTCGAAGATAATCGACCACGGGTCAATTGCACTAAAAATTTCTAAAAGTTACCCAATAGGTTAGAAGTTATACTAAAATCACGCCCAGTTGAAATTAACCACGATTTCAAAAATTGAAAGTTACGTCATGTCACGATTCATTTTAGGAACGTCGACTCATCCTCCGAAGATTAGTCGTGAACCAATATTTTCGACGAAAATTCAAAGTAAGGATATTTTGGACCGGGAAAATTATAGGGCCGTTTTTGTCACATTTTTGGGATTCAAGTTGGTCCAATTGATGAGGGGAAAAATGTTGAAATTGATGATGGCACATAGGTTGAATTTTTGGGTTTCAATTGAACTTAATTAGGGGAATTGAAGTGGATTTGGGGAATTGGTCCAAAATTCGTAGGCCATGGGGGAGACAACATTTTGGACCACTTGGGAAAGCTTCTGGGAGATGTCTTGTGCAGCAAATTGGCATTGGATGACAACCAAGGTGGTAGGGGCTAGCAATGAGCGAAAATGGATAGAAAAGAAGACTTTGGTGGCCATATGGGCCTTCCTATCTTCAGCAACTTCTTCTCCTTCTTTAGGCCACATTTTCCCATTGTTGAGGTGTTTTGAGAGCTTGAGAAACCAAGGAAACGGACCGGCTCTCCTCTGGCCCGTCGACCACCATTGAAGCCCCCCCCGCTGCCGCTCGCTCGCCGTCGCACCACCATGAGCAGTGTGCGTTGTCCCGCTCGTCCACCCTTTTGTTGCACCCAGCAAGTGTCCCTAAGCCACCTTAGGCCACCGTCGACCACCCTAAACCACCGTTCAAGCGCCGGAACCACCAGTCGCCTGCCCGCGCTGTCGCAGCGTGCTTCGCTAGCCATTCCAAGCCTTTTCAACCGTTGGCTCCAACCCTTCTCGGCCCAACAAGAACTAAAGGATAGCGCTTCCTAGCTCATTTTCAAGCCCGTTCGGTCCTCCATTGTTGTTGCCGCAAACTTGGTTGTTACTCGTCTTTGCGTCGCGACGTTGTGGATTCATGGGATTGCTAAACCGGTGAGTTTACTTGCTAAACTCTACTTAGGGAGTTAATGATGCTTAGGGGTGATTAGTTTAGACTAAGTATGGTTTAGGTGGTTAGTTAGATTAGATTAGTGATTTAATTATTCAATTGTGCGAGGTTAGGTGGTTAGAATAGACTAATTAGAGACTAGGTAAATTGTGCTATTTATCTAGATAGGTTTGAAAATTTTCTAGGCCCATTTAGGTGGTCAATTTAGCATTTCCAGCCTAAGTTGGTATTTTTGATAATTAATTACATTTATTTAATTATTTTTTGGTGTTTATTTAATTATTTAATATTTTTTGGAAATTATACCAAGATAGCCCGTAATCGAATTTCGTGATGATTACGGTGGTGTGCTTAGTTTATGCGATTGATTGCTAAATTATGTTGAAGAAAAATCCCTTGGAGTTTTGAAGTTAACAAAACAGCCTCTACAAAGACGGGTCTCGAAGATTCCAAGACTCGATTAGTTACGTCGAAGTTTTCAAAGTCTAAAGGTTTTCAAAGACGATCGGACCCGAAGTTCGATCACGGTTTTTTCGGTCACGAAGACCTTCAAGACTCAAGTTTCAGTCTTACGACCTTCAAGACCCAAATCTAAGTCTCGAAGGCCGTTCGCAATTTTTACGGTGCGCTCGGGTTATTTTTATGGTTAAGGAAAGTAAGATATTGGATTATATATTTCCTAATCTTAACCATGGAATATCTCTAACCGTGATCGAGAGCTTGGAAGATTTATCCTTCTCGGATTTTATCCATTGAAGATCAAGTTTATTTTTGGAAGAATCTAATTTTGGGAACTCAAGATCCCGATTGTATGGGCGAACAAGATTGACGAGTGACTGCCTGCCTTACATTTTCGGCGACAAGGAGATCACTTAAATTGATTCTGTCCAACGGGTTGATTGGATGAATTTTTGGTAGTGCCAACGGGTATAGAGGCACGGAGGCTATTTAAGGTAGATACGTGTTGCTTGGAAATGAGAAGAGACGGGTAGAAAAATCTCGATGTTAGAATCTCAAAATCACTTGTTCTCTAAAATCTTTCATGTTTGAATTGTGTATCGAAGAGAGTTACGTATAGTGCGAAAGCAGGGAAGCTGTAGGAGAGACGTCTATGAAGAAGTCTAGTTAGGTGTGCATGTAACTGACTAGTTTGCTACATAGTGATTACAGCAGGTTAGGTGCCCCGGCGTGGAGAGGGACGTAAGCTTGGACTAAGCCGAACCACTATAATCCTTGTGTCAATTCTCTTTTACCCTACTCTATTTACTTTATGAATATGTGCTTTATTTGCTATTGATATATCTTTATATCAACGTATTCTACCGTAAAGATTCCAAAGAATTCGCAACAACCTATTCACCCCCAGGTTGATTCTCTAGCCTATTTCAATTGGTATCGAGCTGGTTGCTTATTCATTAGAAGTGTTATTATTTCTAAAAGCTAAAGATCTATGGCTAGTATTTTGGCTCCGGGTTTAATTGAAGGGCAAAGCAATACCGGACCTCCCTACTTAGATGGCAAGGAGTACAACGTATGGAAAAACAAGATGAAGGCATTCCTAAGATCCAAAGATCCTATGGAGTGGGATGTAGTGGAGAATGGAATTACTCTAAAGTTGTGTCTATCACGGGGAAAGAATTATTTGATGGAGTGGGAACAATGCACACCGATATCTCAAAGAGACAAGCCCTTGATGCAAAGGCTATCTACTCTCTATATTGTGCATTATCTCCTCTGCGAATATAATAGAATTTCATCTTATGAAACAGCCAAAGAAGTTTGGGACAGTTTGCATGTCACCTATGAAGGAATGTGATCGAGTCAAAGAAACCAAGGTCAACATCCTTCTTGGACAATATGAAGCCTTCAAAATGAAGTCGGGAGAATCCATCTCGGATATGTTCGGTCGATTTGAGAAATTGTAAACGGCTTGGCATACCAAGGATAGCCAATCTCGGGACCTATGAAGGTCAATAAAGCTGATGAGAGGACTCTCCAAAGATGGAATCACGTCAAGATATCTATAAGAGAAACACAAAGGATCATGCCTCTTTCGGTAGATGAATTGGTCGGCACACTTCAATCTTATGAAGTCGAGCAATTTAATGAGGAATTTGACACAAAAGGTAAGAAGTCAATTGCTTTAAAATCTAATGATGATTAGATGTTACATTCAGAGGAAGACTTGGATGATGAAGAATTGGCACTTCGATTAGAAAATTCAGAAGGTTAAATAGAAAAGGCAGAAGGTTCAATGGAAAGAAACAAAACAATTAAAGATCTCAAAAGAGATCAAATGAAGAAGAAGATACCAGCAAAGAAGTTGTTTGCTTTGAATGTAAGAAAAGGGACACATTAGACCCAACTCCGTCCCTTATTGAAGAAAAAGAAAGGGAAACTGAAAAGTTCAAGAAAGCACTCAAAGTTGAAACGTGGAGTGACACCGAATGTGAGGAGAGTGATGAAGAATATGCAAACATATGTCTTATGGCAAACTCGGACTCGACTCGACTCGACTCGGACTCCGGACTCGATCTCGAATTCGGACTCAAAACAGTGGTATCAAGGTTAGAAATTTAAAAATTCCTATCAAAGTGTCAAAATACATTGATGAACTTTGTCTCAGTCTTAAAGGCTCTCTTAAAAGGATTTCTGAATTGAAAAGGAGAATTCCAAACTGAAACAACAAGAAAAGATTTTATTTGAAAAAGTTGAAAGTCTAGACAAGTCTCTTCTTTGTTTTTCAAAAGAAAATGAGAATGAACTTTAAAGAAAATGCTTGCTTGAAAGAAGATTTATTGAAAAGTCACAAAGAAATTTTCAATGGGTTCAGAAAAGTTGGATAAAATTCTTTCTATCCAAAGACCTTACTTTAATAAATCCGGTCTAGGAATGACACAAGAAACCGTTCCTTTGATCGATTTCCCAAAGGTAAAGGAAAGAATTAGGAATAGGCCAACAAAAACTTTTTATAAAAATCATTTCCAAAAGGTTTTTGTAAAGTCTGTTGGTAGAAATGCTCTTACTTGTTCAAAATGCAAAAGTGTTGATCATTTTAAAAAGGAATGTCCCAAAGTTTGGAGACCTGTTAAGAAGAGCTGGGCAAAGACTGTTTATACTACTAATATTGATGGACCCAAGAAGGTTTGGGTACCAAAGAAGACATGAGTCTTTCTTTTAAATGCAGGTTACCTTCAAGAAGAAAATCAAGTGGTATTTGGATAGTGGATGTTCAAGACATATGACGGGAGACTCAAATTGTTTTACAAAACTCTCATGTAAAAGGAGGAAATGTTTCTTTAGGTGGTAACAACAAAGGAAAAATTGTTGGTCAAGGAACGTGATGATTGGAAATCTCACAATCAACAATGTCTCTCTTGTTGAAGGATTGAACTACAATCTATTGAGTATTAGTCAATTATCCGATTCTCGGATACAAAATCAACTTTCAAGAAAGATACATGTTTTGGAACAAGCAAAGATCTCTCACAATCCTTTGCCGGACGAAGACATGGAAATATTTATTTGCTAGACGTAAGTCGACGGTCCTCAATGCTTGATATCGATTCAAGATGAAGTCATTCTCTAGCATAGGAAGCTTGGACATGTCAACTTTGAAGCAAATCGCAAAAGTGTCATCCAAAAAGCTTGTTCAAGGACTTCCCAACCTCAAGTATCAAAAGCATGAATTATGCACTCCGTGTGTACTTGGAAAACAGGTTAGAAATTCCTATAAATCTATAAATCAAGTATCCACTAATCGTGTTTTGCAGCTATTACACATGGATTTATTCGGGCCAACAAGAGTTCAAAGTATTGGAGGTAAAAGATATTGTTTGGTTATAGTAGATGATTATTCTTGTTTTACTTGGGTATTCTTTCTTGCAAATAAATCTGATGCTTTATCTCATTTTACTAAAGTTTGCAAAGAAAATCCAAATTGAGAAAGGTTATGCAATTTTAAGTATTAGAACTGACCATGGTGAAGAATTTGAAAATCATGATTTTGTTAAATATTGTGATGACTATGGTATTCAACATAATTTTCATCCCCATACACTCCACAACAAAATGGAGTTGTAGAAAGGAAAAATCGTTCTTTACAAGAAATGGCAAGAACTCTTTTGATTGAAAGTAATATTTCGCCTCATTTTTGGGCTGAAGCTACTTCTCTACTTGCTATATCATAAATAGAATCTTTCTAAGACCTATATTAGAAAAGACACCTTATGAGCTGCTCAAAGGTAAGAAACCAATTGTTTCATATTTTCATATATTCGGTTGCAAATGTTTTATCCTAAAGAATTCCAGTGATTGAATTGGTAAGTTTGAAGAAAAATCAGATGAATGAATTTTCCTTGGCTACTCCATGACAAACAAAGCTTTCAGAGTCTTCAACAAACGCACTCAAACTATGGAAGAATCCATGAATGTGAAGTTTGAAGACTCAGTACAAAATCAGACTCAACCTTGAAGATTTTGAGTCGACCAAGTGTCTACAAATTCTCTTGAAGAAAATCAAGCCCCGAGACAACGAGCCTCAAACAAATTCAGTAATTCCAAGGCGAAGAAGAGCTTTCATCAAGCCCGACAAACCAACTACAAGTTAGAAGCACAAATCAAGTCATCCTCCAAACCTCATCATTGGCAATATTGATGAAAGAGTTCGTACAAGATCTAAAGGCGTGAAGCTTCTAGTGCTCTTGCACTCATTTTACGAATCGAACCGAAAAACATAGAAGATACATTGAAAGACGAAAGCTGGATTGAAGCAATGCAAGAAGAACCCGAATCAATTCAAAATCAACAACGTTTGGAAGCTAGTTTCTAAACCAAAAGGTAAATCAATTATTGGTACCAAATGGGTTTTCGGGAACAAGCTTGATCAACAAGGAAAAGTGGTAAGGAACAAAGCAAGACTTGTGGCAAAATGGTATACACAAGAAGAAGGCATCGACTATGACGAAACCTATGCTCCGGTGGCAAGGTTAGAAGCTATAAGATTATTTCTTGTGTTTGCCTGCTTTAAAAATATCAGGTTATTCCAAATGGACGTGAAAAGTGCATTCCTAAATGGAATTATCCAAGAAGAAGTTTATATGGAACAACCACCAAGATTTGAAGATCCTAAAAGACCAAACCTTGTATTCAAGTTGAAGAAAGCCTTATATGGTTTAAAACAAGCACCCCGAGCATGGTATGAAAGGCTAAGTAATTTACTACTTCAAAATGATTTCTCTAAAGGTAAAGTAGATACTACTTTATTTATCAAAAGAGAAGGGAAAGATTTCATACTTGTTCAAATTTATGTTGATGATATTATATTTGGTTCTTCTAATGAAAAACTTTGCAAGAATTTTTCAAAGTGTATGCAAAATGAATTTGAGATGAGCATGATGGGAGAATTGAACTTCTTTTTGGGACTTCAAGTCAAACAATCAAGTGAAGGAACTTTCATTCACCAAGAGAAGTATGCAAATAACCTTATCAAGAAGTTTGGAATGGAGAATTGCAAGAAAACAGAAATGAGAAAATGGGCCAGCTTGATGGGAAAAGAAGAGGAAAAGAATAGATGCTTTGGGCGACCTATATCCGACTTAGTCCTACTTCCCCCTTTCATTTATGTTTTTCTTTAAAAACTAATTAATAATAATTTTAAAAAATTTTAAATTTTCTAAACTTATTTTTATAATTTTTAATTTAAAAGATTTTAATTAGTGCTATCATTATCAATGCAAATACTTCTAAAATTTATATGCTACGCAAATTAGTAAAAATTATTTTTTTTGTTTAGAAGTAAAAAATTAATTCCTAATTTTTCAATTAAATTTAAA
Source organism: Eucalyptus erythrocorys (assembly GCA_014182555.1). Classification (NCBI taxonomy): domain Eukaryota; kingdom Viridiplantae; phylum Streptophyta; class Magnoliopsida; order Myrtales; family Myrtaceae; genus Eucalyptus; species Eucalyptus erythrocorys. The sequence goes on from CM024597.1 coordinate 22,019,881, forward strand.
CCCTACATAAACAGACACAATTTATGTGCCAACAAGAGAAATAGGAAGGGTTGTATGTGTCTATATACACAAAAATAGAAAATTTTTGGTAATTTAAATTATTTCAGAAATTTCGAGATTAAAAAACCAAATTAGAAATGTGTTTAAATGTTTGTGGTTTATTTTTATTTTTATTTTTATTTTTATTTTATGGACATCCCATTGACAAATGGAAATTTTCACAATTTTGCCTATTACAAAACGATATGACATCATGCTGTCCCAACAAAACCATAGGGATGGGCTTTTCGGTAAAAGCATGATGATTCGAAAAAGCAAATGTGGGCAAGTTGGTCGACTTGTGTCCGTCGTGTTCAATGCGATCGCACGAGTACGAGAGTTAGAGATGCTGTATTCTTAAATTAGAAGCTGGTGGGGATCCGACACCTCCTACAAAAAAAAAAAAAGCTTGCGGGGTGCCAATTCCCCATCCAAACAGCCTTCTTCCCCAAATCATTCGAGTTCGGACACCCCGACTTTTACTTTTCCTTATCTCCCCCTGAAGTGGCCATCTCCAATTTCACGGCCAAATCGCATCTCTTGAGGCTTGACCACCTCGAAACCGAACGGCCAGTACCGCAAGCCTCCATTACCAGGCAAGCGGTCTCGTTTTCTTGAGCCCACTCGTGTTTTGCAGACTTCCTTTGATCGGTTTCTTATCTTGCCCATCTCTTTGTTTTCTCGTTGTCGGCTCCGAGAAGACAAGGAGCGCACCCAAGACAAAGTCTTTGCCACCAAGCAAACTACCCCAGGCAAGGAAGATGAAGGATGAGTCCCATATTGTGGGTCGCGAAGATTGCGTGAACAAACTCTTGCTGCAGTTGATCGATGAAGGAGACGGCCGTGCCAACCTGACAGTGATTTCGGTGTTCGGCGAGGGAGCCATCGGCAAAACAGCTCTAGTGAGGAGCGTCTGCAACCGAGCAGAAGTTAAGAATCATTTCGACTGCTGTGCTTGGGTCCGGGTTGGGCCAAAGCCTAACCTGGTTCATCTCATGGTCGACTTGCTCAAGCAGCTGAGAGTCCCAAAATTGCGAGACGTGGATAGTATGGACAAGGAAAAGCTGTCCGAAGAGCTCCTAGGAGTACTGATGGGGTGCTGTTATCTGATAGTCCTGGATGACTTGTGCGATCTCCATCTCATGGATGAGCTCATGATGGTGCTTGCAGACTTGAGGAACGGGAGCATGGTAATCGTCACGACTCGTAGCCCGGGCATACCCTTTTCCATTGATCCGTGGTATTCCAGGCCTCTCAAGTTGAGCCCCCTCAACCAGGAACAGAGCGAGAAGTTATTGGAAAAATGCCGCCCAGCTTCCGATATGGCCAATCCGCCCAGGAATCTCCTCCCTCGCAAAGAGACGATTCTCAGCAAATCGAACGGTTCTCCGGCAAAGATCCTTCTGCTCGTAGGACTTTTATCTACCACCACGTTGGATGGACGCACCAAGCTTGCCAATGGGCTTCCCCATCGTCCCACACTCCAAGATGTTGTGCGTTTGGGTGTTAATGACCTTCCAGAAGGGTTAAAGCAATGTGCTCTGTACTTGACTCTGTTCCCTAAGGAATCTGAGATTCCCACAAGGAGGCTCTTCAGACTTTGGTCAGCTGAAAATCTCCTATCTTCAGCGTTGGAGAAGGGGGCAGAGGAATGTTTCGAGATACTGGTGTCTAGACACATGGTCGAAGTGGCTCGACAGAAAAGGGACGGGAGTGCCCGATCATGCCGCTTGCCTGGATCATTGTACGATGTCTTTTATCAGATGGCTGAGAATGAAAGATTCCTCAAGATCTATGACTGTTCAATTCATGATAAAAAGTTCAATGCCCTGCATATCGCCATACATAGGGATAATTATGGAGGAGGAGAAGCAAATGCGCGAGTAAATGTGTCGGAAGCAGGACAAGAGCGCTCTGAAACAAATGCACAAGTAGCACACGTGGAGATCACTCCCACCGAACCACATCGAAGAATGTCCACCAGCGACAATTTTATGCCATGTGGCATCCAACAACTCTATTCCTATTTGTCATTCAACACCATGAAGCTGGGAACAAGGGCCGGAGAGATAGCGGTGTTACTTAAACCGCTGGTGCCGAAGAGGGACTCGAGTTTGCTGTGGATACTTGATCTCGAGGGTGTCTACAAGCCTTTTCTTCCGGAGGAGCTTGGCAATCTATTGCCGAACCTAAAGTACTTGGGGCTGAGATGGACTCTTCTTGAAAGGCTTCCGAAGTCAGTGGGGATTTTGTCACGCCTAGAAACTTTGGATATGAAGTACACTAACATATCCGATCTGCCGGATTCAATTTGGGAGGCGGAGAATCTGCGACGCCTATACGTGACCGAGGTGGTCTTGGATGTGGCCGCTGGTCATCAATTGGAATCCAAGAAATCATTAAACCGCAACATCAAACCATTTGGGGCTTAGTCACACATGTTAATAGTCCTATGTCGAAAGTGTTGCACAAGTTGTCAGGCCTAAGGAAATTGGCTCTGACGTTGAGGCGCCCTGCAGCGTCGGAAGAAACTAATAATATTTTGAATCATTTTTTTGAATCTGAAGAAGCTTAAATCCCTTAGATTGCGATTGGAGCATCCATCTGGTGACATGGGGGACATGAGCAGGCTCAATTCTCTTTCCAACTTGTACCTGAACGGATATATGGGCATCCGAAGCTTGCTGGAGTCACACATTCCTCCGAAGCTAAAAGTACTAACCTTGTCTAGGTCGAGACTAAAAGAGGATCCGATGGGAGTCCTGAGAAAGCTTGAATGTTTGATCACTCTCCGATTATTTGCCAAGTCATATGATGGCTTGACATTGAGCATCTCAAAAGGAACATTTCCGAGCCTCCGTGCCTTGAAATTGTGGAAGCTGGAGGGCCTGAACAAGTGGACTATACAGGCAAATGCAATGACGTGCCTGGCAGACTTGGAAATTAAGGACTGCAAGCGGCTGAGGACGATCGACGGACTGGAGCAGATCAAAACCTTGGAAGAAATCACATTGGTTAGAGTGCCAGATGAACTCGAGCAAAGTGTCAAAGATATGCAGCCAAATGGGCCAATTATACTGAAGGTATTAGTCACTGAGTTTGATACGCATGCTAGTAACAAATAGGCATGCGTGTGTCGGGTTTAACCTCATAGAACATAGCTAAGCTTTTATAGTGTTAGTGTCGTGCTTCTTTGTGAATATAAGTTTGTGTTCTTGATCATGAACAGAATGAGAACAAAAAGGAGCATTCAGCTGAGGAAGACGGCAAATGAGGAAAAGACCAAGATGGCTATAGTAAATGACTTTGAATTTGTCTCAAGAAAGATGATGAAGATAATATTGATTATTGTGAATAAGACGATTATGATCATCAGTGATATAATATTAGAAATTCTTAAAATATTTTAAAGGATATTTTCCCATGTTAAAGAAAATTATGATTGCATGTATATCTCCTTTTGATTGTTTATATTTTGATTCTTGTGTACTCTTTTTCAACATCTATTGAAATATTCAGAACTTTCACAATTTCTATTTTCTGCATATTTATTTCTTTATCCATGACAATGGAGAAGAAGAGGAGGAGGAAGAGATATGTCTTTATGGGAAGCATGACGAATATTTTGTGGGAATAATTAAAGTTATTCACATGAAGAAAAGGAGGAAGGAAAGAAAATTCTAGTTTTCCCCATCTTGTTTGGGTGTGCGTTGGGAGGAATGTAGAGCTATATGAAAATTCATTTAATTAACAAAGAAATCCTTTTGTGGTAATTTTACATTTTTTTTTTTGGTCGGTGTGGTAATTTTACTTTAAAGAATTAATGTAGTGTACATTGGCTATGTAATTAAATCATCGTGGCCTTTGTTGAATGAATTAATAATTTTTCTTTTGGTCGAATTAATATCACATCAATGATTATTTACATTTAGCTTCATCAATGTTAGCATTTTTTACTATAACCAGTAAAGGTGCCCCGTCAATTTCAAAGTATATTATGTGGACAACACGATATGGATAATAACTGCAATTATGGCATATCAATGGAGATAATTTGCTAGAAATATCACAAGATTGTTCACCTAATTAATTACAAAATATCAAAACATAGTCAACTTTCTCATAAATTTGATAGAAGAATATTTTGTAAAATTAATGTCACGCTTAAAAGACATGAAAATATTTAATGTAGAGTCAATTCATGTGAAGAAGGAGGGTGGTGGGGGCTCAAATTTTTTCCTAATGTGTAGGACCAAATTTGGATTTTGTGATATGTGGTGATTTAATGATGCCAAAGGTTAGGTAATAGAAAACAGGAAAAATTAAGTGCCAAACTCATGTCAAGTTAATCCTTAATCTTTCAATTTGACCAATTTAGTCATAAACATTTTGATAATTTGTCAATATAGTTATTTAGGCCAATTTTGAGTATTAATTATTAACTTTGATGTTGACCATCTTATATGGTGGCTGACATGGATGATTTTTGAAATTTTCTAATCTATTTTCCTTTCCTTTTCTTTATTTTCCTTTTTTTTATTTTTCTCTATATCCCTTCGTCGGTTCGTCAGGGCATTGGCAATAGCCGGTGGAGATTGTTGATCCCACTATGTCTAGTGAGGGTGGCCTTGTCTTTGACAAACAACTTGTGAAAGGAAATAGGGAAAAATGAAAAGAAAGAAAAAAAAAATTCAAAAAATTGTAAAAATTGTCTAAATCAATGTTACAACACCAATTAGGATAATCAGCATTGACTAGACATTTACATAAGCAATATTAGGTTAAAATTAACTAGAATGACTACATTAGCAAATCATCAAAATATTTATAACTAAATTAGTAAAATTAAAATATTTATGAATGAATTGTATCTGCACAATAGATTTAAGACTTTCTTGTAATTTTTTTTTTTTTTTAAATAATAAGTGCTTACTTCGTATCCATTTCGCAAATGGGTAAGATCTTTTCTCTCTTTTTCTTTTTCCCCTTTTCGGTTTTTTAATGTAGCTCTCTTCTCCCCCTCCCTGCCGAGAGAGAGAGAGAGAGAGAGAGAGAGACCTTTGATCTTTGACATGGCAGGTTGTCGATAGAGGTTTTTCTCGGCAAGGGCAGGTTGTCGCGATTGGTGCAACGGCTGCACAGCTCGACAGACGAAGGAGAGAGGCGAAATCGGGAAAAAGGAAAATTAAAAACCAACAAGAAGATAAAGAATGATGAGAGTACATCTTGGCCATTGAATTCGTATGGTGCTGGTCCAAGAAAGTCTTTACTTACTAAACTCAACCAACTTGTAGGTGCAAATTAAGCTGCTACTGCTAATATACTCTTAACTGAATTTTCAAAAAGAAAAAAAAAAAAGGAGAGAGAGAGTGAAAGTATAAAAAGGTTAAAGACTTCTCACATTTTTAACTAATTTCTTTTCGCCGAACATATTTCCTTGTTGAACATTTAAAAAAAATAAAAATGAAGAGAGATGGAGTTAAGGAGACGAAACTAAAGAGGGCTGCGATTTTTGTTAAAAGTTTAAGCCTTTAGATGTTTAGTGTTCCAAATTCATTTGAACTCTTAATTTATTTTCCGTTTGTAACTAATTTATACCCTCCAATTTTAGGTTGAATCTTGGCTGCTGTTATACCTGAGAGAAAGCTTGAATAATAAATATATCTAAGGGTACTAGTTGATTAGTGTTATGGATGAACAACTAATAATGAAAAGCCAAGCAATTTGACTTTAAGCATTAAGAAAAGAGAACAATACAAATGAGATTGATTTTTTTTTTTTTAATGATTAGAATATGAATAGATCTAGAAAAGACTATTGGGTCTTTGTTAATCACAAGTTTCCAACTTCCGACCTTTTCCACGTTGTTGGACTCTCACGAACCACAACGAAGGCGAGCTAGTTCTCGAGCCACTTGATACCTATGTTGAAGTTTCTCCGCAAGATTCGAGGACAATTTAGAAGCAAACATCTTTGTTATTATTATTACTAGCAAAAGTGCATACATGCAATTTGTATACGGAAAATTAATGACATTCCTAGATTAATTAATTGAAATATTATCTAATTTTACCCATCCTATACTGAGCCTCACGGTTTTGTCTTTTTATGTATAAGTGAGCACATTTTTAGGAGGTCACCTATCTTGAGTAGTGATGAACAAATGCCAAAGGAGCTTTGGCATCACAAGGTTGAAGATGATGAATAATACGTTTAAAGACATGAACAGTAACTCATGATGCTCACTAACTTAATTTTAGTATTTCCTTTTAATTTTTCTGATGTGGCACCATGTGAGGGCCACATCAGCATCATGTCAAATTTTTAATGGGGATGTTCACCAGAAACCTAGTGGAGGATAAATGTGTCATTGGGATATAAGTTTGGGATTTCTGGTATTACAAAAAAAAAAAAAAAAAAAAAGATTGGATAAATTTGTTATAAGGAGTGTAATTTAAGGTTTTTGGTATTTTTTTTCCCTTTTTAAATGGTTTGGGAATTATAAAGGTTTATAACTTACCCACTTTGAAATGACATCCCCATCATTATGAGGAAATTGCCTTACTGTCCACACCCCCCTCCCGATTTTTTTTTTTTTCCCTTTTTAAATGGTTTGGGAATTATAAAGGTTTATAACTTACCCACTTTGAAATGACATCCCCATCATTGTGAGGAAATTGCCTTACCGTCTACACCCCCCCCTTCTCTTTGGGTTACGAGACAGTGTGCGGTGGTGAGATAGTCTATCCGTCCATCAGCATATTCAACCACTTACCATGCTAACGATTGGTATGTCGCAATTCAACGAGAACTAAAAGATATTTAATATGGTGGTGATCCTTTTGAATAAACCTTTCCTTCTTGGCATTGCTAAGCCATGAGTCCCATTTTGCTTGTTAACCCATACAACACTCCTCTAGTTACTGCTACGGCCTGCAAAAGCTTGCCGTGTTTGTTTCATGCTTGAGTCCTCTCCCCCCCCCCCCCGAAAAAAAAAAAAAAAAAAATTAGCCCTTTAGTTCTCATCTCTGTGAATCATATAGCACCCACTTATTTGTTATCGACAACATGTCTTGCAGTCATTCATAGCTTGGTCCTTATGAGGGCACAGACTCTGTCGGAGGCGCTCTTTTCTTTGAGCAATGTGTGGAAGGAGTGGGAGCTGAGAGGTGTGGTCTTACTAAGCCTTGCCCTCCAAATTGCCCTCATTTGTCTTGGCAGCTACCGCAAGTCCTCCCCTTATGCTTGGATTGGGGGGTTCACCTGGTTGGCCTACCTATCAGCTGATTCGGTTGCAATTTACGGGCTTGGCATGATCTCCAGCACAATCAAGGACATCCAGGCTGACAAATCGTTGAGCAACCCACACACAAATCTAAGCACCTTTTGGGCGCCATTTCTGTTGCTACACTTGGGAGGCCCTGACACAATCAGTGCCTATGCAATTGAGGACAACGAGCTCTGGCTTAGGCACTCACTAACGCTGGTGAGCCAGGCAATCTTGATGGTTAATGTCCTGGTAATGGCGTGGACTCATCCTACCCTTTCATTCCTTGCTGTTCTAATATTGCTCTGGGTTTCTATAAGTATGGCGAGAGGGTTTGGGTCCTTCGCGCTGCTGGCGAGGAGAACTTCAAGGACTCCTTTGCCGACTCCCAACCCCACCGGAAGGTTTCCGACAAGATTGACCTAGAATGTGACTTGATGCTAGTGGAAGGGTACGATGTTGTGCCTCATCAAGTAATCGACATAGCTAATGAAGATGCTATTACGATCGATGTTGCGATTGCTGAATTTTGCTATAAAAAACTGAGTTACACGAAGGACTTGGAGGACCAAGGATCTAAGTGCATTGTGGGCACATTGCTATCGGCCAGCCGCTTGGTCAACACTACTAACGACTTTTCGTGGATCACTTGTTTAGTGTGGAGGAACGCGACAGTTGCCTTTCAATACTAAGAGGCAAGCATTGTGAAGGGGATTTCAAGGTCATTGAAATCGAACTAGGCCTTATCTACGACTTGTTCTACTCAAAGGCAAAGGCGGTCTATACGAGACGGGGCTTTATTTGTAGACTCGCCATCTTTTTCTCAATCTCTATTGCCCTTGTGCTCTTCTCTTTTACCGACAAGCAATCATACTCGAAGCCAGATCTATTTTTAACCTTCCTGTTGCTAGGAGCGGCCATTTTCATCGAGTTATATGCATTGGCTCACTTTCTTTTCTCTGACCAGGTCGCCTGTTGGCTCATTGAGAAGAAGCAATCCGCCATCTTTTATTTCATCAACCGAATCCAACCGTTGTTGAAAAGGCGTAGGTGGTCCAATTCTATGGGCCAATATAACTTGATGTCCTTCAAAACAAATTACTCCGGCTGGTGGAGTTTCCTCAAGCTATTGCACGTTGAAGAGAAGGCGGTGAAGTTTCTCTACCAAGGCCATGCTGATGTGACCGCCGATATCAAAACCCTAGTCATGTTGAAGATCAAAGAGATGGAAAAGAGGGACGCGCAGAAACTCCAAGCGTGGGATGTGCAGGAACGCCAAGCCAGGGACGAGCAGGAACTCCAAGCATTCCAAATCAGAGACGGGGAATCCACGCGTTGAGCGCACACAAGTTGTTGGATGGTGAGCCGAAATCGAGCATCGAGCTGGATTTCGACGTGAGCATCCTAGTCTGGCACATAGCAACAGAGCTCTGCTATTACCTCGATTACGGATGGCCAGACAGCACTAAGGAGCTAGAGAGGAATGACCAGAGCCCTGTCAAGCAGAAGTCCTTGACAGGTTTGCACTTGTCTCGGTACATGCTATATCTCCAATATATGTGTCCTTCGATGTTGCCATCCAGATTTGGAAGTATCAAGTTGCGAGACATTTATAAAGAGCCCAGCAAGCTTTTCAACTTGCCTAAATTCGCTCAGGATAGAGCTACTCGTGGCCGCAATAGCAGAGAGCTCAAGCCCGACGTCTCGGAAGAACCTGAGATCGCCAAGGCTCGTAAGGAGTTGCTTGACCAAATGGAGGCCTCAGCTCTTGACCAAATGGAGGCCTCAGCCTTTCCACGCGGGTCGCAGGAGGAGGACCAAGTCGGGTCAGTGCTTCGCAAGGGGTGCCGAGTGGCTTTGGAGCTGGAGCACGTCCCGCGTGGGTGGAGATGGAGAGTGATCAGCGAGGTGTGGGGAAATGCTGTTGTACGCGGCTAACAAGTGCAAAGCGAGGGATCATGCTAAGCACATGGGCGCGGGCAGCGAGCTCATAACCCATGTGTGGCTTCTCATGGCACATTATGGGCTAACCGATAGCTTCAAGAAACCACGCAGCCTCCCGGCAGCGACAGCAGAGATAATAGTGAATCCTTGGTGAACAGCGGGGATTGAGGAGGACCTATGGATTAGACAGATCTTGTGCTTTACTGGTTGTTGGTGTTTCAAATACTAAGTTTGAAATAGAATTAAGGAATAAAAAAGCACGATAGTTCAATAAATTATTATTGTACATCAATGCCGTCTATGAAACTTTATGGGATCTCTCAATCATTCTGAAAATTTCAGTTATTGAATGAATAGGTGATTTATAGTGGTGATCGAGAATTGCAAATTAGAGGTGAGGTTGAGGTATAATATGATGCAATGATTTAAGCTTAATTTCACATGAGAAGCATTGACAAATGACATCAAGATGCACCACCGATCCGGACAAATCTACCAATTCAGCTTCCCCACAGACTAATGAGTTGTTTGTCTCTAGCTCTGCCCAAGCTGGAGGCAAATCGTCTTCTTTATTTGATTTAAGCAAGCGATTTTTCCAACGACCGAAGCAAGGGCACTTTTGTCAAAAAAATAAATAAATAATCGCAATCCCAAAAAGAAAAAAAAAGGAAGAAAATTCCCTCTTTCTTCCTCATTCCTGTCGTAGATGGGTCCAACAAGCCCAAGCCCCAACCATTTTAATTAGCTTCAACAGATTGTGCAGTAGGTCTCCAGCGGACAAAACAAGAACAATTTGGAGGAGCTCGTCCCGTGAACGAGAAGAAGCGGAAAAGGAGAAAAGAGGGAAAATTTTAGCGCGTAGACATCCAGACTTTTAGAGGATGTCTCCGGGGAGTGACAATTCCCATCTTCTTCGTTTTTGGGAGCGAATATCGCACACAAGCTTTCTACTTGCTTTGCAAAATTGAGTGGTACATTGGTATGAAAGGGATTGTGAATTCTTCTTGATTGAATACAACATACCACCTTTTCCAGTGTAAGTTTTTTACTCTCATTTTATCAATATATATATATATATATATATATATATATATATATCCTTAAAAAGAATTCTTAGTTAAGATAATTAGCACATGGTCAATAAATAAATAAAATGAATTGACACAAGTCTTTCGGTTAATTTTGTTTATTTATTAATTGGATTCAAATCTCTACATAGGTCCGTAAAGGGATGAGCCCCAGTCAACACTGCTATTGCTTTGATGTCAAGCCAATCAAAGAGTTCAAATTGGAAATTGCAAGATGGCAATTATGTTTATATAAAATCAAGATAAATCCCATACTTCAGATTATTTTCAACATAGATGGAGATCCTTTGTAATCCCATGACAGGAGTACCTTACTTGAAGAACAGAAGGATGTGATTTTTTTCTCATTGTGTTCATGTCACATTAAATGAATACATAAAAATCTCTTTTGTAATTAAGGATAATGTGATCTAGCTACAATGACTCTTCCTCCACCGCATCGAACAGGTTATTGCTTTGCTGAATCCTTGGGATGAATAAGAACGCCCTTGAGGATGAGGCCCGTCTTTTCAGGATGGAGCCTCCCCTGGAGGGAGAAATAAATCGTCCCCACGGTCTTTGGGCCTATCATGAACTCGCCGGCACGGAGCTCTCTCCATTCGTAAACCGGCATCTGTGGCGGACCCTCGGTGCGGGTCTGTTTTGTTCCATCCGGTAGGTCTAGCTCGAGCTTCGCCTGAGAATACCACTCAGGGTTAGTTCCGGCGAGTCGGACCACGAATGCGACCTCATACGTAGTATTAGGAGAGAGCGCTCTCGTCTCGAATCTTCCCTGAATTAAGAGATAGGATGACTTCTTTGATTTGGGGACGAGTATGTCTACAGTGCTGCGGAAACTGAACCTGGAGAATTTTAGTATTAACAAAATCGCGATATGATGCACATCAACCTGATATAACACACGGATGCCACATTGAGTAGTGTTCTAATTTCCTTGTAATCGATCGAATTTGTGAAAACGTACCATTTTTCTTCCGTGGTGATCCAACTCCAGCAACTTTCTTCGTCGTCCCCAGCAATGTCACACGCCTTGGGAAGGACCAGGAAGCAGTTCTTGTGGAGCTTATCCTCAAACCAAAACTTCTGTCAAATCCATTGAGAGGTGAAAATTTCTTTCTAGATAATCACTATCACTGATCGCAAGAGTTCTGTTATTATTGCACAAATGTGTGAGATGTGCCTTTCCAAGTTAAAGAAACAAAACGGTATCATCAAACAAAATCTATGCCTTCCATGTCATCATGCAAATTCTCGCTAACCATTATTTCCTTTTGGAATATGGTGTGTAGTGAACTTAATTAGTTCCTAGATCAGTTCAATTTATTGTGTAAAAGGTCCTTCAAGACCCTATGCGATCGATCGACTGACCTGACCACACATCTTGTAGTTAGTATTGATAGATTGATAGAGAGATGGAGTTGAAAGAGTAAGGGGACTTTGCCTGTGTGTTGTTTTCCAGGAGCACTCCTTCAGATACCACGCAACGCCAATCCTTCACATCGACGGACGAAATGTCGGCTGGCGTGATTGCATTTCTCATGAGGGCTAAACTGTTGAGAGAAGGCCCTCCCACCTTTCCTCTACTTCGACTATCAGTTTCCTCATCAGCTGGGATTGAACCACCATTTGTTGCAGCTCCTGCTGCCATTTTCTTTTAAGGAATTAGAGCACCTGTCGCAGTACATATTAATAAGTTTATCGTAATTGTACACACAAAAGGACAAGAAGAGACGAGGAAAATCTCATTTACCGATTCCGTGATGTGCTTCGTTTCGAGCAGGACAATTGAACACTTCAAGTTATCACAAGTTAGATTAGGGAGCCATTGAATGCTTTGCTTGGGAAAACAAAGGGATCAAAGGAAAGACAGTGGGGCCAAAGATCAACGGATCAAATAGACTCGGTCCACATGATCTATAAACCTAACAATACCGATTTTTTATTCCACGTGTGAGGCTGTTAAGTCACTGAGGTTCCACTTTTTAGAATTTTCAAACTTTTGCAAGTTTGAAAAGACACAATTGGGCCTTGATGGTCTTGTCCGTTCAACTTTCTAGCTAAGAAATTAGGGTGTGAACATGAATGCCAAGGGGTTGTGAGTGAAAAAGAAAAGTTTGGGCATGGAGCCGTGAGCTTATGAGTAGAGAATTAAAAGAGAGAAAATCACGCTGAGCATGAAGGAGATGGTGCATGAGCGATTCCATGGCATTTTAGAGCAAGAAATCAAGAGCGTTGAAATATCCAACACAATGAGATTTTATATGATGGGATCTCCTCAATTTATCTACTTAAATTTTTGAGTTGGACTTTCTAATATTGTGTCTTATTAGTCTAATTCCACATACTAGGGCTTGTTGGGAGGCTTTGATGTCATGGTGAGTCGATGTTAAGAGAGCTTTGATTCGGAGGTTGATGAACAGTTGGCTTAAATTAAGAAGAAGATCAACAGGAAGGGAAAAAGAAAAATAAAAGATGGCTGGAAAAAAGAAGAATTCATCAAATTACTCAAAACAACAAACATCGCTTTATCAAACTATGAGCCATGCTACATAAGACGATTGGCAATAACCAGATTGTCACATCAACATTTTTAGTGAAAAATTGATAGGAAGAATTATATTGAAATATCATGCAAAAGTTTGTGATTATATTAGCAAAATTGGAAATTTTTGGATTGAATTGGCAATCGTACAAAATTTCCCTTCAATATATAAATTGCGTTAGTAGCATAAGAAAATTTGTCCTTAATTCCATTTCACTGGATCTTTGTGAACAGAATATTTTAATTATAACATCTATTCTCTTTATCAACCAGATGGAAAATGCAAATCTTTGTATTCGCTTGAACTCCTTGAACCTTTCGATAAATGGGAAAAAAAATTCTTGAACTTGTATGGGTTGCAATCTTCTATATTCAACAGTGGATTTTTTAATGCTCAAGTTTTTCTGTATTTCTTCATTAGATCAAATTCCACCTTTTATATCTTCCAAATATAAAAACTAGATATTTCCACTGTTGAAAACTCATTTTGATCTAACACTCTTATCTTGAACATCTGTCAAATCATATACAATCACACCAATCCAACAAGAGCCATTACGGCGACAACTATCTCCTAATCACAACATGGAACAAATCGAATTTTTGGCACTTGCTAGGCCAACCACACAAATGCACTTCTTACTCCCATATCTTACTAAGACACTGCTCAATGTTGCACTTATATAAGGTTGCATGGTTTGGCTCCAACTTGAGAAGACAGTCTCATCTTCACTGACTCAATGCCTCTACACCATTGTCCTTTTAGCTAAGTTAATCTATGAAAAAAACAAAAAGATTTTCACTTTTTATGGATAACTTTGGGAATCCCATTTTCCTCAAGTTGCTGTGATATGATCAATCAAACGGAGTCTATAATATTAGTTTTGGTGCATTGAGAGGGAGCCACCATGGCCTCTCCTTTAGTTGGCACTTACCCCAATTGTTTTCTTTTTCTATTATCTTAGACCAAGTCATTTTTTGTATTACGAGCTTATTTTTACAATTGCCAATCAATAATAGTAAGATCATTTGGTCAAAAATAAATTCATAAAGGGGAATACAAGAGTCCATAATTAATTTGTTCTTTGTCGCCATAGCAGGTTGCTTCCTTTCGAAAAAAAAGGCAAAAGCAATTTCATTAAGAACATGATTAAATTATTTATTCAGTTTTAGATACATAAGTCAATGAAAAATAACTTATCTAATAAAATTAATCCCCAAATGAGATTTAAAAAATCAATTACGAGGTAAAGAACCATGAGTGATTTACTAGAGAAGTTAGTGATCACATCCAAAGATTGAAATAACAATTGATATTTCGTAATGAATTAGATAGTTAAAGTTAAGAGAAGTCTTACCCTTTAGCATAGCAATGATTACATCAATCTTTCTATTTTTTAAAAATTTACACTTTACATCATCCATTTTTATTAGATTATTAAGTTTTCTGCTCAATAATAATTAATTTACAAATATTTTTTATGATCATCAATCAAATCTCTTCTTCAATTTTTTTTTTTTTTCTTTGTTTGGAACTACATCAAAAGTGGAAGCTACCTGTTAATAAGAATGTACATTCACTAATCTCATTCATCAAAGTTTGGCTATATCATTAGAAAATGCTTGAGAGTATTGCAAGATTATTTACCGATGATTTTTAGAAAATAGAAAACCTTCAATTTGGGGACTAGTTATTATGTATTGAGAAAATAAAAATTCTTGCTTTGCTTGTAGCATTTAACTAGTCTATTGATAAATCCAGTTTATATATCTACTAATAGCTGAATGGAACAACTTACAAACCAATCTGTTGATAGAAATTCAATTTCTTTCTATGGACCGAACTATATATGTTTTTCAAGTGAAATTTTATCTTTTTCCTTTTATTTTACTATTCTTGCTTCAAAATGTGGCCTCAGTTAATTTTAAATTTAATGAAAAGTTGATAATATAATCCCAGTAAAACTTCGAAATGCGAGGTCTAAGCAAATCACATGCCATTTACCCATTGAGTACGTAGAAATTAGCCTAGAACATGGGAGGTTAATAGGGTTAGGCATGATAAAAATCTAGTTAATTTTAGAGAATCTATTATCTGGTTCAAATTGGAGCTCAAGAGATGTTTCCTTATATGCTTTTCACAGGTGAAAGAATAGCACAAGTGTCAAAACTTAACACAAGGGGACACTTCGCACATGACAAAATTTTTGGAACAGAAATCAATTTTTGACCAGAAATTGATTTCTTCATTTCTATTTCATGGACAAGTTTCTGAACAAAGAAACGCGTTTGATAACAATTCAGAATTTCTATTTCTAAAATAAAACTTTGTTTGATAACAAAATAAAAGTCTTGTGGCTGGAGTCTGACGTCCAGCGATCGATGTTCGGCGTTTGTTGACTGGCAGCAGGTGGCCGAAGTTCGAAGTCCAACGTTCAATGTCCGGTGGCGAGCGGCCAAAGTCCGGAGTTCGGCGACCGATGACCAACGTCCAACGTCCGAAGTTCGATGTCCAACATCCAGCATCCGAAGTCCAGCCATAGGAGGTCAGCGGCGGGTGGCGGGCGGTCGACATCCGATGGCCGATAGCAACCGGCGGATAGTCAGCGGCGAACATCCAGTGGTTGGTGTTGAGCCTCCCGCATCCAATGATTGGTGATGAGTGGCCGATGACCGGTGGGCGTTTGGCATCCAACAATTGGCGGTTGTCGACTTGCGGCTGAAGTTCGATGGGCAGCGCTTGAAGTGCAATGGTCGGCAGCTGACGTCCGGTTGCCGGCGATTGGCAACTAGTGGCCGGGGCCAGTGGCGGGTGGTTGGCAACTGACGACAGGCATCCAGCATCCCACAGGTTACAAGTGGGCGATGGGCGGTGGCGAGAGTAAATGATAAGAAAAATTTTGATTTCTCATTTCTATTCCAAAAATAGAAAAGCTAAAAGTTTTTATCTTTTATTTCTACTTCAAATCTATTTCTGAAATAAAAATCTGTTCCAGAAATAAAAAATAAAATTGTATTACTAAATGGATTTCTGTTCCAAACATGTTTTGAGGAACAGAAAAACAAAGAAATAGAGAAATAGAAATGTTGTCATGCATGCCCCTTAAGTGCTAAAAATTATGAAAGTGATACTTAAGTGCTACTTTTTTAAAAAAAAAGAGGCACCTGAGTGCCAAGTCAAGCGAATCCTACCGAAATCCTACGTGGCAATTTTTTATTAATATTACTCATCTACATAGCTCACGAGAAAGTTGGCTCAATAAAAAGCGCCAAACAATGTCACTTTGGTGTGGATTTGAATTTTAATATTAATGTTAATTAAATTAAATTAAAATACAAATTTAAAATTTAAATAAAAAAAAAAAACTTGCAAAATGGTGAGGGCTCAATCCTTGCCATCGCCTTTTGCATTGTCATCGAGAATGGTTGGTTATGATGGGGGAGGCTAGGGCCCTAGTCAACTACCGGTGAGGGCCTGCGAGCCCTCGCCTAGATCTAAGGTAAGGGTCGTGGCACTCCCCCAAATTTGACGAGGGTCGTCGGGCCTCGGCCAACTGGACCAAGGGTTGTCGTTGGCTAGGCAACCCCCAACGAGCGGTGGCCCTTAGCCTAGCTAGGCGAGGGCTAGTGACCCTCGTCATTAGTTGGCTAGGATGGTTGCCAGCCTTTGGCCAAGGCCCGGCGACCTTGGCCAACCCTCCCCCATTTTTGCTAGCCTTTCTTGACAATGGCGGGAAGGGAATGGTGAGGGCTAAGCCCTCGGCCGACTACAATCTTCATCTTCTTCCATTTTTTAAATTATTTATTTATTGATTTATTTATTTATATAAATTTAGTTTTTAATTTAATTTAATTAGTGTTTATATTAATTATCTAGCCATGTCAAGTAAAATGATGTCGTTTTTATACTTGTCTAGCCATGTTAGTATTCAAAACGATGTCATTTTGCATTTGCTTTGCCAGAAAAGTGCCATCTATGTATTTTGGCTGGATGTTGGCATTTAATTTATTCATTTTGCTCCAATTTTAGCACTTAAAGGTGCGTTTGGTAACGCTTCTATCTCCAGGAATAATTTCTTATCATAAATGATTATATTTTATTCTTTTCTTGAAATAATTTCTAATAAAAAATGATTATTTTTTATTCTCTTCCCTGGAATAATTTCTAAGCATTTTAAGTCGTTTGATAACTATTCAAAATTTTAATTCTCGAGATAGAATTGCATTTGGCACCGTGTTAAATTACGGTACAATTAAAAATTGATTAGAGATCAAAGATAAGTCAATTCGACTAAGATGCGTGGCTAAACATGGGTGATTCCACCAAATTGAAAAATTATCATCGATATGTACTAGACTAATTTTTTTGTCGTTTTGGTACTCCGTGTCCGTATTTAAAACTTTTAGATTTTTACAACCATCGAGAGTCGCCAATGTGTCAAAGAGATACGTTGTGGCTTGAAAAAAATCGACCACGGGTCAATTGCACTAAAAATTTCTAAAAGCTACCTAGTAACCTAGGTCACGCTAAAATCATGCCAGATTGAAATTAACCGTGAATTTGAATCCGATTTCAAGTTGAAAGTTCTGTCATGTCATGAGTCATTTTAGGAATGTCAACTCATCCTCTGAAGATTTTTCTGCAAATCGAGATTTTTGTCGAAATTTCAAAGTAAGGCCGTTTTTGTCCGAAAAATTTAGGGGACTATTTTTTATCATGAAATTGGGATGCAAGTTGGATCTATTTGTGAGAAAAAATGTCAATTTGATCATAGGCACCTTGGTGGAATTTTTGGGAGCCGAATTGAATTAATTCAAAGGGGATTTGAAGTGGAATTGAGAGAAATTGTGCAAAATTCGTATCCCCTTGGTCCCCACCCTTTTGGACCATCTCAATAGCTTCTAAAGGAAGATTGGTGGCTGGAATATTGCTGAGGAAGCTAGCAGCCACGGTGGGACCTCTTCTAGGGAGACAAGAGGATAAAAAGAGAGAAGAGCGACCCCCTGCCAATAACCCATCTTCTTCTTCCTCTGCCCTTTGCTTTCTCCATTACAGCACTTTAGAAGCTCTGAAAATTGCAAAGAGAAGCCAAGCACAGCCCCCTCCTCCATCGAGCAGCCCACCAAGCCGCCGGAGTCCCCCTCGCGCGCCGTTGCTCCCCTGTCACTGCCGTTGGAGCCCCGCGAGTCCTACCGCACCGTCCTGCGTCCTGTCACACCCAACCACCTTTCCCTGTGTCCTCTGGCCATTGTGGAGGTCACCGGAGTTTGTTTCGCCGCCATCTAGCAACCGCCTCTACCCACCTGGACCACCACTGCTTATTCTAGTTGTTTTGGCCCAACCAGCCACCAGTTCAAACTTTCTCGGCCAAGATCAATAGCCAAAGCTCCAACAAGACTTTGGAACTTCGAGGCCCACTTTGGAGCCCTTCCCAACCTTGCTTGGTGCGCCCGCTTTGGAGTTTGTGGCCCATCTCCACTTCGCCGTTGTTGTGAACTCATCAACATTCAAAACCGATGAGTTTACTCACTAAACTCTGCTTAGGAAGTTAATTATGCTTAATGATTGATTAGTTTAAGTTAATTAGGGATTAGGTGGTTAGTTAGAATGGATTAGTGATTTAATTACTTATTCATGCATGTCAGGTGGTTAGAGTAGTGTAATTAGCAAGTAGATAAGTCATAGTATTTATCTAGATAGGTTTGGAAATTTTTGGGCCCTTCTTAGTATTTAATTAAGCTTTTTCGGCCTAAGTGTGCATTTCTGCTATTTATTGGTATTTATTTAATTAATTTTGGTAATTATTTAATTAATTATTATTTTCCGGAAATTAGACCGAAATAGCCAAGTGACCGAAATTTGGTGTTGATTGCAATGGTGCAATTGGTTTATTTAATTGATTGTTATTTTGTGCTAATTGAGTGAAATTTGTAATTTTGGGAATTTATCCCAAAATTGAGTATTTTCAGTATTTAATCGGGAAACACTGGGGCGTCGGTTTATAGCGCCAAAAATATTTTGGTGTACCATATTAAATGATGGGATTTATGAAAAGAAAAATATTATATTTTGGCTAAGGCCGACCATGTACCAACACACGATTATTTTTATCAGGAATGATAAAAATTGTGGCATTCTCAGTTGGTGAGAACAGTATATTATATCAACCTACGAGCTTTGATATATCAATTTAGCGCGAATAGTATACTTTATCAACTTAGAATGAGCATCATAAGTATACTATATCAACCAACGGGCTTTGATATATTAGCTTAGCACGAGCAATATACCTTAGCAGCTTATAGTGAGCATTATTAGTATACTATATTAGCCTACGGGCTTTGATATATCAACTTAGTGCGAGCAATATACTTTATCAGCTTAGCGTGAGCTATATTATTTATCAACTTAGCGTGAGCTATATTATTTATCAGCTTTTAATAAGTCTTATTAGTATACTATACCAGCCTAAGGGCCTTGATGTATCAGTTTAGCGTGAGCAGTATACTTTATTAGCTTAGAGTGAGTATTATCAGTATACTATATCTGCCTACGGGCCTTGATATATCAGCTTAACGTGAACAATATACTTTGTCAGCTTATGGTGAGCAATGTTCGACTTGATCAAATGGTGTTGATGGTATTGATGACATGGAGTCGAATGAGTCAACTGATCGATGTTGATCTGAATTGAAATGATTGGATGATTATATGAATTGTACTAACTTACAAGAAGGATCTAAGGCAAAGGTGAGTCCTCTGACTTGTGCTTGTGCTTATGCAGCCCTTGAGGCATATTTCCTTTCTAGTCGAGGTTTAGGGGGTGAACTTGCTAAGACGCCATCTCACCTTGTTGTGGGATAATATTTATAGGTCCGTTGATGGCTGTATCACCCGAACATTTTGGCCAACCGAAGAAGGTTATCGAGCAGCATTCTTAGATTCCCCTCCTCTGGGTTAATGAGGGTCTACCCCACAAGATACCTCATCGATTTAGATCATGGTATTGTCATGGGCAAGATGAACCCAGAGAAGGCCTTTTTCCAAAGTTTGAGATTCCTAGGTCGGTACTAGAGATTGCCTTTGGCAAGGGCTCGATTGATCCTCCTGGTGGTTTAGTGGTAGACCCGGATCTTTCGGATCTAGGGTCCCAAAGTATTCAGTTGAAGACTTGAATGCTTAGAGGATCTGTAACGCTCCCCTTTTTGCAGACTTTGTATATATTGACTAATATTGTATATGACTTAGTTTGATATGTATAGAAGTGTGTTGGGGTTTTCGAAAATTTATGGTCTTGCTTTTCTATTCCATCTTATCATTGTCTGGGGATTAATTATTCGCTTTCGCATACGCATTAAAATGAGTGGGTCGGCGACACATCTTGAGACGTCGCTATTTAATCGACCAATAAGAGATGGGCACGTGCTCGGAGGATCGGGATGTGATACAAACACTTATTGTTTCCCAAGTCCTAATTATGCCCAATAATTTATACAGTATTTCACCTCATAATTTCTCTTTAAATAATTTTTCAATCTCATGAAGGTATTCACAAATCTTACTACAAAATTATTAGCTTCAACACTCATGGATATCTTCAAGGTGTACTTCATAAGCAAAAGCTCATCCTTGATAATCTTCACAAAGAACATTCACTTCTTATATATAGGCAAGAATTGAATCCTAAATAGAAAACCTCTTTTTAGGAAATTTTCTCCAATTAGTAAAACCATTTAATTAGACAAGCTATTCAAGATAAGAAAATTACTTGAATTAAGAAACTTTCCTTTTCAAACTCAAACTCGAGACAAATTACAATATAACAAAGTCCATTTAAGAAAACCTCACTTTTTATTAGCGAAAGCAAATTATATAGGCAAATTATTTTCCATCAATTGTGTCCCTTGAATCCAACGGTGTTTTGACCTGTCTGAAGATTCTTCCATGACTAGTTTGGTGATTGAATATCTAAGGGATTTAAACATGCCAAAGGATTGGGCAAATATTGAGAGCTTTAACACTCTGAATTATCTCGCTCCCTATTACTTGTAAATGTTATATTGTTGGCTTGTGATTCTTTTTGTCTAAGGGTCTTTGTTGCTCATTGTAATCTATTAATTGAGAAGTGTGCAAGTGTAATGAAGTCGCTCGTGTATTAATAGAATCATTTATCAATTTTGATCAAAAGTAGCACTCATTACTTTGTAATATTTCTTGAGAGTATTATCAGCTTTCAATCTTGTCCATGATCGTTAGTTTGGGAAAGTGAATATAGCCTTTGTTAAATGCCCATCAACTATGTATGTGTTTGCAATTATCTTCTTTCTCTTCATTCATCTTATTATCTATTTGACAAAAGCACTTTGCATTTGCTATTTTTAAACTGATTCTCCATCTGCTAGAGTTTAAATTGAAGTACTCAACGAAAGTTTATCAAAAGTTGTTTTAAAATAATTTATTTATCCCCTTTAGATTGTATCATTGGCCTCAACAATTATCTCAAGCAAAGGAGCACCACCAATAAGGAGCGAGCCAGAAAAAAAAAAAAAAAAAAAAATAGGATTAATATCCTGAAAAACTCCAAACTGGTATACTTTGTGACAAATTTACCCCAAATTAATTTTTTGACTACAAAAAACCCCAAACTGGTACATTTGTAATAAATTTACCCTATGTTAATTTATGTTAAATTTTATCGTCAAATTATTAAGTTAAATGACACGTGATGATTGACTGATATATCAGTTTGAGATTTTACTCTCTATTTATCATAGTTTATAATTTTTTTGATTTTTTTTGTAGTATTAATTCAATTTAACTGATGATTTATTTGTCACAAATATATCAATTTTGGGTTTTTGGTGGTTGAATAAATTAGTTTTGGAGTAAATTTGCCATAAATATACCAGGTTTAAGGTTTTTATGATCGATCGGGGTAAATTTGTCACAAGTGTACCAGTTTGGGGTTTTTCATGATCAAAAAAATAGTTTGGGATAAATTTATCACAGATGTACCAATTTGGGATTTTTCATGATATTAACCCAAAAAAATACATACCCAAAATATGGATAGGACCAGCCTAGTCTAACTTAGACAGATTTTGCAAGCCCGAAATAGGTCCATGCCTGGAATTTGGGACGCCTTGGTGTTTTTTTGTATTCTCACCGACCAAGGCCTTTGGGCCTGACATGTTTATGTCGTAATGGCCCGGATTTGCTTGAAGTAATTTCCTAATACGGTCATAAAAAAGTTAAACAAATTATTAGAAATCAAATAAACGTGAAAAGATGTGGTGGCGATAGTTCAACTATGAAAATTGGCAGAAGATATGCCAAAAAAGTGAACTTTGAGGCTAAAAACAGCCACAAAACCTTTGCTTTCAGCCTCGGTCTCCGATTGAGCTTCGAAGAATTGTACTTACGGTCTCCATAACTCTACCTAGATGAAAATATGTGCGCCATTGAAGTTGAGGTGCGCAATACTATAAAATTACTAAAATGTGAAAAAAAATAGAAAATATATAACTAACTTGGTGTTTTATATTCTTAATAAAAAAAAGTAACAATTCAACCTCAAACCTAATCGGCCTTGACTAGACTTACGGGCAGGTGATATCCAACAAACTTTTTACATTTTAGATAGGGATAAGTGCGTTCGAAATTCTAAAACTTGTCATGAAAATAGAATTGAGTTATAAAACTTTTAAATGGTACAATTAACTATTAAAACTTGTCAAGTTAATATAATTAAATCCTAATACCTGTTAGCATTTTATGTTTATCAAGTTAGATGGAGTTAATGAAAAATCTTAATAAGTTTTTTGACTTAATTGTACTTTTTGAAAGTTTTTAAACTCAATTATACTTTCATGATAAATTTTAGAATTTTCAATATACTTATTAATCTTCTGTCATAAGGATTTTGTAAACTTAGGTGTGGATAGAAAGAAAATCATGAGTGACAATTTCACTATTATGAAGGGAAAAAAGCATTTAGAAAATAGTTAATATCACGAAAAATCTCAAATTAGTATGCGGCAAATTTATCTCAAGAAATCCCAAAATTGATATTACCAATTACATATTTACCCTATGTTAATTTTGTTTAATTTTTATAGCAAATTGTTGAGTTAGATAACACGTTACAGTTAACAGATGTATCAATTTAAGTTTTACATTTTATTTGTTATAGATATAAAAGTTTATGATTTTTTGTCATATTAATCTAACTTAAAAACTAACAAAGGGTCACGAATTTATTGGTATGAAGTTCTTTGGGGTTAAAAATTAATTTAGATTAAATTAATTACAATATATCAGTCTAGGTTTTTCGTAACGTTAATCATTATATATATTGACTCGATTAACAAAGAATAATCAAATGCACCGAAGACATGGACTTTTCCCTCTTTTCCATGAGGTTGAACCCTCGTTCATCCCCTGACCTATCTTTCCCTCTCTCGTAACTTCCCTCTCCTTTGTCCCCTTCTTCCTCAGATCAAAACCCACTTGTCGTTCTCAATCGCCCGCATCAAAGCTTTCTCCCACTCAAGTGTCAACCCAAGAAAAAGCTAACCCAGAATCACTCGGAAAACAGCGCAGAAAGATAAAGGGAGTGGAGGGAGAAGAGGAAAAGGAGGAGCCAAAGAGGAGCCAAAGAGAGGAAGACAAGAGGCGCTTGGGCGGAACTGGGCGGCGTCTGATGCTCCCCGTTGTTCTCCTTCAATCCCAACTTTTTCTTGAGGTCAGTTCTCATCTGGGTCCCCTGAATTGCCCTTAATTTTACTAGTAGAGGGCACTGTCTTCTTGGTAGAAAAGCTTCAATTTTTAGGTGGCTTTGCAGAGGCAGTGATGGTGATTGGGAGCAGTAGTAGCAATCACAATCACCAAGAAGATGCGGAGAGGAACCCTGCAGCGGCGGCAGGGGCAGGGGCGGGGGCTGCGGTGCCCAGAAGCGGCGGAGGGGGTGGCAGCAGGTCATGGGGCACCACGGTCTCGGGCCAATCTGTGTCGACCAGCGGCAGCATGGGGTCGCCGTCGAGCCGCAGTGAGCAGGCCATGGCTACTCCAGCGAGCGAGAGTACTTTTCTCCGCATGAACCACCTTGACATTCACGGGGATGATGCTGGATCTCAGGGAGATGTTGGGTAAGTGGGAGTTGTTTCTTTTGTTTAGCTGAATTGTGTTGTGTTGACGTGATGCTGGAGACAATTGGGGAGGTACTGTTATGTATGCAAGCTCTTGATGAAATGTGAACTCAGTATCAACTTCTTTGTGGCCAAACTTATGGGAATTTCTGAGAGGTAGATCATATGAAACTCCTGATGCGTGAATTTGCAATGCTGATTTGGTTTTGCTGCTTTGGTGAAGAGCAGGTCCCATATCAGCTTATAACATTGGTGAAATGTGCAATGTATACTCTTTTTGGTCCTTTTAGCTAAGTTGAATCCGTAGATTTTGTCTAGTGGTTGGAATTGTATGAATGTGTTTAAAGGTTAAGTGTACCACATGATGTGAACATTTGATAATTAACTCCTGCTTTTACAATTGGTATCACCAAGATGAAGTGGGAAATCCTGTGGCATTCCATGAATTAGGGGCAATTGAATATAGTAGTTATATCTATGCACAAAGTTTGATCTTTGTTTTGTGCTTGAGGTATTGCTTCATGATTTTCTGTTTAGTGGCAAGAAGAAGAAGAGAGGTCAACGGGCAGCTGCTGGTGATAAGAGTGGAAGAGGACTTCGCCAGTTTAGCATGAAAGGTGATTACTACACTTTCTGATGATTCCTTTACTTGTTTTGTTGTTTGTGAGAAAAAAATGTATTCTGTGGCATGAATGGGGAGTAATAATGCTATGACAACGCTTCTCACCTATGAATAACTTCCCTCTTATTAATTTACATTCATTGTTTTGGTGTTTTAGTGTGTGAAAAAGTGGAAAGCAAGGGAAGAACTACTTACAATGAGGTCAGGCAGTTTAATGCTTTTTAATTTGCTTTCCTTTGTTTGGTTTGCTATCCATGTGTGAGTGCAGATTTCTATGCTTACGGCTCTTTGTTTGAGCTGGAGTCAAATTCGTGTTTCAATGGCAATGTTCACAACCAAGCTAATAATCCCATCGAGTTCTTTTGCCTACTGTCAAGTTCTCTTCAGCTTTTGCAAGAGCAAGGACATTCTCTAAAGAGTTTTTAAGGATATTTTCTCTCATTGCTTAATTCTAAAATTGAAATCCAGCTATAATGATTCAATTACTTGTGGAATAGGAGGGTAAAATGTACATTCTATAGTTGCAATAAGTGTCATGCCACATTTGAGGCATTTGTATTCATTGCAACTTATATCAGTGATTATCTATGATGGTCTGCATTCTCATTATTCTGACTAGATCAGTAAACTTCTTTTCTCCTTTACATTATAGAATATTATGATTAGTTAAGGACCTTGAGCATTCGTCTATTCAGACATGGTACTAAACATCTTAGAAGGATCCATAGAGCCAATATCCCCTGTAAAAGGGCCTTTTGTTGATGTTATTGGAACCTTTTTTTGACCTATGGTGGTGGTTTAGCGTTAGTTGTTGTCATTATCTGAAATATGAGGGATTTATTATATTTGAAGCAGTTTTTGGTATGATTTAAGTGTTGGAGCCAGTAATGGTTATTTAGACCTTCTCCTAGATTCTTGGCTTAGACCCCATGTACATTGTTTCTCTCACAAAACATCATGACCTTCATTTGATATCTTTTCTTTTGCTTCTCTTTCTCTTTGGGTTTATGTCTTTCAACTTTTGTAATTTCACTAAAATCTCATGGTATGAATCTCCTTTCCTTTCATTTTTCCTTGGTTCTCATCTTCCAAAGGTAGTCCAGAGTTATCATTTTCCATTTCTTCTGATGTCATTTTCCAATTTTTTGTTAACTTTTCACAATAATGATCCAGATGTTTAGTTGTCTCCTTCAGGATAGGTATCAGCAGAAGCTTATTTGAATTTTTTATCCTTTTGGTACATGGTCTCCTTTTCTGATGATCTAAAAGCATAGATTTCTTCATTATGAAAAACAATGCCTTATCACACTATCCTGACAATTTGTTCCTTATGTTTCCTTGTTGGCCCTTTTCCCTTTTGTCACTGCCAGAGGAGTTGCCATAGGGCCTCCCTCTTTGGATGAAAACTAGCCACGTTCATTAACAGAATGACCTTCTCTTCCCCTATTTCCCCCCTGTATCCTAAAACTTATGGGACCACTTAAATTGTTCCACTAATCTTCAACATCTTGATGTGAGCCAAAATCTTCAATATACAGGATTTATCTACCTAGAACAATTTTACAAATTGAAACAGGCAAAAAGATTTAGCAATTAGGAGCCACTTGTAGGGGTCTCTTTGAAATCAAAGGTCAACTTATTTTGACTCAAAGTCTAAATGAATGTTTGAAGATTAAGTATGTTCACATGTAATTGTACTTGCGTCACTTGTTAAAGTCAATCTAGAGCAGGTCTTTGCTGTGACACTTGATAGTCAAAGTTTTATGTTAAATGTTGGCATGATTATAACTGTCTTAGACCCATCATTTTATTTGTCTGTCACTAGTCACCAAAAGATTTGCCTTAGTGGAATTTTTTAACTGAGAATGGATTTTTCCCCTCGTGCTTTCTTGATTTTTCTAGTTGGTCCTTCTAGAGTTCGTCCTTTCTTGGTTTCACTTTCCTTTTGATGTTTTGGAACTTTCAATAATCCTTCCCTTATTTGGCCTGGAAAAAGGTGTTCCTTCCATTTCCTTCACTTTCTTCGGAAGACAGTACAATTTGATTCTTGGAACCTCACTACAATCTCTATTGGATTTTATGTCAAAATAGATAAGTTAGTCAGCACCTTCTTCATGTGTTTAGTGAAGCTGTTGCTTACATGTCCAACTTTAAAATGGGATGTTTCCCTTCAGCTTTGTTTTTGGGTCATATGTTTCCCTTCAGCTTACTGCTTGGCAAATATTTGGCAGTTGAACCAACCTAAAACTGAAGCACCTGACAGCTGTTTATTTGGAGGTTGCTTTCACTTTCTTCAGAGTGCCAATGCTTAAAAAGATGTCTTGTCCAACACATGTAACATTCACAGCAACTTGCATCACGACACAACCAGACACAGCTAAAAAAGCACCAAACTGTGGTCTTGTTATCCTGTGTAGGGATTTGGTCTCATGTTTTTGTATCCACTCTTTTGCTCTTTATTTTTTTGTCTTTTCTCCTTTAAGCTCATTATTCAATGGATGGTTTCGTTGATCAAGTGATGTGTAAGGGGACATGTCAAGATGAATAACATCTTGTCAAAAATGTGTTTGGTGATGTTCTTCTCTCTATGTTCACCTATGGTGATAGATAAGTAACTACCGTCAGAAGCTATTGCTTCTTCATTTTGAACTTCATAAAGAGCAGCTAAGACTGAGTTCTGCAGAAAGCAACCTGTTAACTCCCTGTTGTTCTGGCCCTATCCATTCAGCTTGCATTTACATTAGTAGTGACAGTTTCGCATTTGACTTCTTTCTGGGGAATTAGTGAGCTCTTTTTTCCTTTTATTGCTTGGTGGGAACTTTCCTGAGTGGCTGAAGCACTACTTATGCCTACTGAATGGTGAATGTCTCCTCTAAATAACAATTTAATTTAATCCTGACTCTCTGTACAAAAGGAGACGTTCTAATTTGTCTTGTACCCGATGATGAAGCTATCCTATATGTCTCTTAATAACATCTAGAGGATCCTGCTATTCAATAATCATCTAGTAGTAGAAGCATAAATTGGTTTTTGGCAAGTTGCAGGGATAGGATGGAGTCAGCAGAGTGATTGTCGACATTTACTTTCTTGCTTTGTCACAACATAGGAAATAGGATGTATCGTATCTGGTGCTAATACCATTTTTCAATAAAACTTTCATATACAATGGATGCTAGGTAGCTGTTACAAATTTAGGGATTTCTCTCGGCATTCTTGTAGTGGAGACATAATTTTGGTTATAATTGTAGGGGAAATATTCAATAAGATTGCTTTTCATGGGGGACTTTCAGTTAAGTATATCTGTGTTTGGAGACCATATGCTAAAGAATATAGGTTTCCATCTCTCATAAAATTACTGGTCAAGAGTCTCTAGAGTTGTTGACGAACGACAAATTAAGTGCAGAATGACAAATTAAGTGCAAATCTGATTTCTGTTTAACTGAGCCATGTAAAGTTACTTTGTGAGAGAATATGCTCTGGAGGACTTATTGCTCTGCAATTCTTGTTGGTGCTTGCTAATGCGAAACCTTTCTTTATATTCAATCTGTGCTTGTCGTTTTTCACTTGAAAGTGTCAATGAATGATCTTATCATGTGCTTGGACAAAACCACTTCTGTGAATGCAACTTTTTGGTTTCATGTATTTTTGGTCTTCTTCCCTGTGAGATGTCTGAGAGTTTGGAACACTTTACAGGTCGCTGACGAACTTGTTGCTGAGTTTGCTGATCCTGGCAATAGTGCTGCTACCCCTGATCAGGTCTGTAGGTCTTTAAGAAAGATCCTGCAAATGGCAAGGACAACACAGCATTCGTCTGATTAAGTTCCTAATTTTGGTGCTGTTTTTCCTTGACAGCAACAGTATGATGAGAAAAATATAAGACGGAGGGTGTATGATGCCCTGAATGTTCTTATGGCGATGGATATTATATCCAAAGACAAAAAGGAGATACAGTGGAAGGGTCTGCCTCGAACTAGCCTAAATGACATTGAGGAACTAAAGGTGTGATATAATTCTGCAAGTTCTCTCTGGTAGTGGATTATCTCTGCCCTTTTTCCCCCTGCCATTGGCTTATCTTGGCCATTTGCTGTCACCATGCAGACAGACCGTCTTGGGTTGAGAAATAGAATTGAAAAGAAAGCAGCCTATTTACAGGAACTGGAGGAACAAGTAAAAGATCTTTTGCCCTCATGTTTTGGCCTGAAATTGGTTTTGCCTCGCTCTATTTTCTGTTTAATTGTCTATACTCATGGAGCAGGTTCACTAACAGCTTCAACTTTATCTGTTTATGCATGAAGTACGTAGGTCTACAGAACTTGATACAGAGAAATGAGCAGCTGTTTAGTACGGGAAATGCTCCAAATGGAGGCATTGCATTACCATTTATTCTGGTTCAGGTGAATGTGCTTATCCCTTTACTCTCTTGGCTCCGTTAATTGGCATACATGTGACAGTTCAATTCTCAAAGTGTAAACATATCCCCATGGTGCTTTTAATGAGATTACTCAAATCTTGTTGCATCCAATGTGATAATATTGTTAAAGGTGGAAAAAAAAAAATCATTGTATAAAAAGAACAAGAAAAATTATCTCATCATCTGTGAAAGGAAAATAATTGTCTAGAAATATTAAAACGTGTTTAAGTAGTGCCTCAAAGTCCAAATAAAATATAGAAACTTCTAATAGGTTAATGAAATCTTGAAGAATTCATGTCATCCCATCTAGTTGTTTTGCCGTTGGAATGCCTGTGGAGGAGATTCAATCTCTTAAGAAGTCTTGGAGTGCTGCACTGCCTTGTCTCATAGTACATTCTCTGGCATGATTAGATTTAATTGATAGATGGGCTGTGTAAAAGAGAGTTTGTGACCTGTCACTATAGCCTATGAATTGCAATGGTTCTTTTATGTTAAACAAATCAATTTTAGTCATATTGCTTATCAAAGAGTAATTCTATATGACCTTAATGGATGAAAAGGTCAAGTTCAAAGAATGTCATTCTGGATCCATGTGGAATAAGTTTTTCATGCAAGCCTGGTTAGGTGGGAGTTCCTTGATTGCTATTCCTTCTGAACCTTCGGATTTGATTGAGTTGGATGAACTTTAAAGCACCTTTTTTCTCCCTTGCAAATTGCAGACCCGGCCACATGCAACTGTTGAGGTTGAAATATCAGAAGATATGCAGCTTGTGCATTTTGATTTCAACAGGTACAGCCATATAAGCAATTTCTTTATTTTTTGATTGCTCAACCAATTGTTCATATCTGCACCATCATACTGCAACTTGATCTGTAGAATCACGAGGCGGAGATTTTGACAATTTCTGCTAATTGGACTGGGTGATTTTTTTAACTATTTTGCCATGCTTTTCTAGCTAAAAAATTGTTGGGGGTTGATATGAAATCGTCTGAAAGAAGCATCCCATTTTTCTCTCAATTTACCTTTTCTTCAATCATTTTTATGTTCATAAGTTGGATCCCATGAAATGTGACGCGCACCACCGCCCTAGTGGCAAGCTGCCAGTTTCAACTTCAATTTTATCACATAATCTTGTTTTCCCTTTCAAAAGATGAGAGATGTTATTGAGTAATACCGAACTGAAATGGTGCATTAACCTAAATTGCAGCACTCCTTTTGAGCTCCACGATGACAACTATGTCCTCAAGGCCATGAAATTTTGCGAAACACCGGGGAACGACGAGATGGTGCCTGTGTTTCCTTCTGATGGAGGCGAAGGCTCCAGCATGTCGGGCATGTACCAACCACAGCCTCCATATCCTCCAATGTCCAGCGCAGCGGGTAGGCCGCCTGCCTCTCCTCCTCTACCCGGAATATTGAAGGCACGCGTCAAGCACGAGCATTGATCATTCATGCCCTGGCAATATATCTCACCATAGCTGTATAGTCTGTAAAGATAAATGGGCCTCGAAATTAGTCATGTTGTTGCCATAACCCTCTTTCATTAGGAAATCACGATTAACATAGAGATGGTAACTCGCTCTGTCAGGAGATGGTCGAGAGGTTTTGGATCTCTGGCTTCTGTTTTTGTGCCATTGTCAAATTATCAGTGCTGCAATTTGTTCATGGTTTCCTCAGCTCGATCCGGGGTTTAGAAGGAATCGTCGTTTTGTTCTATTTTTCTTGGACGTTGACTGTATAAGATCATTGATCTCTCATGTAATCGCACTACAACAACATTGTTTCTGCAATGTCATTGTCCATGGATGTACATTTGGGATATTAACCTTACAAATGTGTAGTGCGAGGCGTATTATCACACACCGCGACTCATGAGTGAACTCGGACGAAAACAAGACACCGCGACTCATGAGTGAACTCGGACGAAAACGAGACGGAGATTGATAAGCCGGAGCCTCAGACCCATTGGACTGTTGATCTATCAATTGTTGTAGAAATATCCATCGAGCTGCTGATTGTCAATTTTAGAAATATAGTATATTCCTGGAAATCCTACTGCATAACGACTAGGGTAGAAAAAGCAGAAAATCTGATTTTAGGCGGTGAGAATTGGACAAGATCCTCAGTAGCGTACAAAACCTGTCTATCCACGGGGTCTCACGGTATGAGTCATGTGGGCGGTCTGATGTGGCGCAAGTGGAGTGGACGACGACAACAGAGCATCACGAGCTTGGCCCCTTGCATCACGTGGTGTGGTCACTACTAGGGTCAGGGCCGGGGGGAGAAATAATAAAAATCCCAGCATTGACAAAGAGTACACACTAGAAAGACGGTAGTGGACAGCACCGCTACACATTTCATAGGCTAATTCATGATCAGCCTTTAATATATTGATGATGGCAGGAGAAGAAATGGGTCGCACATAAAGGAGCTTGAAGAGCTAGTGATTGACGAGATGCCTGCAGAAATTATTCCAGTGAGGACCGCAGGGGCTGAAAGGGAAACATCTCTCTCTCTCTCTCTCTCTCTCTCTCTCTCTGTGGAGTGTTTTTTTGTGCAATGTGTCGTTACCATGTGGCCGTGAATGAATGTGAATTGGGGGCAGATAAGACAAATGGTGGGAGTGTATATAAGAGCACGTGTGTGGGGGATTTGAGAAGCAGTGACCTACTTCCCCCTTGAGGGTTGGAAGAGGCATTTAGATCAAGCGTGGTCAAGGTGACTGTCATTTATCTGCATTTGCACCTGCACCTCAGTCACTCACTCGGTTGCCCAGCAAACGCTTGATTTTGCTGATAGCGAATTGCTGTGCAATGCAATCCGGACCGTATTGGGAACCCAGGTGCAGGTGCAGGTCCAGATGAATGCCACTTTGACCCTCTCTCATGGAGATCCTAACATTCGCTTCTGGCTGATCTCGTGAATACTAGCGAAGCGCCCTGTCCGTGTACAGTGAGTAAGGCTCCACTTACAAAGTTTAGGCCGAAGCAGAGATTCGCACATGAACTCTGTTGTTTGTAAACCAAGCGCTTACCCAGTAAGTCATATTTAAGGGTTGTTGTGGCTCTCGAGGTATAGCAGTTGGTAGTGATCCAATCCATTCCATGTGAGGTAAAGTCATCAAAACAGGTATTCAAGGTGACTTAACATTCTCTTACTTTAGTCCGTAGAAACTCACGTATTATCAACCTCTCTCCAAATTCGACTGCCATATGTTTATCATTAGATCTCTTCTCTGGATTGATTTCCCACAGTTCTTGGACTTAAATGTCTGTCTATTGCCAGCTCCTTTGTCAGCGGAAGGTTTCTATGAAGTAGGAAAAAGGAAGTGAAATGGTTGAAGAAGAGCTCTTTCTCCAAGAGGTGAAATCCAAACGAAGGAAGGAAGAAGCAAGCTATGGCGAGATGGAGTTATTTAGCATGCTGTTTAAATGAAATAACAACTAACCATGTGAAACACAGAATCCGATCATGGTTTGATCATGCTTCACACAAAATTGTCATAAAGTGATGAAGCACTGCAAGAACCATCATAAAATCCATGTCTGATTAGCTTTCCACTTTTTAGATACATTCTGATGTCACTTAGGACACGATCAGATGATGTTAGCGAGTTTGACTGAGTCCATCTTTCGTGTGATGAGTTAAAGTTTGAATGACATTACTGGAATTGATTTCTTGGTTCTCCCTTGACCATTGATAATATCTTGCTCGTCACCTCTCATTTTTTCAGCTTCTTCTCCTGGCTAGATTTGTTCTGCTATGGGATAAACCTTGCGAGAAACTATCTAAATTGAGAGCAAGTTTTTTCTCCAGATTGGTGGTTACAAATATGAACACTCACACCCTCACAACAATGCATCCAAACTGAATATGATAAATTATAAGGTATTATAACAATCATTGGCTTATGAAGTTTTGATGCGAGAGTAAGGTTTAGTTTGAGACCCCTTTAGCCAAATAATGGCCTTAGCAAAGCCCAAAATCGAAGGCAAATCTTGGGTGTTTAGCGTTTTTTAGGAGACTATTTCCTAAGATTAAAAAATAAATAAATAATCGGGAGGCTACTTTGGAGCACTCTTACAACCAAAAAGGATCTTGTGCAAGGTGTCAAGTGTTAAAATTCTATGCATAATCACGAGGAAATCGAGAATAAAAGAAAGAGAATATAAGTCACAATAGTTTACTCTAATTTACCCATAAAGTAAGGCTACATCCAACAGATAATTCTATTATAATTAGCACATTACACCTATTTGTTACCAACCCTTAATTACAAGATATATATATCTAGTAGTTATTTATGGATCCAAGCCTAACTAAAAGCT
This sequence comes from Eucalyptus erythrocorys, assembly GCA_014182555.1. NCBI lineage: Eukaryota > Viridiplantae > Streptophyta > Magnoliopsida > Myrtales > Myrtaceae > Eucalyptus > Eucalyptus erythrocorys. The sequence continues at coordinate 22,053,271 of CM024597.1, forward strand.
TCCTAGCGGCTTGGGGGTGCTACTCCATGACTCTCGTCAAGGCAGCCCCTCGAGCCCCCATGCCATCTTGTTGATTGGAAGTATGAATCACACATCAATATTCTCCCACTTGGTGAATACTCCATATGCTTTTACGAACCCAACACAATTGTAGACCATTCAAACTTTTCTAAATTCACTGCCATGATTTTTTTTTTTTTTTAAAAAAAAATTGCATTATTCTTTTGTGTGTCATTTTTCTCTAGCGCTACAACATTATGTTCAACTTTCTCCTTGATGAAAAGACATTATATGCTTATATGCTTTGTTCTTGCATGAAATCAAGGATTCTTGGTAGAAAAAATAGCACTTTGGTTATCACACCCAATCTTCAGTTCTCTTTATGTAAATCAAGCACTTTACATAACATGCGTAGCCATATTACTTCCTTAGCAACATGGTATGGGCCATGTACTCCATCTTAGCAATAGATAAGGCAATCGTGCTCTATTTCTTACTCATCCAACTCACAGCTCCATCAAATAAGGATAGAATATAACTACTAGTTGACCTCCTGCTATCAATGTCACTTCCTCACTTAGCATCCACAAAACACTTCAGTTCTTATGCTTGTTGTCCCTTTAAGCATTTCATGCCTTTATAGCATAACTCAAAATCATATGTATTGTGAAGTTAGTGAAGCACTCACTTTATTGCCATCTAATATTCTTTCCTGATTGGATATATATCTACTCAATACTCTCATTACTTGAACAATATTTGGACAAGTGCACACTGAGGCATTCATCAAACTCCCAACTGCGCTTGCATATGGGACTATTGCCATCTCTTCAGCTCCATCTTCTATCTTGGGACGTTAGAGCAATAATAATTTGGAATTTATGGACATGGGGGTTTTCAATGATTTACGGTCTGCCATGTTGAATTTCTTTAGCATACTTTCAAAATATTTCTTTTGACTTGGCCACAACTTACCATTCTTACACTACCTTTTTATCTACATTCCCAATATGAAATTCGCTGGGCTTAGATACTTCATCTCAAAATGTTTTTCCAACAATCCTTTCACAATACTGATCATTCTCAAACTATTATCAACTAGCAGCATAATTATCAATATATAAGGTTAAAATAACAAAACCATTCTTTAATCTTCTTTACATAGACACAATGATAAGTATCACAATGAACAAAGCCAAGCTTCAAACATATGAGTCAAACTTCCAGTACCACATTCTTAGAGAGATTACTTCAAGCTAGACAAAGATTTTTTCAGTTTGCAAACAAAATCTTTTTTTCCTTTGACCACAAACATTATGGTTGGTTCATGTAAATATTCTCCTCCAAGTCACCATGGAGGAATGATGTCTTCATATCAAATTGTTTTACCTCTAGATTGTATGCAGTTACTACAAATAAGACAAATCTTATTGAATTCAAATCAGCAAATGAGCGAAAGATCTTACCACAATTGACTCCTTTTATCTACCATATCTTTTTGTTATCAAACAAGCTTTGTATCATTATGTCTCTCCATCTGCATTTGTCTATCTCTTGAACAACCATTTGCAACCAATTGTCTTTCCATATGTGGATAATTTTACCAAACTTCACCTTCCGTTTTCATCCAATTAGTCCATCTCATCTTTCATGGCTTTCTCATACTACATGAGAAACTTCTTGCTTCCTTCACAATACTTGGATCATAAGTTGTAATAATCAAAGCACAATTTTCGTTACTAGTAAACAAGGTATACTGCTCGGGTGTTCTTCTTAATAATTTGGACCTTTTTAAGACCAATTCAAGTGATGCTTCAACTTCAAACTTAGTTTTAGAATCTAATATGTCATCCACCTCATTAGGCTCGTCAGCTTCAGAATTTGAATTTCCCGTTCCAGCTTATATAACCTCTATCTATTCCTTCAAATCGACATCTAACTCAACAGTCTGCGAATTTTTTGGAACTTGTGGGACAATTTGATTTGTCATAGATTCTTTTAACACCAAATCCCTTATGTAGATGATACCTCTAGTATATGAATCCCATTGACACCATCTTTGTAACCAACGAATATGCACTTCTTTGACTTACTTTCAAGCTTGTACCTATTTTCCTTTGGCACGTGTACATACGCTCCAAACACACTAAAATGGGATATATCTAACTTCTTCTTAAACAATGTCTCAAACTATGTATAAACCTTTAAAGCCGATATAGGAGACTGGTTCTTCGTATAACATGCAATAGCCACTACTTTTGCCAAATATTTAATTGCTAGGCTTGCACCACTTAGCATGCTTCTTGCCTTCCCATTAGAAAACAATTGTGCCTCTTTGCCACCTGTTGTTATTTTCCTTGCAATGCCACCGGTCGATAGAATTGATCAAATTTTGCTAAACAAAACTTTCCTTTATTGTCAGTCCACAAAACTTTGGTTTTCCTATCAATCTTATTTTTCCATCAAAGTATTGAATTGGCGAAAATTTTCAAACACATCATCTTTCGTCGATAAGAAATATATCCACGCATATCTAGAATAATCATCAATAAAAGAAACATATAATTTTGATTTTCCAAATGACGCTATGGGTGTAGGATCAAAAACGTCATTGTGGATTAGATCCATAATCTATTTAGCTCTCCCTCATATTAATTCAAAAAATAACCCAATTCTGTTTCCGTTTCTAGATAATGTTTACAAAATCCGAAATCCATAGAACGGCTTATATTCCATCCACCATCTTCTTTGGAGTAAGGGTCACATGCTCTTATCACTGATGTATCCCAATCTCCAATGCCATAGTATCAAAGGATCTTCTTCCACTCGCTCAAAGATATAACCCTCACCACTAATTACTGTGCTTCACAAAAAATTTCACAGTTTTCCATATCATTTGCCTCTAGCAATCACCGTAAATTTATGTGTTAGCTTACATAAATACTTGTTGTTGGTGTAACTAATATCGACATTTGCAATAGTTCCCACATAAATAAGATTCCTTGTTAGACTAGGAATATGTACCATATCTGAAAGATTCTTGATTGTCTCATTCTTCATTTTCAATTTCACATTTTCATGACCAACAATATCAAGTGTCATGTCATCTCTCATTCACACTATATCTCCTTGATACGACTCATAAAAGAAAAAAAAAAAAACCAATCTCTATGAGGCGTTATGTTGAAAGATGCTTCGATATCAATTATCCGTTGTGGTCATCCTATAATGAATTGTAGATTAGATACTTGTCCCCCATGTTGTTGTTGTCATCCTTCTTTGTAATAGAGGATGATGCATCATCCAACTTCTCTAGACCCATACTTTTGCTTCTACAATCCTTCTTCAAGTGTTCAGGCTATTTGCACTTCCAACACTTGATTTTCGGTCCACTTAGCTTTTAGATCTTCCTCTGAACTTATTCTTGTCACCAAATCTGGATTTGGATCACTTGCTATTCATTCCTCTTACGAAAAGAGTCTCATGTGTTGCACTATTATAACCTGTTGTTCTCATCTCCTCAAACAATAGAGCAGCTACAGTAATGCGAAATAATAACGTACTAACGCCAATGCCAATCGAAACAAGTTTATGTTCCCATGAACTCGATATTGAACACAGCAAAATACATGTTTTATCTTCCTCATCTAAATTGATATCATCGATGCTAGTTGCCCACAAATAGTATTAAACTCATCTAAGTGTACCAAAAAAAAAAAAAGAAAAAAAGAAAAAAAGAATGACCTTCACTCATCTAAAGTTGTAGTCGCTTACATAGAAACAACCTATTCAAGAGTGACTTACTTTGAGAAAGGTTTTCCAGTTTTGTCTAGAGATCCTTCAACATCTTACCAGAGGTCACGTTCACCGGGATGTTATGGCTTCACATCCTTTGATCACTGCTATTCTAATCCTTCAATTTAGTCGATGCGGACACCTTCATCTTTCCCATGGGACTCTCCTCATGTTTAACATCTTCAATCACATGCTACAAATTTTTGTGCATGAGCAAAGTCTCAATCTTCAATTTCCATAACTTGGAGCCATTTCTTCCAAACTTCTCTACTTCAATATGTGATTGACCAATTGACGATATCTTCCCAAGATTTGATTTTTTTCAAATCTCTCTTCACCAAGAAACCCTAATCTCAAATGTTGCTTTGATATTGGATGTTAGGATTTGGCGTTCGATCATAAGGAAATCGAGAATTAAAGCAAGAAGAGAATTGGAGACACAAGATTTTATCTTGGTTTATTCTTACACTGGGTTATATCTAGTAGAAAATTCTAGCATAATTAGCACCTTCCACTTCTTTATTACATCATTCTATTACAAGAGAAAAAGATTGTATGTACACAGTATCTATTCAGAGGCCTAATTCTAAACTATCAAAAAAATGTGAGCTTAAACTATAAGAACTCTTTAATAGCCCAAGGGTACTACTCCTGCAACCCTTACGGAGGCAGCCCCGAAATTACCTGTGCCATCCCATCGATGGAAAGTAAGAATCACACCTCAACATTGAGGAGCCCCGTAAGCTAGTGAAGATTCAGGAGTCAAATTCATCAGAGAGCAACGGTGCTTGTCCATTGCCATCACAACTGATGGTGGTGGCTCGTTTGATGGGATTGAGAGCTTGCATATTTAGTTCTTATGTTATTTTAATTTTTTTTTATCATTTTCCTCCTTTTTCTTTTTGTCTTCTTATAGTTTTATCTTTTTCTTCTTTTTTCTATATAAATCTTCAAATTTTTTTGGATGCGGTTCTTGGTGGTCACCACTTGTCTTATAAGAACAGTAAGGAAGTCACATCAAAATAATTCATGTGTAAATTAAGTGGAGTTAGGGAAATGACTTTTTATTTTAGTACGTAACAAAGGGATATGATTACGTCAATTTGATAAGTTCGAGAATGCGATTGCATTTTTTTGAAAATTTTAGAATAAAATTATACTTCTACAACAAATCTTAAGATTTCTGGCACACTTATCTCAAGGTAAATAGAAGAAAAAAAATGGAAAGTTGAACATGAATCTCAAAGAAGATGACCATGGAGCCAGTTGAAAGGGGCAAGTGGCAGTGCCCCAATTTCGCCAAAGAACTCTTGCTCAATTTTTGTTCGGTTAAAGTTCGTGTATTCTATGAGTCCAATTTTTTTACATGAAAATGGCATGATAAATTCTAATTGAATAACTTTTCTACATCTAGAACATTTTATTATGAAAAGGGAAAATTCTAAAAAAAAAAAAAAGCTTGAAATGCCCTCATTTTCTCAAATAAGGGCTTGAAGTGGTCTTGGTTATTTCAAATAAGGCCTGAAGCAGCCATGGTTGTTTCAAATAATGACCTGATCTTGTCGATTATCGATCAGCTAAATTTTTTGACATGTCAAAGGGCATTTTCGTCTAATTTTTTTCTTTCTTTTTTTCCTCTTTTATTCTTTTTCTTTTTTCGGCGTTGGTTGACAACTGCTAGCCACCATCCAATGAAGGCCTACAAGCACTTGCCGACAACGGGCAAAGGTTGTCGGCAAGCCCTCGTTGGCCGGCCGCTAGTGGTTGTTGGCTAGGAGCTAGGTAGCACGGACACGTTCAAAGGGCCTCCGTGTCGTGTCGGACACCCCGACACGTGTCCGACACGCTCGGACACGGTCGGACACGCACGGACACGCGGTCAACACGTGTTGGATTTTCCGACACGTGGTCAACTCTTTCCGACACGCGCGTCGGAGCGTGTCCGGGCGGATCCGCAGGTGCGAAGGGAAGAAAGTGATGGAGGGTGAAGGCAAGGGTGAGGGAGCTGAGGCGACACCGTGAGCGACGACGAGGGAGGGCTCCGATCGCCGACTGCAACACTGAGAAGCCTTCTCGATCGTCTTGGTTGGTTGTGACAGCCGATTGCAACGCCGAGATGGAAAACGGAAAGGCCGCGATGGAGGGCCGGATGCGAGGCTACGACGGCAAAGGGGGGAACGGAGGCGAGCCGCGATGGAGGGCTGGATGCGAGGCTACGACGGCAAAGGGGCGACGGAGGCGAGGCAACGGTAAGAGAGGTGGAGACCGAGCGAAGGAGAGGAGAAAGAAGGGGATCGCCAATTGCTAGGGTTTTCAATTTTTGGAAGAAGAGCAAGGAGAGAGAGAGAGATGTTGACGGCTTCTTTGGGAAAAAAAGGGGGAAAACTTTGGGAAGAGGCGTGTGCAGGCGGTGGGTGGGGGAAATAAATGGATGGGACCATTTAAGTCTAAAAAGAAATATTAAATATTAAATAATTTTATTTTTTTGGGCAAAATCTGTAAAAGTTCTCTCTTTTCTTTTCAAGACAATGAGAGAAACGGATTGAGAGTAATACATGTTATTTTTATAGATTTATTATAGTTTTTAATTATTTATTTATTTATGAATTTGAATAAATTAATTTAAACATAATAATTAATCATGTATATATAAAAATATTTATTTAACATTTAACGTGTCGGAACGTGTCGAAATTCTCTATTTTTTGAGAAATGGCGTGTCACGTGTCGTGTCGTGTCGTGTCGTGTCGCGTGTCCGTATCGGCGTGTCCGTGCTACCTAGGCTAGGAGGGCTTATAAGCACTCGCCAACAATGGATAAGGGTTGACCTCGCGGATGGCCACTAGGGTACCCTTCCCTAGGGCAAGGTCACCTAGGTGAGGCCGTCTCTCGCCTTTGGCCAACATGGGTAGCCCTCGTCGAATTGGGCGAAGGCAATCCTCGCCCAGCCCTCTATGGGCATTGTCAATAGTCAACTAGCCATCGATGAAGTGGAAGAAGAAGAACTAGAAAAAATGAAAGAAAAAAGAAAAAAAAAGGAGGAAGAAACGAAAATGATAAATGACGAAAATATCATTGATTACAAGAAATTCAAGTTCTTATTTGAAACAGACATAACCACTTTAAATTCTTATTTGAAACAAGATTCACTTCATGCTCTTATTTGAGAAAGCGATAATACTTTATGCCCTTATTTAAAATAAAATCCATTATGGACCCTCGTTTTCTAGCCCCTTCTTTGGAATTTTCACTTATGAAAAGGGATTGCCAGCACCAGTGAAGGGCCTCTCATCGGCCAATCTGTATTTTCTGGGCCAGAAGGTCCATCATCTTGATTTTGGGCTTGTTTTGGGCCATCATGGCCCATCTTCTCGTTCTCGGCCCACTATTCTCTTTCACTTCCACCGCCGTTTCAATCGGCCTCCCCCACAACCTCCGATCGGTGCTTTCTAGGGTTTGGAATCGCCTCCAAAACCTTCAACCGGTGCAAACCGACAACAGGTCGAGACCAGCGAGAGGGAGCAGGAAAATCCGACGCCATGGGAGGCAAATGCCCGCACAGGAAGGTGAAGAAGAGACGCCTCTCCCACAAAACCGCCCGCCGGACCAAGTTCCTCGTCAAAGATATCCTTTTTTTTTTTTTTCGCGTCGTCACCCCCTGCCTCGAATTCCCTCTCGTTTTTTGTGATTGCGTCTGATTTTGTGTTGGTTAAATTTGATCGTCTGTGATGGGTGCTTTTCGTGTGGACGAACTGTCCTTTTCCTTGACTCCGCCGGGTTCCAGCACGCGACGACGCGGTGTATGAGCAGCTGAAGAAGCCGGAAGAGGAGCGGCGGCCGTTGCCCGTGGATGAGGATCTCCCCGGGATGGGCCAGTACTATTGCCTGCACTGCGAGTGGGTGCTCCTGTTTGTGTTTTGTTGTTTGAGGAGAAAAGTCTCGTTCTTTGGATTGATTTCGGATACCCATTGGTGCAGCTGCTAGATATTTTAGAATAGTTTGTAATACCTCTGAACAGGTATTAGAGTTCAAGTTATTGCTGTTAAAAGTGTTATTGTTCGTTTCTGAAGAGAAAATTTTCGTTCTTTGAATTGATTTCGGATACCCTTTGATGCAGCTGCTAGGTTTATGAGAATAGCTTCTAAGATCTCTGGACAAGTATTAGACTTCAAGTTATTGCTGTTAGAAAGAGTGAAATAAGTTCTAATTTGTCTTAGATTAGCTTGTGTTGGTCCTCCAATGGTTGAACCCTATTTCGTGATTTTCCCGTAATCTTGATTGTTAATTATGCACAGAGCATTGGAGTGAGGTTTTTTTCTTGAGAAATTAAAACAAAGTGGGGACTTTATTGGTTTCTTTGCTTGATTGGGGATCCCGGATTTTCTTATGCATGATTGGGTTTTCTTACTTTTCAGCCGATATTTTCCGAACGTTGCTACAAGGGATGAGCATTTCAAGACCAAGCGCCACAAGAAACGGTTTGTAAAGCTGATCACTAGATTTTCCTATCACTTTTGTAGATATTGTTACATATGTTTGTAGAAGATTCCTAATGGTGCTAGTGAGACGATTCCTGGATCACGCCTATACTTATGCTGCTGTCAACCAGCAGCATACTAAAGTAGTTGTTATATAGGATCACTTAGTTTAATTTGCACAGAATAATTTAGCATGATATTGCAATCCGCCATTTTGCAACTCTCTGCTTTCGTATTTAGGACTTGAGAAATGTTGGATCACATTGCCTGTTGGTTCTAGAATATGTGGAACTTCATCAGTTCTGTCTAAGATTTACTTAATTCCTTGAGTCTTTTGAGACTTCACTTTTGGACTTTTCTCTTTGTTATATAAAATTACAAATATTATCTCCAAAAGAGAGAAAAGCTTAATTTTTACAATAAAGAAAGGTCATGGTTTGAGTATTAGAACACATAATTTCTAAAATTTATTTACCGGTATTAATAAGTTAGCACATAAACCATAGAACAGGGGGAAAAAGCAATCTTAATGTGAAAATGAAGAAATAAAAACTTTCAATCACCAAATAGGGTTTAAAAAAAGACAAAGGAAAACAAGAGTATTAGGAAGGAGGAGGAAAGATAAAACAATAGAATATAGATACCGATACTGACAAATGTACGTAGATTGAAGAAAAGAAAATAAAACAGTATGGATGTGTTCATCAAGTGGGTTGATTGATGACAACTTAATCATGGAGTTAATAGAAGGGAAATAGAGAAAAGTATGAGAACAAGCAGAAGGAGATGGCGTTTTGTCATCGTGCTAAGTACAAGATGGTGTCTTTGGAAAGATGTCAATTGCCATAGCCAAAGTTCTTTTCTGCTTCATGCTTCTTGTTCAGGGCTTAGCCTCACCAGCAAGGAATATCTGTCAATGCCGTGTGTTCTATTCTTTCAAATGGACTTAAAAGTAGGCTTCAAGAAGAAAATGGGTGTTGGGATGGGAGGATTGTGGCTGACTTTTGTCTTTCTTGTGTCTGAAACAATCAATTCCCAAGCAAGTTTGGATCTCCAGGATCATTTGTAGGATCCGGATCCCATTAAATCCGATGATCTGGATCACATCGTGATCCTGACAGCAAGCAATTTTTCATACAATCGGGGCCATTTGATGCATTTTGGATCATGGGATCATGATCTGGGATCTGGATTGTGATTCTAAAAGACATGCTAAGGACAGTAGATACCTGGGTTCAGTGTATTGTCTAAGCATTAATGTAGCTTCTCCAGTTGAGATTCTTTTTGGTTATTATATGTCTCGTATCATCATAATGGTGTAACCTTCATTTGTTTCTAATTTTATCTACAGCTTCTATTCTAATATGCTGGATAAAATGCATAATCCTTTCCTTTCCCTCCATGTAATTAAATTAATGGATGCATTGCTCTGTTTCTGTCTCGTCTTATTTGTAGTCTGGTGTATAACTGAATGCTTTTGACAACTATTGTGACTTGCAGTGTGAAGCAAATGATGGGTCCTGCGCCACATACTCAGCTTGATGCTGAGTTAGCTGCAGGGATGGGCATGCCTGATAATGGTCCAAAGCTTATGTCAATGTAAGCTATTTGTTTTAATGCCCATATGGATCGAGCCTTTTTGGTGCAGCGAGGATTTTCTTTTTAAATTCTCTTGTTAGTTAGCTTAAAAGTGTATATGCAGCTAGTGCTTTGATATGGGAGTCTTTGTAGTTGCCTATGCTTGAGGAACGAGCAATCGAGCATATTCAATAGACCTATCTGACTGGTGGTAGCAGATAAAAGGTGATCTCCAGAAGGCTTTGGCTACTATATATTAAGAAAGGGCAAGTGAGATTTTGTTTTTGAATAGAAATTGTGTTTTCTTGTGTAATGCATCCGAAATTTAAGTGTCTTCTAATTTGAGCCACAAAGCATTGACCGGGACAAATGCAATTGATAGTTTACTACTTTTTTAAGAATTTGAGGCAGTTAATGTGTCTTCTCTTCTTCTAATTGCTGCTGTTGGGACCTATCTGTAGATGGATGGGTATTATGTATATTGGAGTTCAGCATAGATTATGTTCACCATCTTCGAATAGAGGTTAGGAGTTCATTCATTCCTGGGGTAGAGTAGTTTTCTCACCATGATCGGTTCCCCTGGAGTTACGCTTCGATCCATTTCTCTTTTGTCGATAGGATAAGAGAAGTCCCCCTACATGACAGGTAGGTTTTTCATAATTTTTCCTTCTTGGAGTGTATGCAAGCATAGGATTAAGGCCCCAATGCTTCAAAATGGAATTTCTTGGCATATCTTTAGTTATGTGCAGTGGACATTTCCTCTCAAAGGAGTTGCTGTCTGTCTTCTTAGTGCCCCAAGTTTGGTGAATTTATGGGTACCTACATACTCGTTAGTAAATGTGTGGCTGGAAAAACCTGTCTAGTATTACCTGACAATAAGTGTGATCTTTGGTTCTGATGTCATCGAGCTCATTTTTAGAAATGGTAGGGTTCATAAATCATGAAGGTGCCACCCAACAGATTGGTGTTTTAGACGATTTTTTATTTTTATTCTTATTTTTGAAGGATCAATCTCGTGTAGCATTGAAATTGGTACTACTTACACTTTAGAAGTCTTGCATTTAGAACTTGATGCAATTGTGCACTTGGGGTGGATCATCGGTTTCCGGTTTTGCCTTTCCTGTCCTTGTTCTCGACATCTTGTATAATAATCATGGTAATTTTGTAAGTGACCAGCTTAAACCCCTACAGGATTTACTGTGAAAAACTAAGATCTTTGATATGTAAATTTGGACGTATTTCTGGACCTCTAATCGGAAGTGTCTTGGAGAAAACAATATCGGTATGGAGAAGTTGGTTTGTGCTTATGGGGCCAATGTACATCACGTGCTAGGTGCTTCTCAAGCACGAGATTCCAGTCCACTCTAGTCAAATTTTGGATGCCACTATCGTTTTAGATTTTCTGATTTTCCCCGAATTATCCTACGTGCCATATACCGGCTTAATTACAAAATTTACCGAAGGTCCAAACCCGTGGTTAGAAATGAGCAGCCAGCGCCTTTCGAGCATGGAGGACCTACTCAAGGCACCTACGGCGGTCACTCGCATAGTCCATTAATCTACTTCTCAAGTTTCGTTGCGGACCTTTTGGTTCAGCGTTTGATGTGAGAAGAGACTTGTGCATGGTGATCCAAACTATCGGAATGTGTGCATCATGGGTAGATAAAATTATACATTTTTGTGGGACTCATGTGAACCTTACATGATGGATGGTTTTGATCTAAACCAAGTGGGTCAAAAAAGAACAGGAGCCACCAGTTCATTTTGCTATCGGTGGGTAATTCCACCTTTACGTGGTAGAGTAAGGCCTGAGTGAATCCATGGACCACTGCTAGAAACTTCTAAATGAACTGTGGTTATAAGACCAAAGGGTAATGACTTCTACTATGTTTCTTCCCTTGCCAGTCCAAACATTCTAACATATGGTTTCGGATGTACTTTCCAAAAACTTGGATGAATAAATGACACTTTCCTGCTGTTTCCAACGAGTAAACTTTATGACTGACAAGGTAAATCACAACGTTTCATCTTACGTACTTATAGGCGGTGCACCTCTATAGGAGCAAGCAAGCGTTGGGAAAATAGGAGTGTGCAAGTGGACCAGTTTTACTAGGAATAGGGCTAGACCACCCCAAAAAAAGTCCCGAGAATTGGTCCAAGAGTAGGTTCCAAATTTTTGGAATGATTGAAACCAATTCAGGAACAAATTCCAAGTAAATATCCTCTCGTAAATCAAATTAGATCGCTATCAATAAGTTATAAAGCCAAAATTCTAATTTCTTTTTCCCTTAAATTTTAACCTAAGTACTCTTTTATCATTTGTCCATAGAAATTCCCTACCACTCTTTCCCTAAATTTTTATGGATGAATGGGGAATTTATGTTACATGTTTAAATCTTTTATTATTTATAATTGTGTATGACTATGAATTTATTGTATGGATTATTATTTTTGACAAATAGAGATTTCTATTGTTAATCTTTTACTCCTCATAACATCATATGATTTTAATGTAAAAAATGAACAACAAAAAAAAAAAGGTTTCCGAGTAGATTCTAAAATTAGATGAGAAAAATAGGGTAGGTTCCAGGATCAATTTCAAACAAATAAGATAGGTTTTAGGGCCAAAAACGAAGCACGGGTCATAACATGATAGGCTGGATCCTACCCATCGTGGACCTAATTACCTCTAACCTAATTACCTCTATTGGAAAGAGACCACCGGGCAAGGCTTGTATGGTATACCCAGACACTCTCTTCTAGAAAAAAGCTGTTGTTAAAAAGTGGCGAAATTAATAATTGAAAAATATCATCAAACTCGATGGTTTTGACTCGTTCTTCCTTAGTGCCATAGTAGAAAAGTAGGGAGGAAAATCTACACTTTTTGATCTCCCGCTACTTATGTAATCTGGGTAAGAAGATTCGTGATAGCTTTAGACGGCGAGAACAGCAAAAAGATCATGATTGAGCAATGATTATCTCTGCTGTCTCCTGGTGTCCACTGATAAAAGTTCGATAATCTTGCAATAAAGATGCTTTTATAGTGTCCTTTGTCCCTTCCATTTTGGACATCCGCATTGCGAAGAATCTACTTGCTTTTTAAAAAATAGTATATATGGCGTTGCCCAGATCTGACTACCCTCACAGACCCTAAATGAATATAAAAAATAGTGGTTTCTTGTGAATTGAGTTGACAGCAACCCAAGACACGTTTAAAGTAAGGGAGAATCGAGTAGATGTCATATCATATGAGTACAGCTATAATCTTGATAATAACTGAAATTACGTCCTTTATGTTCATCGATTTAGAGAGAGAATGGAGTATCTCATGTTCAAATAGTTAGCAATTATTCTAGCATAATGTCAGAGATAAAGAAAGTTACATTCTCCTAATCCAGTCTTTAAATGATACCATCGTTGCACTTGATGCTTGATCTTGATTGTTGCATCTGAACGACACAACATCTAGGAAAAGCCTTTGGTCTAAATTTAAGCATTAGCGTCATAGATTGATTTAATCCCATTGGGTTGGCATACTTTTTTAGGGCATAAGGGGATTTCCAGTTTGGGAAGTGGAGCTTCATATGTTCAAATCCCTCTAATTCCATGTAAAGTGCATCACATAGATCGATAACCTGGACATAAATGGAACATATAGGGTGTTTTATGGCCTAGTACATAAGTGGACCTCTGCAACTGTACCCTCGATTATCCAAAAAAGAAATTATGGTCGAGGAAAACAACACATTTTGACCAACTCTTTAGACTTAGTATGTCCACCTCCATGTTATTGTAGCGCTTAGAAATCCCAAGAGCCGGGGGTTGCTACGTCAAGCATCGGTTGTTGGCAAAGTCAGGGGTGACGGTGCCAACACCCCTCTTGGCTTGGCTTAATCTCCTTTTTTTTTTTTTTTAATAAAACTTTTTATTGTTCAATCTAACTTAATTAATGTTTAATTTAGCCATGATAAAAAAAAAAAAAAACAATTAAGATCTCCGGGAAAATCAATTCGTTTTGGGTTTTGGTGCACCTTTAGTTAACGTTAACAACCAACTAAGAAAATGAAAATTTATATATATCAAGTTGGCATTCTTTGTTAGCCAAATTAGACACAATTAACAGATGGACTGTTGACAATCGAGAATTGATTGCACTATGTGCAAATTTTAGGACACATTGTACTTTTGTAACAAGTGTTAGAATGTCAAATGTACTTATTCATTTATTTATTTATTTATGTGTGTGTGATAATCTAAAAGCATAAATAAAGAGGTTTGCTAAAGAAAGAGATTGCTATTTAACCGGGGCATATAAAACCTAGAAATTTGAAGATAAGGTATAAAACTACGAATAATTAAGTACCCAATAGTATTTAAATAACATTAAACAGGGTACCCAATACATTCTAATGAGACACTCTCAACGGGATACATGGTAAAATTAATGGTGGGTAGCACATCTAGAACTTCTATATCCTATACTCATCAATTTCGAAGTTTGAAAATCTAGAATCTACTATACGCCCTCTAATTCCCATCTTAGCACCTACCTTACTATGTTGGTTTCAAAGGGTTTGAATAATATCCTACACAACTCTTCCGCATATACCATATAATGACCTTGTGATTAATAATTAGGTAATGTGACATATAACCATGCTATCCCAAGTTATGATCAATAGCTTCTAATTCTTATTTAAGAGTTTATATAAAATTGTCTAAAATAACTGCTTAATATGTGTGAGTTGGATGAAAACTAAATGCACTTTAGATCGTTTATTTACAATTTAAAATGCAATTCTAAAAGCAAAATGTTTATATCTATTAGTGAACAACATACAAAAAAAAAAAAAAAAAAAAAAAAAAAAAAAAAAACAGAGAGAGAGAGAGAGAAGGAAGGCTGACATTTAGTCAATATGTATTATCAAAATATTATTGAAAAATACAATTTATTCTGCACCGTTTATTTACAGGATTTATTCCGATCTCGAATGCATTGGGATACCCCTATTTCTCTGGAGGAAAGCATCCCAAAGCTCCTGTTATCCACATGATTTCTAAAGAAAACGTTGCTCTTGCTAGAGACTCAAGACATTCATCCCCCCAAAAATAAATAAACAAAAGTTGTTTAACGTTTATCGGGTCGGTAGGTATCCTACCTTTTGACCTTTTTTACACTCCACTAGAAACGACATTCCTAGACAGCCCTTTCCTCACATAATATTTATTTCTTTTTCTGAAAAAAAAAAACTATTTATTCATTTCCATCTTATATTCTCATATAATGCCTATAGCTGGCAAACCCCATTAATTTAATCTAATGCCAAAGAAGCAAACAAACCAAGGGGGTACTGAAGAGGTCAATGCCTTCATCTTTCAACATCTCTCTCCTCATCTTGGACAAGCTTTAATTCAACCAAACAAATCTAATCTCGTCTTAGCAAGACAGCAAAGTCTCTTACAGATGATACGACATATTGGGCTTATTATGTTTTATTTTTAGATGATTAATATATGCTCATGAGGTTAAGTTGGACTGCTTCTTCTACGAGGATTCTCTACCAGTTGCATGATATAGATGAGTTCAAAACTCGTTTCCCTCTTCAAAACAATCTGTGTTTTCACAAGTTGCAATTTTTTTATTTCTTTTTCAAGTCAGAAACGCAGTTGTTTAATCAAGTCTTTTGCCCCTCTCTCCTCACCGTGAATCTCATGATAAAAAATCTGATCAATTATTGAAACCCCAGCTCACATGTGTCGCGAAGCCACTGAAGAGAAAATGAGGCATATTGCACCACATAGCGACAAAATTTCTGGCCTATGATCATATTTAATTAAGTGCATATCTCAATTACACCCAAGATTAGTGCCATTATTGGCTAATCTCTGAGGCGGCTACAATAATAATGCCGCTCTAGGTGTTGTATAATATTTGGCGAATCTATAAACTAAGATACCGGTTCAAGAGGACTGAGATTTAGATGAGCATCAAGTCATTTTTAATGTCCCTGTGCATGATTTCTATCCACGAAGTGCCAAGATCCTCAACCGAGGCATCGTTTGATTCAGGAAATAAAGTAAAACTGATTACATTGTCAGAAAGTTATGATTAAACAGAAGAAAAGGGTTGAAGCTGTACCATGAAGCGGAATTTTTTATATGGGTTGTTAACACATAAAACTACTGAAAATCCTTGAACTCCATGTCGATTCTTAAATGATGGCTTCTCTGATTTCCAAGACATTTTGTTTCTGATTGGAGCAATTAATTTTTTTTCCTCAGTGATGGTAATAAAGACATGCATACATCATTTCCCAGAAAAAGCAAAATGGTCCTCTAAGGAAAAACAAACTTTCGCCATGTACAGTCAACGTGTTCGTTTCCGAAGAAACAAACAAAATCTGAATATTTCGAACATAAACAACAAATCTCTTTACCATACTACTTCCCAAATCTGTGTGATTTTACGCCCATTGACAGTAAATTATCATCATATCAGTAGTACATCACCGCTCCTTCAGGATCACTCTTGCCCTCATACAAAAATAAGCTGTTGTTATTACTTGAGCAATTACTGGCACTGCTAATGAGCTGCTTGATCTCTTCAAGCCCTGCATAATCCAAGGATTTTCGGCGACCCATGTCTGATCACAGCTTTGTTTCTCTTGACTCCACCCACCAACACTTCCGAGCACAAGTTTTTGACCATCATCATCGACCCCAGAACAGAAACTTCTTTGAAAACTCATGTGATAATGATCACCAGGGCCATTTCCGCACACTGAGAAGTCACAGTAGTCTCTCTCCTTCCCAAGACTGCAGATTTGGTTGTTGTTGTTGTTGCTGCTGCTACTCCCATCAGAGGAGCTGCAACAGCTAGCTTCATACTGCCTCATGGAGCCCAAGAAGCTCTCTTGTTGCTGAAGACTAGGGCTTGAAGAGTAATAGGAGATGGACTGTTCCAGGCCTGCGAGGGAGGTGAAGTAGTTGCTGTTGGAGAGGGAGGATTGTGACGGTGGTGACAAGGATGATGATGGTGGTGGGGTTGAAGAAGAAGAGAGGAGAGGATGAGCATGAGAGTTAGCATGTGATGCGAAGCTAGCGATGATGGGGTTTTGTTGCGTTCTCTGCTGGAGAGATGGGTGGTGAGGAAACGAGGGTAAGCCCGCGAGCTTCTTCTTGAGCTTGGTGTTCCAGTAGTTCTTGATGTCGTTGTCGGTTCTGCCTGGCAACTGAGCAGCTATTATCGACCACCTGCATTTAGATTTGGTACAATAAATTCAAGAACATAGGGAAAAAAGAATCGGAACGTAAGTAGAACAAGAGTAACAAAATTTGAGCTTTTCTTCCTTCACTTTCTGGAGAGGGTCAAACTTGGTTAGCAGACGAAGAAATTTTTTCGCAAAAAACGCTGTTAAATCACGTGTCTCACACTAAATGGAACTGCCTATAGAAAACAAAGTACAAAGAAAAACTACGAAAAGAGCGCATTTCTTGATCTTGGTCCCAACTCATGCATGCTTTTTCCCCTTCTTTTCTTTTTCCCTTTTTTTGCTAAGTTTGACTTTGCCTACCTAGGTTTTTGATTTCAGGTGGCAAACAAAGATGTTACCTAGGTGCCATGAGCAAGAAGATGCAAGTACCTGCTTCCAATTGTAGCATAGAGGGTGCAGATAATTCTGTCTTCTTCATCTGAGAACTCTCCATGCTTTATGTTTGGTCTCAAATAGTTTAGCCATCTCAAGCGGCAGCTTTTCCCACATCTCCTAAGGCCTGAGTTTATCAACAAACACAAGCTAAATCATCAATTCAAGAGAACATAGCAAAACCTAGCTTAGGAGGTGTATTTTCACACACAGAGCAAATGGAGGCTTGATTTTCATCTGATCTCTAAAATTTCACATGCTTCTTTCTTTTCTCCTAACAAATCTAGTCTACAGGAAAAAAAAGGGAAAAAGGGGGTAAGAGAGAACAAGAAAAAAAATACCAGCTTTTTGAGGGAGAGCAATCCAGTTGCCTCCAGTGCCATGTTTGTCTATGAACTCCTTGAGCTTAGCATCTTCCTCAGGTGACCAGGGCCCTTTCTTCACATTTGCCTTGTCACAGCATGGAGCTCTCCCCATGCTTCTCTCTCTCTCTCTCTCTCTCTCTCTCTTTTTCCAACTGGTTTTCTTCTAAGTTGATCTCGATGTTACCTGCGGGGAGGCTGCTTTGTTTGCTTTGTGGAAGGCTTCGGTCTGCAGGCACACTTCATATATATTTGCCAGAGAGAGAGAGAGAGAGAGAACACAAGTCAAAGAAAGATAAAACAAATGGGTATCCCAATTCAATCATATAGAGTGAAGTTTCTTGCTCCTCTTTTTGATTAACCAGTAAGAGAACTTTCCGGCAAGTTAAAACATATATAAAAAAAGATCAGCAATAAGGACTGAGTTTGAGTCTTATCCTCGGTGTCCCACAAAACAAAGAATCCGAAGATGTCGAGTAAGTAGTGGCATATATTTCAGCTTGAAAGCGATTGACATTGCGATTTCATAACCGAGAGATTTAATATTTTCCACGCCATAGGTCTGCTGGTAGGCTGATTAATTATGGTTGGAGTTTTTGACAGATAGCTACTAGAGTCGACTATTGCTAATTTCAATATAGCATAAATAGTTACCGTCCATTATTGCATATACAAACATAGTTTTAAGACTAAATGACATGTATACGTCGTATTGAGGGAGTTCGTCCTCCAGCTCGAATTACGAGAGGGTATTCATTTCTTGGTTTATGTGACCAAACCACCGCTTGTCTGTATCCTAGAACTCGCAAAATATAATTTAATATTTTAAAGAAACCCTCAACTTTTAGTCTAATTTCAATTTTACCCCTAAACTTTTTTTCACTTTTATAATAAAACCCTTAACTTTTGGTCTAGTCTTGGTTCTACCATAAACTCTATATTTTATCTCATAAAAAACCGCTAACTTTGGGTATAATCCTAATTCTATCGTAATTTTTTTTTTGTCTCATAAAAACCATAAAGTTATACTTGAGTCCCATGTCTACCTTTGTTAACTAATGACGTGACATTGCCATGTCATTGTTCTAATTTTCCTCAAATTTCAAATCCAAGAAGACACCTTTTAAAAATGACTTTCCATGTTGTTTAACAGCATTTTTTGGATATAAAATTTGTGTAAAAACTAAAGCAATTAAGGTTGGCCTTCTTCAGTGGCTCTTACTCTAATAAAAGTTTTCCTTCCATATCGCTCAAGGATCTTTGATTTCACGTTCAATATTCTATATCTCATGCTTAGGAATTTTCCATCCCCCGTGGTCAGAGAGCTAGCACTTTGGATGCTTGAACAGCTTGCGCTAGGGAGATTTTTCAAAGAGTTGATGGGGTAAATTTAGGATTCAAATTAAAAGTTGGTGATCTTTTAAGAGACAAAAATAGTTTAGGATAGATTTGGATTGGACCTAAAGTTGAGGATTTTTATGGGACAAAAAAAAAATTAAGGCAAAATTGGGACAAAACCTAAAGTTGGAATCTTTTATAGGACAAAAAAAAAAGGTTTAAGGTAAAACTGGAATCAGGACTAAAGTTGGGATTTTTAAGGGTATTAAGCTTGTGAGAGTGCGCTCTGCGTGAGTGAGTGAGTGAGTGAGTGAGTGAGAGAGAGAGAGAGAGAGAGAGAGAGAGAGAGAGAGAGAGAGAATTTCTCCTCATGTACGTGAACGTGTTAATTTAAGTACAAGATACAATTGTGAATATAATAACCAAAAAAATTTGTGCTATGCTAGAACACTCGAGATAAGTGTGACAGCCAAAATTTTCCACTTTCAGTAGTAGCATTTAGGATGATTTTCAGTGATTGCAACCGTCATTTTAATTGTAGAAAAGGATGAATATGCTCCAAAATACTTGTTGATGGTTTTCAAATTTTAAATTCACCGAGTTAAGATTATTCCTAGCATCCGATATTTTCACTAATAATTTTAGTGAGTTCAAAATATTTTTAAGATTTATTAGTATTTTGAACGGACACTAGTTTTCTTATTTATTTATCAGATTACAAAATATCTTAGAAGATTATATAAATGTCTACTTTGAAAACTATTATGAATTATATAAATGAATATTTATTATATTCAATTTATCTAATGTACTTATTACGGTACATTTGTATCATACATTCTAAGTACATTTCCCTATACAATGAATGTTCATCTTCCTATCCAATACATGTATCATTCGATACATTAATATTAATGATAAGTACATTCGTGTTTTCTTATAAATAGAAGCTTAGTTTTTGTTATAGACATAACAGTGATATACTGGAAATAAAATATTCTCCTCTGACTTTCTCTACTATCTTTGATGTTTACCTACTTTCTCTTCTCAATCTCTATTCTCTTTATTATATATTTGCAACGCAATATTTTACAACATGTTATCAGCACGAAGGTCTACCGACTGAGTAAGTAATTTTTACAAGGTAGGTGTTCTTTTCATTAATCAACTTATGCTTCATCTTCTTCTATCAATTCGTCATTTTTATTTTTCTTAGCCCAAAGCCAAATTTCAAATCTAAAAGTATCCTTCTGCTCTTGAAGTGGCGGTGGATATTTGGAAATCCTTTTAAATAATTTAAGGATTTAATTTTGCAATGTAATATATGCACATTTTATGATACTTGGCACTTAAAGTTGTCAACATAAATGCAAATGGAAAATATTGATAAAAAGGGAGATGTTTGTTTGCTTGATAGTGCAACAACACATACTATATTTCGTAGTAGACACCTTTTCTCGAGTATAACATTGCGTAAGACACAAATCCATACAATATTAGGTCCTATTCCGATTATCGATGGTTTTGGGAAATGCCACAATTGTTTTGCCAAATGGCACCATCCTACACGTTGAGGATGCGTTTCTAAGTATTAGATCAAAAAGGAATCTGCTTAGTTTCAAAGATGTATGCCGTAATTGATACCATATTGAGACTGTTTATGAGCAAGATAAGGAATATATTAGCATTTCATCTTATAAGATGGGCTTGAAGACCATCCATGAAGCTTCTTATATGGGTTTGTATTGTGTCATGATTAAGGCTGTTGAAATCTACGCCACCACATCCTAGAGATTGGTAAACCCTAATTAGTTGGACTGTGGCATGATCGCCTTGGTCACCCTAGTGCTTCAGTGATGCGTAAAATAATTCAAAACACAAAATGGCACCCTTCAAAGATACAAATGTATTGTTGTCCAAAGATTATAATTGTGAGATTTGCTCACAAGGAAAGCTCATTATCAAATCTTTTATAACAAAGGTTAATCTTAAATCCCCTTATTCTTGCAAAGAATTCAGGGTGATATTTGTGGACCAATACAACCACCAAGTGAACCATTTCGATATTTTATGGAAGTAGTGGACACATCCTGTAGATGGTCTTATATTTGCCTATTATCTACGCAGATTATAAAGCTCCCGGTAGAATTCCTTGATTATCCAATCAAGAGCATAAGGATGAATAATGCTGATGAATTTACATCAAAGAATTTTGATACCTATTGTACTTCACTCGAAATCGAGGTTGAGCACCCAGCAGAATCCTTGATTAAACATATCCAAATCATTGTCCGCACTTTATTATTGAGAACGAATCTCAACGATACAGCATAGGGTCATGCGGTTTTGCATGTGGCAACTCTAATAAGATTACGCCCCACTGCTAGTCTTTTACAATCTCCCCTTCAAATGGTTCTTGGTTATGAACCAAATATTTCACATTTGCGCACCTTTGGTTGTGTAGTAGAGGTGCTTGTAGCACCGCCAAAAAGAACGAAAATGGGTTCTCAACGCCATTTGGATATTTATGTTGGATTTAATTCACTGACTATCATTAGGTTCTTAGAACCAACTACCGGTGATCTTTTACTACCAAATTTGCAGATTGTCATTTCAATGAGACTAGATTTCCATCAATTGGGATACCTGCAACTTCCTTGATTACAAAGCAAAAACTAGTTAAGGTTTTCTCCTGAAATGAGAAAAATTTATCTCAATTAGACCAAAGGACTCCTGAATGTGAAAACAAGGTACAGTGCATAATCCATTTACAGGTTATGGCCAATAAACTTCCTTACGCATTTAATGATGCTACTAAAGTAACAAAGTCTCATATTCTAGCTGCAAATGCTCTAGCTAGGATAGCTGTTCCCAAATAACAAGTTAAAATGGATCAAAATCCCTCGCAATTGAAGCGTGGTAGACCGATAGGATCAAAAGATACTATTCCTCTAAAACGAAGGAAAAAGAATCAAGAATCCGCTCCAGAAGAGCCTGGCATTGTGCTTGCTCATAAAGAGCTTATTGCCCCAGAAGAGGCGCAAACCCATGAAGGGAATATCAACCCCGAGAATACTGAGAATTCCATTACATATTGTAATAAAATTTGGGATCAAAATGAAATTATCATTGATAATGCTTTTACATTCTCAGTTGCTCATAAAATTATGGATGATGATTGTGAGCCGCAATCTATTATTGAATGCCATCAAAGGCAAGATTAGCCTAAATGGGAGAAAGCAATTAAGGTTGAATTAGCTTCTCTAGGTAAACAAGAGGTTTTTGGACCCGTAACTTGTATCCCTGATAATGTAAAGCCCGTTGGATATAAATGGGTATTTGTCCGGAAACGAAATGAGAAAAATGAGATTGTCAGGTAGAAAGCCCAACTAATTGCCCAAGGATTCTCCTAGAGACTTGAGATTGATTATAATGAAATATATTCACATGTTATGAATATAATTACAATTCATTTTCTTATTAGCCTAGTAATCTCTGAAAGATTGGAAATGCGTCTTATGGACGTTGTGCTGACATATTTATATAGCTCATTAAACTCTGAATTTATATGAAAATTCCTGAGGGATTCAAAATGCTTGAAGTATGCAGTCGCTGCAATTTATTCTCAATAAAATTGCAAAGTTCTTTGTACGGGTTAAAGCAATCTGGTCGAGTGAGTACCTAATTAAGGAAATGTATAAGAATGATCCTATCTGGCCATGCTTGTTTATTAAGAAATCAAAAACTAGATTTGCTATTGTAGCAATTTATGTCGACAATATAAATTTAATTGGAACTCTAGAATAGTTAGCTAAAACTGCTGAGTATTTGAAAATGGAGTTTGAAGTTAAAGATTTGGATAAAACCAAACTTTGTCTTGGTCTAGAGCTTGAGCATAAAACAAATAAAATAATCGTCCATCAATCAGCATACGTTGAAAGATTGCTTAAACGCTTCAACATGGACAAAACTCATCCATTGAGCATCCCTATGGTTGTAAGGTCTTTAGATCCCCAAAAGAACCCATGTCGTCCTAGAGAATCTGATGAAGAGCTATACTTGGTCCTGAAGTACCATATCTCAATGCAATTGGGGCTTTGATGTGCTTGACATAATGTACAAGACCAGATATCGCTTTTGTGGTAAATTTATTGGCACATTTTAGTTCTAAGCCAACTCGGAGACACTGGAATAAAGTTAAACATATTTTCCGTTATCTTCAAGGAACCATAGATTTGGGATTATATTATGCCATGGATTCCACTAATTTTGGTTTAGTTGGATATGCTGATGCTGGATATATATCTAATCCACATAAGGCTTGCTCTAAAATTAGTTATTTATTTTATTATAACAACACCGCTATTTCTTGGCATTCTATGAAGCGATCGCTAGTAGCTAAATCTTCTAACCACTTTGAGATTATTACCTTATATGAAGCTGGAAGAGAGTGTGTTTGGTTCTGTTATAATGCATATTCATAATTCTTGTTGTTTAATATTGGTTACAAATTCTCCCACTATAATTTATGAAGATAATGTTGCTTATGTTGCACAAGTTAGGGGAGGATATATCAAGCATATCTCGCCGAAATTTTTCTATACTCATGAACTCCAAGAAAGTTGACAAATTGATGTTAAAAAATTCGATCCATAAATAATCTTGTAGATCTTTTTACTAAATCATTGCCAACATCAACTTTTGAGAAATTAGTATATGGCATTGATATGCGGCGAGTTCATAAGATGCAAGATTGATTAGCCCCAGCAATGGCTATATGGCTCAATTAAGAGGGGAGATATTATGAACTATGCATTGCATTCTTTTTTTCTTTTTGATCGGTATTTTCCCATAGGTTTTTTTTTCGGCTTAAAGTTTTTGACGAGGCAATTAATGCATTCATAAAAGGGAGAGATCATAAAATTTGTGCTCTGCACTATTTTTCCTTTTTTGTCCGGTTTTTTTCCCATTGGATTTTTCTGGCTTAAGGTTTTTAATGAGGCAATATCATTCGATGCACATTCGTAATGAATACAATGAATATTCAATGGGAGTGTTATGAAATACATGAATGAATGAAATACATGAATGAATATTCATTATATTCATCTTATCTAATGTACTTATTATGGTACATTTGTATCATACATTCTAAGTACATCTCCCTGTATAATGAATATTCATCTCCCTATCTAATACATGTATCATTCAATACATTGATATTAATAATAAGTACATTCTTATTTTCTTATAAATAGGAGCTTAATTTTTGTTGTAGACATAACAGTGATATACTGAAAAAAAAAATCTTCTCCTCTGACTTTCTCTACTATCTTTGGTATTTATCTACTTTATCTTCTCAATCTCTTTATTTTCTCAATTGTATATTTGCAACGCAATAGATTACAACAAAAACCAAATAGTTGAGTTATTTATCACTTTAAAATTTGAGTACTTCTCACTCAATTACGACCAAGTGTTTGCAAATTCAAACTATCATAGCTCTAACCTCAGTTATTCATTCTTATCTCTTGGCAACTCTTGGTCTTCTAAGTTTATCTCCCTTGGTCCTATCATTGGATGAAGCCACATAATTTTACCACTTGTATCTTTTCTGCTTGAACACCTCTCTTCATTTCCCACTACGTACTTTAACTCACATGCTCTTTCTTAAGTTTGAAACATTGAATTTGGCCACCCATGATATCATGCATTACATCATTCATGACAACATAGCACATTAATGCCTTGATGATTCATTCCTTATACTTGGCCAAGAAGAAACTATCTCTTAGTTGAATCAAAATATCTATTTGAAATTATAAGATTGAGCCATTTGTAACATTTTAGTTTGACCACATCTCACCACATGTTTTTAACTCAAGTTCATTATTACTTTTCCCCAGTCACTTATTCATATCCTTTTGTAATCCATGAAAGTCTTCCACGAATATATCCTCTTGATCATGTGAAGCCATTTTAAGAATCCAAGTTTTAATTAGAGTTTTATATCATTCTTGCAAAGAAAGAGTTCCATGCCGCTTTCTTCTCTCTTTCATTTCCCACTCTTTTGAAGCAAAGACAAAGGTCCCACAATTGTATTTCGATAATTCAAGTATTTGCAAGGTGAAGCGAAATTTTAGGCTTCCTCTTTATCTTATCAAATTAGTTTTGTTGTTTAAAAAAATTAGGAGTTGTTAACTTAATTTCTTGATTATTTTGCTTTGAAGATAACAAAGCTTTGATTTTTGCTCCAGTTATTTTTGAGGTGAGTGAAAACTCTAGAGGCTAAGTTAGACCGATTTACTTAGTAGCCTTGACTTGGTTGATTGATGTTTGTTAATTTAACTTGCTGGGGAATAAGTTAGATTGATCTACTTAGTACTCTTGACTTGGTTGATTAATTTAGCTTGAATTTGATGATAATAAAATTCTAGGGGTTAAGTTAGAGTAATCTACATAGTACTCTTGACTTGGTTGGTTGTTGGTTGTTAACTTATATGTGGCTTTTGTTGTCAAGTGTAGTGAAGCTACATTCATGATATGTGATTTTCTTGTATTCACTTGAAATGGATCATTAAACTTGTTACATGCCTAGGATGTGTTTGATAGATCTCTTAGGGGCATTTGATTGTTTCTCTAAGATGTAATGACAATCTTTTGGTTATAAATGAATGTTAAACCTAAAAGTATTATTTCAATGATTCACGAAGTTACTGATTTACTAGCTAAGCATTGTCAATGTTATGTTGTTCATTATTTGGATTGTCAATGTTCACGTAGCTGATTCTATGAGAATATTATCATTTGCTCACATGAGAAATGAAAAGAGGTAAGTATCTTAGTATCATTACTCGCATATGTGATCATTAAAAGGGCAAGTAATTAAATTTCGAAAGTAAATTGCACTAAAAGATGTGTGCCAGATGCCAATTCTTGAAATGAGCATTGATTTAGTTGTTGATGCCAGAAAAATCATAAAATTATAATGTTATCATGTGAATTGTTGCTATGTGAGTAAATATAGAAAGTATTATGAAAAGTTATATTTGTTGGTCATATATCAATGGCGACAATACCTTGGAGTTAAGATGCTCTAGAGTTGGGATGCCCCAGAAGTCGAGATTGATTGAGATGATAATTAATATGATGCATGACCAGACGCATACATGACTATTAATGTACTAATCAATGATAATCATGCATCACAATGCATTATGTTATTTGCTTGCATTTAAGTGAATAATCTTATGTGCTATTATTTATGGCTTCCATCGACATAACAAGCTAGATAAATTAGTGCATCCATTTATTCAATCATCTCTCATAGTTAATATATATGTAAATGGATCATTGTACTTTGCATGTACCAAATTGAGTACTAAGATGATCTCTTACATTAGACTTAGAGGTATCATTTACTAGGCTTCGGCTCGCTCCTTTATTTTTTAGAGTTGTAGGATAGATCCACCTCTTGAACCATGTTTTGGAATCCCCGTATATATAGAGTCGGAGTATTGGGATATACTTGTACCAAGATCCGAGTTAGTATATATTAAGCATAGCTCCAGTGTTTGGATGGAGGTAGGTTTACCTGAGCTTCTTCGCCACTGTTTCATCGCATGGTATTTTGACGTAAATGGCAAGACAATCGGACCTTTAAGAGGGTTTAGTGGTCCTCTTGGGCATGGTGATACCAAGATCATCAATCCTTGAGTTAGGTGGTGGTTGAATACTGTAACGGCTCGCTTTTGGTTAGTGTGAGTGTAGTGATGTTAGGTGACCTTGACCTTTCCCGAGACTATATATTTTATTTTGCTTAATGTTGGTAAAGTAGTGCTGATATAAAGAAGCATATGCATATCACTGAACTTGTGCGATTTTCTAATAAGGGATATTGTGAAAATTTTATTATACTTCCACATGCATAATTATACTTATGAGTATAAACAGAAATGACAAGTGCCTCATATGATGTTTTGAGGTGTCACATAAGCTCTATTACTTTGCAAGAATGAACATGGTTGCTCATATGGGAATAAAGGACATCATTTGTGCATCATGTCTTGTCCACCAACGTTCTTAGCACAACATGAGCATTAAACACCAAAGTATGGATCTATTTTTAATTTTGATACCGCGAGTCCTCTTACTTTTGCCTCTTTGGGGACTCTACTCTCATAGGGAGGTAAACAACCAAGGTGTTCATCCACACTGGTGAGAAACAACTATAACAAGACATTTTATATACCTGCATTCATAGGGAAACCAAAAAAAAAAAAAAAACTCAAGTCTATTGTACAAATGTCAATTTAGTGCTAAATATTTTAATTTGACCAATTTAGTTTTAAACTTTTTGACAATTTGCTAATACAATCCTTTAAGTCAATTTTGGTCGAAAATCACCAACATGAATAATTTTTCTAAATTTATATATTATTTTTTATTTCTTTTATTTTTCTTTTATTCGTTGTGGTTAGTGAGGGTCACTCGATATGGGAAGGCCTTAGAGAAACCTCACTAACCATAATGGAAAAAAAAAAAAAAAGATAAATAAATAAATAAAAAGTTCAAAAAAACTATTTAAAAATTGTCCACGTCAATGTCGGCTATACCATGTAGGACGACCGACATATACCTCGAGTAATATTCTAATAACAGAACTAAATTGACAAATTGACAAAAAGTTCAAGACTATATTGACCATATTGAAAGGTTTAAACTTGAACTAGCATACATACAATAGGTTTATGACTTTTTTTGGCAATCATCCCTATATGCGCATGTGTTATGCTCATTTAAGACCATATTTGTTATAGTATTCTAAATATTATCGCTGATGTGAATTTTTGCAAGAGCAAAAATTTCCAGAAAATTATGACAAAAAAAAAATATTCACATCAATTAAGTTCTCTCCTAAAGTTTAGCTTGAATTGAGGTGGATCCAAATCCCATCGCATAGGTTTATCCTCCAATAGAAAGAAAATTGGAGATATAACATGTAGAGAAAAGGATATCACAATCGTACAGTACTCTCTTTATCGCCATAACTTTTCGATCAATTACATGATTGCCTTCACCACTTTGTGCTCATCCTCCATATCAGAAATCCCTTCCTCTTCCCTTAACTCCTTTGAGTCCCTCCTCAAAATGCAAGATGGATAATACTTCTCATACTGTTAAAAAGAATTTAGAAATTCCAAACAGAACCCCAAGGAGGTGAGGGGGCGATGGCATCGGCTTCTCCTCCGCCTACCATCGGAGTCACGAGTGTTTGCTTGTAGACCACAAACGTCATCACTTTACTCTTCACTTACAGCGGATTGGGTTAGGGGTTTGGTCTTCAAATCAATTTGGGTCAACAAAAAAGGCCAAAACAATGTCATTTTACTTAACTTCATTTCCCCGTCAAGCCATGTTGAAACATTTATATCAAATTAATTCCACATTTCATTTTTGACAAGGAAATTGCAATGTCATTTAAGAAAACTTTTTAAAATTTTATAGCCCTCAAGTAATCGATTGAAAAGTTATACTATCAAAGTGAATGTCATATAGTTATCACGTATGCAATGTCTTTTTCCTAAAATAGCAATTAAATCATAACATGAGTATATGCAATATATCGAGCATGTAAAATGATATAACTCGATATAACTAGAAAGTATAAAGTGAGAATGCAAATTCCCGATAGCTTGTCAATATTTACTGGAATATTCCCCTTTGTACCATCGGCTTGCTGTGTGA
Organism: Eucalyptus erythrocorys; assembly: GCA_014182555.1. Lineage (NCBI taxonomy): Eukaryota > Viridiplantae > Streptophyta > Magnoliopsida > Myrtales > Myrtaceae > Eucalyptus > Eucalyptus erythrocorys. The sequence continues at coordinate 22,082,215 of CM024597.1, forward strand.
AAGCAAAGCATATCCTAAGGCTATCCCATTTCAAGTGTTAAAATTTCTTGAGAGTGAAATGGTTTGCTCCTCACTATTTGTAGAGATTTAGAGGCAATATCATCCAGTTTCATATATTTCAGTTTCCTTTACTATGGAAATTCTCGCTATTTATTTTGCTAATCATTTGATGTCAATCTCTTTGTTCAGGCAAGAGTTGAATGATGTTTCATCATCCATGACAATGTATTATAAAAGATAGTTGGATATCTTGCGAAAAAGAATGCACTAAAGAATGTTAGTTTGAAGAAATTCGCAATGAATTTTTTCACTGGAATCCTTTGATTTCTTTAAAAACCCTAAAAATTAACTTCCTTCCTTTTCTTGTGAAAATTTCGCCACCAACTATTTGTTGTTAACATAGGTTGCATTCATTGGCGCTTCAAGTGAATTGTTTACCAATCTGTTAAAATCTTAATTTGGTCATATCATAAATTTTTTTGTTTACTCAAATTACGTTATTTGATATGTTACTTCGACATTCATATCACAGTAGTGAAATAGTAGTGGTCCTGAATTTTGATATCATTATGAAAAAAAGATTATAATCAGTTAAAAAGATTATAAGATGTTGTTTAAAAGTTACAATAAAGTTTTAATAAGTTTATTTAAAGTGTTATGCAAACTATACTTTGAATTTGTTACTACTGTGAATATATGCTTGAAATAGTAAATTTAGTTAAACAAAATGCTAGGCTAACAATATAATTTAGAGAGGGGTGCATAAGTTGTTTGTAAAACTTTAATTTGTCTCCCGAAAGATAACAAGATATATTTTGATAGTTATAGAAACTGAATCGAAAGTATGGAGCAAGCCGGTGCAACTATTAAATAGATAAAGGTAGTTGTCGAAGTACTTAAATATTAAACCACGCCTACCTTTAACAATTTAAACTTTTAAAACAATTGGCAGTAACTCTTCAAAATCTTACATGGTATAAAATTGGAAGTCCCGAGTTCAAATCTTTCCAGGTCCCATTTGTCTCATCAATTAAATATATCTATACTTCATACTAGGCAAAAAGACCAATCTAAACATCAAGGGGAGTATTAAAGTAATTAAATATTAAACAACGCCTTCATCTAAAAACTTAAACCTTTAGAATAATCGACAATGTAAGTAAATATTAAACCATGTCTTTATCTAGCAGTGTAAACTCTTAAAACAATCGACAATTATCCCACAAAATCTTACAGTAACAATAAACAAATAGAAAACATTACACGATAAAATATATAGTGGTTTGGTTTTATTTCCTAACCTATGTTCACTTTGCTATGTAATAGTCTTAATGTGGTTTGTAAGCCACTAATAATCATCAAGAGAATTAAAGCCCTCCCGTATTACTTCCATAACAAGATAAATCATACGATTAGAACGCGAGTACTAGTAGCGCTTTTGTACACATCCTCTCATCATTGATTACAAAACAACAAGAACACTACAAAGAAATTTCACTTTGACAGTAACATATGGAGATAATAATGAAACAAGCTTTCTTTATTTTTCATCCCACCTGTTTTTTAGCTACGTTGATCCTCTTTATATAGACATCTTCAATTCAACCCTTAGAGATGCTTTTGAGAAATTAGGAGCTGTTGGGAGTTGTTTGATATTGTCACGGAGGTCTAGATCGCCCATACAATCCATTTTTCAGACGAAAGCATTGTTTCCCAAAGGGGAGTTTGGCGCCATTGTGACCTAACTCTACCTCTCACCGTTTGACCGAAATTGTCAAACTTGCTCTGACTTGTTTCCTATTATACTACTACGAACTCTCGGTCTGTCAATAGTCATACCTTAACCGTTCAACAGTCATCCACAACTGCACTCATTTATCTTCACCTTCGGAGATTTGATATGAGAACGACCAAATGCCCCTTATCACTTGATAGGAGCATGTGCTCCTTATAACCAGTCTATCGGTGCTGTCTACAATCAAATCATGGGATGACTTGCGATCAACTTTTCAATGATTGTCTTGAGTGGGCAAAAAAACAGCATAACCGCCAAAACTTGGCACGAAATGATGCTTAAGTTTTAAAAGTTAGAAAATGGTAGTTAAGTACCATTTTTTTTTTAAAAAAAAAAAAAAAGGGACACCTGAGTGCCAAGTTCGACGAACCTCGCCGGAAATTCTACATAGCAATTTTTTATTAATATTGCTTGCCCACGTCGGAGAGCTGACTCAACAAAAAAGTGCCAAAACGACGTTATTATGGCACAGATTTGAATTTTAATATATATATATTAATAAATTAAATTTAAAACCAAACTTGAAAAAAACAAAAAACAAAAAACAATTGTAGAACAACAAGGGCTTAGTCCTCACCATCGCCTCCCAACCATCGTCAACCCTTGCTAGCAACGTTGGGGGAAGTCGCCTAGGTTGCCGAGCCTTGGCCCCCACCGTTGCCGACCTTTCACGACGACGGTGGGGAGGCGATGCGAGCTAAGCCCTCTCGCCACCCACAACCGTTCAACTTCTTCCATTTTTAATTAATTTATTTATTTTTATAAATAATTAAATTTCATTTTAGATTTAATTTTATTTTTTCATATTAATTATCTAGTCGGGTTGGCAAAACAATGTATTTTTACACTTGTCTAATCACATCAGCATGCAAAATGACGTCTTGCACTTGCACTTCGTTGGGAAAAAACCAGTATTTATTTTGGCTAGATTTTCTCACCGTTGACACTTACCTTATCTATTTTCCTCCGATTTTGGCACTCAAGTGTCATTTTCTTAACTTTTGACATTTAAGTATCCTCTCATGCTAAGTTTTGGCACTCTAGGGATCCGAAAATCATCTTGAGTGTGGAAGACTACCTTGATGACAGATTGACCATGCTATTTCCAAATCCTTAAGACCACTTTGTCATATCTTGTTTGTTATTGTTCTCTCAAGATTCTCAACCTTGTAGTCACTTTTTGCTTATCTCTTGAGGTCATCAATTTTATCAGAGTGTTTCGCCAGAATTTGACTTCACAGCAAAATACTTTTCATCTAAAGTTATCCTTCAATTTTTATTTGATATTATTAGAGGAGACATGTTTTGTGGTGATTTTAAACAGGAAATACCACAAGTAGACAAGAGAATCAATAGCTTCATTTCAAACGGAATCAAACGTACACAAATCATGTTGGAATTTAATTGGCAACATGGCTTGAGAAGATAAAAATGCAACACCAAAATTTAATCGATAACAAGGCACCTAGGAACTACAATAAAGATACATGCCGAAATTTAATTGAGGAGGTAGACCTAGAAACTACAATTAAGAAACGCACTAGAATTTAATTGACAATGTTAATATGGAAACTACAACTATAGTGCATGAAGTGAAAGATAACATGTTTGTTTGTTTGTGCACGCAAGGGGGGCCAAAGAGTACGATATGGCTATTTAAGTTTATAACCGATGGTTATCAAAGGAAGTTATAGAGGAAGGTTACAAACAACTATCATACGGTTACATTGACTTCATTGCCTTGACGATTTCTTCAACTCTACTAGCTTGACGATTATTTTATTCCACTAAATTGACGGCTACTTCTTTGATGGTTACATCCTAATTTTCAATTCCATTTTTTATCAACCCTTCAAATTGTTGATTTATCAAGTTGTCGATAATTTTGTTCATAAATGACAAAACTCTGCTTTCATCGATGAAGTTTATCATGTGTCAATAATAATCAAAAGTTGGCAATTTTTTTTTTCTGTAAACAGTCTTTCTGATACCTTCACCACGTCATTACAACGTACATATGCACTTATAACAAAGATATTAAATCAACGATAATTTCAGAATAATTAAAATTCCAAAAGGATGTTTTTCTAACGCAATGAACAAATGAAGGCATATAATAAAGAAGCACTCGAATGCCAATAGATGATTAAAAATATTTTTTGTGTGTGTGGACGAACCTTGTTCGGTACGCATGTTGATCGGTATTGTGATGATCGCTTTTTAGAGCTCATTAATATCGCCTTTTTTTTTTTTTTTTTTGCTTTCGATGAGTGTAAGGACATATCAATTCACATGACATTTCTTCGACAAGCAACACCAGTGATGAAAATTAATAGTATGAAAACTCGGTCATCATCACCAAATGTAGTTAGGTTAATAAGATTTCAATCAAATATTTATGTATCCGTTCTTTCTTAATGAAACAAAACCTAGGCATAACGATTTCAGTATAACGGTTCCTACCCCGCCAAGACTCCAATGGGCGAGGGGCCTCTAGCTAATTTCCAAATCCTTTTTGTAGTATAATTATTACATTTATTATTAGAGTCGGAGCAATTTAGCTCAGGATATCACATTAGTACGGTAATTTGAACTATGTAGCTAAGTTGCAATTTTGCTAAAATAAATACCACTAGTATAGTAGTTGTGAAAATTATCAAACTAGTCATAAACCTTTTTTTTTTTTTGCCATTTTAGGTCCTCTATATACCGGAATCCTTTACTTCATTTCATTAGTGCTATTAGCTTAAACATTTTATATTTGTGCAAATTCAATTCATTCAGCTAATTTTAGTTGATTGGCGTTGACGTGGACACCGACTGATGTTACTATGGCAAATTTTTAATATTTGATTTATATTTATTTTCTCTTTATTTTCTTTTTTCTTTCTTTTTTTTTTCTTCCTTCTACCTCTGGCCGGTCAAGTGGCCAGCTAGGGGGTACATGACAAACCATTGTTTCTATTCTAGAAACAATTTTTCTATTCCGACTTGTTGCTGAAATAGAATCTATTTGATAAAATTATTTCATTTTTCTATCTCGAAAATAGATTTTTGTTCCAAAAATAGATTTGGAATAGAAATCGAAGTAAAAATTTTCTATTTTTCGACTTTTGGAACAGAAATGAGAAATAAAAATTCTTTTCACCGTTCATATTTGCTACGAATTGGTCATCCATCCGTTGCTGCCAACCACCGTCCGCCGGATGTCGCCATTGATCGCCGGCCACCATCACCGGTCGTCGCCGCCCCGCAGCGATCTGTCGGTCTCCCGCCACTACCGTCATCGTCGGTCGGCCGCCGCCATCGCCACCACCGCTGCTGTCTTCGGTCTCCCGTTGTCATTGGCCACTAGTCGCCGGCCCCCGACGCCATTGGCCACGGATCATCGGTCACCGGTCGTCCGTCGATCACCGCTTGCCGGTCGTCACCGTCCAAAAGGAAGAAATCTTGTGTCGTTATCAAATGAATATTTAATTTTATAGTAGAAATTTTATATCGTTATCAAATTGATATTTTTGCTTAGAAACTCATCTAGAAATAGAAGTAGAAAAATCTATTTCTCTTTCATAAATCAATTTCTGGCCAGAATGATTATCATTCGCACTCCTAAAGGCTAGGGCCGATGAGATCAACCTCATCGGCACTAATAAGGGTGAGCCTTGGCCACCCCTAGCAAGGCCTCGCCCTCGCCATTGCTTTGGGCGAGGGCGAGCCTCACTAGTGGCTTGCAAGGTCAACCTCGCCAGCCAAGGGAAGAAGGAAAGGGAAAAAATAAAGAAAAATAAAGAAAAAAAAAAAAGGAAAAATATAATGAATTGACATAAATAAAAACAAATATTAAAAAAATTAACATGTCAGCGTTGGTCGAATAGTCAAAATTGGATGGATGGATTGAATTGGTACAAATACAAATGATTTAAAACTGAACTGATCCAATTATGATATGTTTAGGATTGTTATGGTAATTTTTCCTATAGTTGATATTTCGCTAAAAATCGTACCATGTTCTATGTTGTTGTAATGGCGAAAATTCTGCATGTATGTGATTTTGAAGAAATGCTTGTGGTGGTCCTAGTGTACCAAAAGAAAATTAAAAGAAAAAACTTTAGATTACCCCATATTTTATCCTTAATTTTGTAGTGTACTGTTCCTTTATCAGGGGAAAAAACTTACTGGCTCAGGGGGAAAAAGTAAATTGATTGAAGATTATTTTCTTGCTCTGTTTTCACCTTTCCGTCAAGATTCTTCGGATTCGCCCCTATGAAGTCGAGACAAAACCTCAAGGGAAGAAAGGACCACTACTTCAAGCATCAAAGAAGCCACTCTATACGCTAGACAAGTAGAGGGAGGACCAACGAAGGTGACCGTATGTATGCCGAAGAGGCTTGCGAGCAATGTGATTACGTGCCCATTCGGCGAAGAGAGCCTAGTTTGTCGACTATAACTCAATCGGGTTGAAGTGTCATTCACGCATAGCTTCCTCTCCCCCTATTCTCTTGTCGGCATTGCTTTGACCAGAGGGAGATCATGATGCGAAAGAATGGAAAGAACGTACGATTTGTTCACATCGTGCGAACCGACATGTCGTCCGACCACACATTCTATAGAAGCGGGTCTTGCTTTTACATTATTCGTGATGATCAGCCTGCTCCACGCGGTTTAAGCCTCCAGATATGACCACTCAATTGTTGACCATTTGGGGTTTTAGGGAAAATTTGCATAAAAATAAAAAGTCAAAAATTTATGTTACGCGTACCAATTCAACCATCAATATTTCAGTTTGATCATTTTAATTCTAAATCTTTTGATAATTTGTAAATGTAGTTATTCCGACTAATTTTAGACATAAATACTAACGTTAACGTTGACGGTCCTATGTAGCATGACCAATTGTGCGAACTCAAGCATCCTAAATTTGGCCTTTAATAGTCGAGTTTCACAGATCTGGCTTTCGACAATCAGTGCAAACCCTAGCTGAGGCAACGTTGAGGTGGAGCTCTGCAAGGGATCATGAGGGTCGTGTGACCCCATGTGTGGTGTGACCCCATATGGCTCCTCATGGAGGTCCCACAAACGGAGGCCGCGCAATCTAGCTAGCCCTTTTTTGGCATCAATCTAGCTCCTCCACCTCTGAGAACTCCAAATCTACAAAGAAGATGAACAGTCGCTAGGGTAAAATTGAAATATGAAATTATTCATGGAGGAAATTAGGGGAAAAAAAAATTCATTTATCCATAGGACCTATCTTTCGAAAATTGCTAAAAACCCAAAGTCGGTCCTCAACTACTGTTAGTTTTCAACTTTGCCAATGTCGACATTTTCCCAAAATTGTCAAAAAAAGTTTTTGCTAAACTCCTCAATTTTTTTCTTCCTTAAAAAAAGTAAACCAAACGGATCCTTAATATCATGTCCATTCCAAGTTAAAACCCGCGTTGCTGACGTGCATAACCCGTCCTGTTCCACTCAAAACTATACGAGGAAGCCAATGAAAGCAAGAAATGAACAGAGACCATTTGAAGAGTCTAAGACATAGAAACCCTCTCCAGTGTCATTTGGGATCCTAAACAAGTAAAGAATAGTAGATTTACACAAATATGTATATAGAAATTACGATTAAACTTTTTTAATATACATCACATCTTTCTACCTTGTAACATTTCAGATATTTAGTAAAGAACATAAACAAAAGAAAATGAGGAAGAACTAGACAAACCTGCAAACGTCACACCCATACATCCGTTTATACAGAGGTTAGATTTTTTACTAGTAAATTCGATCATTGAAACGACGAATATATGGGCCAATGAGCCCATTTCTGCGTAAACTATCATATGCTAATATTCTTCAATGCGGTCCCAACAGAATCGAGTTGGTGATGATTCTCATTATACATGTTTTCATCTTATGAAAACTTAATTTGAACTTGCTCATACTTACTGTGATTTTGTTATCATAATCAAAATTCAATTCTCACAACTTCGTCTTTACCAAAAAAAAAAAAAAAAAATTCTCACAACTTCGAGTATTTTTGTACTAATAATGCCATGGAATATAGAGACATAAAATGTCTCAATATTCTTTCTCAAAACTGTGCCATCAGTCATCATTCTTGTTTGAATACTTCCCAACACAATGATCAAGCAGAGCATAAACAAAGGCAAAACTTAAGCGCTCTTCTAATCTTAGCAATTAGTCTAGAACAATTTTAGGGAGAGGCTTGTTATACTACTATGCGCATTAACAATTCTACTCTAACACCCATCATTAATTGCAATCTTCTTTGAGTCTTTGGTAGTACTTGTTTTATGCATCTCCTATCAAATGAATTTCATGAAATTAGAACCTTGAACCTTGTTCCTCCCTATGTTACTTCCTTGAATATCACTTTGACCAAAAAATGTATAGATGTTGGGATCTTGTCTCCAACTATCTTCACATGTCTCATCATATTACTCTTTAGGAACACAAGATGTTCTCATTTCTTTATCCTTCTAATTCCTGTCCTATTGTTCCCTTTGTAACCAATCTTTCAGTGGATTTATTCCCTACAAATGAACACGTTTGGCTTTACTTTTGAAACTTCGTCTCTATCATTGTCTTTTCCTAATGTTGATTCAGGTATTTTTAGTGATCTCACTTTGGTGGCTCCTAATACGTTCGTATTATTTGGGGATTTTCCACTCTTGGTCATTTCCTCCTCTCGTGTCCATCGGTCCACCGAGGATTTGACTGATTTACCTCCTAAAAAGCCTATTGAGGGTTGTCAATCGGTGTGATAGAATAGAACAAAGGCAAATGGTATAGTGAAACTGAAACCCAAAAAAACTAGGCTAATAGTAAGACTTTACTTAGAATATCGAATTGACCATGATGAGACTTTTGCTCCCATTGCATGTATTCCTTCTACTCAAAGTTTTTCTTTTTTCGTTTTTCCTAACCTATATTGAGCGAGGATCTTTGCTTCATATGGATACAAAAATGCATTCCTCAATGACAATCTTACTGAAAAGTTCTATAAGAAGCCTCTTCCTAGAACTCAATGATAAAAATGCATTCCTCAATGTCGAGTATTATATGGACTAAAACTCTCTCCCCATGCCTAGTATTCCAAGTTTAACTCAACTATAAAACATCTTGGCTTTACATTTGGCCCCTATAACCATGCTCTCTTTGTTCATTAAACATATCATTGGTATATACTATAGATTTTATAAGTGGGCAACATGATTAAAATTGGCAATGATCATTTTGGCATTACATTACTCTAATAGAATCTCAATCAATAATTTGAAAAGAAAAAAGTTGGGCGACTCAATTATTTTCTAGACTTGGAGGTTTCTTTAGATATCTCTTATTATTATCTTTTTTTTTTTTTTTTTTTTTTGGTACCCAAGGAACCCCGTCAGCCGTTCGTCGCCTTGCAGTGGTACATAGCCGCCAGGTAAACCCTGGAGTGATGCTAGCGGAGGACCCACCACCCCAACATCACGCTTAAGACGCCGATGCTTCCCTTGGGGTTTGATCCCTCGACCTTTCCCCCAAGGTTGAGGTTTCTTATCCAGTGGAGCCACCAAGGCCGGTGGTTCTCTTATTATTATCTTTCTCAAGCAAATATGCTACTAACTTCTTTCTCATGCAGGACTCATCAATAATAAGATTGCTCAGACTCCCATTGAGACTAATGCCAAATTTGATAAGAAAGACGGAAGTCCACTTTGGAATCCTATACTTTATGGACAATTGGTTGGTAATCTTGTACATCTCACTATTACTCATCTTGACATTGTCTATGCTAATATATTGTCAGCTAGTTCATGATCGGCAACATAAACTCACTTTGTTGTGGTTCTTCAGGTCCTTCATTACATCAACCGTACTTTATTTCATGACCATCATTTTTCCACTAACTCTATATTGAGTGCTTATAACGATGCTAACTAAGCAAGTGACCCCTTAGATCATCACTCTAATACAGGCTATTGTTTCTTTCCAGGTAACTCATTCATCGCATGGCGTATTAATGAACAGACTATCGTGGCTTGACTAGAACAAAAGCAGAATTTCCTACTCTTAGCTGATACAACGTCGAAATTAGTGTGCTTGCAATGGTTGCTAGAAGACACATGAATCCATCATAAGGGCAGGAGAGTTATTCACTATGACAACCGAAGTGCTATTCATGTAGCACATAATGTTGCTTTCCACAAGCACAATAAGCACATTGAAATGAACTATTGCTTCATATGATATCACATGATTTGTGATATCATTCATCTCATCTCCACTTCATTGGTTGATCATAGTATTGGTGTCTTCACTAAAGCACATTCATCTAGGCATTTTTGGGCTCTTTTCTCCAAACTTAATTTGATTCCTTCTAAGTCACTTTAAATTTGAGTGGGATGTTAAAGATAATTGGAAGATATGAGGAGATTTTTCATATTTTCCTTAATTCTCTATGTCTCTCAGGATTGTGCGTTCTCTTACTTTTGTGCATATTCTTAATTGATCTCGATTAATTGTAATTAACATTGTAAAATCATGCTACCTTACATAGTTATCGTGTAAAACCTACTTTATTGTAAAATACTCAGGAATCGCTCCAATTTTTCTTCCGCATATTTCTTATCTTCATGCATGACGTCTATTACCATCTGCCACTCGGCCTGTTGATGAAGGAAAGAGAGAAAAACTAGGTTTACATCATTTTCTATCTGGACCAAATTTTTCACTGCCTTACCAGTTACCACGCTTGACAAGGATGGCCTCTCCTTGATCTCTGCAAGCATCAAGTTGTAACTTCCATGATCTCTGCAACTTCCTAGTCATTGAACACCATCCACCCATGCTCATCAACCATATTGCGCAGCCGATGTTCGTACAAAATTTCAACAAATAACTTTCGCTACTGGGAAAAAGGGTTATCGTTCTTTTTCTTTTTCTTTTTCTTTTTTTTTCGGTACTGAAGAAATCACTTTGATCGATGGTCGCCACGTAAACCCTCACGTGTCGCTAGCGGGGAACCACCGTTCCGACGGCACGCGTCGTTCATTTTCTTTGTACTTTAAGATATTCAGAATTATTGAGTCCGAAACTATATACACATCGACCTTTCTGGTAGTGACAGCATGACATTGGTCCCTGTCAAGTAGCTCTGACAATTTGACATCTGCAACTCTCGTGTTGAAATTTTCGTTGTGGGGCTTCACGGCTTAAGGAAATTATTAGAGGTCGAAACCCTTTATGACAGCACCACGAGTTGACCGCAATCTGACGTTTCTCCCTTTAAAAAGCATTATAAAATTAATAGCTCCTCTGTTACTAAAGTATGATCCACCTGTTTGGCAAAAGCTACGCCATTATATTTGACACAATCGATGCATTTATCAATCAAGACGAACGCATCAATATCAATCAAGATCGTATCTTTAGCCGAGAGATTTGCTGGGTATATACACACTATTAAACAGTGCTGCAATACGCAGATACCCATCGTTCGAATAGGCCTCCTTGGATCTCCTCGGGCTATTATTTGAGGAAAATGATAGGCTAAAAGTACTGTTAGTCTTCGATAACAGACGGTGGCTTTTCCACCACAACTTTTCTGAAAGAATCCTATTGACTTTTTTAATGGACTTTTTTCTTGGAAAATAAAAATTGAAAAGTCTCATTGTGAGGAATTTCTTAGAAATTCCTCTTGGTGGTTTTGCTGGCCCACCTAGTAGGAATTCTTACATTAAAAAATAAATCAGCCAAAATAAAAATAAGGGAATAAAAAAGAAATTTATGAACATCATTAGATTTAGATTTTTTTTACATTAAGTGCAAAAAAGTATATATTTTTTTTAATTTCAAGAGAAAATAAATGTAGAATTACTATTAGCAACAACGCCTATACGAAACATTTTTCACACTTATAGGTATTTTAATTAATAACTTGCTTGTCTTAACAAGATAAAAGCCACAAAAGAGAAAAATTGCAGCCCAATGGAAAGAGCTAAGCTAGTGAATCAAATTCTTTCTCTCCCAAACCAAAAGTTAGCATTCCAAAATTGTCGATTTTCAACAAATTTATCAATTTACAGGGATGGAAAACTTATTGGTAGGTTATTTGATCCTTTAAGTAATTCGCGAATACTTTGGATTTTTTCATGTACGTAATTCATGCATTTTTTTTTTTTTAGAGGGGGGGATTTGGTTGGAAGTTTTACAAGGGAAAACATCTTTAATGCCATCAAATAGAACTTTAAAACATTAGGTTGGACAAAGCTAGAAAGATAGAGGAATAAATTGTGACATTATTCCTTAAATAAAATAAAAACACCAAAATCCTCCCTCCCACAATTCTCCAATCCGGTTGCCCACCTTTTACAAATTAAAAATTGTGGTCAATATCTAACCGTTAGATATTCAGAATGACGGCACCACCATGCTAGCGGGATCCTCATTTGAGAATCCATCATGGTGACTTTCATTGCATGCCCCAGCTCCCTCAACGTGGTAAACTAGGACAGTCATTTTTTCGGTAATCGGGAGATGAAATCATGAAAGTTTTAGGGTAAATGTATTTCTTTCGAAAAAAAACTTCGTGACTTCTAAGAAATCATTTTCCAACAAAATAGGGAATTCAATTTTTTAAGTTTGTATATTCTCTTTTATCGTAAATAGTTTTTCATTAATTAATCATTTTCAGAAACCAAACAGTGAAAATTCATTAATTCATGAAGAATTCTTCCACTCAAATAAGCACACCTTATATCTTTTCCGAAAGATTTACCGTACTTCCAATATTGTCTTCATAGTTAACTTTAGTTCTACTAGAGTTTGAAATTAGGTATGCATGTTATGAACCCTGAACTGGACCCAAATTCTTTCCTGCTATTTAATGTGATAAAATCGCAATTTAGTAATCTCTTTTCTATATTTATTTACACTTTCAAATTTTTAAAATTCGACTATTCCCCTCACAAAATCCAAATTGTGGGGATGAATTGTTCTGAACTATATTTCATTTTCTCGTTCTATCATATTCGATATTTTCCAGCTAATCTTAGTCTCAGAATTAATATTTGAGACATAGAATGGAGTAAATATGACCTCAATACCCCTGATCATTTTTTCCTGATAGATTACTACTTTCACGAATATAATACCTCTATATGATTAGATGCTAGCGTCTAGCTTCGAGATGTTATCCACATCTGGACGCAACCCATTCACATCTTTCATTATTGTCATCTTTAGACCAGCTTTTTATTGATAAAAAACATGAAAATATCAATAGAGGACCAGCTATAACCCTACCTGCGGGCGCCCACATATAAAATACGTTTCTCTTTCCGCCATGACTGACATTAGATGGACACGGTGTGGAGACATTGAATTCATGTTTCCTATCTGCACAGAGAGGAAAGGGAAAGAAAGACCGCTAGTAAAAGCTTTGATTGAGAAAGTGGTCCAATCCGAGAAGCCTAGAGTCTACAGAGAGATCAAACATTGACCAAATCACTTAGAAATTAGAGGAGTTTCGATGATCTTCAAAGTTAAATAATGTTTAATGATTGACGATGCGCTTGGTGCTTTGCTGTCGTTAGACCTTCTTCCATCGCCTTGTTGACCTCCGCTCACGGACATCTTTTCTTCTCTGCTTTCTACCGTGTCAAATGTCAATCAATGGATATTTTCTCGTCGTAGACCCCTCTTTTTCTTGACCTTTTCGTGCCTAAACAACCGCACAAGTCGCGGTCGTTCAAGAGATCGAAAGCTAGACATTGTTAAATTTCATTTCGTTGGACTGTTTCCGCGGGTTCTAATCAAGGTTCGGACGCCCCAAAAGCCAACATCAACGGTGGACAACGTGGAATAAGCTTCCCGTGATCAAATCGAAGATTGATTGCGTCTTTGCTTTAACACATGTGTTCCTTTCTGAACAATATAATATTTTATTGGGGTTGAAAGGGTTCGTCGCATTTGCATAAAGAGTCAAAGGATATTACTTGAAATGTTGATGATCGACCCCTTTGATTTAGTGGAGTCGATCCGTTTGCCCCAAGAAAACAGTTAGCAGTTGTTGAAACAAGTAATATATTTCCTGATCAAGGTCGCCCGCCCGCCCCCTCCCCCCAAAAAAAATATTCAACCAATCTTTGGAGAAATTACCATAAAAATCTTAAATTTATTGTACTTGTGCCAATACAACTTAAAACTTTCAATTTGGCCTATTTAATAATGAATCTTTTGATAATTTGTCAATGTAACTATCTCGGTCAATTTTGGCATGAAAATTCTAATATGGACATCTATCGTTCTGTAGAGGATAGTCGGTACTAACGTGCACTTTTTCATTAGTTTTTTAAAATTTTTTTATATATTTGTTATTTTCTTTTGTCTTTCTTTTTCACTGTAGTCGATAAGAGTTGTCAAGGCTTCGCCTAAAAGTAAGCAAGTTGCAGCCTCGCTGGCCACAGGTGAGTGGCCCTCCCCCAAATCCAAGTAAGTCACAACCTTACCTACAAGCCCTTGCCTAGTGGTTGGTGAGGCTTTAATGACCCTTGCCGACTATAATCAAAAAATGATAAAAGATTAAAAGATTAAAAATTAGATTTTTTTTTTTTTAAAAAGTAAAATTATGTTAGCACCAATTGTGCCATATAGGATAAATGACTTCCATGTTAATAATTTTCAGTCAAAATTTGCGGAGAATGATTATATTGATAAATTATCAAAAATTTTAGAATAAAATGGTGAAATTAAAATACTTATAACTAAATTGACACAAATATAAAAGATTTAAGATTTTGTTAGTAATTATCCCACAAAACTTCTAATTCACAAGTTAAAAACATAGTATCACCTACATTTCAAAATATATTTAGGTAAATTTGCATATGGGTAATGTACAAAACTTCAACCCACCAATCGAATTCATGTTTGGAGAAAATTTACTTCACAAAGATCGAGAGAAAGATAGTCATTTACTAAGAAAATACCCAAGCATCAAAAGACAGAAGAGTAAATTTCATCAAATTTTACTACATTACATAACTTACCATTAAAATTTAACGGGCAACTTTATATTTCAAGAAATAGATCAAAAAGCATAGCGAAACAAAAACTTAGGTGGAATAGTCGTTTTCATAGCAAAAACCTTTTAGATTATCTCAGCTTATTCTTTGAACTAGGCTTTAATATAAATTGCGACTTCTAGACTATTGAGTTATAAAGGCTTATCCTTAGTTTTTTTTTTCCTTTTTTTTTCTTATTCTAAGGTTCCATTCGTTTCGCGGAAAATAATTTATAGGAAAATGTTTTCCGGATTTTCCGACGTTCGTTTCATGGAAAATGAATTTCTTAGGAAAAATATTTTCCATCAAAAGAAAAAAGTCTTCTAAAGTAGGGGAAAATGTTTTCCACTTTTGAAAAAATGGAAAACATTTTCCTCACTTGATCCCTCTTATCTCACATCTCTACAAACCTCACTTCCTCCACCCATTTTTTTTAATATTCTTCTTTTCTTTTTTATTTGAATTATTTTTTAATTTTTTCTTTTTTAATTTGTATTATTTTTACTTTCCTTTTTCTTTTCTTTTTCTTCTTTTTCTTTTTCTCTTTTTATTTTTTTTTTTTTAATTTCTCATTTTCTTCTTTCTTGGCTAGTCGTCGGCTATCATTAGGTGAACCTCAAGCTCGTTAATCTCAAACTCGCGCTCGTCAATTTGGCGAGTCTCGAGCTTGATGCTCACACTTGTTAATCTGGTGAGTAGAAAATATTTTCCTTACGGAACACTGGAAAATATTTTCCGAAATATTTTCAGATTTTAGTCAAATACCAGAAAGTATTGTCATTTTCTTAGAAAATGACTTCTTAGAAAATATTTTCTAGAAATGGCACATTTTCCGTGAAACGAACGGACCCTAAGTAAAAGGGTGGCTAACACTAGTGCTAGTGAATCCTTCTCGACATTGTCATAAGGATTTCACAGTCACAATGAAGGATCAGTTTAAGTCATAATTATTCCATACCATCCGCAATCCACAGGATTTACTGTTAACAAGCCTACTGCCATAACTCCATCGAAAGACTTGGCAAAAAAGAAGTCTCTTGACATAAAATATTGTGCAGTACAAGTCTTTTAGAGATTTACCTGTAACATGAAGGGAAACAGGTGACCCATTTATTATTAGGCTATCACTTAGACGATATAGATTAGTCCTTCGCTTGTCACTTCTTCTGATACATTCTCTGGTCACTTCTGAGAATTTGCACATTGTGGAGAATGTTGACAAATCTCCATTTTAATCCAAGTTGAACACATTGAAATCTTTCACTTATATTTTTATTTACATATTAGATATAATTAATGGTAAATGAATATTTGAAGGTAAATATGTCGGTCGATCTTATGGAACCTATATTGCAATGGGGGACCAATTTCTTTTTCTCAATAGATTTGACGTCAATTATACACCTACTTTTCTTACGGGACTTTTTTTTCCGCCTGGCTTTTAAGGTTCGAGAACTTGACTCGCTTCTTTGGGACCAAAAAAAAAGGCTAATTTACGTGAATTGTTTCTAAACTTTTTCCTTGGTATTCGATGTACTTGCTGATTTTTTTCTTTCGCAATTTACTCCCTGAATTTTATGAAATCAGCTAAATACGATTCTTTGATTAATTGGAGTCCAATGTCATATGTTTTCTACCAAAGTGGCATGCCAGCCCAGTAAAAACTAGCGTCAGTGATGCTATGTACTGTGCACTCAACCTCCATTAATTAAGGTCCTCGAGTCTCCATTTGGGTTGCTCGACCCCTCAAATTTGAGTCGCGCGACCTCTAATATATGGCTGACCTCCATTAATGGAAGTTGACTCCACACACACAAGTGCGCGCACAAACAAAGATTTGGTGGTGGCTTTTAAATAGCGGTGGTTGCGGTGGTGGTGCGGAGTTTAATTTTGATGGTGTTGGTCGAGTTGCTGGTGGCGACGAGTTTCCTTGCTGCAAAAATTTGTTTGGCCGTGAGTTGCTGGCTGCAATTTATCCGTTTTTGCCCTTTAATTGTTGCATATTAGAAGGAGGGGGAGGGGGGGAGAAGACGCGAAAGGGAAATGAATGAGAGGAAGACACATGTTATATACGTAGGCTTCCAAATCAGCACATCAAAAACAGCTAATTAACAGTGTTGATTGAACTTAACGGAAGGATCCCATTGAGCTAATTTTAGAAAATCCAAGAAGTATATTAAAAAGCAAAGTTTAAGGGCTACATTGAGCCAAAAAAAAGATTTTCAGGTATTACCCATGTAATTATCCTAGACCAAAAAAAAAAAAAAAACTACCATTAAGTTAATTACCCTTGATATATCAATTAGTAATCTCGAGCATATGATAAGTGGGTTAACTCTCAAATATGTAAGGGAAAATTCTAAAAAATGGCCTAAAGTGCCACCATTTTTTCAAATAAAGTCTAAAAGTGGATCTTGTGTTAAATAAGGGCCTAAGGTGGCTATGGTTATTTTAAATAAGAGCCTAAAGTGGTAATGGATGTTTTAAATAAGACCCTAATCTCGCCGGTCACTACCCGACTAAAAATTCCAACAAATCAATGGCATTTTCGTCAAATTTTAATTTTAATTTTCAATTATGTTTATTCTTTTCTTTTCTTTGTTCATTTTTTTTTTTTTTTGGCATGACAAGGGCCAGCAACTGTCAACGAGGGCTTGGCAAGCCTCATCAACTACTAGTAAGGGCCAGCGAGGGCTTGGCCACCCTCACCGGCTAATGGTAAGGGCCAGCTAGGGCTTACTAGCCTTCACTGGTCACAAGTGAGGCCACCCTCACCAAATCTAGCAAGGGGAATCGCCTGGGTTTAACGAGGGCTTAGAGACCCTCGCCAGCCACCAATGAGGGCCAACCTTGCCGATGGTCGACCTTGCTAATGGCTGCCCACCCAGGGCGAAGGTTGTCTCCCCTAGGTGAGGTTGTCCCTCACTAATCGTTTGCAAGGTGACCCTCACCTAGATCTAGCGAGGGCCGACCTCATCTATGGCCGCAAGGGCAACCCTTGCCCAGTGCTTTTCAGCATTGTCGGTGGCCAGCCGACCATAGGTGGAAAAGGAAAGAAAAACCAGAAAAAAGGAAAAAAAAGAAAAAATAACAAATAATTACAAAAGGAAAAAAATCAACAAAAAAGGTAAATTATTAAAATGTCCATGACCAATTGGAAAGTCAAGTCCTTATTTAAAACGAACATAGTCACTTCGACTTTTATTTAAAACAAAATCCACTTCAAGCATTTATTTGAGAAAATAATGACACTTCATACACTTACTTGAAACAAAATTTACTTCAGACTCTTATTTGAAAAAATGAATGCACTTCAGATCCTTATTTAAAATTTTCTCAATATGTAATGGGTTGAATACTTCTGAGGAAGACAATTTTTTTAGGATCATATTTTTTTTTGACCCAGGGAACCCCCGTGCGCCGCTTCGTGGCAGAGTAAACCCGGAATGAGCAATAGAGTCACCACCACCCAATTTAGGGTCGTATTCTTATCTATGCTTTATGGGAGGAAATTTCCTCCAATCTTTCCTCTAATGGGTTGATATGAGTAATTGGAGGAAACTTCCTTCGACCATCAGTGGAGGAAAACATGGTCCTACCGCTCTAGGCGGCTCCCCAGCATAAGTTACACGATGGTGATGGGACTGGGTGTTTCACCAAATATCTCGAGAGCAAGAAGAAATAACAATATATATAATGAGTAATGAGAATTACACTTAAATTGTAAACGGAGATCGACATGGTTCGGCCAAATGTAAATATGCCAACGAAGAGAAATCAAAGGAATTCTACTATATTCAGAAAGAATTCTCAAAAACGAATGGCCAAGACCAAATGGCCAAGTACCACTCACATGTTTTGGGAATATATCCAATTACATCCAATAGATTTCTCAAAAACGAATCAAAGAGATCTACCACGTTCATCACTCATAAACTCCCTGTAATCACTCTGCAAAGTTCTCTCACAAGTTGGATTTGATATATAAGACACCAGATTAGGTAAAAGAAAAAACCTTGAGCAATCAATCCCGCCCGGAAAAAGTTGGTCATGCGCTCATGAAAGAGATGAAACTTACAATCCAGTCGTCGGGTGTCCGCGCTTACGATTGGTTGCCTTCGCCTCGCCTTGTCGTGGCGTGTACTTTTCTCCTATTCCACGCACTGGATGACCTCACCACCTTGATTTGGTGCCTGTACCAAATGCGATTTGAAGTTTAACTTCGAGCCACAACTAACACCGGGAGATCACCAAACCATGAAAATATTGATCGAATGTTCTTAAAAGGTCCGAATTCCATATATTGTTTAAACCAAAATAGGGCAATGATATTAATTATGATCCACGGAAAACCATGGATCAAATATTTTCTTTTTCAATTTTGGATCGATTGATACTAAGTGACAAAGGTTATGAAGGGCCCTTTGATGATTTTTGAACAAGAAGTGTAAATGATGAGAAATGTTAAAGTTACTAAGATTGGGAATAATCGTTGCCAGCCATGTAAAATATACTAAAAATGTAAAGGTAAATCTGAAGTAAAGATGAACGACTAGATGTTCTTCGATTGATTAGCCGTCCTTTGTACGAACTACAATTCAAGTAATTATATCTAATATTGATAGTTAACAATAGTTGCAAAACAAAACACACCCTATGTCTCTTTTACGATCTAGCAATTTTATCTATAGAAGTTACTCCGAATTTGCAGTCTTTACTTGACGATTGCATCGCTCTCACTTCTTCACAGTTATCATTGTCAATGCCATCTGAGATCGCTGGCTCCACTCCATGGTAGTTGTTTCGGCTTTGCTTCTTTGTGGCTGCTCCGCTAACGATTTTATCAAAAATCATCGGCTTCATTACCTGACAGTTTTATCGTTACTTCCTCGACGGTTATCTTGACCATGATACTTTTATAGGTTGAGTGGTCCTTTTTTGTCGACCCTTCGTTTAAGACTCAAGTAACTTTCACATGATATCCTCCGTTAGCTAAAATCAATTTGGTCTATTAATTTACTAGATTCATTGAAATAGAAGCTCTCGACACTTGATTTTTTACCTCCCCCACCTCTTACCCAATGTCCGTCGACCAAGTCATCAATTCAATTGAAGGCTGGATTTTTTTTTTTTTTTTTTTTTTTGGTGTCAACGATTTAGTTCCGAGTAATTATAATATACATCATCATTGTAATGGAATTTTATCACAAGTGGCCTTATCCACCCTTGATTTGATCATGGAAAGTCTTCTTTTACATGGAAGATGTATACTACAATTTTCATTGAATATTTGTATAGAACGTGTAATTAAAGGGAGGCTTATCTCCTCATAAAAAATTAGGGATGTCCAGGAAAGCTCCCGGGGAGTACTCAGTCCAGTTAATACAAAAGCGATCACGATCCAATCAGATAAGGCCTTTTACCTTATTTCGAAGATGCCCGAGGTGGCAAAGTCAACCAAGGAAGCAGGAAGAATCGTGGTTGGAACGGAGGATCCATGAAGATAACGTTAGCGCATAAACAAATTGTTTTGCCACGACTACATGGGGGACAAGCTGGGTTTGCCACCTCACCAAACAACACATGTAGCACTCATTGATTAATGATGCCTTAGCTTTAACTCCAAATATAAATAAATGAGACATTTTGGCATGGGTTAATTGGATTTTCACGCGGAGTACCAACAGCGGAATGCAAAAATGAAGGCGCATGCATGCCAAATATGCTTTTAGACGCAAACAAATGAGAAAAATAGACCAATATAACTCTCCCCCTCCCTCTCCCCGCGAAGCAATGATTGAAATGTAGGCTCCATTTGTTTTGATCAAATGAATAATTTATCTAAAAGTGATCACCTGTATCACCAAAAAAATTAGTCACTGAAAAATATTTTTATTATTGATAACAATTTATATCTAAAGATTATCGTGGGCAATGAAATTTTCTTGCTTTAATTCATTTTTGGGAAATTTTTATATAAGAACCTGAAGTGCTTTCATTTTCTCAAATAAATGTCTAAATTGTTTTCATTTTCTCAAATAAAAGTCTGAAATTGACCTTATTTAAAAAAAAAAAAAAAAAAAAAAAGCTTGAAATGGCTTAATCGTCTTAAATAAGAGCTTGAAGTGGAACTTATTTCAAATAAAAACCTAAAGTGGTCATATCAATCTCAAAAAAGGTCTAACCTTGCTGGCCAAAAGGTCGTTTAGTCTAATAATTATTTAAATTTGTTTTTTTCCTTTTTTCTTCTCCCTTCTCAGGCGAGGGCAATCCTCGCTCTTGTTGGTTTCAAGCAAGGGCAGCCCTCACCTAGGCAAAGTGTTAGGCGAGCGCTACCCTCACTAGCATTAGGCGAAGGTTGCCTCTCCTAGGCTGGGTAGAGAAGATCTAACAAGGAATGCCCTTGCCAAATCCCACGAGGGCCAAATCAAGCAAGGGTCACCCTTGCCCTTGACACAACAGGTGAGGGTCGACCTCACCAATTATAGCAAGGGCATTCCTTCCTTGCCCAAGCAAGGACGACCCTTGCCCAATGCTAGCAATAGTGGCCCTCGCTTGAGTCCAGCGACCTCAAACATGACGAAAGGAGGAAAGAATAGAACATAGAAACAAAAAAAGAAAAAGAAAAGGAAAAGAAAAGGAAAAGGAAAGAAGATAAATCAAAAAAATTTAAAAAAATTCACTCATAATTTTTTTTTAATTAAAATACCCCTCCTCCAATGGCTAGGATAGTCACCAGTTGGCCTAAAGTCCTTATTTGTGACGGTTTGGCCATTCCAGACCCTTATTTAAGACGAATTGATTACTTTAAACCCTTATTTAAAATAACATTTACTTCATGCACTTATTTGACAAAACGCGAGCACTTCAAACCCATATTTGGAATTTTCCCTTCATTTTTTAAAGAGATATGAACGATAATTTTTTAAAAAATATTTTTTTAAATCATATATTTTCCACATGACAAACACACTGTAATAGGAACTCGAATTCCTAACAAAAGTCAGGCCGCTTAGGTTTGCTTTGACATGCGCATTGGACTAGTTATCTATCTTCTATGGTTATTATCTCTTAGTTTATTCTCGGAAGATTATAAATCAACAGGACCAATACAACTCTCTCTCTCTCTCTCTCTCTCTCTCGTGACACCAGTCAAGCCGGTTAGGTAAATTTGACGTGCGCATTGAACTATTTATCTTTCTTTTCCTGTTATTATTTATTAATTACTCTTGGAAGATTCTAAATCAATAGGACTAGTACAACTCTCTCTCTCTCTCTCTCTCTCTCTCTCTCTCTCTGTGACACTAATCGAGCCGGTTAGGTAAATTTGACATGCACATTGAATTACTTATCTTTCTTTTTCTGTTATTATTTATTAATTACTCTTGGAAGATTCTAAATCAATAGGACTAGTACAACTCTCTCTCTCTCTCTCTCTCTCTCTCTCTCTCTCTCTCTCTGACCATGAAGCAATTTCCACACAAGTCGAGCCAGTTAGGTTGAATTTGACATGCGCATTGAATTATTTATCTTTCTTGTATGTCATTATTTCTTAACTATTCTTCGAAGCTTCTAATTGACTGGAACAATAAACTGGTTGTAAAAGATCCAAATCACACCTCATTGGCGAGCGTCACTCAAACTAAATTGGTGATCGGAATTTAAAAAACCTTGAAAGACATGCTTGAAGATGGCAGGAATTTTTCTTTCTTGTTCGGCATGAAACTTTATTCAATTACTAAGCAAAACCAAATGAGCCCATTGAAGGGGCTTCATCACAGAGCAACACCAACGAAGCTTCGGGTGGGCTGGAGATCCAATTTCGTGGAAGAAAATTTTAACTTTGAGCCCTAACTATCCAATAAGCCACTTTGTTTGCCTCTGTAAAACATAAACCCATCTGAATATTAGAGAAGTGAGTGGTCAAATTTCATAGCTATATCCGACAGGTGAGCGCACCTCCCATTGAATTTGATATGTGCTCTCCAAATCTCGTATTAGATCTGCACAGTCAGCCATTAAAACAAGTACTTTGCGTTTTCCCCCAAACAACAACTTAATAATTTCAATTAGAGCTAGGGTTTCAGCATGATTTGTTGTGGCAACCTTGATGGATCTTGTGTATCTATCCATGATACTTCCTATGTAATCTTGGTAGATGCCAAATGCATGAGATCGCTCCATCCGAAGAGCCTTCCTTGAATGAACCGTCCATGTTAATTTTCAAAGCTCCCTTCCTCGGTGAGTTCCAGATCTAACTCAATGGTGTGGAGGTACTTGAGAAAAACTCCTAATATATATTCTGAAGTTGACAAAACTACCTAATGTTATATCGATCTTGATAAATGCAAAAAATGTTTATGTTTCAAGTAAAATTCATGCTGGAAGGATCTTTTAGGGCGCGTTTGGTAACGTTTCTGTTTAAAAATTGTTTCTGGGAACAGAAATAGAAAAAAGTATTTCTGCTTCAAGGAACAATTTTTGAACAAAAAAACGCGTTTGGTAAAATCTGTTCCCAGAAATATAAAAAGAATAGAAACACGTTTGGTAAATTTGTATAATTTTTCTATTTCTTTTAATTTTTTAATATTTTTCTTATTTTCTTATTTATTTTCCTTTTTTCTTATTTTTTTTTTATTCTTCTTTTGGCCGGTCGCCGGCCTCGGCCATGGCCGACGACCGCCGACGAGGGCCGGCGGCCTCGCCCGGCCACGGCGAGGCTCGCCGGCCCTCGGCAAGGCGAGGCCGAGCCTCGCCGTGGCCGGGCGAGGCTCGGCCTCGCCTTGGCCGGGCGAGCTCGAGCTCGCCCGGATCCGGCGAGGCCGAGCTCGCCCGGCGGCCGGCGAGGCCGAGCTCGCCTGTGCCGGCGCGAGGTCGCCTCGGGCCGGGCGAGCCGAGCTCGGCTCGCCGGGGGCCGGCGACGCTCCGGCGAGGTCGCCGGCCCTCAACGGCGTCCACTGGCCCTCGACGGCATCGCCCGCCCTCGTCGGCCGGTCGCCGGCCATGGCCGAGGCCGGCGGCCCGCAAAGAAAAAGAAAGAAGAAAGAAGAAAAGAAGAAGAAAAGAAGAAAAAAAGAGAGGAGAGAGAAATGTGTTTCTCAAATGTCTTTCGAAACAAGAAACAACTTTTTTTTTGTTTCTTGTTTCTGTTTCAGATATGTTTCTAGGAACAAAAAAACACTTTTGGAACAAAAACGCGTCCAAACGCGTTTTACTTTTCTTTTTGTTCCCAGGAACAAAAAAACAAAAAAAAGTGTTCCTGGGAACAGAAACAGAAGTTACCATGCAGCCCCTTAGGCCCCGCATGGCAATGTTTCTGTTCCTTTTTTTTTTGGGAACAAAAAAAAAAAGTGTTTTGTTCCTGAAACAATTTTGGGAAAAAATGCGTTTGGGAACAAAAAAATGTGTTTCTTTTTTATTTTTTATTATTTTTTTTCTTTTTTTTTTCTTTTGGCCGGTCGCCGCCTCGGCCATGGCCGGACGGCCAGGCCGAGGGCCGGCGGCCTCGCCCGGCCACGGCGAGGCCCGCCGACCCCGGCCTTGCCGGATCCGGCGAGGCTCGAGCTCGCCCGTGGCGGCGCGAGGTCGAGCTCGCCCAGCTCGCCCGGATCCGGCGAGGCCGAGCGTCGCCGGCCGCCGGGCGAGCTCGGCCTCGCCGGATCTGGGCAAGGCCGAGCTCGCCCGGGCCGGCGCGAGTCGGCCTCGCCCGAACCGGCGAGGCCGAGCGTCGCCGCCGGCCGGGCGAGCTCGGCCTCGCCGGATCCGGGCGAGGCCGAGCTCGCCCGGGCCGCGACCGGCCAAAGAAAAAGAAAGAAGAAAAAAGAAGAAGAGAAGAGAGAGGAGAGAGAAAATGTGTTTCTCAAAGTTGTTCCGAAACAAGAAACAACTTTTTTTGTTTCTTGTTTCTCTTCCCGATGTGTTTCTAGGAATAAAAAACTTTTGGAACAAAAACGCGTCCAAACGCGTTTTTGTTCCTTTTTTGTTCCCAGGAACAAAAAAACAAAAAAAAGTATTTCTGGAACAAAATACTTTTTACCATGCAGCCCCTTAATGACTAAAAGACTTACATGAACAAGTCTAGAAAGATGGAGAACTCATGTTGACTTGGAAGCATCAAGGTTTTATGTTTGCAATATCCATATCACTATCATTGTTAAATAACTTGGCAAGAACAATTGATCATATCTAAGAAGTAAGAAACAACGCACTACATGAATGTCAACACGGCAATTGCGTGAAAATCAGCATGGCTACTAGGTGGATATCAGCAAGACTTTATTGCTAACTCTTTGCAAAGCACCTTTCTACTAGGCTTAATATTATCAGGATTTACAATTGAATATCATCGAGGATCTGAATATCATCAAAGTTCTATTATTGCTAACTCTTTGCAAAGCACCTTTCTACTTGCGATAAAACTCTTGCTGCAAACTTCAAGATATTATTTTGAGGCATTTTATTTAATAGCATTACAACTTATGATCCAGCATGAATTCCACTTTTAGAAGATATTAATTGACTTTCAATATTAAAGTTTATCTTTGCGACATATTTCATCACACAAGATATCTTAATTGATTGGTAATCCTCCTGCAGACAAGATTCTTAAGCAATAAAATTGAAAAAGTCTGTGATTTTTCAACCTCAATAGCTACCATAATCTTCTCAACAATTATCCAACAGCTAGCTTGGAAATCTATCCTCTTGAGAACTGTTTAGACAAGAAGTTTTGGATGTCAAGGAGTATAAAAGAAGACCAAAACACCGAAGAGAAAGAGATAAATCAAGAGACAAAGTTTCAATGTCTAAGAAAGCTTCACATAATCTCATTTATCTTTCATGGGCATGCAAATGTAATCTTTAGAGAATTGTTAGTAAAGTGAAGTTTGTATGTAGGTGTGAGATAGAGAGTTATATCAGCTTGTGTATAAGCAGCACCTATTTCAAGGAAAAGTGCTTAAGTTTCAGCAATGGTTACTATTGTAACTTCTCTTCGATTAGTGGAATCCAGTCAGTAACTTGTCAATGGAAGAGTGGACATAGCCTTATACTAAGCTGGACCACTACAAAGCTTTGTGGGCAAATTTTTTTTATCTCTTTGCTCATATTAATTTATTACTTGATAGAAATGTTGCACTCAATAATTGGAATATCATTGGAATCAAATCATATTGATAGTCTAATTTACTTGCTCCGGATTTTATTTGTCTTGACACTTAAATTCCCAATTTCTTCTTGACACTTAAATTCCGCAATAATTTGTCAGGATTTGTCAAAATCACTTATTTATCCCCCGTCCCCCCGCCCCTTCTCTAGGTGATATTGTTAGCCTATCTCAAATGGGTTTGAATTTGAGTTTCAATTGCTAAAATTGCTTCGCACAACTTGTACTTTCTCTCGTAGGCTTCTCCGGTATGGGTATTGAATCCTGAAGGTGAAATTATTGCGAGCAAACTGTAGCCACATGCTACAGCGAAGGTGATGTTGCTGTTTTCTCTACTTGAGCAACTAATTTTCTGTTAGTTAAACCCAATCTTGAAATCTGCAAGTTCAACGATGGGTCTAACCACACTTGTTTTGTCCATGGACAAAGCAAGAAAATGTGTGCTGTTGTTTCCGCATCTTACTTGCAAAGAGAGCAATTTGGGCTAGGTACAATATACCTCTTCCATAGATTTTCTTTAGATGAAATTCCTTACAGCAATATATACATCCTCTTTAACATTTTTCCAATTTTGCTAATAACATGAGTCATTCAAACCTTGGAGCAGTGAGTCAGGAAAAGATGGAAATTTCTTAGACGGACTAAACTATACTACTCCTGGAAAAAATCCAGAGTCATCCACTTAAGTTGACTATGATCCTTGTGCCATATATTTTCAGCATCTTTTAACATTGAAATGCCGTTCCCTTGTGTCCCCTGAATGGTAGTTGTATGCAAATATTTGGTATTTTTATTCCCCATTTCAATTAATTGATTTTGGATCTCATATTCTAATGCATCTCATTTTGCCTTCATAAATTTTAAATTTCCCCTTTAAGCCGTTGAGCTCTTTCTCTATCAAACTCTACTCTAGGAGTTCTAACTACATTATGGATTTCTTGCTTAAGCACATTAATTTTGCCATGGCCATTGGAGATTTTTTTTTTTTTTTACTCCATTCAGCCCGAGCGCCCAAGACTGCATTAGGGTTTTTTTTTCCCAATATAGTTTCATCTGCCAGAGTTTTTTTTTTTTTTTTTTTTGTCTTACTCTATTCCTATTCTAACACTCACTCTCAGACTTTTGCCATGCCTTCTTGTAGGGCGTGGGAATCAAAACCCATTCCTGAAACTTAATCATCCCCACCCCAACCCTCCTAAGAAGGTGGAGATTCGAACCCTCCACCTCCCCCTTCCATGTTGAAAGGGTGGGCATTGAGGCAAATCTCAATGGTTATCTTCCAAAGTTGAGGAGTGCCACACTTGTTTAACAATTGATTGACATTTTTTATCTGCCAATCAAAATGCTTCAAACTTAAATTCCCACTTTCTTTTCACTGGAGTAAGCAATAACATAAGTAAGATGAGACTATGATCTGAACCAATGGCAGAGAGTCCATAGGCTTCAGCAAATAGCAGTAATTTAAGGCATTGTCATTTTATGCTTATTGTAATAGATCAAGTCAGTTATGAGAACAACTGAAATGGAACGGCGCAAATATTTGATTATGCAAAGCTAGATGGACCTACTCTATTTCATTTAAGCCCTCCATTAAAATTGTGATAATTATCAATTTTCATCATAAAAAAAACGAAAAAAGAACTCTCTATTGACGCCTAAATTTCTTAATTAGGTTTTCTTTTCTTTTATTTTATTATTGATTTTATCTTTTTCGGATAATAAATAAACAAAACGAAACAAAAAACAAAAACAAAAAAAGGAGTAAAGCAACAACCCCTCCCCTTTTCTTTTTTCCTCACATGGGCCCTTATGGCCCATTTCTTCAGCTCGGCCCCTTCAGTCGTCTCCCTCCTCGCCCTCTGCAACGCACGTGTAGAGGGCGCGACACCGGAGGGACAGGTGGATGGCGACCCATGTTAGAGGGGCAGCTGGCGTCTGATTGGACGTCAATTATGCTGGCGGAGGCCGCTCGGCGCACGGGGACCAACGGTCGAAGCTCCGTCAACTGTCCAGCCCCTCGCCTATAAATAGGCTCCCATTTCCGTCGACGGAGGAGCACGGATCAGAGGATCGCAAGCTTGGAAACCTCCTCTTGAGAGACTTCGGAGGAGATTGAAGAGCGAGCGAGAGAGAGGCAGGTCATGAGCTCAAAACGGCCTTCCACCGAGAGACATCGGGGGAGGTCGCGGGCAAGCGAGCTTGCAGAGAGGAGGTAAATCGAAGAGCAGGGGATGGTCGATGCTCGGATCTGGGGTCGATTCAGCTCCGACGCCGCCCCAACACCGCCCCGACGCCGTCCAAATCTAAAGGCCGCCGTCATCGCCACAAGCTGTGCCGCCATGCCGTGCCGCCATGCCATGCCAACGCCAAGAGCAGGTGACGATGGACCCTACTCACGCCATCCCCATTTCCGCCCGAAGCTCTGGTCGCTGCCGCCCCAACCCATTGTCGTCACCTTCGCGAAACCCTAGCCCCAATCGAGAAGACTCGTTACGCCACCGTCATTGTCGCCGTCGCCACCGTCGCCACCGCAACGCCTCAGCCTTCCCCTCTCTGGCGCCATGAATCGAGAACCCTAGGGTTCTCAATTTTCCAGGTCGCGGCCTCGAGTCATCGAATCGAAACCGAGCCACGAGCCGGGTAGGGTTTCCAAGTTTTGGGGATGGTAGAAACCGGATCGCGACCCGGGTCGGATCCCGGTAGGGTTTCACCAAGCCCCGTCTGCGTTTCAGGTTGACGACCCGGGTTAGACCCAACACGCGGATTCGACCCGGTCGGTTTTTATTATTTTAATATAAAATAATATTTTAATAAATAAAAATAATTTATTTTCCAAAAAATAAAAAAAAATATTTTAATTTCCAGAAAAACGAAAAATATTAAAAATGTTAAAAAATATTTTACTTTCCAAAAATTAAAAAAATCAAAAATATTTCATATTTTCCAAAAATTCCAAAAATTAAAAAAAGCCAAAAATTCATAATAAAAAAACCATAAATTTTCATAAAAAGCCAAAAAGACTTGTATTTTCTAAAAAAATACCAAAAATCCAAAAAAATGCCTTTTATGTCCAAAAATAGAAAAGACCCAAAAAAGTTTTTCCTCCCCAAAATGCATAGAAAATTCCTCAAGCATTCAAAAACCTCAGGGTTTAAACAAGATTAGGTACCGAAAGGGCATTAGTGATTAACTAGTGTAATCAAGTCCCCGATCTTAATTTCTTTGGTTGCGCAGAAGCGAGTATTTTTCCCAATATTTCACATGGATTTCTTATCAACCCACTCAAATTTGATTAGTGGCGACTCCGTTTTAAAAATTAATTTACAGGTTAAAAAATTAGACTATTAAAGTCGTGAATTGATGGACTTGAAGAGTCTGGATCTAATAAATTTAGCCAAACCATTAGCCTCCGCCGGCGCCCGTACCTAATTGCGGGCACCGAAAAAAGAGGTCGCGACACTCTCCTAATTCATTTTCAAAAAGAGAGAGAGAGAGAGAGAGAGAGAGAGGTTAGTAAAATAAGAGTCACAAGTGATTGAGTTCAATAATTCCTCATATAAAATTATCGACTTTAGATAGTAATATGGAGAAAATAAAATTATTTCAAATACTGACAAAATCAGAAGATCCCCTTTTTCAAAGAGAGGAGGACAAATTACTCACATTTTATTTAATGGTTAGAGGCGAATTGAAAGCTAAACAGTGATAATTCAAAAGATTTTTGGCGTGGAAAATTTGTAATTAGAGTTGCCATGTGGCAAGTTATCAAAAGGAGGCTTGTGTGATAGTACTAGGAGCCCGTAACATCATCTTGATCAAAGTTAAAATGACAAAGTTCAGATATATGAGTTCCTACATTCTCTCCACCTTATTTATATTTCTGACTTGATTTTTGTAAAAACTCCTTATGAAACCCGTCCAAGTAGAAAATAGAGACACGTGAATCATCTACATAGGAGGTATGGGAACTTTTTCCCTATAATATTATTTTTTTGGAAAATATCTAGAAATTTTTACTTTTTTTTTTTCAACAAGTTAAACGTAGGTTTTGGTTAACCACTAGGGTTTACTCCAGTGGCCATCCGGAGGGGTTCGAATCCCCACCTTCTCAGGGGCGTTGGAGTGGGGACACTGTAGTTTCAAAAGTGGGTTTTGACTCATATGCTTTGTAAGGAGGCAGGACAAAAGTTTGAAAGTGAGAGTTAGAATAGGAATAGAGTAAGATCAACCAAAAAAAAAAGGTAGGTTTTGGGTTTAATGACGTTCAAAGGCCACAATTATGAATTGGACAGGTTCCAGGCCGTTTTAAGTTTTTATAATAGGGAATCGGACTAGTTTACGTCTCCAAAATTGACCGATCTGAACCAAACTGAAATTTCTCTTTATCAACTCAATGAATTTAGCTGCATCATCATCTTACCTTTTTGAGTAATTTACAAAAAACAATAGACCAACTCCAGGTTACAATGAACATCATATATCTCTTTGCAAATCCGGTTTAGAGAGTGGATTCTTGTACAGTGCTGGTCACTCAAAATTTGTCAACAACGACTGTCTACTGGACTGGATTTGACTAACAAACCAAACTGTCGATTCCCAATGTCAAACCACGTTCTTTGTACTTGATTGATGGACGATTACAATTGAGAAAAGAACAAGAACTTGGCTTATGCGGTCATTATAAAGCGGGAACGTCGGGTCAACAATTTGGAAACTTCAAGAGCGGCGGTAGATGTATAATCACGGTCGACAATATGGAAACTTATGGGTTCACGAGCGGCTTTGACTTCGTTCAGATGATGATTCGCTTCATTACTACGGCTCCACTTAAGAGAATCCTCCTTTGTCTCCATCGGCCTAAGCACTGTCACCAATGTCGGGTTGAGTAAGTATCATTTTCAAATGGAGAAAATTATCCAAAAAGTCCTAAATTTATTGTACTTTTTATCAATTCAATTTTAAACTTTTTAATTTTACCTAAAAAGTCCTAAATATTTTCACATTTTGCTAATTAAGTCCATGCGATCAATTTTGGCTGAAAATTACTAACATGAATGCCGACCATCCTATATGACACAATTAACGTTGACGTAGACAATTCTTAATAATATTTATTTTTAAAATTTATTGATATTATTCTTTTCTTTTCTTTTTTACCTTTCTTCTATTTTCCTCCTCTACTTTTTTTTAGGGGGGAAGAGTGGGAGGGTGGGGAGGAGCTAGTCGGTAAGTTTACATATCAATCGAATGGAATATTAATCTGAAAATTCCATGAACTCCAACTTAATTGAATGTAGGGAAGAGAACACAATTGCAACAAGTTCAAGATCTATCCTATTAGGGAAGGGACAGACTCTTGGCTCCCACCGCTAGATCAATAATTGAAATTTAACACAGATGGGGCATGGAAAAATAACAAAGGAGCCATTCATATCATTGCTTGATCAGCTAGCAGCTCAATTGTCCAAGCTTGGACAAGGAAAGGACTTTGGAACTCACCTATGGAAGTGGAAGTAACAGCTCTCCTTCTTGCCTGTAATTATGCTCAGTCCCTCGGCTTCCAAAAAGTGATTTTGAAAGCGATTGCAAAATCTTAATTGATGACATCCAACAAAAGGATCTTTGCCCTTGGAGTATTCGGCCTTTCGTTGTAGATTCTCGCTTCTTACTTCATTCAAATCCAGGTTGAAGCTTGGCTCGAACCCATAGATCCAATAATATAATTGCTTATGACTTGCAAATTGGGCTTTTAATCAAATAGGCACCGCATCATCTTTTTCTTTTCCATGATCTCCCTTCTAGAGTTAAAAAAAAAAAAAAACATTGTATTAATCGAGTTTTTTTTTTTTTTTTTTTATCTATCGTTCTAATATAGGTGTTGTCTCCATTTTGTAATGTTTTATTTTGACATGAGAAGTTTATTTCTAGTTTAAAAAAAAAAAAGAATGCAAAATTAGTCAAAGGCAAGATAGAGCCTTTAATATAAAATCGTCACTTCTAGCCTCACTATTTTTTTTTTGGTAAAGTCTAGCCTCACTATTGAGCTTCGAATCAACCGCAATATTCTATTTATCATCTTCTCTGATAAAAGGTTGTAATCTTGAAAATCTCGTATTCCGGAGGATACAAAATGCCTTATCATTTGCTCTCGGTTGCATCTTTACGGAATCAAAACTTTCCTCTTGCTCATGACTACGTACGCTAGGACTCCATTGGATCAACAAGTCAATGGGATTCATCTACGGAAGTTGATTGTATTCACAATCAATGTCAAATTACATATGCTGGTCGCATTTACTCCTTCCCTCATCGATTTACAACATGTTCCGTTATTCAGTCCATATTCATAGTCGGCATTGATTCCATCTAGTTGATGACTTTGCTTCATTGCTATGGCCCGACTTAAGAAATTCCTCTTTCTCTCAATGATCTTAGCACTTTCATTGACTTTGGCCTGGGTTGGTGTCATATTCAAAGCCACAAATAATGCATAACCAATCGCATCAATTGCTTATTAGGTCCGGCTCTTTGACATCAAAGTTGGCATTTTTAGACAAGCACTAATTTGATCACATTACTCTTTATTTAATAATATTCCCATCATTCTTTCTTAAAGATAAAGAGAAAAAGCATAGCACAAACGATGCCTTTGATAACTTTTGATTCCTCATAACAATTTCTATTTTGTTTTTTCCATTTTTATCTTTGGTAATAAAGAACTAGATTTTGTTTTACTTTTTGTTTTTAGAAAAATTAATTGACATTAATAAATTGATTTCTATTCTCTTTTTTTTTTTTTTTTTGTTTCAAGGAATTAAAAAAAATGGAGTAATTACCAAACATGCCAGATATTCTCAACCCATTATTATCGGCTACAAGATCGAAAGACATCACGGATAACCCAATTATTTTCTATCATTTTCTGAAGGGCCAGAGCGCGTAGAGCCAGATCAGGGCAAGAGACGTTAGATCGCCTCAGTTGGCCGGTGCTTTTGTTCGGTAGTATCTCTTTCATCGACCCATCATCAATTATTACATGTACGGACAGCCTGGTCTGCCCTCGCTGTACGGACAGTACCCGTTTGGAGATGGATGGTGGTCAGTCTTTGCACGTGCGAAGCTATGGAATCAGGGGTGTGTCAGTGAGATTCAGAGAGTACCTTACTACTTCATAAGTTGATGACATGAATTGAATGATCGATATCTTAAATGTGACCGCCAAAATCCTCAAATTTACCATTTATTAATTTTTATTATCAAATTACTGAATTAGATTATACGTAATAAGTGATGTATATACTAATTTGATGATGTTGATGATAATGTTCGACGAAAAAAAATAATTTGATGTATATGTGATTTTTCTTTATATTAATTTAATTTAATGGAAACTAATATAATTAAAATTTATCACAAATGTACCCATTTAGGGTTTTTACTAGTAAAAAACTAATTTGAAATAAAATTATCATAAGTGTACCTGTTTGAGATTTTTAATAGTTAAAAAATTAATTTATAATAAATATGTCACATGTGTATTAATTTGAAATTCTTCGTGGCATTAATAAATTGAATCAAATATTGGCGCTTTTGGCAAGAGGGTTTGGTTTTAATCAATTTGTGGAATTTTATAAGATGTTACATGGATTTTTAAGTAGCCGAATTTCCGCCCTTGTACTATTTAGTTATTAGAACAAATTTATAGGGATTCTCATGAAATTCCAATGGACACTTGTTTAGGGTTACATGTTTACGTGCCAATCGGGCAAGTGAGGCGTGGGCTTGAGCGATTGGTCGAGATTTGTCCCATGTGGTTTACTTCAAATGGGCCTCCTGTTCAATTGGGCCTACATCTTTAATGGCCCAAGATGGGAATTTTTTTTTTTTTTTCACTTTCAATTGTTTCTCTCTTCATGCAAGAAGGAGGAGCTCTTGCTACACCACTAGAAATGGTGGATGCATGATTTGGGTTGAGAGAGGGCGGCGAGAGAGATGAGGAGAAAGAGGGAGAGGCACTATGAAAAATCATGCTTAAAATGTTGTTAGAAAAAGCCGCACATCGAAAACTTCCCGAAGTATTTTCAACCGTGGCTGGTTGGGAGAGAGGCGGCCACCACCATCCTTTCTTGTGTCTGCTATAGTTTACTGATATAAGTGTAATACACACTAACACACATTACCAATTTATGTTCATCCAAAATTGCTGATGTGGCAATGAAGTCATTTTTACACGGCACACCGCTATATCAATATTTTCCAATAAAAATTGACTAAAATGACTACATTGGGATTTCTTATAATTGATTACATTAAATTGGCAAAATTAAAAAAATTAGTACCAAATTGACATCCGTACAATAAGCTTAGATTTAAATAGATAATTTCCCCATAGATTTATAATAAAATAACCAAGAAATCCTTACTCGGAGACTCCTATGAGATTTTGTCTAGTGAGGGGTTTCCCTTCTTTCCTCGGCTTCACATGTGGGGTTTAATAGATATGGCATTTGAAACAAAGTCCGTTGACAGGCAACCCTTGTGTCATCGTCGTGTTGTATGATAAGCTGATCAAAGGTGAGAGCATAATACATGTGACTCCAAAAAAATATATATATAATTCATAGCACGTGATAAAGATAATTTATCGATTACACCACGTTATTATTATCGAATGATGTAACCGTCACTTAAAATACTTTCTCTTCTTTCATGGCCCCTCTCACTACTGTATGTTGTATGATAAGTTAATCAAAGGTGAGAGTATATTACATGTAGCTCCAAATAAGATGAGATTCATAGCATGTAATAAAGATAATTAATTGGTTACACCACATCATTATTATCAAATGGTGTAACTGTCACTTAAAATAGAAGCTCTCGACACTTGACTTTTCACCTCCGTCACCTCTTACCCAATGGCCGTCAACCAAGTCATCAATTGAAGGTTGGATATATAAATAAATAAATAAATATATATATATATATATTTGGTGTCAACGATTTAGTTATGAGTAATTATAATATACATCATCAGTGTAATGGAATTTTATCACAAGTGGCCTTATCCACCCTTGATTTGATCATGGAAAGTCTTCTTTTACATGGAAGATGTATACTCCAATTTTCATTGATTATTTGTATAGAATGTGTAATTAAAGGGAGGCTTATCTCCTCATAAAAATTAGGGATGTCCAGGAAAGCTCCGGGGAGTATTCAGTCCGGTTAATACATAAGCGATCACGATCCAATCAGATAAAGCCTTTTAGCTTATTTTGAAGATGCCCAAGGTGGCAAAGTCAACCAAGGAAGCAGGAAGAATCGTGGTTGGAACGGAGGATCCATGAAGATAACGTTAGCGCATAAACAAATTGTTTTGCCACGACTATATGGGGGACAAGCTGGGTTTGCTACCTCACCAAACAACACATGTAGCACTCATTGATTAATGATGCCTTAGCTTTAACTCCAAATATAAATAAATGAGACACTTTGGCATGGGTTAATTGGATTTTCACGCGGAGTACCAACAGCGGAATGCAAAAATGAAGGCGCATGCATGCCAGATATGCTTTTAGACGCAAACAAATGAGAAAAATAGACCAATATAACTCTCCCCCTCCCTCTCCCCGCGAAGCAATGATTGAAATGTAGGCTCCATTTGTTTTGATAAAATGAATAATTTGTCTAAAAGTGATCAACTGTATCACCAAAAAAATTAGTCAATGAAAAATAATTTTATTATCGATGACAATTTGTATCTAAAGATTATCGTGAGCAATGAAATTTTCTTGCTTTAATTCATTTTTGGGAAAATTCCAAATAAGAACCTGAAGTGCTCTCATTTTTTCAAAGAAATGTTTGAATTGTTTTCATTTTCTCAAATAAAAGTCTGAAATTGACCTTATTTCAAAAAAAGCCTAAAATGGCTGAATCGTCTTAAATAAGGGCCTAAAGTGGAATTTATTTCAAATAAAAACTTGAAATGGCCATATCAATCTCAAAAAAGATCTAACCTCACTGGTCAAAAGGCAGTTTAGTCCAATAATTATTTAAATTTGTTTTTTTTTTCTTTTTTCTTCTCCCTTCTCAAGCGAGGGCAATCCTCGCCCTTGTTGGTGTCAAGCAAAGGCAGCCCTCACCTAGGCAGCATTAGGCGAGCGTTGCCCTCGCCAACATCGGGCGAAGGTTGCCTCTCCTAGGCTAGGTAGAGAAGATCCGACGAGGAATGCCCTTGCCAAATCCCACAAGGGCCAAATCAAGCGAGGGTCGCCCTCGCCCTCAACACAACAAGCGAGGGTCGACCTCACCAATTATGGCAAGGGCATTCCTTGCTCGCCCAAGCAAGGGCGACCCTCGCCCAACACTGGCAATAGTGGCCCTTGCCTGAGTCTAGTGACCTCAACCATGATCGAAGGAGGAAAGAATAGAACAGAGAAACAAAAAAAGAAAAAGAAAAGGAAAAGGAAAGAAGATAAATCAAAAAATTAAAAAATTTCACTCATAACTTTTTTGATTAAAATACCCCTCCTCCGATGGCTAGAATATTCACTAGTTGGCCAAAAGTCCTTATTTGAGACAGTTTGGCCATTCCAGACCTTTATTTGAGACAATTTGATTACTTTAGACCCTTATTTGAAATAATATTTACTTCAGACACTTATTTGACAAAACACGGACACTTCAAACCTGTATTTGAAATTTTCCTTTCATTTTTTAAAGAGATATGAACGATAATTTTTTAAAAAATATTTTTTAAATCATATATTTTCCACATGACAAACACACCTGTAATAGGAACTCGAATTCCTAACAAAAGTCAGGCCAGTTAGGTTTGCTTTGACATGCGCATTGGACTAGTTATCTTTCTTCGTTATCATCTCTTACTTTATTCTCGGAAGATTCTAAATCAACAGGACCAATACAACTCTCTCTCTCTCTCTCTCTCTCTCACCATGAAGCAATTTCCACACAAGTCGAGCCAGTTAGGTTGAATTTGACATGCGCATTGAATTATTTATCTTTCTTTTATGTTATTATTTCTTAACTGTTCTTGGAAGCTTCTAATTGACTGGAACAATAAACTGGTTGTAAAAGATCCAAATCACGCCTTATTGGCGAGCGTCACTCAAACTAAGTTGGTGATCGGAATTTAAAAAAACCTTGAAAGACATGCTTGAAGATGGCAGGAATTTTTCTTTCTTGGTCGGCATAAAACTTTATTCAATTACTAAGCAAAACCAAATGAGCCCATTGAAGGGGCTTCATCACAGAGCAACACCCATAAAGCTTCGGGTGGGCTGGAGATCCAATTTCGTGGAAGAAAATTTTAACTTTGAGCCCTAACTATCCAATAAGCCACTTTGTTTGCCTCTGTAAAACATAAACCCATCTGAATATTAGAGGAGTGGTCAAATTTCATAGCTATATCCGACAGGTGAGCGCACCTCCCATTGAATTTGATATGTGCTCTCCAAATCTCGTATTAGATCTGCACAGTCATCCTTTAAAAGAAGTACTTTGCGTTTTCTCTCAAACAACGACTTAATAATTTCAATTAGAGCTAGGGTTTCAGCATGATTTGTTGTGGCAACTTGATGGATCTTGTGTATCTATCCATGATACTTCCTATGTAATCTTGGTAGATGCCAAATGCATGAGATCGCTCCATCCGAAGAGCCTTCCTTGAATGAACCGTCCATGTTAATTTTCAAAGCTCCCTTCCTCGGCGTGTTCCAAATCTAACTCCAAATCTAACTTAATAGTGTGGAGATAGTTGAGAAAACCTCCTAATATATATTCTAAAGTTGACAAAACTACCTAGTGTTATGTCGACTTTGATAAATGCAAAAATATTTATGTTTCAAGTAAAATTCACGCTGGAAGGATCTTTTGATGACTAAAAGACTTACATGAACAAGTCTAGAAAGATGGAGAACTCATGTTGACTTGGAAGCATCAAGGTTTTATGTTTGCAGTATCCATATCACTATCATTGTTAAATAACTTGGCAAGAGCAATTGATCATATCCAAGAAGTAAGAAACAACGCACTACATGAATGTCAACCCGGCAATTGCGTGAAAAT
The DNA here is from genome assembly GCA_014182555.1 of Eucalyptus erythrocorys. Classification (NCBI taxonomy): domain Eukaryota; kingdom Viridiplantae; phylum Streptophyta; class Magnoliopsida; order Myrtales; family Myrtaceae; genus Eucalyptus; species Eucalyptus erythrocorys. Next base: position 22,120,325 of record CM024597.1, read on the forward strand.
CAGCATGGCTACTAGGTGGATATCAGCAAGACAACTAGGCTGGATATTATCAGGATTTACAATTGAATATCAGCAAGGATCTGAATATCATCAAAGCACTATTATTGCTAACTCTTTGCAAAGCACCTTTCTACTAGCGATAAAACTCTTGCTGCAAACTTCAAGATATTATTTTGAGATATTTTATTTAATAGCTTCACAACTTATGATCAAGCATGAATTCCACTTTTAGAAGATGTTGATTGACTTTCAATATTAAAGATTGTCTTTGCGACATATTTCATCACACAAGATATCTTAATTGATTGGTAATCCTCCTGTAGACAAGATTCTTTCCTTAGCTGAAGCAATTTACTTATGAAAATCAAGATTTGTTTGTATGAGATCGACAAAATCTTTAATTTTTCAACCTCAACAGCTATCATAATCTTCTCAACAATTATCCAATGGCTAGCTTGGAAATCGATCCTTTTGAAAACTGTTCAGACGGGAAGTTTTGGATGTCAAGGAGTATAAAAGAAGACCAAAACACTGAAGAGAAAGAGATAAATCAAGAGACAAAGTTCCAATGTCTAAGAAAGCTTCACATATTCTCATTTATCTTTCATGGGCATGCAAATGTAATCTTTAGAGAATTGTTAGTAAAGTGATGGTTTGTATTTAGGTGTGAGATAGAGAGTTATATCAGCTTGTGTATAAACAGCACCTATTTTGAGGAAAAGTGCTTAAGTTTAAGCAACGGTTACTACTGTAACTTCTCTTCTATTAGTGGAATCTAGTCAGTAATTTGTCAATGGAAGAGTAGACATAACCTTACACTAAGCTGAACCACTACAAAGTTTTGTGGGCAAATTTTTGGGCAAATTTTTTTTGATCTCTTTGCTCATATTAATTTATTACTTGATAGAAATGTTGCACTCAATAATTGGAATATCATCGGAATCTAATCATATTGATATTCTAATTTACTTGCTCTGGATCTTATTTGCCTTGACACTTAAATTCCGCAATAATTTGTTAGGATTTGTCAAAATCACTTATCCATCCCCCTTCTCCCAACCCCTATCTCTAGGTGATATTGTTAGCCTACCTCTAATGGGTTTGAATTCGAGTTTCATTTGCTAAAATTGCTTCACACAACTTGTACTTTCTCTAGTAGGCTTCTCCGGTATGGGTATTAAATCCTGAAGGTGAAATTATTGCGAGCAAACTGTAGTCACATGCTATAGCGAAGGTGATGTTTCTGTTTTCTCTACTTGAGCAACTAATTTTCTGTTACTTAAACCCAATCTTGAAATCTACAAGTTCAACAATGGGTCTAACCACACTTGTTTTGTCCAGGGACAAAGCAAGAAAATGTGTGCTATTGTTTCCGCATCTTACTTGCAAAGAGAGCAATTTGGGCTAGGTACAATATACCTATTCCATAGATTTTCTTCAGATGAAATTCCTTACAGCAATATATACATCCTCTTTAACATTTTCCCAATTTTGCTAATGAGTCATTCAAACCTTGGGGCAGTGAGTCAGGCAAAGATGGAAATTTCTTAGATGGACTGAACTATACTACTCCTAGAAAAAAATCCAGAGCCATCCTTTTAAGTTGACTATGATCCTTGTGCCATATATTTTCAGCATCTTTTCACATTGAAATGCGGTTCCGTTGTGTCCCCTGAATGGTAGTTGTATGCAAATATTTGGTATTTTTATTCCCCATTTCAATTAATTAATTTTGGATCTCATACTCTAATACATCTAATTTTTCCTCCATAAATTTTAAATTTCCCCTTTAAGCCGTTGAGCTCTTTCTCTATCAAACTCTACTCTGGGAGTTTTAACTACATTATGGATTTCTTGCTTAAGCACATTAATTTTGCCGTGGCCATTGGAGATTTTTTTTTTTTTTTTAACTCTATTCAGCCAAACCGCCTGAGACTACATTAGAGTTTTTTTTTTCCCAATATAGTTTTATCTGCCAGAGTTTTTTTTTTTTTTGTCTGTCCTACTCTATTCCTATTTTAACACTCACTCTCGGACTTTTGCTATGCCTTCTTGCAGGGCGTGGGAGTCGAAACCCACTCTTGAAACTTAATTGTCCCCACCTCAACCCCCCTAAGAAGATAGAGATTCGAACCCCCCACCTCCCCTTCTATGTTGGAAGGGTGGCCATTGAGCCAAATCCCGGTGGTTATCTTCCAGAATTGAGGAGTGCCACACTTGTTTAACAATTGATTGACATTTTTTATCTGCCAATCAAAATGCTTCGAACTTAAATTCCCTTTTCTTTTCACTGGAGTAAGCAATAACATAAGTGAGATGGGACTATGATATGAACCAATGGCAGAGAGTGCATAGGCTTCAGCAAATAGCAGTAATTTAAGGCATTGTTATTTTATGCTTATTGTAAGAGATCAAGTTAGTTATGAGAATAACGGAAATGGAACAGCGCAAACATTTGATTATGCAAAGCTAGACGGACCTACTCTATTTTATTTAAGCCCTCCATTAAAATTGTGATAATTATCAATTTTCATCATAAAAAAAGAAAAAAAAATAGAACTCTCCTAATTCATTTTCAAAGAGAGAGAGAGAGGTTACTAAAATAAGAGTCGCAAGTGATTGAGTTCAATAATTCCTCATATAAAATTATCAACTTTAGATAGTAATATGGAGAAAATAAAATTATTTCAAATATTGACAAAATCAGAAGATGCCCCGTTTCAAAGAGAGGAGGACAGATTACTCACATTTTATTTGATGGTCAGAGGCGAATTGAGAGCTAAACAGTGGTAATTCAAAAGATTTTTGACGTGGAAAATTTGTAATTAGAGTTGCCATGTGGCAAGTTATCAAAAGGAGGCTTGTGTGATAGTACTAGGAGGCCGTAACATTATCTTGATCAAAGTTAAAATGTCAAAGTTCAGATATACGAGTTCCTATATTGTCTCCACCTTATTTAGATTTCTGACTTAATTTTTGTAAAAACTCCTTATAAGACCTGTCCAAGTAGAAAATAAAGGCGCGTGAATCATCTCGGTAGGAGGTATGGGAACTTTTTCCCTATAATATTATTTTTTGGAAAATATATAGAAATTTTTACTTTTTTTCAACAAGTTAAATATAGGTTTTGGTTAATCATTGGGGTTTACTCCAGTGGCCACTCTTTTATCTTGGAAGGAGGAGGTGGAGGGTTCGAATCCCCACTTTCTCAGGGGGTTGGGATGGGGACGCTCTAATTTCAAAAGTGGGTTTTGACTCCCACACCCTAAAAAGAGACAAGGCAAAAGTCTGAGAGTGAGCGTTAGAATAGAAATAAAATAGTACCGATAAAAAAAAAAAAGTAGGTTTTGGGTTTAATGACCTTCAAAGGCCACAATTATGAATTGGACAGGTTCCGGGCCGTTTTGAGTTTTTATAATAGGGAATCGGACTAGTTTATGTCTCCAAAATTGACCGAACTGAACCAAACTGAAATTTCTCTTATCAACTCAATGAATTTAGCTGCATCATCATCTTACCTTTGTGAGTAATTTACAAAAAACAATAGACCAACTCCATGTTACAATGAACATCATATATCTCTTTGCAAATCCGGTTTGGAGAGTGGATTCTTGTACAGTGCTGGTCACTCAAAATTTGTCAACAACGACTGTCTACTGGACTGGATTGACTAACAAACCAAACTGTCGATTCCCAATGTCAAACCACGTTCCTTGTACTTGATTGATGGACGATTACAATTGAGAAGAGAACAAGAACTTGGCTTATGCGGTCATTATAAAGCGGGAACGTCGGGTCAACAATTTGGAAACTTCAAGAGCGGTGGTAGATGTATAATCACGGTCGACAATATGGAAACTTACGGGTTCACGAGCGGCTTTGACTTCGTTCAGACTATGATTCGCTTCATCACTACGGCTCCACTTAAGAGAATCCTCCTTTGTCTCCATCAGCCTAAGCACTGTCACCAATGTCGGGTTGAGTAAGTATCATTTTCAAATGGAGAAAATTATCCAAAAAATCCCAAACCTATTGTACTTTTTATCAATTCAATGTTAAACCTTTTAATTTTACCTAAAAAGTCCTAAATATTTTCACATTTTGCTAATTAAGTCCATGCGATCGATTTTGGCTGGAAATTACTAACGTGAATGCCAACCGTCCTATATGACACAATTAACGTTGACGTAGACAATTCTTAATAATATTTATTTTTAAATTTATTTATATTATTATTTTCTTTTCTTTTTTACCTTTCTTCTATTTTCCTCCTCTACTTTTTTTTTAAGGGGGAGTGGGAGGGTGGGGAGGAGCTAGTGGGTAAGTTTACATATCAATCGAATGGAATAATAATCTGAAAATTCCATGAACTGCAACTTAATTGAATGTAGGGAAGAGAACACAATTGCAACAAGTCCAAGATCTATCCCATTAGGGAAGGGACAGACTCTTGGCTCCCACCGCTAGATCAAGAATTGAAATTTAACACAGATGGGGCATGGAAAAATAACAAAGGAGCCATTGGTATCATTGCTTGATCAACTGGCAGCTCAATTGTCCAAGCTTGGACAAGGAAAGGACTTTGGAACTCACCTATGGAAGTGGAAGTAGCAGCTCTCCTTCTTGCCTGTAATTATGCTCAGTCCCTCGGCTTCCAAAAAGTGATTTTGAAAGCGATTGCAAAATCTTAATTGATGACATCCAACAAAAGGATCTTTGCCCTTGGAGTATTCGGCCCTTCGTTGCAGATTTTCGCTTCCTACTTCATTCAAGTCCAGGTTGGAGCTTGGCTCGAACCCATAGATCCAATAATAGAATTGCTTATGACTTGCAAATTGGGCTTTTAATCAAATAGGCACCGCATCATCTTTTTCTTTTCCATGATCTCCCTTCTAGAGTAAAAAAAAAAAAATTGTATTAATCGAGTTTTTTTTTTTTTATCTATCGTTCTAATATAGGTGTTGTCTCCATTTTGTAATGTTTTGTTTTGAAATGAGAAGTTTATTTCTAGTTTAAAAAAAAAAAAAAAAAAGGAATGCAAAATTAGTCAATGGCAAGACAGAGCCTTTAATATAAAATCGTCACTTCCAGCCTCACTACATTGAGCTTCGAATCAACCGTAATATTCTATTTATCATCTTCTCTGGTAAAAGGTTGTAATCTTGAAAATCTCGTATTCCAAACGATACAAAATGCCTTATCATTTGCTCTTGGTTGCATCTTTACGGAATCAAAACTTTGCTCTTGCTCATGACTATGTACGCTAGGACTCCGTTGGATCAACGGGTCAATGGGATTCATCTACGGAAGTTGATTGTATTCACAATCAATGTCAAATTACTTATGCTGGTCGCATTTACTCCTTCCCTCGTCAATTCGCAACATGTTCCTTTATTCAGTCCATATTCATCGTTGACATTGATTCCATCTAGTTGATGACTTTGCTTCATTGCTATGGCCCAACTTAAGAAATTTCTCTTTCTCTCAATGATCTTAGCACTTTCACTGAATTTGGCCTGAGTCGGTATCATATTCAAAAGCCACAAATAATGCATAATCAATCGCGTCAATTGCTTATTAAGTCCGGGTCTTTGACATCAAAGTTGGCATTTTTAGGTTGTCAACAAGCACCTAAAAAAATATCTAAGTGCCCCCCCCCCCTCCAATCAATTTGATCGCATTACTCTTTATTTTATATTAGTCCGATCATTCTTTCTTAAAGATAAAGAGAAAAAGCATAGCACAAAAGATGCCTTTGATAACTTTTGATTCCTCATAACAATTTCTATTTAAAAATAATTTTTTCCATTTTTAATTTTGAAAATAAAGAAGTAGATTTTGTTTTATTTTTTGTTTTAAGAAAAATTAATTGACGTTAATAAATTGATTTCTATTCTTTTTTTTTTTTCAAAGAATAAAAAATAAATAAAATAATAAAATAGAGTAATTACCAAACATGCCAGATATTCTCAACCCATTATTATCGAGTACAAGATGGAAAGACATCATGGAGACCCCAATTATTTTCTATCATTTCGGAAGGACCGAACACGTAGAGCCAGATCAGGGCAAGAGACCTTAGATCGCCTCAGTTGGCCGGAGCTTTTGTTCGGTAGTATCTCTTTCATCGACCCATCATCAATTATTACATGTACGAACAATCTGGTCTGCCCGCGCATCGCATGGGAAGCTAGGCCTGACTGTTTAGGAGAACAGTACACGTTTGGAGATGGATGGTGGTCAGTCTTTGCACGTGCGAAGCTCTGGATTCAGGGGTGTGTCAGCGAGATTCAGAGAGTACCTTCCTACTTCATAAGTTGTTGACATAAATTGAATGATCGATATCTTAAATGTGACCGCCAAAATCCTCTAATTTGCCATTTATTAATTTTTATTAAATTTTTTTTATCAAATTACTGAATTAGATCATACGCAATAGGTGATGGATATTAATTTAATTTAATGGAAACTAACATAATTAAAATTTATCATAAATGTACCCATTTAAGGTTTTTAGTGGTAAAAAAACTAATTTGAGATAAAATTATCACAAGTGTTTGAATTTAATCAATTTTTTAGTAGTCAAAAAATTAATTTATAACAAATATATCACATGTATTAATTTGAAGTTCCTCGTGGCATTAATAAATTGAATCAAATATTGGCGCTTTTGGCAAGAAGGTTTGGATTTAATCAATTTGTGGAATTTTATAAGATGTTACATGGATTTTTAAGTAGCCGAATTTCCGCCCTTGTACTATTTAGTTATTAGAACAAATTTATAGGGATTCTCATGAAATTCCAAGGGACACTTGACTTATGGTTACATGTTTACGTGCCAATCGGACAAGTGAGGCGTGGGCTTGAGCGATTGGTCGAGATTTGTCCCATGCGGTTTAATTGAAATGGGCCTTCTGTTCAATTGGGCCTACGTCTTTGATGGCCCAAGATGGGAATTTTTTCTTTTTTTTCACTTGCAATTGTTTCTCTCCTCATGCAAAACGCAGGAGCTCTTGCTACACCACTAGAAATGGTAGATGTATGATTTGGGTTGAGAGAGGGCGGCGAGAGAGATGAGGAGAAAGAGGGAGAGACACTATGAAAAATCATACTTAAAATGTTGTTAGAAAAAGCTGCACATCAAAAACTTCCCGAGGTATTTTCAATCGTGGCTGGTTGGGAGAGAGGCGGCCACCACCATCCCTCCTTGCGTTTGCTATAGGTTACTGATATAAGTGCAATACACACTAACACACATTACCAATTTATGTTCATCCAAAATTGCTGATGTGGCAATGTAATCATTGCCAGTCATTTTTACGCGGCACACTGCTATATCAATATTTTCCAATAAAAATTGACTAGAATGACTACGTTGGGATTCCTTATAATTGTTTACATTAAATTGGTAAAATTAAAAAATTTAGTATCAAATTGACATCCGTACAATAAGCTTAGATTTAAATAGATAATTTCCCCATAGATTTATAATAAAATAACCAAGAAATCCTTGCTCAGAGACTCCTTAGAGATTTTGTCTAGTGAGGGGTTTCCCTTCTTTCCTCGGCTTCCCATGTAGGGTTTAATAGATATGGCATTTGAAATAGAGTATGTTGACAAGTAACCCTTGTGTCATCGTTGTGTTGTATGATAAGCTGATCAAAGGTAAGAGCATAATACATGTGACTCCAAAAAAAAAAAATGTAATTCATAGCACGTGATAAAGATAATTTATCGATTACACCATGTTATTATTATCAAATGGGGTAACCGTCACTTAAAATACTTTCTCTTCTTTCATGGCCCTTCTCACTACTGTATGTTGTATGATAAGTTAATCAAAGGTGAGAGTATACTACATGTAGCTCCAAATAAGATGAGATTCATAGTATGTAATAAAGATAATTAATTGGTTACACCACATCATTATTGTCAAATGTCATAACTATCACTTAAAATAGAAGCTCTCGACACGTGACTTTTCACCTCCGTCACCTCTTACCCAATGGCTGTCAACCAAGTCATCAATTGAAGGCTGTGTATACTCCAATTGGTTACACCACATCATTATTTGGTGTCAACGATTTAGTTATGAGTAATTATAATATACATCATCAGTGTAATGGAATTTTATCACAAGTGGCCTTATCCACCCTTGATTTGATCATGGAAAGTCTTCTTTTACATGGAAGATGTATACTCCAATTTTCATTGATTATTTGTATAGAATGTGTAATTAAAGGGAGGCTTATCTCCTCATAAAAAATTAGGGATGTCCAGGAAAGCTCCGGGGGAGTATTCAGTCCGGTTAATACATAAGCGATCACGATCCAATCAGATAAAGCCTTTTAGCTTATTTTGAAGATGCCCAAGGTGGCAAAGGATCCATGAAGATAACGTTGGTGCATAAACAAATTGCTTTGCCACGACTATATGGGGGACAAGCTGGGTTTGCTACCTCACCAAACAACACATGTAGCACTCATTGATTAATGATGCCTTAGCTTTAACTCCAAATATAAATAAATGAGACATTTCGGCATGGGTTAATTGGATTTTCACGCGGAGTACGAACAGCGGAATGCAAAAATGAAGGCGCATGCATGCCAAAAATGCTTTTAGATGCAAACAAATGAGAAAAATAGACCAATATAACTATCCCCCTGCCTCCCCCCATGAAGCAATGATTGAAATGTAGGCTCCATTTGTTTTGATAAAATGAATAATTTGTCAAAAAGTGATCACGTGTATCACCAAAAAAATTAGTCAATGAAAAATATTTTTATTATCAATAACAATTTATATCTAAAAATTATCATGAGCAATGAAATTTTCTTGCTTTAATTCATTTTTAGGAAAATTTCAAATATGAACTTGAAGTGCTCTCATTTTCTCAAATAAATATCTCGAAGTGTTTTCATTTTCTCAAATAAAGGTCTAAAAATGACCTTATTTCAAAAAAAGCCTAAAATGGCTGCATCATTTTAAATAAGGGCCTGAAGTGGAACTTATTTCAAATAAAAATCTGAAGTGGCCATATCAATCTCAAAAAAGGTCTAACCTCGCTGGTCAAAAGGCAGTTTAGTCTTATAATTATTTAAATTTATTATTTTTTTTCTTTTTTCTTCTCCCTTCTTACGCAAGGGCAATCCTCGCCCTTGTTGGTGTCAAGCAAGGGCAGCCCTCACCTAGGCAGCATTAGGCGAGCATTGCCCTCGCCAACATCGGGCGAAGGTTGCCTCACCTAGGCTAGGTAGAGAAGATCTGACGAGGAATGCCCTTGCCAAATCCCACAAGGGCCAGATCAAGTGAGGGTCACCCTCGCCCTTGACACAATAGGCGAGGGTCGACCTCACCAATTATGGCAAGCGCATTCCTTGCTCGCCCAAGCAAGGGCGAACCTCGCCCAACGCTGGCAATAGTGGCCCTCGCCTGAGTCCAGTGACCTCAACCATGGCCGATGGAGGAAAGAAGAGAATAGAGAAACAAAAAAAGAAAAAGAAAAGGAAAAGGAAAGAAGATAAATAAAAAAAAATTAAAAAATACACTCATAAATTTTTTGATTAAAATACCTCTCCTCCGATGGCCAGAATAGTCACCAATTGGCCAAAAGTCCTTATTTGAGACGGTTTGGCCATTCCAGACCCTTAGTTGATATGATTTAATTATTTTAGACCCTTATTTGAAATAATATTTACTCCATGCACTTATTTAACAAAATGCGGGCACTTCAAACCCGTATTTGGAATTTTCCCTTCATTTTTTAAAGAGATATAAACGATAATTTAAAAAATATATTTTTTAAATCATATATTTTTCACAGGACAAACACACCTGTAATAGGAACTTGAATTCCTGACAAAAGTCAGCCCAGTTAGGTTTGCTTTGACATGCACATTGGACTAGTTATCTTTCTTCTATGGTTATTATCTCTTAGTTTATTCTCGGAAGATTCTAAATCAACAGGACCAATACAACTCTCTCTCACTCTCTCTCTATGACCATGAAGCAATTTCCACACAAGTCGAGCCAGTTAGGTTGAATTTGACATGCGCATTGAATTATTTATCTTTCTTGTATGTCATTGTTTCTTAACTATTCTTGGAAGCTTCTAATTGACTGGAACAATAAACTGGTTGTACAAGATCCAAATCACGCCTCATTGGCGAGTGTCACTCAAACTAAATTGGTGATCGGAATTTAAAAAACCTTGAAAGACATGCTTGAAGATGGCAGGAATTTTTCTTTCTTGGTCGGCATAAAACTTTATTCAATTACTTAGCAAAACCAAATGAGCCCATTGAAGGGGCTTCGTCACAGAGCAACGCCCATAAAGCTTCGGGTGGGCTGGAGATCCAATTTCGTGGAAGAAAATTTTAACTTTGATCCCTAACCATCCAATAAGTCACTTTGTTTGCCTCTGTAAAACATAAACCCATCTGAATATTAGAGAAGTGAGTGATCAAATTTCATAGCTATATCCGACATGTGAGCGCACCTCCCATTGAATTTGATATGTGCTCTCCAAATCTCGAATTAGATCTGCACAACTTAATAATTTCAATTAGAGCTAGGGTTTCAGCGTGATTTGTTGAGGCAACCTTGATGGATCTTGTGTATCTATCCATGATACTTCCTATATAATCTTGGTAGATGCCAAATGCATGAGATCGTTCCATCCGAAGAGCCTTCCTTGAATGAACCGTCTATGTTAATTTTCAAAGCTCCCTTCCTCGGTGTGTTCCAGATCTAATTTAATGGTGTGGAGGTAGTTGAGAAAACCTCCTAATATATATTCTAAAGTTGACAAAACTACCTAGTGTCATATTGATCTTGATAAATGCAAAAAATGTTTATGTTTCAAGTAAAATTCACGCTGGAAGGATCGTTTAATGACTAAAAGACTTACATGAACAAGTCTAGAAAGATGGAGAACTCATGTTGACTTGGAAGCATCAAGGTTTTATGTTTGCAGTATCCATATCACTATCATTGTTTAATAACTTGGGAAGAACAATTTATTATATCCAAGAAGTAAGAAACAACGCACTACATGAATGTCAACAAGGCAATTGCGTGAAAATCAGCATGGCTACTAGGTGGATATCAGCAAGACAACTAGGCTGGATATTATCAGGATTTACAATTGAATATCAGCAAGGATCTGAATATCATCAAAGTACTCATATTGCTAACTCTTTGCAAAGCACCTTTCTACTTGCAACAAAACTCTTGCTGCAAACTTCAAGATATTATTTTGAGATATTTTATTTAATAGCTTCACAACTTATTGTCAAGCATGAATTCCACTTTTAGAAGATATTGATTGACTTTCAATATTAAAGATTGTCTTTGCGACATATTTCATCACACAAGATATCTTAATTTATTGGTAATCCTCCTGTAGACAAGATTCTTTCCTTAGCTGAAGCAATTTACTTATGAAAATCAAGATTTGTTTGTATGAGCAATCAAATCGACAAAATTTTTGATTTTTCATCCTCAACAGCTACCATAATCTTCTCAACAATTATCCAATGGCTAGCTGGGAAATTGATCCTCTTGAAAATTGTTCAGACGGGAAGTTTTGGATGTCAAGGAGTATAAAAGAAGACCAAAACACCGAAGAGAAAGAGATAAATCAAGAGACAAAGTTCCAATGTATAAGAAAGCTTCACATATTATCATTTATCTTTCATGGGCATGCAAATGTAATCTTTAGAGAATTGTTAGTAAAGTGATGGTTTGTATTTAGGTGTGAGATAGATAGTTATATTAGCTTGTGTATAAACAGCATGTATTTCGAGGAGAAGTGCTTAAGTTTAAGCAACGGCTACTGCTGTAAGTTCTCTTCGATTAGTGGAATCCAATCATTAATTTGTCAGTGGAAAAGTGGACATAGCCTTACACTAAGTTGAACCACTATAAAGTGTTGTGGGCAATTTTTTTTTTTATCTCTTTGCTCATATTAATTTATTACTTGATAGAAATGTTGCACTCAATAACTAGAATTTCATCAGAATCTAATCATATTGATATTCTAATTTACTTGCTCCAGATCTTATTCATCTTGACACTTAAATTCCGCAATAAATTATCAGCATTTGTCAAAATCACTTATTCATCCCCCTTCTCCACCCCCTCTCTCTAGGTGATATTGTTAGCCTACCTCAAATGGGTTTGAACTCGAGTTTCATTTTCTAAAATTGCTTCGCACAACTTGTACTTTCTCTAGTAGGCTTCTTCGGTATGGGTATTGAATCCTGAAGGTGAAATTATTGCGAGCAAACTGTAGTCACATGCTATAGCGAAGGTGATGTTGCAGTTTTCTCTACTTGAGCAACTAATTTTCTGTTAGTTAAACCCAATCTTGAAATCTACAAGTTCAACGATGGGTCTAACCACACTTGTTTTGTCCTAGGACAAAGCAAGAAAATGTGCTTTGTCGTTTCCGCATCTTACTTGCAAAGAGTGCAATTTGGGCTAGGTACAATATGCCTCTTCCATAGATTTTCTTTAGATGAAATCCCTTACAGCAATATATACATCCTCTTTAACATTTTCACAATTTTGCTAATAACATGAGTCATTCAAACCTTGGGGCAGTACAATATACAAAAGGGTCTCTCTTCTCTCGAAAGAGCTCCTCTCTCTCTCTCTCCTTAGGACAGAGTTTTCCCCTATTTTTTCAATGGCTGCTAACGCAAATCATTTCCTGCAACCACCACGATTCTGGAGTCGACGCTCACCCAAGATGGATTTGAGAGCACTTCAGATCTGGTATGTTGATCTCAAAACCCTAACCCTTTGCTTTCCCAAATTTCCTTCAAAACACCAAAGACCCACATACGAATCATCACCGTGAAATCTTCTCCCCCTTCCACAACACCGTATTCTTCACGCTTTCTTCTTATAGCTGATAGTATCACCATATTTAGTCCTTCCATACCAGTTCTACAGAGCCCCCTTCAATCTATTCAGTCCTTCCATACCAGTCATATGGAGCCCCCTTCAATCTAACTCCAAACTGATATTGATTATTACCAAAAATTATAAGAAAATCCAGCAAATTCGACCGCTCCAACCATTGCCTCTATTGTGAAATCCAGTTTGGTGTTCTGAGTAAGCTAAGACAAGTGGCCCAGGCTTTTTGCTCTAAACAAGCAAAGAATAGTGACCCAGCCTCAAATTGGTGTAGATAAAGGGCAGTGAGACAACCTGCAAAACGGAGAGATGGAAGGTGAGAACGAGAATGATTTGCGATTAGCTGCATTGTGTAAAAGCTTAGGTGATCTCTGGTCAGCAAGTGATGTTGTTAGGTTTCGACTGAAATTCCTCCTACTAAAAGGCAAGAATGCAATCTCACTCTATTTGGCAAGCTATTCTCCAAACCTAATGTTAACTTCCAAACCTTTTCTAACACAATGAAGAAGGCATGGAAAACAGATGCAATTGCTTGTCTACAAAAAGAGCCAGGATTATTCTCCTTTGTTTTTTAATCTGAAGAGGAGAAAGATTGAATCCTAAAAACAGGTCCATGGTCTTTTGCAAGTAACCTTCTAGTTCTGAAACAATGCAAGCCAAAGATCTCAGAGCACTGTTATGATTTTTCTTGCTGTAGTTTCTGGGTTCAAATGGGAGGAATACCTCCAGGATGGTTTAGAAAGGATGTGGTTGCTAATTTGGCTGAGAGAGTGGGACTAGTTATAGAAATACAGATGGAGGCAAAAGGAAATGGCCCATACAAAGTAGGAAAGGTGAGAGTAGATCTGGATTTGAATTCATCCTTAAAATCAGGGGCTATATTGGACATAGGGAATAAGAAGCTATAGGTGGAATTTAAGTATGAACGACTTCCACATTATTGCTACTCATGTGGGAGAATTGGACATTACGCCACAAATTATGAGGAAATTCCCTATGATCAGACTAAATGGGCAGAAAATAAGGAAGGAAAGTACAAACCTTGGCTAAAGGCGGAAGTACGTGATCACAGCCCTCATTGGGAAGCCTTCTATGGCAAATTAGAAACAAATTCTGATGTTGAAGAAGTTGTCCCAGAAACGCCTGTAGCAGAAAAAGATATGGAAAGAGAGGTGAGAAATGACTCGGAGATACGGGCTACTACTACTTATAACAAGAAAAGGGCAGATTGTTATTCGTCTAATTATCTAATAGAAGACTCGACTATGGACCAAAGCAAAAAAGATAAAGGGAAGCAGATTATGTGTATTGATCCTCCTAAAGTAAACTTTCAGACTGATGACAGCAACAGTAAAAAAAATTTGAAGACTCAGAAAACCAAAAGACAGAAAAGATCAGCAGACAATGCCATTTTACTCATCGATGATATGGAGCTATTGGAAACACCTGTTCAGATAGTAAAGGAGGGAAATGATAAAGCCACTGAAGACGTCATGAAGATCATTAGCTGGAATTGTCAGGGGCTGGGCAACCCCCTGACGTTCCAAGAGTTGAGAGCATTAGTTGCTCTTGAAAGGCCTACCATGTTTTTCTTAATGGAAACTAAGAACAATGAGTCGATGGTTGAGGGCGTCATAAAACGCCTAAAATTCCCAAATAAAATTATAGAGAATCCGGAAGGCATTGCAGGAGGTTTAGTACTTATGTGGAGTGAAAAGGTGGATTTAAGAGTGAATTCTAGCAACAAAACTTTCATAGATGTTGAATGTCATGATCGGACAAGTGGTTGTTATATGCGAATAACATTTATCTATGCTCCTACCAATTATGGGGAGAGGCTACTCTTATGGCACAAATTAAGGGAAATCCAGTTACAAAACCTACTTCCATGGATTTGTATGGGGGATTTTAACGAAATGTTATATGCTTGGGAGAAGGTAGGGAAAAGGGCAGCTGATTACTACCGAATGGTAACGTTTCGTGAACTATTGAATGATTGCTCCCTAATGGATATCGATAGCAAGGGCTGTGCCTATACTTGGGCAAATAATAGAGCAAGAGAGGATTTGGTTAAAAAAAGATTAGATCAAGCTCTATGTACCATGGACTGGCGGGTGACTTTCCCAAATGCTGAAGTTCAGGCTCTCCCAGCTGTTGGCTCAAACCACAGCCCACTTCTTCTAGTGATGCACCCTAAAAGTCAGAAATGGAAAAAGACAATTCAGGTTTGAAGCTTATTGGCTAGAAGAAGCATAATGTAAGGAGATTATAAAGCGAACATGGGATGGCAATATCTTCAATGAAAACAGTTTTTCAGACAAAGGGAAAGATGTCTTTAAAGAACTAGCAAAATGGAGCAAAAACAAGTTCCCAAATGCTGCCATTCGCATAAGAGATTAAAGAGGAAATTAACAGAGCTCACTAATAGACATCCAGAAAGTTTCAGCAAGGAGGAATATCAGCAGGTTGTGGATCAAATTGAAATATTATGGAGACAGGAGGAAAAGTATTGCGGGCTTAGGGCGCGTATTAATTGGCTTAAATGGGGAGACAAAAACACAAAGTATTTTCACGCCACAACAGTGTAGAGAAGGCAGTGAAACAGAATAACAATGTTGAAGATAAATGAAGACACATGGTGTAGGGAACCGGATATGCTCAAGCAACATATCAGGGACTTTTATCAAACACTTTATGAAACCGTGGGCCCGAGGAATTTCCAGCCGATCCTCGATCAATGTCCCAGTCCAGTAAATGAGGCAATGAACACATCTCTGATGGAAATTGTGAAAATTGAAGAAGTAGAAGAGGCTGTCTTCCAATTGGGTGCACTTAAAGCTCCAGGTCCCGATGGGTTAAATGGGCAATTTTACCAGCATTATTGGGAGGAACTAAAGCATGAAGTTTTTCAGCTAGTATAGCTTTTCTTTGAGACAGGTACTCTCGATCCCACCCTAAATCAAACACATATTTCCCTAATACCAAAAGTCAAAAATCCAAAAAGTATAAACCAGTTCAGACCTATTAGCCTATGTAATTTCAGCTACAAAATCATTGCTAAAGTGCTGGCAAAAAGACTGAAGAGATGGCTCCTAGAAATTATTACTTTTGAACAAAGTGCCTTTGTGCAAGGGCGGCAAATTTAAGACAATATTTTAATAGTTCAGGAAGTTATCCATCAGCTCAGAATTAAAAAGAGAAAAAAGAAGTTTCAAGCCATTCTGAAATTAGATATGCAAAAAGTGTATGACATAGTAGAGTGGGAATTTTTGAGTGAATGCTTGCTGAAATTGGGATTTGATTCAAGGTGGGTAGGGCTGACAATGCAGTGTGTCTCAACAATCACTTTTAGTGTGAAGGTAAATGGGGAGCCTATGCACTATTTCACACCATCTAGGGGATTAAGGCAAGGTGATCATCTATCACCTTATCTGTTTATACTAGTGTCGAATGTTCTATCATGGCTAATGCACAAGGCTATGGCAGACGGGAGCTTAAAAGGGATAACATTGAATACACATTGCCCTACCCTATCACATCTTCTCTTTAACGATGATTCTATTTTTTTCTTGGATAGGACTATTTCAGAATGCCAAAACCTAGCAGCAGTCCTAAACCAGTATTGTTATGCTATAGGCCAAGCAATCAACCTAAATAAATCGGGAGTGAGTTTCAACAACGGTTGCCCTTTGAATCTGAAAAGGAATTTGGCACAAGAACTCAGAGTCCCTATCATAGACAAGACAGGGAAATATCTTGGCATTCCGACGGATTGGGGCCGTTCAAAAAAAGAGATGTTCGCCTAGATCCTAGCTAGAGTAAACATGAAAATGGAGGGTTGGAAAGAGAAAATTCTGTCCAAAGCAGTTAAAGAAATGCTAATTAAAAGTGTAGTACAAGCCCTTCCTCAATATGCCATGTCAATCTTCAAAGTACCCATCTCAATATGTAAAGCAATCAAAAGAAGAATCGTACCTTTTTGGTGGAAACGAAATGATACAAGCGGAGGTTTGCACTGGAAGAAGTGGGAAGTATTGAAAACGAGAAAGGATGAAGGGAGGCTAGGATTCAGAGATTTAATAAATTTCAACAAAGCAATGCTGGGAAAACAAGCTTAGAGGTTATCTCAATCTCCCTCAGCCTTATGGAGCAGAATTTTCAAAGGAGTTTACTTTCCAAATGGAGATATGTGCAAGGCAAGAAAAGGGCAGCGTCCATCATGGGGTTGGCAAAGCATTATGGTAGAGAGAGAAACTATTGAAAAGGAGGTACAATGGAGGGTAGGTGACGACAAGCAAATTAGAATACGAGAGGATAAATGGCTGGAATCCGGTGTGATAGGTGGCCCGGCAATTAAAGACGACCCCATAATTGTGGCTGAACTTATAAGTGATGAAAACAAGGGATGGAAAGAAACAGAGGTGTTGAACCTATTTGAAGACAGAATATCAAATGAAATTCTCTCTATCCCTCTCAATCCCAACGAGAAGGAAGATATCCTAGTGTGGAAGGGCAACAGGTCTGGAAAGTACACGGTTAAAAGCAGATACAACAAAGTATGTGCACAAACTAAAGAAGCAGAACAACACAGAGCATCAACATCATTTTAGCCTCCTCGAACATTGTGGACAAAGCTCTGGAATTTATCTATTCCCCCTAAGATGCGCATCTTTATATGGAGTATTTGCCTAATGCAATCCCCACAAGAGAGAATCTATACAAACAAAAGGTGTTATATGACCCAATTTGCTCGCTCTGCAACACACATCCGGAGATTACTGAGCACTTGTTCCTACTCTGCAAATGGACAAAGAACATATGGACAAATCCACAAATCAATCTTACTTGTAAACCTAACTTCATAACCCAGTTTGATAAATGGCTGTTGGAGAGTTTTGCAGGTGACAGAGACCTACTCGAGAAAGAGTTGGTGGCGGCGGTGCTATGGTTCTTTTGGAAAGCCCGAAACAACTCGATTTTTAGAGCTAAGCAATTGAATCCAAACAACATAGTGGACCTAGTGCAAGCACATCTCCAAAATTTCAGCAGATGGTAGAATAAAAAAGAGGCTGAGAAACCCATAGATCCACAATCACCGAGAAGATGGAGACCATTGGAGGGAGGGTTGATGAAACTCAATGTCAATGGCTCTTGGGTACATGGAGAACAGGTAGGATCAGTTGCCGAAATCTTACGGGATCAAGCTGGGCAACTCATTGATGGCTTCGTGCAACAGGTCCGAGCTTCCTCCCCTGTTCAAATAGAAACCCTAGCGATTTTGCACGGGTTGGAGTTTCTGTAGTTCAGAAAGGAACTGCACGTGTGAGAAGAAGTAATCGGTAAAGTACAACAGGAAGAAATGGTCTGTGAAACGGACTGTTTAATTGCATAACAAAGCATCATGGGCCGGGCCGAACCTCCTTGGAATGTGAAGCCCATTATTGAACAATGCAGAAGCCTTTTATCCAATTCAAAATTGATGAAGTTGGTCTACTGCTTGCGAAAAGCCAATAATGCAGCAGATTTGATTGCGAAGATGCATAGAACTAAATCACAACCTCAACACTGGAGATCCTTTCCTCCTCTAGCTCTTTCGGAAATTTTATGTGCGGAATCTTACCTATCGACTTCTTGTAATTCTCGCACTTTATGAATGAAAGAAACTATCATTCCCGACCAAAAAAAAAAAAAAAAACCTTGGGGCAATGAGTCAGGAAAAGATGGAAATTTCTTACACGAACTGAACCATACTACTCTAGGAAAAAATCCAGAGTCATCCTTTTAAGTTGACTATGATCCTTGCGCCATATATTTTTAGCATCTTTTAACATTGAAATGTTGTTCCGTTGTGTCCCCTCAATGGTAGTTGTGTGGAAATATTTGGTATTATTATTCCCCATTTTAATTAATTAATTATGGATCTCATATTCTAATGCGTCTCATTTTGCCTCCATAAATTTTAAATTTCCCCTTTAAGCCATTGAGCTCTTTCTCTATCAAACTTTGCTCTAGGAGTTTCAACTACATTATGGATTTCTTGCTTAAGCACATTAATTTTACCATGGCCATAGGAGTTTTTTTTTTTTTTTTTTCCATTCGGCCAAAGCGCCCGAGACTACATAGAGCTTTTTTTTTTTTCCAATATAGTTTCATCTTCCAGATTTGAGGAGTGCCACACTTGTTTAACAATTGACTGACATTTTTTATTTGCCAATCAAAATGTTTCAAACTTAAATTCATTTTTTCTTTTCACTAGAGTAAGCAATAAAGTAAGTAAGATGGGACTATGGTCTGAACCAATGGCCAAGAGTCCATAGGCTTTAGCAAATAGCAGTACTTTAAGGCATTGTCATTTTATGCTTATTGTAAAGATCAAGTCAGTTATGAAAACAACTGAAATGGAACATCGCAAATATTTGATTATGCAAAGCTAGACAGACCTACTCAATTTTATTTAAGCCCTCCATTAAAATTGTGATAATTATCAATTTTCATCATAAAAAATGAAAAAAAAAAATGAACTCTCCCAATTCATTTTCACATAGAGAGAGAGAGAGAGAGAGTTATAAAATAAGAGTAGCAAGTAATTGAGTTCCATAATTCCTCATATAAAATTATTGACTTTAGATAGTAATATGGAGAAAACAAAATTATTACAAATGCTGACAAAATCAGAAGATCCCCTATTTCAAAGAGAGGAGGACGGATTACTCACATTTTATTTGATGGTTAAAGGCGAATTGAAAACTAAAGAGTGGTAATTCAAAAGATTTTTGACGTGGAAAATTTGTAATTAGAGTTGCCATGTGGCAAGTTATCAAAAGGAGGCTTGTGTGATGGTACTAGGAGCCCGTAACATCATCTTGATCAAAGTTAAAATGTCAAAGTTCAGATATACGAGTTCCTACATTGTCTCCATCTTATTGACTTGATTTTTGTAAAAACTCCTTATAAGAAGGGAAAATGTCACAAATGGTCTTTGAACTATTGATAAATGTCCGATTTAGTCCCTGAACTTTCAATTTGCTCAATTTGGTCCATGAACTATTGATAAATGTCCGATCTAGTCCCTGAACTTTCGATCGGCTCAATTTGGTCCCTGAACTATTGATAAATTGTCCGATTTAGTCCTTCGTTACTGTTTTTTCTTTTTTCTTTTTTTTTGTGCTTTTCTCCCACGAAGGACTAAATCGGACCATTTATTAATAGTTCAAGGACTAAATTGAGCCGATCGAAAGTTCGGGGACTAAATTGGACATTTATCAATAGTTCAAGGACCAAATTGAGCAAATTGAAAGTTCAGGAACTAAATCGGACATTCATCAATAGTTCAAGGACCATTTGTGACATTTTCCCTTATAAGAACCGTCCAAGTAGAAAATAAAGGCACGTGAATCATCTCGGTAGGAGGTATGGGAACTTTTTCACTATAATTTTATTCTTTTGGAAAATATCTACAAAGTTTTACTTTTTTTCAACAAGTTCAAAGTAGGTTTTGGGTTTAATGACGTTCAAAGGCCACGATTAGCAATTGGACAGGTTCCAGGCCGTTTTGAGTTTTTATAATAGGAATAGCTTCGTCTCCAAAATTGACCGAACTGAACCAAACTGACATTTCTCTTTTGAGTCAATGAATTTAGCTGCATCATCATCTTACCTTTGCGAGTAATTTACAAAAAACAATAGACCAATCTCCAGGTTACAATGAACATCATATATCTCTTTGTAAATCCGGTTTGGAGAGTGGATTCTTATACAGTGCTGGTCACTCAAAATTTGTCAACAACGACTGTCTACTGGACTGGATTGACTAACAAACCAAACTGTCGATTCCCAATGTCAAACCACGTTCTTTGTACTTGATTGATGGACGATTACAATTGAGAAAAGAACAAGAACTTGGATTATGCGATCATTATTTAAGCGGGAACGTCGGGTCAACAATTTGGAAACTTCAAGAGCGGCGGTAGATGTATAATCACGGTCGACAATATGGAAACTTATGGGTTCACGAGCGGCTTTGACTTCGTTCAGACGATGATTCACTTCATTACTGCAGCCCCACCTAAGAGAATCCTCCTTTGTCTCCATCGCCTAAGCACTGTCACCAATGTCAGGTTGAGTAAGTATCATTTTCAAATGAGAGGAATTGTGCAAAAAGTCCTAAATCTATTGCACTTTTGTCAATTCAATACTAAACCTTTTAATCTTATCCATAAAGTCCTAAACGTTTTCACATTTGCTAATTAAGTCCATTCGATCAATTTTGGCTAGAAATTATCAATGTGGATGCCAGACATCCTACGTGATACAATCAAGGTTGATGTAGACAATTCTTAACAATCGGTAAGTTTACATATCAATCTAATGCAATATTAATCTGAAAATTCCATGAACTCCAACTTAATTGAATGTAGGGAAGAGAACACAATTGCAACAAGTCCAAGATTGGATCCTATTAGGGAAGGGACAGACTCTTGGCTCCCACCGTTAGATCAAGAATTGAAATTTAACACAGATGGGACATGGAGAAATAACAAAGGAGCCATTGGTATCATTGTTTGATCGGCTAGCAGCTCAATTGTCCAAGTTTGAACAAGGAAAGGACTTTGGAACCTATGGAAGTGAAAGTAGCAGCTCTCCTTCTTGCCTGCAATTATGCTCATTCCTTTAGCTTCCAAAAAAGTGATTTTGAAAGCGATTGCAAAATCTTAATTGATGACATTCAACAAAAGGATCTTTGCCCTTGGAGTATTTGGCCTTTCATTGCATATTCTCACTTCCTACTTCATTAAAATCCAAGTTGGGGCATGGCTCGAACCCATAGATCCAATAATAGAATTGCTTATGACTTGCAAATTGGGCTTTTAATCAAATAGGCACTGCATCCTCTTTTTCTTTTCCATGATCTCCCGTCTAGAGTTAAAAAAATATATATATTGTATTAATCGAGTCTTATTTTATCTATCGTTCTAATATAGGTGTTATCTCCATTTTGAAATGTTTTGTTTTGAAAAGAGAAGTTTATTTCTATTTAAAAAGGAATGCAAAATTAGTCAATGACAAGATAGAGCCTTTAATATAAAATCGTCACTTCCAGCCCCACTACATTGAGCTTCGAATCAACGGCAATATTCTACTTATCTTCTCTAGTAAAAGGTTGTAATCTTGAAAATCTCGTATTCCAGAGGATACAAAATGCCTTATCATTTGCTCTCGGTTGCATCTTTACGGAATCAAAACTTTCCTCTTGCTCATGACTACGTACGCTAGGACTCCATTGGATCAACGGGCCAATGGGATTCATCTACGAAGGTTGATTGTATTCACAATCAGTGTCAAATTACATATGCTGGTCACATTTATTCCTTGCCATATCGATTCACAACATGTTCCATTATTCAGTCTATATTCATAGTCGACATTGATTACATCTAGTTGATGACTTTGCTTCATTGCTATGGCCCAACTTAAGAAATTTCTCTCTCTCAATGATCTTAGCACTTCCACTGAATGTGACCTGAGTCGGTATCATATTCAAAGCCACAAATAATGCATAACCAATCACGTCAATTGCTTATTAAGTCCGGCTCTCTGACATCAAAGTTGGCGTTTTTAGGGTGTCAACAAGCAACCCCCCCCCCACCCCAATTTGATCACATTATTCTTTATTTTATAATATTCCCATCATTCTTTCTTAAAGATAAAGAGAAAAAGCATGCCACAAAAGATGCCTTTGATAACTTTTGATTCCTCATAACAATTTTTATTTAAAAATAGTTTTTTTCATTTTTATTTTCGAAAATAAAGAATTAGATTATGTTTTATTTTTTGTTTTTAGAAAAATTAATTGATGTTAATAAATTGATTTCTATTATTTTTTTTGTTTGTTTCAAAGAATTAGAAAAAGAGAGAGAGAGAGAGAGAGAGAGAGAGAGAGTAATTACCAAACATGCCAGATATTCTCAACCCATTATTATCGAGTACAAGATCGAAAGACATCATGGAGACCCCAATTATTTTCTATCATTTTCTGAAGGACCAGAGCGCGTAGAGCCAGATCAGGGCAAGAGACCTTAGATCGCCTCAGCTGGCCGGTGCTTTTGTTCGGTAGTATCTCTTTCATCGACCCATCATCAATTATTACATGTACGAACAGCCTGGTCTGCCCTCGCATCGCAACCGCAAGGGAAGCTAAGCCTGACAGTTTAGGAGAACAGTACCCGTTTGGAAATGGACAGTGGTCGGTCTTTGCATGTGCGAAGCTATGGAATTAGGGGTGTGTCAGTGAGATTCAGAGAGTACCTTCCTACTTCATAAGTTGATAACATAAATTGAATGATCGATATCTTAAATCTGACCGTCAAAATTCTCAAGTTTACTATTTATTAATTTTCATTAAATTTTTATTATCAAATTGCTAAATTAGATTATACGTAATAAGTGATGGATACACTAATTTGATGATGATGATGATTATGTTTGACTAAAAAAACTAATTTGATGTATCTGTGATTTTTCTTTATAATAAATATATCACATGTGTACTAATTTGAAGTTCTTTGTGGCATTCATAAATTGAATCAAATATTGGTGCTTTTGGCAAAAGGGTTTGGATTTAATCAATTTGTGGAATTTTATAGGATGTTACATGGATTTTTAAGTAGCCGAATTTCCGCCCTTGTACTTTTTAGTTATGAGAAAAAAAAATTATAGGGATTCTCATGAAATTCCAAGGGACACTTGATTTAGGGTTACATGTTTACGTGTCAATCGGGAAAGTGAGGCGTGGGCTTGAGCGATTGGTCGAGATTTGTCCCATGTGGTTTACTTCAAATGGGCCTCCTGTTCAATTGGGCCTACATCTTTGGTGGCCCAAGATGGGAAATTTTTTCTTTTTTTTCACTTGCAATTGTTTCTCTCCTCATGCAAGACGCAGGAGCTCTTGGTACACCACCAGAAATGGTGGATGCATGATTTGGGTTGAGAGAGGGCGGCGAGAGAGATGAGGAGAAAGAGGGAGAGGCACTCATGCTTAAATTGTTGTTAGAAAAAGCTGCACATCGAAAACCTCCCGAGGTATTTTCAACCACGGCTGGTTGGGAGAGAGGCGGCCACGACCGTCCCTTCTTGCGTCTGCTATAGGTTACTGATATAAGTGCAATACACACTAACGCACATTACCAATTTATGTTCATCCAAAATTGGGGATGTGGCAATGCAATCATTGTTAGTCATTCTACGGGGCACACCGCTACATCAATATTTTTCAATAAAAATTGACCAAAATGACTACATTGAGATTTCTTATAATTGTTTAGATTAAATTGGCAAAATTAAAAAAATTTAGTACCAAATTGACAAGCGTACAGTAAATTTAGATTTAAATAGATAATTTCCCCATAGATTTATAATAAAAATAACCAAGAAATCCTTCCTCGGAGACTCCTTAGAGATTTTGTCTAGCGAGGGGTTTCCCTTCTTTCCTCGGCTTCACATGTAGGGTTTAATAGACATGGCATTTGAAACAAAGTCCATTGACAGGCAACCCTTGTGTCATCGTCGTGTTGTATGATAAGCTGATCAAAGGTGAGAGCATAATACATGTGGCTCCGAGAGCATAATACATGTGGCTCCAAATAATATGTAATTCATAGTATGTGATAAAGATAATTTATTAGTTACACCATGTCATTATTGTTAAAAGGTGTAACCGTCATTTAAAATACTTTCTCTTCTTTCATGGCCCCTCTCACTATTGTCTGTTGTATGACAAGTTAATCAAAGGTGAGAGCATATTACATGTGGCTCCAAATAAGATGAGATTCATAGAATGCGATAAAGGTAATTAATCAGTTACATCACGTCATTATTGTCAAATGGTGTAACTGTCACTTAAAATACTTTCTCTTCTTTTAGGGCCCTTCTACCTTTTGACCTGTCTTAATGCCTGGTTATTAGTAAGTAAAGGTGGCAAATAAGATCATAGGATGGAGGGAAAAGTAAACGTATTACATAAATATCAATTCAATTATAAACATTTTTAATTGGATCAATTTAGTCATAAGCATTTAAATCAAACTAATTTTAGCATTAAACCTTTTACATTTATATTAATTAAATCCATTTGACCAATTTTGATCAAAAATCGATAACGTGAATGGTGGTTGTCCAATGTGGATGGTTAATGCTAATGCGAATAATTTTTTATTTTTTAAAAAAAAAATTGAGTTTTTTTATCACTTTATTTGTTTATTTCCTTTTTTTCTTTTTTCTTTTCTTGCCTTCCTTTTTTTTGCTAAGTGTGAGTTGGCGATTTGTCAATCGACTATCACTAGCCACAAGCAAGGGTCGATATGGGTAAGGGCATCGCAGCCTTCACCGACCACGGGCAAGGGTCGACACACTTACCCGTTGGCCAACTAGGGCCTTCGTGTCCTCACCAAGATCTAGGCAAGGGTGTCGGGTCCTCACCCAAATCCAGGCAAGGGCTAGATCTAATAAACATTTTTATATAAAAACGTAATTGTTGCTTATTTAATTACTAGATGTACACTTTCTCAAAAAATAAATATTTTCATAAATTACATAATAATTAAACTCACAATAGTTTAATTACATGAAACTTCAATCAATCTGTATTTTATTGATTATAGAGATATTTTTTCATAACATGACAATTTAATTGTTATGATTATAGATATATATTATGAATAGTATATATAAATAACTTGTTTAAAATTTACTCCATGTAAATATAAATGTAATATTTACTGTTATATAACATATATTAAGAACACTTCACGCCACGTACGAATGTAGGGGTGTTTTAATGATTTCTTATATCTCAAATAATTAAAGAAAGGGAAAATACCACCAAAAATCCTAAGCTATGCACAAAGTGACAAAATACCCCAAACTTTTTTTTTGCACCACCAAAAACCCCAAACTTTGCCATCCGTGACACATTTACCCCATTGAGGGTATTTTCACCTTTTTCTGTTTTTTCCATTTTTTCTTTTTTTTTTTTTCTTTCCCTTCCTTCGGGACCGGCGAGAGGGAAGCCGCGTCCGGCGAGGGCTGCCCTCGCCGATGTAGGCCCAGCGAGGGCGGCCCTCGCCCGAGGCCGCGGCCCTCGCCGGCGTCGGGCGGGCGAGGGCGGCCCTCGACTAGGTCGAGCGAGGGCCTCCCTCGCCCGACGATCCGGAGGGCACCCTCGCCGACGCGGCGAGGGCGGCTCGCCCGAGCGCGCGAGGGTGGCCCTCGCCGACGACGCCGACGAGGGCCGCCCTCGCTGGGCCGACGCCGGCGAGGGCAGCCCTCGTCGGACCCTGGCTTCCCTCCGCCGGAGCGGTGGAGGGAAGAGAAAAGAAAAAAAAAGGAAAAAAAAAGAAAAAAATGTTTTTAAAAAGTAAAATGACCAAAATACCCCTAAGATTTAAGGTAAATGTGTCACGGATGGCAAAGTTTGGGGTTTTTGGTGGTGTAAAAAAAATTTTGGGGTATTTTTGTCACTTTATGCATAGTTTAGGGTTTTTGGTGGCATTTTCCCTTAAAGAAACCCTACAGATATGGCCTTCTCATGGCACCATGAGGTGAAAATCACAGATCGAAGGGATAAATTTCTTCGTGAGAGGGCTGCATCATTAGAAGAACTATTAATTCATAAAGTTATTTTTCATATTTACATAATATGTAATTTTTTGGTTAGATTTTTTACGATTAATACCATTACTGCTACATGAATAACATTCTATTATTAATGCCACTCTTAGTAGAATATATATTATTACCGAATTTGATTTAAGGATAGTTTACATAATAGAATGATATTACTATAATTTTTTTTTTATAATTATATGATGCATATGTTGATGTTGAATTCTGACACTATCATATATGATATTCAACCACTAATCACGTAATTATGGAGTGCGCTAACAACAGTATCTTACAACTTACATCTTTTAAACTAAAAACCAATAATATCAATATAACAATATGTATTTACTATGCATCATGTTTAATCTTTGTTGCAATTGTGACATTCTCTTAATTTTCAAAAGATTAAAAAAATTTAAAAAAATTTATAAAAGCCACTAAAATGATTAGATAGCAAAAAGGTGCCGCCAGTGAGTAAATAAGATAGAAAGAGCTCTTTTTCAGGGGAAAAAAATAAATATTATAAGTTGCAAATATTTACGTAAAAACTCCCTTCAATATATCGAATCTTTAGCAAAATTTAGTTTTTCTTAAATTGTTTCTTCGGAATTGTTTCCGCCATGAAATATCTTTCACTGAAAATCATTCTTTAATTTTTGTGAGAGAAAATAGGTTCTATGGCGATTCCAGACAAAAGATATCACACGCGAACAAGAAATAACCACAAACCTTACTTCAAACTTCGAACTAGACCGTATATATAAGCTGTGATGGAATTTAATCGATGATAAAGCTTGAAAATACAACCACTTTTACAGCAATACACTCACATAAACTACGTAGGAATTTAATTGACAACAAACTTTGAACACATGAGAAGATGTATATACCTAGGATAAAGTTACACAAAATTTAATCAATGACACAAATATGATAACTATAGCTAAAAAACAAAATTTAATTGACAATGTGAGTCACAAAATTAAAAGGTAGTACAATAAAGTTAAGATAATTGAAAGATAAAATTTTGATTGATTTCTTTACCTAAAAAGAAAAAAAAATTTGATCGATTGTTGGGAGGTCTCTGAAAAGTATGATATGACTATTCAAAGCCTACAATCGGCAATTATCAACACAAGTTACAAACAGTTCATACAAAGAAATAACTTCCTAGTGGTTATAAGAATTTACAAAGAGAGGCTACAAAGAGAATTTATAAAATGAGGTTATAAACAGAGGTTATAAATATTACTACAAAGAAATAACTTTCTAGTGGTTAAAAAAAGTTACAAAGGAAAGCTAGAAAATGGAGGACAAAGGAAAGCTATAAAATGGAGGTTACGAATAGTTACCAAACAGCTGTCAATGGTTAAGCAAACTCCATTATGTTGATGGTTTCTTCAACTCCATTATCTTGATAGTGGTATTTGAAATTGTCGACCCCACTTTCATTGATTCCTTCTCGTTGTCGATTTTTTGAGTTAATGTTGATAAATACAAAAACTTGGACCTTTTTTTCTGCAAATATATGTCCTCTTTAAAAGAATTAAATGATTCATTAATTATTCGATTCTTTTAAATTAGAAAACCAATAGTCATTACGTGCCCCTTGTCATCAACAAATTTGATTTTTTCTAGCTGAATTTTATCATGGTCAGATTCATCATAAGACTCATAATTCCACAAAAAGCATGTCTTGTGTAAAGTCTTCATTTGGCCATTTATCTCTGTCCTTAAGTAGTGGCTCATATTTCGATATTCCCGTTGTCCATTTGAATAAATCGGCAAATTTTTGCCTTTGAATTTTTCTCTAAGATTGATTTTCGATCCATTGAAAGCCAAATTTATGAATTCTTTTTCTAGGAGTGAAGTAAGGCATCTATACCTAGCCCTCTTGAATCTAGACCTGAACTGGTCAACCAATTCAATATTTTGCTGTTTAATAGCAGCCAAACCAATAAAAAAACACATTGTGGACTGACCTGCAAAACTGGCTATGGAATTGAGTCTCCATTTGCTCCAGAGAATGTATTGAATTGGTTAATAAAGATGCATACCACGTGAAGGCTGACTTAGATAATGACGAGGGAAACAACCTTCTTAACTTCTAACAATCAACATGAGATTCATCACCACATTGGGTACCAAATTGACTAACATGCTTCACTGTCGATTTATTATCTTCGCTAGAAAAAAGAAAAGTTGAAATTAGGCATTTCTAAGCCTCTTAGAAATGGTATTGCATTCATCCACTCCGGATATGGTTTTCTGTATATCAGTATGGTATTCACTAGATCATTTCCCATGCATTACATTGGTTGATCTAATAATAGCCGAACATTGTTGGGTTCTTGATTGTGAGTCACTTGAGCGAGCTACTCTCTAGGTAAAGGTGGTGGTCCACCTTGATTGTTGACTACTAAATTTGGTCATTGGGGAACATATGCTCAATTGGGACAACCATCTCTTCCACTAGGAGCCTTTGACCATCTTGCCCCCTAGGAGGAGACGGGGTTCTTCCTTGATTATTGAACACAGCTTGGGCCTCTATGGAATAGGCGCTATGTTTGGTTGAGGCACCATCCCAATTAGTCTTGTATCATCGACATGAGGTGTTAGCCTAGCCAATCACATATTTTCTGCATTTGACACATTTTGTAGAGCATTTTGATTTGCCAAATTACCATAATTGTTACCACCAAAGTTAAATTGAACATGATTAAGCAAATTGCCTTCACTAATAGGTACAACCTCCCAATCAGATTTGTACCAATAGTTTCATGGTGGTATAATTTTTCTATAATACCAAAAGTAACTTGAGCAGCAGTATATAAATGAACCCAAAAAGTGAAGGATTCTTAGGTTATGTACTTGAGTTGAATGATTTGATGTTCCTAGCCCATTCATAACTTCATGGAAGGTATTGACGGTAATTGGCTTGATCACTTCAACATGCAGCCAATATTACAGGGCTTGGCTCTAATTGCCTTCTTTGGTCATTGGTAAGTTGTCTTGGGATATCGACATCTCCACATTGTTCTTGCTCTGCCATAGGTAGTGCAATCAACAACTCAAAATGTCTCGTCTTATCATTATCGGGTTGTGATGACAAGTTGTCACTACCAACATTAATGGGATCAAGTTGATTCCTTGTTGTTGCTATTGTATGTCCTCAAATGAACCACAATGATCCCACCAAGCATGCCAAAAATGTTTCCCCATAATTATTCCCACAACGAAATATCCTTCATCGAAAGCAGTTTTTTGGTTTTTAATGAGAGAAGATAGGTTATGTGGCAATTTTGGATAGGAAAAAAAAAACAAATTGATAAGAAATAATTGCAAACCTTTACTTCAAACTTTAAAGTGAATTGTACTTTTAAACCGTACCAAATTCAATCAATAACAAAACTTGAATATTTAGCCACTTCCATATCAATACACGAATTATACCAAAATTTAATTAACGACAAAGCTTGAGTATATGCGAAGATGTAACGTTAGAATTTAATCAGCAATTTGAATCTGATAACTATTACTAAGAAACATGCCAAAATTCAATCGACAATGCAAGTTAAAAAATTAAAAGTCTAGCACAAGAAAGTAAAAATAATTGAAAGATAATATTTTGATGGATTTATCTGGGGTCTTTGAAGAATATGACTTGACTATTTAAAGTATACAATGGATGCTTCTTAATGGAGGTAACAAATAGTTACTACAAAGAAATAACTTCTTAATGATTTCAAGAAGTTACAAAGAGAGATCTCCAAAAAAGTTACAAGTAGAGGTTATAGACAATTAAACAACTTCCTAGTGGTTACGATAAGTTACAAAAGGAGCTTACAAACTGTCATTGATCCACAGGTAGACTCCAATAAGTTGATGTTTTTTTTTTTTTTTTTTACTTCATTATCTTGACAGTTGCAATTCCTTCCCCTTTTTTAATTATTCAAGCTGTCAACTCTTCAAGTTATTGCATTTCAATAATAAGCAAAAATTAAACCTTTTTGTGGTGCAAACAGTGTTTTACATGCAAAATGGAGAAAAGTGTTCGAAAAATTTTAAACATTTTGTATTTGTGCCAATTTATTCCCAAACTTAATGTTGGTGTTGATTTAGTTCTAAACATTTTCACTTAATGCCAATTCACTCATTTTCGACTAATTTTGATTGAATTTTGTTGACTGGGCATGCGGCCGATTGATGTAGCACTATCAAATAACGTGACAACAACTTTTAATGATATTTTAATATTTTAGAATTTTTATTTTTATTTATTTTTAATTTTTCCTTCTCCTCCTCCTTTTTCTAGCCAATTATCGAACCTCAACGACCAGTCAAACGCAATACCCAACGAGGTCGACCTCGACCTGGTTGGCCTCATGCTGGGCGGTGAGGCTTGCCCTTGACGGATCTTGTGAGGTTCAAGCTTCATTGGTCATGGATGAAGCCATCCTTGCAGCCAAGGCCTTGCCAGAGATTGGGCGAGGTCGAGTTTCGCCCATGACCGGCAAGGCTTGACTTTCACTAGATGCGGCCCTTGCCATTGAGCGTGAGGCCACCCTTGTAGCCACTAGTGAGGCTCACCGATCGTCGCTTCTGGCTAGTCATTGAGGTCCGACGATCGACTGGAGAAAAGAGGAGGAGAAGGAAAAAGAAAAGAAAATAAAAAATTCAAAATATATCAAATTTATTAAAAGTTGTCCACGTCAGTGTCGATCGTGCCACGTTAGCCGATTAGTGCCTAGTTAGCAAAATCCGACCAAAATTAATTGGAAATGACTGGATTATATTAATAAAAAGGTTTATGACTAAATTGGTGTAAATATAAAAAGTTTATGATATTTTTAACACTTTTCCCTACAAAATGTGTTATGTTTCCTTTGTCTTGTGTTTTAGGTTTAATTTATTTCATGGAAAAAAATAAAAGAATATTTTTCTGAAAATCCTCGCTCTAGTCATTGTACATAATTAACCAAAGTAAAATGTTGTCATCGTTGATAATAATTTACATGGGTCCGTTCGTTTCGCGAAAAATTGGCCATTTCTGGAAAATATTTTTCTAGAAGTCATTTTCCAGGAAAATGATAATATTTTCTGGTGTTGAGCTAAAACCTGAAAATTGACGAGTGCGAGTTTGAGATCGACAAGCTTGAAGTTCACTTAGTCCAACGACTAGCCAAGAAAGAAGAAGATAGAAAACCAAAAAAAAAAAAAAAAAAAAAGAAAAGAAAAGGAAAAAATAAAAATAATAGAAAAAGTTTATTAAAAATAATTCGAATTAAAAAATTAAAAAATAATTTGAATTGGAAAAGAAAAAAAGAAGAAAAAGGGGAGAAGAAAGTAAGGATTTATAGAGGTGTAAGATAAGAGAGATTAAGTAAGGAAAATGTTTTCTACTTTTTAAAATTGGAAAATATTTTCCCCTACTTTAGAAGATTTTTTTCCCTATAGGAATTCATTTTTGGTGAAACGAAGGCCGAAAAATTCGAAAAATTGATTCTTACCGTTACAAAAAAAAAAAAAAAATCGAAAAATATTTTTCGAAAAATTATTTTTCGCGAAACGAACGGTGCCGAAATATTTTTATGGACCATGAAACAACTATCGCTCACTCCCCGAACTAATAAAAAAATCAAAAAAAATTTCGAGAGAAGACGATCTCTCGTCACAAATGCCTCACCCAATCACCATTTTCCAAGCGAGTACGGACCGCCCTCGATCAGTCGCGCACAGCTCTCATCATCAGAACGACTCCGTCCGTTTGAACCCAAATAGCACCTCTTCTCCCTCTCCACTCTGTAGAATCCAGAACCTTCCTTCTCCTCCTCCATGCTCCGAGCTCGAGCTCCCTCTCCGCTCTACCATGGCCGCTCCTCTCCCTCACTTCGCCACCTGCCCCTCCTCCTCTCTCTCTCCTCATAGCCTCTCTTTCCCCTACCACCGCCTCCAGTGTCGCCGCGAGCCCCGCTTCCTCTCCCGGGCCTGCTCCCCCGTCCGCCGCCCCGCCGCCGCCGTCTGCGTCGCTTCTT
Source organism: Eucalyptus erythrocorys (assembly GCA_014182555.1). Taxonomy (NCBI): domain Eukaryota; kingdom Viridiplantae; phylum Streptophyta; class Magnoliopsida; order Myrtales; family Myrtaceae; genus Eucalyptus; species Eucalyptus erythrocorys. Next base: position 22,152,946 of record CM024597.1, read on the forward strand.
CCGCCAGGAAGTCCAGGTTCGCCTCGCCCGGACTCTCTTCCGGCCGCTTCTCCTTCCGTTGCTTCCTTTTTTTGTTAATTGGTCGGTTCTGCGTCGACGGGAGCGATTGCTCCGGGGCCGTGCTGATTATTCCGTCGGTCTTTTTCGCGCGCTCTTAAGGTCCGGGAGGAAGACGAAGAGCAATGCGGAGCTGTGCAGCGACGTGAAGGAGTTCTTAGCTTCCGCGGGGCTTCCCGAAGGCCACGTCCCGTCCGTAAAGGAGCTTCTGCAGCATGGAAGGTTTGTAATAGTGTGTGCGAATGTGTGTTTTGTGCTTGCTATTTGATTGCCTACCCTGGGAGCTCAATTGCATGACCGCAAAAGTCAGGTGTGACCGGCTAGTGGGAGTAATTAAGCGCGCGTACTTCTCGTTTTGTATTGGAAATGTGTGTGTACTGTAGGATGGAAGTTTGCAACTTCTCGCCACCTTGAGGAGGAGTTCAAGTACCTCATGTATAGACTGTCGTATTGTTAGTAATTATGTTTTCGAGAGCTGGAGGGTTTGATGTTAAATGTGAGGTTTCTGTCATATTTAAGCAAGCTTCTCCTTGCACATTGTTTCGGGCTGGGAAGTAGGTGCTATAGATCATCGCAGCTGTGCTCACTGTTTTATAAAATGCGGAAATTTAAATGGGAGGATACTTTCATATAAATTAACTGATTACTTACCATCTGATGAGCGCCGCTGCAAATGAATAATAAAATGAATTGGTAATCGGTCTAAATTGTGTGGTGTTGCCAGATCAAAGTTTAATTCATTGGAATTGCTGATGCTACCTTTCTCTTTGGTTGTTCATGAATGCGTGGTTCCTCGTATCTTTAAAAATGAACATTTGGATATAACTGTCAGTCTCAAAACACAATTTGTTCGAATTATTTTTTCAATCCCTTTTATTGTGCAATGAACTAAATAAGGTAAGCTAAAGCTACATAAGTTAGCGTACTCTTTCAGAGCAGGTTGTTTAAATGGACCTGATATTGGACAGGGATGACCTTGCATATATTATTAGAAGGAGGGGTTACAAACTCATCAGAGAGCTTCTTGCGAACTCAGAAGACATGAAAGTCTATGTACCTGACGTGGAGATAAACATAGCTGAGGAAAAGGAAGCTATCATTGCCAGTGAAGAAGAATCAGAAGGTAAGCTTTCTTCACAATTTTCTTACCTTTTTGCTATCTAATGTCGGTCTTATCATTCTGATAGCATTTTGTAATCTAAAAGGTCAGAATGAGCATGCTGGCTATTTGGATGAAGAAAATTCTCTGTCTATTGGAATATCGGTCGAGGAAGACTGCTTTGATGAGGTTGATATTAATTCGTCAGTTGACGATGCTGGCAATAGTAACTTGGACATTGAAACTCCCTTTAGTCTGTCTATGAAAGATGATACCACACAGGATGCGGTGGAAAGTATGATTGAAGATACTCCTTCATCTATGGGAACTTCAAATGCAGAAGAAATCTCTGCTAGTGTAGATGGGGAACCAGAGAACTCCTCTAATAACGATACCTTCATGCCAGTTGAAACTTCTACTAACTTGGTCACAGCGGCCAAGGACTCTACTACTTCATTAAGTCACTTTGAATGGGTTAGCTCTACTTCTGTGGAGACATCCTTGACCAATTCTTACGATCATGGTTATACATGTGTTGAACCATGTGCTAAGCCATCTGTGGAGGAGAAGGTAGCAAAATTTATGCAAGATGGATATCTTGAACCAGTTGAAGGTAATTCCCATAACTACCAAGTGTTCTCTTCATACCATTATCGCCATGATTTTCTTTCATTGTATGAGACTCGAGGAGCAACATGAGCAATTGTGCTCAAGACTATTTAATATGCTTCTATATGTTATGGGTAAAAACATGGATTGGTACCATGCTGCAGCAAGGGTACTTCATGAAGGTCAAGATCGTAGAGATTCAAAGAGTTGCACGAGTTATTTGGTATATATATACTCACGCACTCAGTTCATTATGGATTCTTGATTGCAGAATGCTGGCATATCCTATATTGTAAATATTCTAAGCTTACCAAACTGCTCTTTGACTCAGAGTTGGTTCTTTTGCCCTGGGGTATTTGTAAGTTGCAGACTGGAGTAATGTGGGAAACAAAGTGATGACAGCATTTAGTCAAAACTTTGTCATGATGTTGACCAAATTGAGATTGAAAGTAGCACATGATTCAAGCATGAGCATGTCACTGTCTGTCTTGCTACTGAGAATCTAAAAACACCCATTTCATACTCTACAATAGTAATGAGCTCATGGAATCAAGTATTCCTATCCTGTGAGACATGACTTTACTTATGGATATCCTCCTAAAAAGGCGCAAAAAAAAAAAAAAAAAAAAAAAAAAGGCATTATTCCTGCTTGGATGTTTCCACAAAAAAAAATGTCAATGATTCTTGTTTTCTCATTATATTTCTCTGATTCTGTAGTCTGTTATGCCATATTTCTCCAGTCAATTTTACCTCAATTCTGTGGCATTGAAATTCCTCATGACACTATGTTTGTTGGTGTTGGTATTCTGTCTTTACATTTGTGATGTTCACATCTTTCCAGAGTCTTTAAGAGAAGTGTAATAGCTGCTAGTAAGTATCTATGCAATAATCTGAAATGGAGAACCTTACATTTTGCCTGATCCTAGATATCATTAATTTTCATAAATTTAAAGCTGACTCTGGCATCTGCAGATCAACTACCTGAAGTACCTGGTGAGATTGATGATGGAGAAAACCAGAGTTCCACTGAGTGCAATATGAGTAAGCCAGGTGCAGAGCCTCAGCTGGGAAACCATAATGGGGAGCAGTCAATACATGTGCATGAGGAAAGCAATGGTGCTGTAACACCTAATATGAGTATGGCTAGACAGTTCTCTCCTGCAAAAGTATATTCTTCTTTCAGGTTAGAATTATTAGCTCATTTTATTCTAGAAATTCCGATAGATTTTTCTCAAGCTAATGAAGTAGGGGTTTAATGGTCAATCAGTTAACAGATGTGGAAAAGAAATGATTGCTGTTAGCCTATAAACTGAATTTTTCTGGTGTTGTTGATTTCATGAAAGAATTTAAATGCTTTGCTTCTGCTTGTACAGAATTTTTTCATGGTGGGATTAACATCACAAATTTCACATGTGCTTATCACAAAAATTGGGGTTTTATTATTAGTTTGAATAAAGATTTTATCAGTCCTTATTGTGATTTTGAAGAACTTGTTGAGAAATTTGGAGATTGAGAAAGTCATGCCTGATGTGCAAAGTGGTTACTTTCTTACTCTCTTATAGCTTTGTCGTAAAATTTATATCTCTGATGATGAAAATTGAGTATTTGTGGGAACAGTGAGTCATCGGCTGAAGAATTGTTTGATGCTGATGTGGGCAACAATTTGGATGAGGAGGTCAGTATGTTAAACACTCATTCATTTGTTCAATATATGACAAAAATGTGATCAATAGTGCAGATACTTATGCTGGTTCATGCCTCTAATGCAGAGAAGAAAGCAGGAGAACCAAGCTGAGATTAGTCATCTCAAATTTATGCTGGTACCTGTCTCTGTGCCTTTTTTATAGGAATTTCCAAAGAAGTTTTCTTCAGTGATACATAGGGAACATCATCTTAATATTTGAAAATGTTGATTGGATCTTGTTGCTATAGCATCAGAAGGAATTGGAATTGTCTTGGTTGAAGGAACAGATTGAAAAGGAAAAGGTACTTCAACTGATCTACCATTACTTCTCAATTGACTTTCTTGCATAATCCTAACAAACTGGTAAAGCCAAATCTTGAGTACTCCTTCCTGGATCAGCTCAAGTACTTCAGGCATACATTCCCATGCAAGGTTTCTATCAATGTTCCCTGTACCCTAGATGTATTATAGGATGCTAAATTTGTGACATAATTTTCCTAATAATTTATATATATTGTTGTCTCTCCGCTTCTTATTCTCAAATTTTGGCTTTTTATTGTACCTTCAGCTTGCTCTGGGAATGTTGCAAACCAAGGCTGAGAATGAGATCGGCAAAGCCCAAAAGATCATCTCAGAAAAAGAAGCAGAACTACAGGCTGCTGAAGAGAGCCTTTCCGGGCTTAAAGAAGTATTGTACATATCCATGTGATAATTTGTTAGCCTTTGATGTTTGGCAATTTACTGTCAGTGCCTGGAAGTTTGTCCGAGTTTGTTCACTCCATTTTAGTCAACTCCAACATCTATAGGAAATGCCATTCCAAGGAAATCTTTTAAGATTTTGGTTCGATTAACATGGATGATGTTTATATAGGAGGCACCTTATCCTATTATAAAAATTTGAAATGTGGAAATGGCTTCACCTGAGAGTTGTAATGTCCTGAAGCAAAATATACTGATATTCTTCTTTTTCTACCCATTTTTTGGTAGTCTTCCCAAGGACATCAAAGTCAAAGCTATATGAATTGCATCTGAAAGTGTCAGTGAATTGGTGGTATAGATGTTTTGGAGGAGAATATGTGTGAGGGGAGACATTAGGTTCAATGATAGCCCCTTAATCAAAGTAATGTATGGGTTGGACACGCCATACTGACATTCTGATATTTTTATGAGGATACTGGCAAATAAGGTCATTCAGCTTACATGAAACTCTGTTTGTATGTACAAGGAAGCTACTTCTTGTTTATGCTGGTTTGCTCTTCTTGAAAAGGAAAAGTAATTGAATTTCAAGAAGATATCAAATTGAAGTTAAAAACAATGATGATTATTGAAACATATAGTGAAATGTGATTGCACTTGTCACACGTGGATATATTAAGGAAGTCATCTGTCTCTGAAGTGTTGCTAATTCACTGAATAATTTTGCTCTTATTGCATATGCAATTCCCCAGGAATTTAAAGCGGCTGAATTATTTGGTAGTACGAGAACCTATGTTTCACTTTAGCTGTAGCCATGTCAGCTTCATGTGGTTGACACTAATAAATTTTTGTTGTTTTATCAGGTTCAGATAGAATATTCTGGCAACGGTGATATTGTGGAGGTGGCTGGTAGCTTCAACGGCTGGCATCACCCGATTAAAATGGATCCCCATCCATTAGCCACTGCAACAGACACTGTTGGATCAAGGTCTAGTATTTGCTCCTCTGATCGAGTTTATGCGAATGATCAATTAATTAGTTTATCAATCCCCTTTTGACTATTTATAATTTTTTTTTCCCATCTGATGTGATGCCTGGAACATGCTTTTTCACATAGGTTTTGGTTCTATCTAGACTAAGCTTGAAAACTTCATTGTTCTTACAGGCAAGAAATTGCAACCTTCGTATTAGCTTGACCTAAATGTTTAAACACTTGTTCTGGAACATCTTGAGAGCAGTTTTGACTTCGTAGGACCATAGAACTTTTGAAAATACTTGAAAGTAGTTAATATCTATTTAATTGGCAATCATTTATGTAAACAAGTTTTCCTCTGTTTTAGTGCTACTTTTCCTCCGTAAACATCTTAAGAGCAGTTTTGATTTCATAGGACCATAGAACTTTTGAAAATACTTGAAAGTAGTTAATATCTATTTAATTGGCAATCATTTATGTAAACAAGTTTTCCTCTGTTTTAGTGCTACTTGTCCCTGATGGTTTTGCCCTATTGTGTGAACCTGTGAATACACAAGAATTGGGGAGCATTACCTCTGTTTCACTTATTTCCTGCAATGGTGGAAACTTGGTATAGTCGAGGCAGCTAGATGATTTGTCAATGTAATAGGTCGCAAAAGAACGTATTAGTGCAAACTTCTTAATGCTCTGCATATTGATGCGCCTATTGCCAACTGTCTGTTTCCTTCTATTATGAGATCATATATAGCTAATAGTCAACTCAACTAGCTATATGTCTACATGCATTAAGAGCACAAGCAATTTATTGTTAAATTCTTGGAGAAGGCTGTAGTACTGCCTTTGAAATTTGATGGTGTATGCGGTATGGCAATCTCAATCTCAGAATCGGTTCCAATTCATCTCCCTCCTTTTCAATTGAACCATCGGTCTGTTTGTCGTTTCATGCTTCTTGCAGGAGATCTAGATATTGGTCAACAATGCTGTGGCTTTACCCTGGGACATATGAGGCATGGAACAAGTTCCATTTCTGTACATTTTTCTGCTTCCAGGAGATAAATCCTTCATGCCGTTCTTATAACTTCACAATTTTGTCACAGATAAAATTCATAGTTGACGGCGAGTGGAGGATTGATCCCCAAAAGGAGTCAGTTACACGGGGTGCAATATGTAACAATGTCCTTCAGGTTGATAGATGATATGGTTGAGGCTGGCAGTTGAGCATCACATCTGTACACATGCCCACTTTGTGGTATAGTGAGTATATCCATCAACACGCGTTAAACATGGATTTAGCATCTAGCATGCATAATCTGCTTTGGAGTCTACTTCCATAGGAATGCTATCAGATCGTATCGTCTGTGATTCTGCTTAAGATATTCGCCTCACAGAGAGGTAGGATCATCTATCTAGAAGAAGCATTTGTTTACATATTTTAACGTGAATTTTGATAACTAGTGTCCACAATCGATTTAAAGAGACTTTGCAGTTTCCAATGCACTTGTAATACAAAATCAATACTTCAAAGATCGGATCATTCTAAGTAAGATATGCTGTTAATAGGACCCTTTTAACATAGCCTTCTACAACCGAGTCGAGAATCTCTCATGTGCATCACTTGTCTAAAATACTGCCTCATCCATGCAGGACTGTAGAGCGATCAAAAGGTTGCTGATGGATGGCAGTTGAATCACTTTTGTACGGTGGGAGAACTTGGTCAAGGTGCCCATATTTGTGAAGACTGTCAAGACATGCAGGATCATATGGCTCTTTGGATTCGTGCAGCCATTTCTCTGTGCAGGATGAGGACCTGGGTAGTGATGCAGACCGTGTCATGCTCTAAGTAAATATCAACTGCCCAAGACACTCCGAGCGTGGGGGCAGACGCATCTGCAAGTCTACAGCCAGTGATTGACTGCTTTTCCCAGTAATGAAATGGGCACGGCAGTTATCGGCTAAATTTGTCCCGTGAATCATTTGGAAATGGCGAAATAAGAGAGGTGGTAGAACATTGGCCTGCGTTTTGGTTAGCAAAGCTTTTGACTGTGAAAGCATGTACAGTCCGTCATGTGCAGGCCGGGCAATGAGATTTTCAGTGGAAGCTTGTATATGTGAAACCTTTGTACAGTAGTAAAAATTTTCAGTTCACGGCAATAATCAATAATCCGACATCGAATTTGCAAGAGGAGAGGAAAAAGTGGTGGAAATTGAGAGGGTTGTGACAGACGGGGAAATGTAGCAAATTCCACACGAAGGAACGGCGAGCGTGCATTTGTTTTGCACGAAACGCGTGGACAAAAACAAAAGCTTACATAGTTTGAGGGCGCCTTCTTCCTTCCTAGCTCCCGCAATCTGGGGAGATTCCTCGGAACTACCAATTCGGGAACTTCATGCTTTTTCTCCGGAAGATGTGATTTTGGTTTGCGATTATGCGGATCACAGCTCGACTTAATTGAAAATTAAGTTACATATTAGCACTCGATGAAAATTTTTAAGAAAATATTTTCTAAATTATTCATTTTTTCCGGAAAAAAAAAAATTATCATAAATTATCCATAGGTACCTTTTATTTTTCACAAGGTTGCAAAACTAACGGTGATGGCATGTTAGTCATGGAAACTCTAGGATCGTCGCCCCATTGCGCGAGAAGGGACCGTAGAGATACTCCAAAAAGACACTGGGTAGGTGGGGAGGGGCGTGTGCCCATGAAGTGGTATATGCTCCCTCGAATCGCAAGCGTGTCCCTTTCCTCACCTTTCCTACCCCATCTCTCTAGCTCGAACTCTCCAGTGCGCTCTTTGAGAGAGAGAGAGAGTCTGCGTTGGGTGTGTTGCGTCGCACTTTCTGGCAATGGCGATGGTGAATTCTGCCGCCGGTCTTCTCCGCTGCTGCTCCGATGCCCCGCGACGTCTCCTTCCTCTGCACTCTCAATCCTCTTCGCGTCCCGTTGATGTCCGGCTGCCGCGGCTGTCAGCTCCTTCGTTCCCGGGCTGTGCTGCCTCCAGGACTAAGGCCCGGAGAGCTCTCCTCCCCGGCGCGTCCCCGGCTTCCGAGGACGAGGTTCTCGAACCCATCAACGATGCCGTTGACGACTTCGATATGGACGGAACGGCGGACCTGCCTGGCGAGACTCTCCTCTACTCCTTCTCTCCTCTACCCCTCCTCTTCCTCGCCGCGCTTCCTGGAGGTAATTCATCTCCCTCTCTCGCACTGTGAAGGGAGTGTTTCGGTTGCTTCAACGCTGAAGCATTTAATGAAATGCGCTGCATCAAGTAGGAGATTGTGTCCTTTCTCACTCGGTTCGAATTCCATTTGGTTCGGCCATATACATTACATTTACATTCTTAAGCAACTTGCATAGCTGATGTAGTGTTTTCCCTCGTTTCAGAGTTCTCAAATTTCCCCATCGTTCTTCTCCCGGTTTTGCTGTGTTTTTCCAGCTTCAGTACTTCTGAAATTGTGCAGATAAATTTCTCGTCATGTTTGGCATAGCTACTGCCGGGTGGTTCTTTGTTTATTACCATCTAAATGGTCTTTTGCTCTCCGTCATTTCAAGCGCTTGGATCGATAGAATCTCCCTGCTTTGCTATGTCATTTTGCCCATCCATTAGCTGGCCTGAAGCAGCTTGAGCAGTGCTAAACAAACCATTTACCAAACCGGGGAAAGGCTATGAATTGTGAGGATTTCTATTTATCTCGACCTGTTGACCCCTCTCTTGACACAATCTGGTATAACATATCCACTGCTTATCTGTTAGCACTGCCCAGTCCTTGGCTACCTACATTCAACTGACACATAAAAATGAAAATTACTCGGAAATAGGTGGAAATGGATAGAGAGAGAGAACTGGAGATTCTGTTGCTTTGTGGGTTTTTCTTTATTTTACTAGTTACTGCACGTTCGTTCTATCCCATCTTCCATGATGTAGGACACTTAACTGTGCTTTAAACAGTGCATTATGTATGTCTCTCTAAACTGCTTATCAAACAGGTTCAAATGCTCTCTGCGTAATGCGGTCTGTTGCAACGCGTCGAGCGCCTGGCTGCATCACATCTAGTTTTGCTGTTTTTCAACCGATGCCATGCATTTTGCTGATTGCAGTTTATCGTATCTTTTGCATTCTTGTTGCTAATCCATTTCTTACATGGCTATTATGATTCATTACAGCTGGGACAGTAAGAGCTCTGTTCGGGCCTTTCGTTGAGCTTGTTAAATCCTTGAGTCTCCCTGGTTGGCTTGTGCATTGGGGTCACCCAGGCAATATGGTAAAAGTTCATCCTCTCTCTTACCTCCTTGGAAGGCCTGGTTACTCCAAATGTTTGCTCTATATCTCCTGAAGATGCTTAGTGATTCTGAAATGATTCTGTTGTCCATTGTAGGCTGTTGTGCTCTTTGCTATGGGCGGATACGGAACATATCTTGGTTTTCGTATTAAATATTCCGATGATGTGGTAAGACTATAGCAAGACTAGCTTTACTTGATTACTGAAATCAATGGCTGCCACGAGTATTTGAGCTGCCTTTCACGTACCATTTATCTCAGGAAGAGAAAGCCAAGGCGAAAGACTTGCACCCGAAGCTTCTCGGAGGAATGTTTTTCTTCTTTGCTCTTGGTGCAACTGGTGGTGTAACATCTCTACTCACCTCAGACAAACCAATATTCGAGAGGTGCACTCAGAACTTACATTACGCGTTCATCTTCTGTTACAGAAAGTTTCTTCAGTTTTGTAGTCGTTACCATGGGATTGTTGACTTACACTCAATCTTGCTATCTACTTTTACTCCCTCCTTATGTTCACTGATTGTGGTGTTGTCGTTTACAGTCCTCATGCCGTCACAGGGTTCATAGGCCTAACACTTCTGACTGTACAGACAATTTTACCTTCTTTGTTTGAGGTAACGAGTTGAATGCCAGTCCACATTCTGGTTAATTGTTAAATACGATGCTAATGTTTATCTCCAATCTCTCGAACTGTATTTCCTCTGATCATTCACGTCTCTGTTGTGATGTGCAGGATAATCCAGGATTAAGAAATGTGCACGGTATCTTGGGTAGCGGGATCATGACTTTGTTTCTCATTCATGCAGCCCTTGGACTTCAATTTGGCCTCAGCTTCTAATCGTCAACTAGTCTATGCCTGGTTACATTATACCTCTTTCTAGGATGTTTTCAGTCATAGATGTTATATCAAAATTGGAGATGGACGGAAGCAAAGAGTGAGAAGGTATTTCTATAAAATGGCATGTGTTCTGTTTTTCTCTTGCGCTCTTCCTATAGCAAAACAGATAATATAAGCAGATGCTGATAGAAAAAGGGCAGAAGAAACCAATCCAGAGCTAACATTAGTCGGCTGAGCGTTGGTGCAGATTGCACAAAATGGTTAATTAACCATCCGATAATGTACTAAATCAAAGAAGTAGCTCAAATACAGGATTTAATCCCAGAGTCACGTTCTTACCTCTGTTAAAAATGGGGAAAATCATCATTGTATCTTGAATAGATTACATTACAGTAGGCTTTCAATAATAAGTCTTAAAATAATAAAAGGATTTGCATTTCTTTGCCATCATCGTTCATTGATAAGGTCAATAAATGATTTATATGTATATCGGTCGTTAACCACGTAAAGAAAGACGGGAGATGTGCTCAAGTGAAATGATACTCTTCAGTCGAGGCAACTAGAAGCATTGGTACCACGACCAAGAGCAAAACCATCTGTTTTTCACCGCCTTCACGACTCCAATTTACAGAGAAGAATTCTTCATTGGAAATACATATGTAATAAATAAGCAACAAGAATAAGTTTTCAGGATGGAGCAAATGCCTTCCATCAAGGTCAAAGCATGTCGACCAAAGAAATATGTCCGCACAAATATTGCCTAAATTGAATTTACTGTTCAGAATGTCCATTGTACGTTGTGATTGAGAAAATATGCCAATGTGATCGTATATGTTTTGCATTTCTCAGGTGGCGGCAATGCAACGCAATTAATTCTAGTTAACATATCATAAATGCATGAGCTGAAAGCTAATCTTTGCCATTCTTAAGAATCAGTACTCGCAACAAATATTCGTCATATATGCTGAACTACGGATATGTTTGAGGCATGACTCCGAAAGAATCCTGCTATTAAACATTCATAACAAGTTCAACTTTCAGGAATGCAGCCACAAACGATCATGGAGTCGCTCTTCTCCAGCACCGAACATCTCATCCACCCTTTCTCCATCACGGTAGAAATGAAAGGTAGGTGTATAGCGAATGTGCTGTGTCGTTTCTGGGCACTCGTCAATATCCGCATACACAAATGACAATTTCGGAAAGCTGTTGCTCAACTGGCAGAAAGCCGGGAGAATCTGACTACACACACGACACCTGAAATGGAGGTGAAAGAATCTTATATCCAAGAACTCAGGCCATTAAATAAGCAGCATCATGTTGTACGAGCAATAACGACGAAGAGGGTCGTCAAACAAAAGCTGCTTAAGCACCTACATAGTACATGTCATGTATGAGAAAAAGAGATACTAAATTTCGTTTAAGAAAGTGCATTTTATTTACTAAGTCACATCACAAAACCTGATCAACCCTTTGAACAAAGCAGGCCGTTTAGTGCTGAACATCAAGTTATGATCAAACAAACCCAGTAATTAGACATCTGACATATGGAATGCAACAACAAATAGTATCATACACCTAGTAAAACACTTTGTCCTTGCAGATGCAATGCAAGCATCAGCAGCGATTGTCTAAGGAACGGACTCTCGCCAAGAATTGCAATGATCAAAACAACTCATGAGCCATGGGAATCATTATGCACCACCCATGGACTAACAAATCATGTACGTGTACCCAACACCCATCATCAAACAGAAAGGACCACAAACCGTGATACACCCAGTGCCATGACCAAAGCAAACCATCCATTATAATGCAAGACCCCCCACTATTTTCCATATGCAAAGTCCACCCCTTTCTTTGCAGAGTGAAGGAGACAAGCGTGCTGCGCCGGCTTATCTCAGGAGCATTAAATCGAACACATGGTGCTCGTTGATCACTCTCAAGCACACTTAGCGTTGGCACGCTTCCTCGGGTTTATGGGGAACACAGAAATGCTTGCTGGGGAACGTACCAAGAAGCGCCATAGTTGATTACTGCCTGCAGGCACGAAAAGGACGGAAACCAAGGAGAAGAAAAAAGGATCAAAAAGAGCTCTCCAAAAGCATCTTCAAGTGGGTTCTCACAAAACTAGCCCATCATTCATCACACGAAAAGAAAAGGTGGGAAAGTAAGAAATCAGCCGAAAGATCGCAAAGAAGAGTAGATCGCGCACGGGGGACTTGGAGGACTTGATCTCCTTCATGATCTGGGACAAGTTGAGGTCGCCGGCAGCGACCCTCAAGTTGCCGCGACGATTCGCCGGCAGCTCCGAAACGGCGAGGCCGCCCTCCTTGCCGCTGGATGGGCCCTCCTCCATTCTGACTTTCTCTGGAAAGAAGAAGTTCGGAGCTCTGCTAATAATGGATAACGTTACAGAGCGCCATCGTCGTCTGGTTCTATAGCGTTTCGTGTTGAGAACGTTCCGCGCCCGATGTTGCCGCACTTTTGTCTTCAATTGGACCCCACCATGGGAACTCTTCCTGTCCAAGAGCGGGAAAACAATTTGGTGTAAGCTACGCATTTCCGCGAAAAGTAAATAATTTTAAAATATTTCATTAAAAATATGATTGCATTGTTAATAAAAATGAATGAAATTAAAATATTTACATCATCTACGAGAATATTTAGATATTAAATTTTAGTCAATAATGGAATTTTTTCATTAATTAATTATATCAAGCAATAATACAAGTAATTGTTTTTGGAAAATATTTTTTAAATCATTCATTTTCCATAAAACAAAAAGAATATAAATATGAATTTTATGGAAAACATTTTCAAGAAAGTAAATGATAATATTTTTTGATGTTTAACTAAGACCTAAAAATAAACTAGGAAATACTCGCATATGGGCATCGGGGACTAGAGTCCCAAATCCGGCCTCAATAGACCTCGACTCGAGTGTTGGGAATGGGGCATAGGCACTTGGGCCTTGAGTGCCGCCTAAATGGACCTAAGCGCAAGCACCAAGTCTTCGGCATGTCTTGATGGACCCGGGTATGGCCTTTGTAGACCAAGCCAAAGTATTGGGATCCTTATGCGGGAGTATCGGGCTTTGTTGTTTTAAGTAAGGTTGTCGATTATGCAAGAGCTGTAGCTTGGTAGACAAGTTGTCAATTTCATGGTTGGCAATTGACTATCTAGACATTAATACACAATTTTTGTTGTCGATTCCAAGACTATTAATAGACTATCTACCAATTGAAGGCTATTCTAGAGAATTTCCTTTGTTATGTGATGATCTTTGATTAAGTCTATTGGGTTGCCTAGGGTGACGCACAAATTTACTTGCATTTGGTGAAATGTCTTAGTAGGTTTCAAAAGTCAAAGTTCAAGTCTCTAAGTGTTATAATGCGTTTTCTAAGGGGGTTTGATTGTGGTATCTAGGATATGTAAGATAGGTTTCAAGTTCAAAAAACTGGAGAACCTATTTTGATGAATAGGTTCCGATTGGAACCTAGAACAAATCTTTTTCTTTCTCTTGCTCCATATTTTTGCACAATTCTATGGTAATCTATGGCATTTAATAATGAATATATAATCTGAAAACCCTACCCTAAGTTTCTATTTGAGATTTTTACTTTGTTAATATTTCATAATATTTGTATGTCTAAATATAAGTTGTAATTATAGATTGTAACAAATGATAATCATTAGAGGTAATGATTCACTACAATCGTTTATTAAAGAAGAATACAAGTAAATCTAGGTAGATCTTGAAATGGACCTTAGAACTCATAATAGGGTAGGTTCCAAATTCTTGGGTGTACATGACAAGTTTCAGGTTCAAAAAATTAGGAAATTTGTTTTAATGGATAAGTTTCAAGTTTTAGGTGGAACTTGAATGGAACTTAGAATTATTAGCCCTTAGCATTTTTTAGTTCCTAGGTCTTTATTGTGTTTTCTAGTTCCCATGATATTAATGTCGGGAAGTTCCCTTGACTTCAATGTTTAGTTTATTTCCTATCTAATGATCCCTTTATATAATAAGGTGAATTCTCAAATTTGAGTCAGGCAATTTTGATGAATTTTATATGAGATTTATCTCTATGTGAACAAATATTTATCATTGATTTTTGTATTCTCGAAAGGTGGATTCTTCCTTGATGTGAGCCAATAAATCCTATATCTTATGGTGATTTTCTATAGGTTTTAATGGTGAGCTTCTCATATTCCAAAGTCGTGTATCCTTGACTGGTGATTTTTCCGTAGGCCTTGGTGATGACCTTCATTAATCTCAATCTTGATCCTCACTTGGTGATGTCGCATCTTATACGCGTAGGTTTTGATCTTATTTTATCCTTCATTTGCATTTACCCATCGATACCCATTTCATAATTTGTTTGAGCTTCCATTGATAATCACTCGAAATAACAATCACCCATCCCACAATTGTATCGGATCCAAGCCTGAGTATTGAGGTCATGTTGGTCATGAGCAGAGCGCGGGCTTCCTCGTGCCAATCTCACTCGCAAGCTGTCCGTTTAGTACATAAACAATGAGGCCAGGAGACGTACGGACGTCTCGCATTTGACAAGCTCTTAATGAATACAACTATGGAGATCCCCGGTCACCGGGATAGTAGTAACATTCTATTTGCCGCGAAAGTGAAGGACATGCTCGACTATAAAACTACATTTTCCGGAAGAAAAATAGAAAAGTTAAGTAGTAATTAACATTGAATTTTTACTGACCGTAATACGTATATAGTCAATTCATCCTTACTTTTTTTTTTTTTTTTTCAATTCATCCTTACTTTGCACCCCAATTTTTTCCTGAAAAGAATCCTTATTATATATCCTTATTATTTATTTAGTTTCATGGATAAAGTTGTAGGTATACGAAAAGATTCACGAAATCTCTCAAATTCCAGAGGAAAAAAAAAATCACTTTCAGCCCATATATTTCAAATTCTAATCTCTAGATTATATTTTTGAGCACATGTAAAAATTCCATTTATCATTTTCACATAAAAAGTGCATACTCTCTTTTCTAGTTACTAGCAAAAGATTTAAAAAAAGAAAAAACGGGCGCACATTCATGGGTTTTTTCATAAAGAACAAAAAAAGGCGAGTATATAAGTTATTTCAACAAATTGATTTTAAAAATTTCTTCCAAGACGAGGAAGATTAATAATTTATATTTGGAACCCATGGTAGAATTTACGCCACAGCCTGTTTATGTTGTTGGCAAATTCACGAGATTAACTTTCTTTGCTTGGCATTTGTGTAGGGCCATCATTCACTAACAAGACAACTTCAGCTTTAACACAATTGACTCGCAAAATGACTAAATCAACTAAAAATGCCCGTCGAATCCGTGCATGCATGCATCAAAACCGAACTCCTCGAAGCTCTGCAGAAAACTGTCGTATGTTGTCCGATCTCGAGTTTTCAACTATGTACATGATGCGCGTTCTATCTTCTAACGTTTGTCTGTGCTCAGTGCAACAACAGTAGTGTCTTACCACCCCAGCAAGAAAGCATGGATCTCCGCCCAGCACGACACCGTGTAAAGGACTCCTGACCTCGCTCCCTTCCAGCTCACGGAGCCACCGTCGTCCAGCTCTTTCTGCTTCTTCACCGTGGCGGCAAATAGCGGGACGAAAGTCACTCCGAATTGGCTCCCCACCTTCCTTAAGCTTTCGCTTGACCCTATCACTATCCCTATGTCGGCTTCGAGCAGGCACAGTAGGTCCCCCACACGGTCGCCCACGTAGACGGTTAACTTGTTTCGGTCGTCGGCATCGTTCTTCAAGATGTGGTTGTATATTTGGAGCTTCTCGATGGGGGACTCAACCTTCCGAACCATCTCTCCAGTGCACAGAAGCTCCTCGTTGAATATCAACTCGTTCGCATGGACATTTGAATGGTCGAAGCCCGCTGCTTTCCATCAACAAAACAACAAGATTAGATAGATACATTTATTCTGCTTCTTTCCCACATTGTGTCAGGAGCAATTCCTCAACCCGCGAGACTAGAGTTCAGTTCAGGCCTAAAAGATGACATTAGGTCCTCTCTTGATGGAGTGCTTTAATTCAAGGGAAATGAAGCAGAATAGAGCCACAAACCATGGTAGCACATGCACCGAGACATCAAAAGCCAGAAGAATCAATCACTGATTCACATGACTGATTGAAGGTTGGTAAGAAGTACTATCTTTTTCAGGTCGTCCAGTCAATAAGTTGTGTTTTACATGTTGAAAAGTGAGGCGAGAATGCAATTAGAGGTAATCGAAATGTGGCTTGAGTGTAAAAGTTTCGAGGAGCGCGCCTGAAGATAGAGATGACCGAATAAGATCACCGCACCAGCAGTCCGATAGCATTTGAACGTTGACATCCACATTAATCTCAGCGAGTTTCTGATAGAAACTAATGCAACCGTCCTGAAGAACGAGGCTTTCACCGGCTTTTATTATGTCTTCAAGTTTCAAACCTTTAAGAACCCCAGATTCAATAACTCTGGAATTTGCCCTTTTCTCGAAATCTGCCACTTGCTCGAGTGCTTGGACCAGCGAACTGTGATTAAATTCCGCTGCAGGGGATAGGAAAATCAAAATCAGGTATCACTGGACACTCTTCAGCACTCATCTCATGGTGCTGGCTTTTAGAGAATCTAGCATTGATGTCGTGGAGTTCAAGTTCAAAGCAAAATTCAATTCATTGGGGCTTACCTTTCTCAGCCGAAATGATGCTTTTGATGCATTCTTGATATTCTTGTGTGTACTGCCTGGAGATTTTCTCCAACCTATTTCGCAGGTCACCCAACGACATCCGAGCAAGAGGACTCTTGGATGGACTACAATCAGATCTAGATGGACTACCATCAGATTTCGGAGCAGTTACTAGGGCCATCTCTGCCAAAATTGCTGATGAATCGTGAACTGTGCAAGTCAGATCAAAATCAGAAAGAAGCAACAACCGATCTTCTGCAGAGCTGAGTCCCTTTATCACGGGAACTACTGTGGGCTGAGCAAATGGTTGGGAATTGAAGAAGTCGGTTTCAAGTATCATTGCTTGATGATACAAGTTGTAAAGAAAACCGATCTCATATCCTGTCAAGGTGACAGAGAGTTGCTCCAGCAACCCTTGAGTTTTCACGGCCAGTTCCTGAATTAAAGAAAAGAGTGAATGAACTCTTACTACCACAAATTTCTGCTTTTTGTTGATTATGTTTTCACTTCCTCAGATAAGCAAAGAACAACAGGATCGAAACTGATGCTGAAAATCAAGTGAGACCAACCTGGTTACTATCAGATGTATACATTCTGATCCACTTCTTGTAAGGGTGACTATCTTCCCTAAGACCTGGCAACATCCGGAGCTCGGCAGCCATAAAAGGGTATAGTTGAACGCAAGGTGTTAGGACACCAATAGTGTAAATTGCACCAACTGTCATCCCGAACGATGTTATCAGTCTAACAAAACCTTTTGCTCCATCAACTTTACCAGAAGCCGTAGCCAGTAAAAATTCAGTACAATTTGCCGTTGCAGGATCAGGCCTGGCATCTTTGGTAATGTCCAAACCCCATTGCTGTCCACGAAGAGAGCTGCATTATGAGTTCACCGATAGAGCACTCATGGGAAACGATGACAGAAAGCATAAACATGGCCATGACGCATTGAGTAGTAATGAGAAATTCAATGGCTTAGACATGTGTCCGTAATAAGGTAACTGAAAGGAAGTTTGACAGTTATTACAGACTAACATGAACATTGATGAAGTTACTGAAGCACAGAAGAGAAGAACTTTCGTACAAGAATGATGATCACACTCCGCACATTAAGTTTGCTATCAAACTGACATTTCCATTGCACAGAGGTTTTCTCCATCAAATTCATCAACCTTTGCAAGTCTTGAATTTCAATTTTAACCAAGCCAAGTAAAAAGAGGCTTCAAACCTAGACTAACATGAAAATGGTTCGAGTTTCACAAAGCTTCCAGCATGGAGTTGTTCAGAGAGGATCTTGGTGATGCGTTGTGCCGCTTTCCTGTGTAAATAATCCGCTCATTGGAGAACCTCCCTCATACCGTGATACTAACGACAGGAACTTCACACTCTGCCATCGACCATGCGCTAAGACAAGAATTTCTTTAGCCGGGCAAAGAAAAGCGAAGAAATCAGGCAAAAAGATCTTGTCTCTACTGCGATGTTTAATCAGCAATTTTGCTTTGATTTTTATCCTTATTTTGTAACCGGAAATTTCTTTCAATCTGATTTATGCATTCAAAGAGAATGAAACAAGCGTGGCCTCACTCTCCCTTGTCCTTAAATAAACAGGATGGCCCCGCTATTACCTGCATGAATAAGTCATGCTTTATCATCTCCTTCAAGACGATCTTCCTTAACTCCTGCAATGCACCTTTTGCATAGACATTGTCCGTACCATTCACTGCGGATCCATATCTGATGAACGTTGGGAGATGAGACAGAGATCAAAATAGACACTAATCGTCACTTAGAATTACACGCCATCCAAATTTCAAAAATCTAATGCAAGAATCAGTGACGTTCACTTTGAGTTTCTGCGACAGGCAAAACTGATAGAGATATGACTAATAGGCCACCTGATAGACCCGCATTGCATCACAATGCATTGGCAAAAGCATCGTAACATAACGTGTAAAGATCATGTCGTCATGCACTGATCTTCATTTTCCACGACCATCAACACCTCCGAAACCAAGAATTTTCGTATAACAATGAACAGAGTAAGAAAGAAGACGATTGACAAGAGGACTCTGAGTTGCAGTAGAATCAAAAGTATTATGCCGTAACTTCTTGAGATCATATTATCCAGCACTCATCTAACAATGGACATAGGAAGAAAGAAGACGATTGAAGACAAGGAGTACTCACGCTTCAGCGTACGCTTCGAGAAAGTTCTTGCCCTGGGCAATGAAGTGCCGAAACGCGTTGAGGCTCAAGTTTCCGGCGGCTAGAGCGACCACGAAGGGAGTGAACTTAACGAAGACCGCCTCCCTGTTGGAGTGGAGGCGGAGCCTCCGAGCAAGGTTGGGGTCGTCCTGGAGCAGCCTTTTCGCCATCGAAGGTGTCTTCGGTGAAGACGACGTGGAAGGAGAGCGAGATGACATGGGAGAGCGCGATGACTTCGGAGATGGAGACGCCATTGGAGATTTGCAGTGTACAAAGGGAGCGTGGAGGTCAAAAACTGTGAAGAGAGCGCCAAGATATGAGAGAGAGAGAGATGCGAGGGAGTTGACAGTTCTCAGTTGGGGTTCTGTTCTGCAAACGTCGCAACGTCTAGTTTTCAGTTTTTCAGTTTTTTCCTTTCCGTTCCAGCTTCCTCATTTAATCCTATTTTTCATTATTTTTTTATTTGTGTTGGTTTAGCTCAATCAGAAATAATATTGTGGATTTTTATAATTAGCTCGCTGACAAGTTCTTGCTCACGCTCGTCCATTATGACGCAAAAAATATTAAAAATGTGAAAGTAAACGTTTTCGCTTGGGCATGAGCATGTGAATTTCAAGTCAAAAAGGTCCTAATGCAAACACTCGATTATTAAGATTAGTATTACTACTATCAATTTGCGATTTTTTCTTAATAAAATTCCAATAACATCCAGCCACATACAATGCAGGGATAAGTACACTAGTGGTGCCATAAGTTGTGTACGGCACTCACTTTGATGCCAAAAATTTCCGTCAGATCACTTAAATGCCAAAAATTATGAAAAACGATCATTTAAGTGCCAACACCGACGAAATTGGCCGGAAATCCGACGTGGCCCTTTTTTATTAATTTTTGAAGCCGAAGTGGCTCGTTGGAGAGTTGAGTCAGCATCCAAACACCAAAACGATGTCGTTTGGCATCTTCCCCCCAACTTTGAAACCCTAATCCCCAAATTGAGAGAGAGGGAATAGGGGTGAGCGGTTCCCGGTTCCGATTTGGTTCCGTCTGGAACCTGGAACCTACCCGTCAGAATCAAGAACCTGGAACCGAGGTTCCAGGTTCCAACAGGTTCTTTTTTTTTTTTTTTTTTTTTTTTTTAATAACAAAGAATGCGATTACAACTTGGAACCTGAGATAGTTTGCCAAAAGCTTCTTATTTACAACAAATAATGTGATTACATATGCTATTTCCATTGCTGTTCAAAGTTGGTCACAGCCTCTCTCATTTCCAAAAAACAGAATAATTTTGTTAGTATCATGGGCAACAACTTCTGGAAACACAACACTAAATGAAAAAAAACTTACAGGCCAACAATTTCCGATCAACTAGAGAGCGGCATATTGATAAAGCCGTACAAAGTGATGCACTATCCATTCTTTCAATGTTGTACAATTACAATCTTCTCAATAATATCCTTGAGGAAAGAAGAAAGGAAAAAATTAGGGGTCAATTGCAGCATGAGCAACACAAGGTCCAAGAAATCATAATTCGATATACCCGCAAAGATCGCCATCGCACTCAAAGGGCTTAAGCATGTCCTGGTCAAGATGGGTGACTCTTTCCCTTGTCTGGTCTTCTTATCATTCCATGAAAAGTTGGGGACGCCAACGGAACTCCTTATTGTATAGACTAATGGTTGAGAAGATCCAGGTGACATGGTTGGGCCCGGGACGATACCAAGCTTCAATGACTTCAAAGATTTAAGAGAAAATACAGCAAATTTAGATGGAGAAAAGTAATCTCATTATGCAAAAAAAAAGTACCTTCATTTCAAATATTAAATAAGATCTCCTGAGACTAGATGAAAATTTAACCAATAAACAACAATCACAACACAAAATCAATCGAGAAAAATCTATTATATGTTCCACGCAACCTAAAAACAGAACCCAAAGGGAAATAAAAGGCAATGGCATTTTTCCGGATCAATCAAATTAAGTAGCGAGCGTACATTGGGTCAAAAAAGGCCTCCGGTTTCTCACCGCTTTAGTTTCATATGGTCTACAAGGGGAAAAGGGCAGGTGTCCCCTTATAAAGTGTGATGCAAAAGGAGAAAAGTAAGCCATGTAGGCACTACTTATATCTCAGACTCAGGCACACTTAATTACATTACAAAGCATCTTTAGAGAACCACATTCAGTTCAACCACTACAACCGCATGACAAAGTATGTGTACAAATTCTTCCTTTGAAAGATTCTTCATCTGCCAATCTCAACCAAGAAAGAGTCTAAGCCAATCCAGAATGCAAACCAACATGGTGCAATCGCAGAAGTTTAAATCATGCAAAACATTTTACCTGTTTAAAATCATCCTCATAATCACTCAAATTGAAATTTATGTCTGCATCAAGCCCCTGAATTTTATTGCAGCTCGATCATAGGCTCTGAGTCCACAAAAACCCAATTATGTTATCTTCTTAGATGAATGGAACCTTCTAAAGCTACAAAGCTTAATGAGACATGGCGATGTCTTACCTAGCTACAACATGTGCAGTGTCAAATCCACCTACAAATCGGTCAAAGATTATCAGTGCTGCCAAAGGTGAACTGACGTCAAGTAAACTTAATTCAAATTGCCTGAGAAAAGACTATGCATACCCAAATACACTTGTTTTCCACAGTCCCTGTATCAAAAGTAAGAGAATAAATCCGTCGTCAATAAGTCAAGGGCGAGCATGCGGCGACGGCGGCGTGACGGCGACGAAGACACGAGTCTCACGGCACGGATAGCGCGGTGAAGACGGCGGCGGTCGCGGCTCAACCCACGGCCAAGGGGGGAAGAGCTCGGTTCTGGCGGAGGCAATGGCGGTTCGAAGCAACGACGGCCCGGAAGGCCAAGCGAGCGGCGGCAAGAGGTGGTGACGGTGGCTTGGGGATGGCGGCGATGGCCCACGGCGGCGAGCCAACTCGTCGGGCTCAACGGCGAGACGGCTCGTCGGACAAGCGGTGGGTGGTGGTGGTTCGGTGGCCAAGGGGTGGTGGTGAGTAGGGCGTGGGGCGGCGGTGTGGTGGCGAGTGAAACAGCAGCCAGCAAGAGGAGGGAAGAAGAAGAAGAAGAAGAAGAAGGGGTAGGGTTTCGGCCGAGATTGGGGGAAAGAGGAGAGAGAGAGAGAGAGAGAGAGAGAGAGAGAGAGAGAGAGAGAGAGAGAGAAGAAAAGAAAAAAAGTTGGGGGAGAAGAAGCGGTAGGGTTTCGGCCGAGAGAGGGGGAAAGAGGAGAGAGAGAGAGAAGAAAAGAAAAAAAGTTGGGGGAGCAGGACATGATGTGACGTGAGGAGGGAAAAGGGGAGAAAAGAAAGAAAGAGGGGGAAAAAGAAGGGGGAAGAGGGGAAATCACGGGGTGCTCTACTATTTTTTTTTATTATTTAAATTTAGCCGGTTCCGGTTCTGCCGGTTCCGGTTCCCATAGGAACCGGAACCGGTCCTTTAAGAACCGGGAACCGGACCCTCCGGTTCGGTTCCCCGGTTCCCGGTTCTACCCGGGAACCGTGCTCACCCCTAAGAGGGAAGGCTCGTCTTCGTGTCTTCTTCTTCCTCAAAGACCCACACCAGCAACGGCACCAGTAGCAGCACCAGCAGCGCATCAGCAGCGACACCAGCAATGCAACAGCAGCAGCAGCGTACCGACGACACCTTTGACCCATCTTCTTCCTCCTCCTCCTCCACCCTCGCTTTCAATTTTTCCTGCAACTTATTGCTTGGGCAACAATCTCAATTTCTCCTCGCTCACCTGGTCGAGCAACTACAATGGTGGCTGAGCGACGATGGCTGAGCAACAACGGTGGCCAAGCGACGACAGGCGAACGATGGTGGCCGAGCGGCGGAAACCCTCATTTCAATCCCCATGTGAGCTAAACGACGTCGTTTCCGTGAAGTCATACATGTAGGACGGTAAAATGACGTCGTTTTCTTAAGGAGGACAGAAAACGACGTCGTTTAAAGGCCCTATTGATTTTAAAAAAAAAAAAATCACGTAATCATTTTGATCAGAATTTTTCGCCAGTTGCACCAAAGTGATTATTTTTCCTCCGATTTGGCACTTAAGTGATCCAACGGAAACTTTTAAGACCAAAGTGAGCGCCGTACACAACTTATAGCACTATTAGTGTACTTACCCCTACGATGCACGTGGCCCAACATTAGATTTGATAAAAAAAAATTTAAAAAAATTGGTTGTTTGAAATCATAATGAAGCATGTTATAGATGTCATTGTTAAAAAAACTTGTGCTTGGCACGGGCTTGATTGATTCTAATCATGTCAGAGCAGATTTAATTATTTCAATATAATCTAAATTCACTAAACCTAGTATCAAGGAAAAATTCTCAATATTAGCTATTAATTGAAAATATTTTTCGTCTCTTGCTTTTCCACCTTTTTTTGGTTTCTGACACCTCTTATTATCTTAACTTGATCACATTATCTTTGTGGATTCCATTCTTCATTAATTTTTTTTTTGTCAGTCCTACTCTATGCCTATTCTACACTCACTCTCAAACTTTTGCCCTGCCTCTTGCAGGGCGTGGAAGTCGAAACCCACTTCTGGAACTTGCGCGTCCCCATTCTTCATTAATTGAAAACTTATGTTTTTTACTTCTTTTTCCTTAGTTTCAATTTTGTTAAAGGACAAATCTACCCATGCTCTCTCAAACAACAAAAATTAGTTTAACTAAAACAAACAACAAGAAAGATTAGGATCAAATATGGGCCTACTTTTGATTTAAGATTTTTTTTAACCTTTTTTTTCTACTTTTCTATTTTCTCCCTCTAAGAAGAAACTAGTGTTCCACTTTTCTAAAAAAAAAAATTGATTTATTTGGCAGATAGCTAATAAGTTATTATGTTAATAATTTGTATATTTCTTTCTCTTTTCTTTTTTTTTTCCCATGCTAAAAAAATTAAGCATGATTAAGAGTTAGCTTATAATCTGTGTATTTCAACTACTCAACTTTCGTTTTATTTGGTATATCTAATAGTTTAACTTTTATGCACATGCCATCACTGAACGATTTTTTAAAAGATATTTTAATAAAAATAAAAATACTAAAAAATCAACTACATCAAAAATTCTAAACATCCATTTTTATCACACAAATTCAAAAGAAAATGCTCCTTAAAACATTCTTATATGCAATATTATCTTAGCATTGATTACATGCAATGATTAGCCGTTGACAAGAGAATTATGGCAATCGTAATTGCATTATAAAACAAACCATTCAAACTTTTTGTAAATACATCTTTTGTCAATTCAAAATGTACAAGAATTTCGGTATAACAATTAAAAATAAGAAATTATCTTGAATGTACAAATGTACTTCAATAATAACAAGTTGCATACGCAACTTCACGAAAGATAATGTCCATTTAGTTGCTTGTTCAAAAAGGCAACTCGCTTGCACAAAGATATTTTACCTAAAACAAACAAAAAAAAAAAAAAAAAAAAAAAAAATCAACTTTATCATTAAGAGAGTTATAATTTAATTAAAAACATATTAATATCAGGGTATAATTTCAATGTCAATCCGAGAAGCTTCAACCATAGAATACTTCTTTCAAGTTGAATTGTTGCGTGCTTGAATCCTCTGTGCATATTATATTTTACCACCATGAACTCCAATGCCCTAGAATGCGTTGATCCGGGATATTTGCTTTTCGATTTACATCTTCGACTATTATGGCCATAACCCTTGCAAGTATCATATCTCTTTCCCTTTTCAAACAATCTTAAATGTAGAATGATAGCGTCATGTAGAAGTTGCTTCTCCTTTAGGCCTTTAACTAGAAGGATGACTTTTATGAGATGTTGCAAGGAGCTCATATAAGTTAGGATCACTTGCTCATACAAATTTTGCTCAAATTGTTTTAGAACAACTTCCTTTTTGAAAAGTGGCCATTCTTAACATCTCCTTTGCCAACTCATAAAGTAGTCGCCAAAATGAATCTTCTTTATTGTTTTGAGTAATATCACGATCAAGCGATGGCCTTATATCAAGCTTCCATTGTGGATTTATTATATCTAGAGGTAAATTATCGAAATACCTAAATCTTATCTCATGACCACATGGCCCGTGGATTGCATAAATTGCTTGGTACAGGCAAGTAGCTCAACCCTTCTTTTGACAATCTCACTGCTTTAAAAGCTTGTTTAGAGTGAATATTGACACGCACGTAATTAAGTTTCTAAAAGGAGGCTTATGAAGATTATAAAAGCTTTTACTTTTTCACTTGACAATGTGGCTTTGATTTCCTGAATTTGAATCTCGACTGTAAGGTAAATTTTCTTTTTCATCTCTACTAAATCCCCCGTTCAAACTTATAGATATGTTTTCACAGTTGAATGTGCCCCATCAACTCTTGAATCAACACAATTCCCTAAATGCATGTGCAAGTCTGTCCAAGCAGGCACAAGAAGCTCTTTGAAAGGAAGCCATATCATTTTAATGTGATTAAAAACCGATGGCTTTTTTTTTTTTTTATAACGATATTCAAATTGCCTAGTATTTTCATTGTGTTCTGCTTCACTCATGGAGTTAGAACCCTGGACAATCAAACGTAAAAGAATCCCAATTCGTTCCTTCCTCAAACTAAGATTTACATTTTACCATAATATTCTTGTCAATGTACCAAATGCATAACAAGTTCACACTTCTAGAAAAAGTGAATCGAACTACGTTCATCAATGCCAGCTCTATGGATAATAGCTGAAAGTTGACAATCAACACCCAATATGTGCCCAATTATATCCTCCTCCTCTTCCTTTCTTAAAAATGCAAAGCATGAGTAGAAAGAAGTATTGAAGATTGAAACTCCAATAATATCCAACAAAGGCATTTTGTATCTATTAGTCTTGTAAGTACAAACCATTAAAAGGACACTTGAGAAGCTCTTCGTTAATGCCGTGGAGATAGGATGAGAGAAAAATAAATGTGTCAAGTGACCTTCCGCATCTTCTTTAATATTGTAGATGAATCTGCCTACACTAACCTCATCCAATAAAGCTTGGACCATAGTGTGACTGTTCAGGATATTCGTGACATAATTTCACTTTCATGCTGTAAACAATTTTGGCAATAGCTTGTTGGGATTCTTTGTCTTAAGGAAGAAGGAATTTGGCGAGGTGTACTAGCTTTAGACATCTTTTTGCACACAAAGCTTCCACATCTGGACATATCATGATTATGTGATGATGCATTCAACATTATGAGTGACCATGATATGTTCCTTTTATAGCAAGGAACTTCTAAAGTGTTAATCAAATGAGATTTGGTTTTTCTTCTCTGGCATGCAATAGAAATATCATGTCAATCATGATAATTACCTCCTCCATAGCAACCAAGAATAACATATTTATCTCTCTATGAGCTTTTAATAAAGACAACATAGCCTTGAGCAAGAAGATGCTGCCACGCACAACCCAAAAAGATCCTCTCAACATAGAAAATTACAAGGTGAAGTTTCAAATAAACTTTATTGACATGACTGATTGCTCTTATAGATACATTTAAGCAATTTGGGTCCTCTTGAATGTTGCCTTCTTAGTGACTGCACTACAATTGAAAAAGTACAATGAGGGATGAGTAAATTATGTGTAAAGCATACATAAAATAAACAGAGCCTAAGTGTGAATTTTTTAGAAAACATTTTCAAGAAAGTAAATGATAATATTTTCCAATAGTTAACTGAGACCTAAAAATAAACTGGAAAATACTTTCATATGGGCATCGAGGAACCAGGTACAGGCACTAGAGTCCCAAATCCGGCCTCGATGGACCTTGACTCAAGTGTTGGGATTGGGGCATAGGCACCTGGGCCTTGAGTGTCGCCTAAATGGACCTAAGTGCAAGCACCAAGTCCCAAGCATGTCTTGATGGACTCGGGTATGGCCTTTGCAGACCAAGCCCAAGTATTGGGATCCTTATGTAGGAGTATCAAGCTTCATCGATCAATTTAAGTAAGGTTGTCAATTATGCAAGAGTTGTAGTTTGGTAGACAACTTGTCGATTTCATGGTTGCCAATTGCTATTCATACATCAATACACAATTTTTGTTGTCAATTCCAGGACTATGAATATACTATCTAACAATCGAATGTTGTTCTAGACAATTTCCTTTGTTATTTGATGATCTTTGAATATGTCTATTGGGCTGCCTGGGGTGACATACAAATTTACATGCATATGGTGAAATGTCTATAGTCCTAGTTTCGTGAGTCTTAACAGGTTTCAAAAGTCAAAGTTTAAGTCTCTAAGTGTTATAATGCATTTTTAAAGCGGGTTCGGTTTCGGTATCTAGAATATATAAGATAAGTTTTAAGTTCAAAAAATTGAGGAACCTATTTTGATGAGTAGGTTCCGATTGGAACCCAGAACAAGTCTTTTTGTTTTTCTTGTTTTATATTTTTGTTCAATCCTATGGTAATCTATGGCATTTAATAATGAATATGTAATATGAAACCATTAATCTAAGCTTCTATTTGAAATTTTTACTTTGTTAATATTTCATAATCTGTCTGTCTAAATATGAGTTGTGATTATTGATTGTAAGAAATGGTAATTATTAGAAATAATGATTCACTACAATCGTTTATTAAAGAAGAGTAAAAGTAGAACTTGGATAAATCTTGAAACGGACCTTAGAACTCATAACAGGGTAGGTTCTAAATCCTTAGATATGCATGGCGGGTTCCAGGTTCCACAAATTAGGGAATTTATTTTAGTGGATAAGTTTCAAGTTTCGAGTGGAACCTGAATGGACCTGTAATCATTGGCCCTTAGCATTTTCTAGTTCCTAGATCCTTATTATGTTTTCTAGTTCCCATGATATTAATGTTGGGAAGTTCCCATGACTTCATTGTTTAGTTTATTTCTTATGTAATGATCCCTCTATAAAATAAGGTGAATTCTCAAATGTGAGGCAGACTATTTTGATGAATTTTATATGAGATTTGTCTCTATGTGAAGAAATATTAAAAGGTGGATTCTTCCTTGACGTGAGCCAAGAAGTCCTGTATCTTCTGGTGATTTTCTGTACGTTTTAATGGTGAGCTTCTCATATTCCCAAGTCATGTATTTTTGACTGGTGATTTTTCCGTAGGCCTTGGTGATGAACTTCATCAATCTCGATCTTCATCCTCACTTGGTGGTGACGCATCCTGTACACGTAGATTTTGATTGTATTTTATGCTTCATTTGGATTTTACCCATCGATACCCATTTCATAATTAATTGAGCTTCTATTGATAATCACTCAAAATAACAATCGTCCATCCCACAATTGCATCAGATCCAAGCTTGAGTATTGAGGTCAAGGTGGTCATGAACAAAGCGCAGGCTTCGTCGTGCCAATCTCACTCGCGAGCTGTCCGTTTAGTACTTAAACAATGAGGCCAGGAGAGGTACGTACGTCTCACATTCGACAAGCTCTTAATGGATACAACTATGGAGCTCCCCGGTCACCTATTTGCCGCGAAAGTGAAGGATATGCTCAACTTTAAAACTACATTTTCTGGAAGAAAAATAGAAAAGTGTAGTAATTAACATTGAATTTTTTCTTACTAAAAATCACTTTCAACCCATATATTTCAAATTCTAATCTATAGATTTTCCTTTTGAGCACATGTAAAAATTCCATTCTTCTTTTTCACATAAAAAGTGCATACTCTCTTTTCTAATTACTAGCAAAAGATTACAAAAAGAAAAAGAGGCACACATTCATGGGTTTTTTCATAAAGAACAAAAAAGGCGATATATAAGTTATTTCAACAAATTGATTTTAAAAAATTCTTTCAAAACGAGGAAGGTTAATAATTTATAGTTGGAACCTACGACAGAATTTACGCCACAGCCTGTTTATGTTGCTGACAAATTCATGAGATTGACTTTTTTTGCTTGGCATTTTTGTGGGGCCATCATTCACTAACAAGACAACTTCAGCTTTAACACAATTGCCTCGCAAAATGAGTAAATCAATTAAAAATGCTCGTCGAATCTGTGCATGCATCCATCAAAACCGAACTCCTCGACACTTTGCAGACAACAGTGGTATGTTGTCTGATCTCGAATTTTCAACTATGTACATGATGCGCGTTCTATCTGCTAACGTTTGTCTGTGCTCAGGGAAACAACAGTAGTGTCCTACCACCCCAGCAAGAAAGCATGGATCTCCGCCCAGCACGACACTGTGTAAAGGACTCCTGACCTCGCTCCCTTCCAGCTCACGGAGCCACCGTCGTCCAGCTCTTTCTGCTTCTTCACCGTGGCGGCAAATAGCGGGACGAAAGTCACACCGAATTGGCTCCCCACCTTCCTTAAGCTTTCGCTTGACCCTATCACTATCCCTATGTCGGCTTCGAGCA
The DNA here is from genome assembly GCA_014182555.1 of Eucalyptus erythrocorys. Classification (NCBI taxonomy): domain Eukaryota; kingdom Viridiplantae; phylum Streptophyta; class Magnoliopsida; order Myrtales; family Myrtaceae; genus Eucalyptus; species Eucalyptus erythrocorys. The sequence goes on from CM024597.1 coordinate 22,182,495, forward strand.
GGCACAGTAGGTCCCCCACACAGTCGCCCACGTAGACCGTTAACTTGTTTCGGTCGTCGGCATCGTTCTTCAAGATGTGGTTGTATATTTGGAGCTTCTCGATGGGGGACTCAACCTTCCGAACCATCTCTCCAGTGCACAGAAGCTCCTCGTTGAATATCAACTCATTCGCGTGGACATTTGAATGGTCGAAACCCACTGCTTTCCATCAACAAAACAACAAGATTAGATAGATACATTTATTCTGCTTCTTTCCTACACTGTGTCAGGAACAATTCCTCAACCCGCGAGACTAGAGTTCAGTTCAGGCCTAAAAGATGACATTAGGTCCTATCTTGATAGAGTGCTTTAATTTAAGAGAAATGAAGGAGAATAGAGCCACAAACCATGGTAGCACATGCACCGAAACATCAAAAGCCAGAAGAATTTTCACTGATTCAGATGACCGATTCAAGGTTGTCAAGAAGTACCATCCTTTTCAGGTCGTCCAGTTAATAAGTTGTGTTTTACATGTTGAAAAGTGAGGCGAGAATGCAATTAGGGGTAATCGAAATGTGGCTTGAGTGTAAAAGTTTCGAGGAGCGCGCCTGAAGATAGAGATGACCGAATAAGATCACCGCACCAGCAGTACGATAGCATTTGAACGTTGACATCCACATTAATCTCAGCGAGTTTCTGATAGAAACTAATGCAACCGTCCTGAAGAATGAGGCTTTCACCGGCTTTTATTATGTCTTCAAGTTTCAAACCTTTAAGAACCCCAGATTCAATAACTCTGGAATTCGCCCTTTTCTCGAAATCTGCCACTTGCTCGAGTGCTTGGACCAGCGAACTGTGATTAAATTCCGCTGCAGGGGATAGGAAAATCAAAATCAGGTATCACTGGACACTCTTCAGCACTCATCTCATGGTGTTGGCTTTTAGAGAATCTCGCATTGATGTTGTGGAGTTCAAGTTCAAAGCATAATTCAATTCATTGGGGCTTACCTTTTTCAGCCGAAATAATGCTTTTGATGCATTCTTGATATTCTTGTGTGTACTGCCTGGAGATTTTCTCCCACCTATTTCGCAGGTCACCCGACGACATCCGAGCAAGAGGACTCTTGGATGGACTACAATCAGATCTAGATGAACTACCATCAGATCTAGATGAACTACCATCAGATTTCGGAGCAGTTACTAGGGCCATCTCTGCCAAAATTGCTGATGAATCGTGAACTGTGCAAGTCAGATCAAAATCAGAAAGAAGCAACATTCGATCTTCTGCAGAGCTGAGTCCCTTTATCACGGGAACTACTGTGGGCTGAGCAAATGGTTGGGAATTGAAGAAGTCGATTTCAAGTATCATTGCTTGATGATACAAGTTGTAAAGAACACCGATCTCATATCCTGTCAAGGTGACAGAGAGTTGCTCCAGCAACCCTTCAGTTTTCACGGCGAGTTCCTGAATCAAAGAAAAGAATGAATGAACTCTTAGTACCGCAAATTTCTGCTTTTTGTTGATTATGTTTTCACTTCCTCAGAATAAGCAAAGAACAACAGGATCGAAACTGATGCTGAAAATCAAGTTAGACCAACCTGGTTAGTGTCGGATGTATACATTTTGATCCACTTCTTGTAAGGGTGACTATCTTCCCTAAGACCTGGCAACATCCGGAGCTCAGCAGCCATAAAAGGGTATAGTTGAACGCAAGGTGTTAGGACACCAATAGTGTAAATTGCACCAACTGTCATCTCGAATGGAGTTGTCAGTCTAACAACACCTTTTGCTCCATCAACTTTACCAGAAGCCGTAGCCAGTAAAAATTCAGTACAATTTGCCGTAGCAGGATCAGGTGTGGCATCTTTGGTAATGTCCACACCCCATTCCTGTCCATGAAGAGAGCTGCATTATTAGTTCACCGATAGAGCACTCATGGGAAACGATGACAGAAAGCATAAACATGGCCATGACGCATTGAGTAGTAATGAGAAATTCAATGGCTTAGACATATGTCCGTAATAGGGTAACTGAAAGGAAGTTTGACAGTTATTACAGACTAACATGAACATTGATAAAGTTACTGAAGCACAGAAGAGAAGAACTTTCGTTCAAGAATGATGATCACACTCCGCACATTAAGTTTGCAATCAAACTGACATTTCCATTGCACAGAGGTTTTCTCCATCAAATTCATCAACCTTTTCAAGTCTTGAATTTCAAGTTTTAACCACTTCAAGCAAAAAGAGGCTTCAAACCTAAACTAACATGAAAATGATTCGAGTTTCACAAAGCTTCCAGCATGGAGTTGTTCAGAGAGGATCTTGGTGATGCATTGCGCCACTTTCCTGTGTAAATAATCTGCTCATTGGAACACCTCCCTCATACCGTGATACTAACGACGGGAACTTCGCACTCCGCTATTGACCATGTGCTAAGACAAGAATTTCTTTAGCCGGGCAAAGAAAAGCGAAGAAATCATGAAAAAGATCTTGACTCTACTGCGATGTTAAATCAGCAATTTTGCTTTGATTTTTATCCTTTATTTGTAACCGGAAATTTCTTTCAACCTGATTTATGCATTCAAAGAGAACGAAACAAGCATGGCCTCACTCTCCCTTGTCCTTGGAAAAACGGAATGGCCCCGCTCTTACCTGCACGAATAAGTCATGCTTTATCATCTCCTTCAAGATGATCTTCCTTAACTCCCGCAATGTGCCTTTTGCGTATTCATCGTCCGTACCATTCGCTGCGGATCCATATCTGACGAACGTTGGGAGATGAGACAGAGATCAAAATAGAAACTAATCGTCGCTTAGAATCACATGCCATCCAAATTTCGGATATCTAAATCAAGAATCAGTGGTGTTCACTTTGAATTTCTGCGGAAGGCAAAACCGATACAGATACGACTAATAGGCCACCAGATAGAGCCGCATTGCATCACGATGCATTGGCAAAAGCATCGTAACATAACGTGTAAAGATCATGTCGTCATGCAATGATCTTCATTTTCTGCGGCCATCAACACCTCCGAAACCAAGAATTTTCGTATAACAAATGAACAGAGTAAGAAAGAAGACGATTGACAAGAGGACTCTGAGTTGCAGTAGAATCAAAAGTATTATGCCATAACTTCTTGAGATCATATTATCCAGCACTCATCTAACAATGGACATAGGAAGAAAGAAGACGATTGAATACTAGGAGTACTCACGCTTCAGCGTACGCTTCGAGAAAGTTCTTGCCCTGGGCAATGAAGTGCCGGAACGCATCGAGGCTCAAGTTTCCGGCGGCTAGAGCGACCATGAAGGGAGTGAACTTAACGAAGACCGCCTCCCTGTTGGAGTGGACGCGGAGCCTCCGAGCAAGGTTGGGGTCGTCCTGTAGCAGCCTTTTCGCCATCGAAGGTGTCTTCGGGGAAGACGACGTGGAAGAAGGAGAGCGAGATGACATGGGAGAGCGTGATGACTTCGGAGATGGAGACGCCATTGGAGATTTGCAGTGTACAAAGTGAGCGTGGAGGTCAAAAACTGTGAAGAGAGCGCCAAGATATGAGAGAGAGAGATGCGAGGGAGTCGACAGTTTTCAGTTGGGGGTCTGTTCTGCAACCGTCGCAACGTATAGTTTTCAGTTTTCGTTTCCCTTCCAGCTTCCTCATTTAATCCTATTTTTCATTATTATTATTATTATTATTTTTTTTTTTTTTTTTTTGTGTTGGTTTAGCTCAACTAGAAATAATATTGTGGATTTTTATAATTAGCTCGCTGACAAGTTCTTGCTCACGCTCGTCCATTATGACGCAAAAAATATTAAAAATGTGAAAGTAAAAGTTTTTGCTTGGGCATGCGCATGTGAATTTCAAGTCAAAAAGGTCCTAATGCCAACACTCGATTATTAAGATTAGTATTACTACTATCAATTTGTGATTTTTCTTAATAAAATTCCAATAACATCCAGCCACATACGATGCACGTGGCCCAACATTAGATTTGATAAAAAAAATTAAAATTAAAAATTGGTTGTTTGAAATCATAATGAAGCATGTTATAGATGTCATTGTTAGAAAACTCGTGCTTGGCACGGGCTTGATAGATTCTAATCATGTCAGAGCAGATTTAATTATTTCAATATAATCTAAATTCACTAAACCTAGTATCAAGGAAAACTTCTTAATATTAGCTATTAATTGAAAATATTTTTCGTCTCTTGCTTTTCCAACTTTTTTTGGTTTCTGACACCTCTTACTATCTTAACTTGATCATATTATCTTTGTGGATTCCACTCTTCATTAATTGAAAACTTATGTTTTTTACTTCTTTTCTTTAGTTTCAATTTTGTTAAAGGACAAATCTACCCATGCTCTCTCAAACAACAAAAATTAGTTTAACTAAAACAAACAACAAGAAAGATTAGGATCAAATACGGGCCTACTTTTGATTTAAGATTTTTTTAACCTTTTTTCTACTTTTCTATTTTCTCCCTCTAAGAAGAAACTAGTTTCCTCTTTTCTAAAAAAAAAATGATTTATTTGGCAGATAGCTAATAAGTTATTATGTTAATAATTTGTATATTTCTTTCTCTTTTCTTTTTTTTTTTTTTTCCTATGCTAGGTAACCATTGTTCTAAAAAAACCTAAGCATGATTAAGAGTTAGCTTATAATTTGTGTATTTCCACTACTCAACTTTCGTTTTATTTGGTAAATCTAATAGTTTAACTTTTATGCACATGCCATCACTGAACGATTTTTTTAAAAGATATTCTCAAAAAAATAAAAATACTAAAAAATCAACTACATCAAAAATTCTAAACATCCATTTTTATCACACAAATTCAAAAGAAAATGCTCCTTAAAACATTCTTATATGCAATATTATCTTAGCATTGATTACATGCAATGATTAGCCGTTGACAAGAGAATTATGGCAATCGTAATTGCATTATAAAACAAACCATTCAAACTATTTGTAAATACATCTTTTGTCAATTCAAAATGTACAAGAATTTCGGCATAACAATTAAAAATAAGAAATTATCTTGAATGTACAAATGTACTTCAATAATAACAAGTTGCATACGCAACTTCACGAAAAGATATAGTTGCTTGCTCAAAAAGGCAACTCGCTTGGACAAAGATATTTTACCTAAAACAAAAAAAAAAAAAAAAAAAAGATTTCAACTTTATCATTAAGAGAGTTATAATTTAATTAAAAACATATTAATATCAAGGTATAATTTCAATGTCAATCCGAGAAGCTTCAACCATAGAATACTTCTTTCAAGTTGAATTGTGGCGTGCTTGAATCCTCTGTGCATATTATATTTTACCACCATGAACTCCAATGCCCTAGAATGCATTGATCCGGGATATTTGCTTTCGATTTACATGTTCGACTATTATGGCCATAACCCTTGCAAGTATCATATCTCTTCCCCTTTTCAAACAATCTTAAATGTAGAATGATAGCGTCATGTAGAAGTTGCTTCTCCTTTAGGCCTTTAACTAGAAGGATGACTTTTATGAGATGTTGCAAGGAGCTCATATAAGTTAGGATCACTTGCTCATACAAATTTTGTTCAATTTGTTTTAGAACAACTTCCTTTTTGAAAAGTGGCTATTCTTAACATCTCCTTTGCCAACTCATAAAGTAGTTGCCAAAATGAATCTTCTTTATTGTTTTGAGTAATATCACGATCAAGCGATGACCTTATATCAAGCCTCCATTGTGGATTTATTATATGTAGAGGCAAATTATCAAAATACCTAAATCTTATCTCATGACCACATGGCCCGTGGATTGCATAAATTGCTTGGTACAAGCAAGTAGCTCAACCCTTCTTTTGACATTCTCACTGCTTTAAAAGCTTGTTTAGAGCGAATATTGACAAGCACGTAATCAAGTTTCTAAAAAGAGGCATATGAAGATTATAAAAGCTTTTACTTTTTCACTTGACAATGTGGCTTTGATTTCCTGAATTTGAATCTCGACTGTAAGGTAAATTTTCTTTTTCATCTCTACTAAATCCCCCGTTCAAACTTATAGATATGTTTTCGCAGTTGAATGTGCCCCATCAACTCTTGAATCAACACAATTCCCTAAATGCATGTGCAAGTCTATCCAAGCAGGCACAAGAAGCTCTTTGAAAGGAAGCCATATCATTTTAATGTGATTAAAAACCGATGGCTTTTTTTTTTTTTTTTTTTTTTTTTTTTTTTTTTTATAACGATATTCAAATTGCCTAGTATTTTCATTGTGTTCTGCTTCACTCATGGAGTTAGAACCCTGGACAATCAAACGTAAAAGAATCCCAATTCGTTCCTTCCTCAAACTAAGATTTACATTTTACCATAATATTCTTGTCAATGTACCAAATGCATAACAAGTTCACACTTCTAGAAAAAGTGAATCGAACTACGTTCATCAATGCCAGCTCTATGGATAATAGCTGAAAGTTGACAATCAACACCCAATATGTGCCCAATTATATCCTCCTCCTCTTCCTTTCTTAAAAATGCAAAGCATGAGTAGAAAGAAGTATTGAAGATTGAAACTCCAATAATATCCAACAAAGGCATTTTGTATCTATTAGTCTTGTAAGTACAAACCATTAAAAGGACACTTGAGAAGCTCTTCGTTAATGCCGTGGAGATAGGATGAGAGAAAAATAAATGTGTCAAGTGACCTTCCACATCTTCTTTAATGTTGTATATGAATCTGCCTACACTAACCTCATCCAATAAAGCTTGGACCATAGTGTGACTGTTCAAGATATTCATGACATAATTTCACTTTCATGTTGTAAACAATTTTGGCAATAGCTTGTTGGGATTCTTTGTCTTAAGGAAGAAGGAATCTGGCGAGGTGTACTAGCTTTAGACATCTTTTTGCACACAAAGCTTTCACGTCTGGACATATCATGATTATGTGATGATGCATTCAATATTATGAGTGACCATGATATGTTCCTTTTATAGCAATGAACTTCTAAATTCTTAATCAAATGAGATTTGGTTTTTCTTCTCTAGCATGCAATAGAAATATCATGTCAATCATGATAATTACCTCCTCCATAGCAACCAAGAATAACATATTTATCTCTCTATGAGCTTTTAATAAAGATAACATAGCCTTGAGCAAGAAAATGCTACCACGCACAACCCAAAAAGATTCTCTCAACATAGAAAATTACAAGGTGAAGTTTCAAATGAACTTTATCGACATGATTGATTGCTCTTATAGATACATTTAAGCAATTTGGGTCCTCTTGAATGTTGTCTTCTTAGTGACTGCACTACAATTGAAAAAGTACAATGAGCGATGAGTAAATTATGTGTAATGCATACATAAAACAAACAGAGCCTAAGTGTGAATTTTTTAGAAAACATTTTCAAGAAAGTAAATGATAATATTTTCCGTTAGTTAACTGAGACCTAAAAATAAACTAGAAAATACTTGCATATGGGCATCGGCGAACCAGGTACAGGCACTAGAGTCCCAAATCTGGCCTCGATGGACCTTGACTTAAGTGTCGGGATTGGGGCATAGGCACCTGGGCCTTGAGTGCGGCCTAAATGGACCTAAGTGCAAGCACCAAGTCCCAGGCATGTCTTGATGGACTCGGGTATGGCCTTTGCAGACCAAGCCCAAGTATGGGGATCCTTATGTAGGAGTATCAAGCTTCATCGATCAATTTAAGTAAGGTTGTCAATTATGCAAGAGTTGTAGTTTGGTAGACAACTTGTCAATTTCATGGTTACCAATTGCTATTCATACATCAATACACAATTTTTGTTGTCAATTCCAAGACTATGAATATACTATCTAACAATCGAATGCTATTCTAGACAATTTCCTTTGTTATTTGATGATCTTTGAATATGTCTATTGGGCTGCCTAGGGTGACATACAAATTTACATGCATATGGTGAAATGTCTATAGTCCTAGTTTCATGAGTCTTAAAAGGTTTCAAAAGAAGTTTAAGTCTCTAAGTGTTATAATGCATTTTTAAAGGGGGTTCGGTTTCGGTATCTAGAATATATAATGTCGCGACCTTCCCGAGGGTGAATTATTCAAAGAAGGCTAATAGATTACTAAGTCCGAAGACTTGGCATGGACCCTCCCAAGTCCTATCAATCGCGACTTGATATTAAAAAATTAACCCATTTAAATATGCAATTATACTCAATTTGGAGCCGCCACTAGCCAATTAGGGTTAGTTAGAAACCCAAATAAAGTATGGGAGAATACTTTATTTTTTTTGTGAACTAGAGATTTACTAAGTCCGGGGACATGGTTACGCTAGATTAGTTTTATGCCCTTTCGGTACATTTTTATTAAAACATATTTTGCAGGCAGTATTGCTCAATTTTAACCTAAGCTACTAACATGCAAATGGTGGTCATGCGGGTGCACAATCAATGAAATAACATTCAATAAACCAAAATGACAGGTTCATAAGAAATTATAAACTACAACTTTATTAAGGTCCAATCTCTAAAAAAATATATATATATTTAAAAAAAATGCTAATAAAAATGCATGCCCTAAACATGATTTTTTAGATGACATGATATCTAATTAAATGTAATCCAATGATATGCATGAATTTTACTTTGATGATATGTGAGATGCAATTCATATGGCATAACTAGAACTATTATTATATGTATGCAATCTTATTTACATAATCCTAAAGATGCACGCGTTTCATGATATGGGATGAATGACATAATGATTCTATATGTATGTTCTTTTATGATTTTTTTTTTTTTTGATTCTTTTTTTAATGTATGCAACCTACACTAAACAATGATGACATGAAATGGGATTAATTATGAACTAACCTATTAATTAACCAAGTAAATGACTTTTGTGTTTTCTTTTTTTATTTTTTTAAATGACCCAATAATTTTTATTAAAAAGAAAGTAAAGTAATGATGCAATGCTAATTTTTGGCATTTTTTATTTTTTATTTATATTTTAAAAAAAAATACTACATGATGAGAATGTTAAAACATTAACCTATAACCCACTAATTAAAACGCAACATGTAATGTGCACATTATGACATCTATATAACCGAAATAACATTTTTTTTTGTTTTGATTTTATTAAAAGAAAACTATCCTAATTCTACATGAATCTTAAAAAAAGTAAAATGCGTTGCTTCAAATATGAAATGTGTATAGACCTAAATACTTAATATGATGCATGATATGTGATGAACAAATAACAATAACACGCCAAAGTAAAAAATTCATCTATGTAAATCAATGGCATATTATTTTAATATGAATCAATGATGCAAAGCAATTCATGAATTTTGCCATAAAAAGTTGAAATAATCAAAAATCTAACCCGACGTCAATAATCAAAAATCTAACCCGACGTCTCGCGGCTCAATATTTTTTATTATTATGACTTAATATGACAAATTTTCTAATTGGATGATGATGAAAATAAATCAGAACAAATCAAGTTAGAATAAAAATCTATGAACCCGAATATTCTAATTAAATTTAATCTAAAAATTCACCTAGTCTAACTCACGGCCGCCTTGAGGTATGGTGAAGAAACCACGGTGACCGAGCTATGATGGTGGTTTGATGATGGGTCGCCGTTCGGAACAGGGTTTCGTCGGAACTCCGGCAAGGCTCGGATTGCAACCGGACCTGCAACAAAAACAGGGGAGACAGAAGGTGGGTCGTGGGCACGACAGCAGGATCGGCAAGGGAAAGCTTGCGGAGGCGCGGAGCAGCAGCGCTTTGAGCGGGGGGTAGCACCGGCGGAGTTAGTCTGGGCGGTGGTGAGCGTCGGTCTTCGGGACTCCGGTGAAGGCCGGCGGTGGTGCGGCGAGCGTCGGCGGACGGCGAGTGGAGCGGTGAGGTGCGCTGCGGGCGTCGGGCGCGCAGTAGCTCGGACCACCTGCGATGGGCGTCGCGGGCAGAGGATTCCGAGTGCGGGCGTCGGTGCTCAATCAAAGGCAGCAGCAGGAGCAGAGACCGGCGGACGTGCAGAGACCAACGAGGGCTACTGGGCGCCGAAGTGGAGGGCTTCGGCTCAGTTGCAGCGAGGTAGGCCCAGCGACGGGTTGCAACAGCGGCTAGGCGGACGGCTGGAGGAGCGGCGGTGGTCGGCGGCTCAGCTGCCGGCACTGGGTGGAGGTGCGGTAGGCGCGACGGTGCGGCGGAGAAAAGCAAGGCGGCCGGAGACGGTGATCGTGGCAACGGCGGAAACACAATGAGGGCAGGGACCCTTCAGAGAAGAAGCACGGTGATTTTGTTTTCTTTCTTCCTTTTCTTTTTTTTTACTCTCTCTCTCTCTCTTCAAGTCTCCCTCACGTCACTTTCACCTCTCCTTCACTCTGTCTTCCTACACTTTCTCCCTCTTCTCGAATCTCCTTTCTCCCTATGCTTTTTCCTTCTGTTGCTATGCTCTCCACCTTTTGACTTTTCTCTCTTTTCATCCCTTTTTTTTTGCTTTTTTCCTTCTTCGACACCTGGATGGCTTCCTCTTCTTTTTTGACTGTTTGACCTTTTTTGTGTGTTTTTTTTTTTTTTTTTGACGAAGAGAGAGACCCCCGAAAATTCACTCAGCTTTTCTTCCGACGAAATGAAAAACCCCCGCTCGGTTCTGAAGCCTTGTATTTTATAATGAAAGCGCTCGAAGTTGTTGAAGATTTGCAAATATTCACTCAACCATCCAACAGTAGAAAGGCTCCAAAATCACAACCGAATTTTTTTTTTTTTAATTTTGAAATGAAGATATGTATTCAACAAGAAAACGCTTCGAAATTTTTTTGAAATCTCCCTCCACGAAACCAAATGTTTTATTTTATTTATTATCCTCTATTTTATTTTCTAAAAAAAAAATTTGATCCTAAATTAGGTGTCAACATATAAGATAAGTTTTTAGTTCAAAAAATTGAGGAACCTATTTTGATGAATAGGTTCCGATTGGAACCTAGAATAAGTCTTTTTGTTTTTCTTGTTTTATATTTTTGTTCAATCCTATGGTATTCTATGGCATTTAATAATGAATATGTAATATGAAACCATTAATCTAAGCTTCTATTTGAAATTTTTACTTCGTTAATGTTTCATAATCTGTCTGTCTAAATATGAGTTGTGATTATTGATTGTAACAAATGGTAATTATTAGATATAATGATTCACTACAATCGTTTATTAAAAAAGAGTAAAAGTAGAACTTGGGTAAATCTTGAAATGGACCTTAGAACTCATAACAGGGTAGGTTCTAAATCCTTAAATATGCATGGCGGGTTCCAGGTTCCAAAGATTAGGGAATTTATTTTAGTGGATAAGTTTCAAGTTTCGAGTGGAACCTGAATGGACCTGTAATCATTGGCCCTTAGCATTTTCTAGTTCCCAGATCCTTATTGTGTTTTCTAGTTCCCATTATATTAATGTTGGGAAGTTCCCATGACTTCATTGTTTAGTTTATTTTTTATGTAATGATCCCTCTATAAAATAAGGTGAATTCTCAAATGTGAGGCAGACTATTTTGATGAATTTTATATGAGATTTGTCTCTATGTGAAGAAATATTGGAAGGTGGATTCTTCCTTGACGTGAGCCAAGAAGTCTTGTATCTTCTGGTGATTTTCTGTACGTTTTAATGGTGAGCTTCTCATATTCGCAAATCATGTATTTTTTATTGGTGATTTTTCCGTAGGCCTTGGTGATGAACTTCGTCAATCTCGATCTTGATCCTCACTTGGTAGTGACGCATCCTATATGCCTAGGTTTTGATCGTATTTATCCTTCATTTGCATTTACCCATCGATACCCATTTCATAATCTGTTCGAGCTTCCATGGATAATCACTCAAAATAACAATCGCCCATCCCACAAATGTATCAGATCCAAGCCTGAGTATTGAGATCATGTTGGTCATGAGCAGAGCGCGGGCTTCGTGCCAATCTCACTCGTGAGCTGTCCGTTTAGTACATAAACAATGAGGCCAGGAGAGGTACGTACGTCTCACATTCGACAAGCTCTTAATGGATACAACTATGGAGCTCCCCGGTCACCTATTTGCCGCGAAAGTGAAGGATATGCTCAACTATAAAACTACATTTTCCGGAAGAAAAATAGAAAAGTGTAGTAATTAACATTGAATTTTTACTGACTAAAAATTACTTTCAACCCATATATTTCAAATGCTAATCTATAGAGTTTCCTTTTGAGCACATGTAAAAATTCCATTCATCTTTTTCACATAAAAAGTGCATACTCTCTTTTCTAATTACTAGCAAAAGATTACAAAAAGAAAAAGAGGCACACATTCATGGGTTTTTTCATAAAGAACAAAAAAGGTGATATATAAGTTATTTCAACAAATTGATTTTTCGACAAAAAAAAACAAATTGATTTTAAAAAATTCTTCCAAAACGAGGAAGGTTAATAATTTATATTTGGAACCTACGACAGAATTTACGCCACAGCCTGTTTATGTTGCTGACAAATTCATGAGATTGACTTTTTTTGCTTGGCATTTTTGTGGGGCCATCATTCACTAACAAGACAACTTCAGCTTTAACACAATTGCCTCGCAAAATGACTAAATCAAGTAAAAATGCCCGTCGAATCTGTGCATGCATCCATCAAAACCGAACTCCTCGACGCTCTGCAGACAACAGTCGTATGTTGTCCGATCTCGAGTTTTCAACTATGTACATGATGCGCGTTCTATCTGCTAACGTTTGTCTGTGCTCAGTGAAACAACAGTAGTGTCCTACCACCCCAGCAAGAAAGCATGGATCTCCGCCCAGCACGACACCGTGTAAAGGACTCCTGACCTCGCTCCCTTCCAGCTCACGGAGCCACCGTTGTCGAGCTCTTTCTGCTTTTTGACCGTGGCGGCAAATAGCGGGACGAAAGTCACTCCGAATTGGCTCCCCACCTTCCTTAAGCTTTCGCTTGACCCCATCACTATCCCTATGTCGGCTTCAAGCAGGCACAGTAGGTCCCCCACACAGTCGCCCACGTAGACGGTTAACTTGTTTCGGTCGTCGGCATCGTTCTTCAAGATTTGGTTGTATATTTGGAGCTTCTCGATGGGGGACTCAACCTTCCGAACAATCTCTCCAGTGCACAGAAGCTCCTCGTTGAATATCAACTCGTTCGCATGGACATTTGAATGGTCGAAACCCGCTGCTTTCCATCAACAAAACAACAAGATTAGATAGATACATTTATTCTGCTTCTTTCCTACATTGTGTCAGGAACAATTCCTCAACCCGCGAGACTAGAGTTCAGTTCAGGCCTAAAAGATGACACTGGGTCCTATCTTGATAGAGTGCTTTAATTCAAGAGAAATGAAGCAGAATAAAGCCACAAACCATGGTAGCACATGCACCGAAACATCAAAAGCCAGAAGAATCAATCACTGATTCACATGACTGATTGAAGGTTGTTAAGAAGTACTATCTTTTTCAGGTCGTCCAGTCAATAAGTTGTGTTTTACATGTTGAAAAGTGAGGCGAGAATGCGATTAGAGGTAATCGAAATGTGGCTTGAGTGTAAAAGTTTCGAGGAGCGCGCCTGAAGATAGAGATGACCGAATAAGATCACCGCACCAGCAGTACGATAGCATTTGAACGTTGACTTCCCCATTAATCTCAGCGAGTTTCTGATAGAAACTAATGCAACCGTCCTGAAGAACGAGGCTTTCACCAGCTTTTATTATATCTTCAAGTTTCAAACCTTTGAGAACCCCAGATTCAACAACTCTGGAATTGGCCCTTTTCTCAAAATCTGCCACTTGCTCGAGCGCTTGGACCAGCGAACTGTGATTAAATTCCACTGCAGGAGATAGGAAAATCAAAATCAGGTATCACTGGACACTCTTCAGCACTCATCTCATGGAGTTGGCTTTTAGAGAATCTAGCATTGATGTCGTGCAGTTCAAGTTCAAAGCATAATTCAATTCATAGCGTGCTTACTTTTTTCAGCCAAAATAATGCTTTTGATGCATTCTTCATATTCTTGTGTGTACTGCCTGGAGATTTTCTCCCACCTATTTCGCAGGTCAACTGACGATATCTGAGCAAGAGGACTCTCAGATGGACTACAATCAGATTTCGGAGCAGTTACTAGGGCCATCTCTGCCAAAATTGCTGATGAATCATGAACTGTGCAAGTCAGATCAAAATCAGAAAGTAGCAACAACCGATCTTCTGCAGAGCTGAGTCCCTTTATCACGGGAACTACTGTGGGCTGAGCAAATGGTTGGGAATTGAAGAAGTCGATTTCAAGTATCATTGCTTGATGATACAAGTTGTAAAGAACATCGATCTCATCTCCTGTCAAGGTGACAGAGAGTTGCTCCAGCAACCCTTCAGTTTTCACGGCCAGTTCCTGAATCAAAGAAAAGAATGAATGAACTCTTAGTACCGCAAATTTCTGCTTTTTGTTGATTATGTTTTCACTTCCTCAGAATAAGCAAAGAATAACTGGATCGAAACTGATGCTGAAAATCAAGTGAGACCAACCTGGCTACTATCAGATGTATACATTTTTATCCACTTCTTGTAAGGGTGACTATCTTCCCTAAGATCTGGCAACATCCGGAGCTCGGCAGCCATAGAAGGGTATAGTTGAACGCAAGGTGTTAGGGCACCAAGAGTGTAAATTGCACCGACTGTCTTCTCGAATGGAATTGTCAGTCTATCAACACCTTTTGCTCCATCAACTTTACCAGAAGCCGTAGCCAGTAAAAATTCAGTGCAATTTGCCGTTGCAGGATCAGGTGTGGCGTCTTTTGTAATGTCCAAACCCCATTCCTGTCCATGAAGAGAGCTGCATTATGAGTTCACCAATAGGGCACTCACGGGGAACGATGACAGAAAGCATACACATGGCCTTGACACATTGAGTAGTAATGAGAAATTCAATGGCTTAGACATATGTCCGTAATAAGGTAACTGAAAGGAAGTTTGACAGTTATTACAGACTAACATGAACATTGATAAAGTTACTGAAGCACAGCAGAGAAGAACTTTCGTTCAAGAATGATGATCACACTCCGCAATCCAACTGACATTTCCATTGCACAGAGGTTTTCTCCATCAAATTCATCAAAACCTGTTCAAGTCTTGAATTTCAAGTTTTAACCACGTCAAGTCAAAAGAGGCTTGAAACCTAGACTAAAATGAAAATGATTCGAGTTTCACAAAGCTTCCAGCATGGAGTTGTTCAGAGAGGATCTTGGTGATGCATTGTGCCGCTTTCCCGTGTAAATAATATGCTCAGTGGAACACCTCCCTCATACCGTGATACTAATGACAGGAACTTCACACTTGCTATCGACCATGCGCTAACACAATAATTTCTTTAGCTGGGCAAAGAAAAGCAAAGAAATCAGGAAAAAGATCTTGACTCCACCGCGATGTTGAATCAGCAATTTTGTTTTGATTTTTTTCCTTGTTTTGTAACCGGAAATTTCTTTCAATCTGATTTATGCATTCAAAGAGAATGAAACAAGCATGGCCTCACTCTCCCTTGTCCTTGGATAAACAGAATGGCCCCGCTCTTACCTGCACGAATAAGTCGTGCTTTAGCATCTCCTTCAAGACGATCTTCCTTAACTCCCACAATGCGCCATTTGCATATTCATCGTCCGTACCATTCGCTGCGGATCCATAGCTGATGAACGTAGGGAGGTGAGACAGAGATCAAAATAGACACTGATCGTCACTTAGAATTACACGCCATCCAAATTTCAGAAATCTAATGCAAGAATCAGTGACGTTCACTTTGAATTTCTGTGAAGGGCAAAACCAATATAGATACGACTAATAGGCCACCTGATAGACCCGTATTGCATCACATTGCATTGGCCAAAGCATCGTAACATAACGTGTAAAGATCATGTCGTCATGCACTGATCTTCATTTTCTGCGACCATCAACACCTCCGAAACCAAGAATAATCGTATAACAATGAACAGAGTTAGAAAGAAGACGATTGACCAGAGGACTCGAGTTGCAGTAGAATCAAAAGCATTATGCCGTAACTTCTTGAGATCATATTATCCAGCACTCATCTAACAATGGATATAGGAAGAAGGAAGACGATTGAAGACTAGGAGTACTCACGCTAGAGCGTACGCTTGGAGAAAGTTCTTGCCCTGGGCAACGAAATGCCGGAACGCGTCAAGGCTCAAGTTTCCGGCGGCTAGAGCGACTGCGAAGGGAGTGAACTTAACGAAGACCGCCTCCCTGTTGGAGTGGAGGCGGAGCCTCCGAGCAAGGTTGGGGTCGTCCTGGAGCAGCCTTTTTGCCATCGAAGGTGTCTTCGGCGAAGACGACGTGGAAGAAGGAGAGCGAGATGACATGGGAGAGCGCGATGACTTCGGAGAACGAGACGCCATTGGAGATTTGCAGTGTACAAAGTGAGCGTGGAGGTCAAAAACAGTGAAGAGAGCGCCAAGATATGAGAGAGAGATGCGAGGGAGTCGACAGTTTTCAGTTGGGGGTCTGTTCTGCAACCGTCGCAACGTTCAGTTTTCAGTTTTCCTTTCCCTCCCAGCTTCCTCATTTAATCCTATTTTTTATTAGCTCAATTAGAAATAGTATTGTGGATTTTTATAATTAGCTCGCTGACAAGTTCTTCCTCACGCTTCATTATGACGCAATAAATATTTAAAATGTGAAAATTAACGTTTTTGCTCGGGCATGCGCATGTGAATTTCAAGTCAAAAAGGTCCTGATGGATCACGAATCCACGTAGCAAACACACGATTATTAAGATTAGTATTACTATCTTCAATTTGTGATGTTTTCTTAATAAAATTCCAATAACATCCAGCCACATACGATGCACGTGGCCCAACATTAGATTTGATAAAAATTTAAAAAATTGGTCGTTTCACTTGTTTGAAATCATAATGAAGCATGTTATAGATGTCATTGTTAGAAAACTTGTGCTTAGCACGGGTTTGATTGATTCTAATCATGTCAGAGCAGACTATATTATTTCAATATGGTCCCAATTCACTAAACTTAGTATCAAGGAAAACTTCTTAATATTAGCTATGAACTGACAATATTTTTCATCTCTTGCTTTTCCACCTTTTTGGATTTTTGACACCTCTTACCATCTTACTTGATCACATTATTTTTGTGGATTCCACTTCTGATTTAATAGTATTATTTATGTTTTTTTCTTTTTTCTTTTTTTTTTTTCAATTTTGTTAAAGGACAAATCTACCCATGCTCTCTCAAACAACAAAAATTGGTTTAACTAAAACAAATAACAAGAAAGATTAGGATCAAATATAGGCCTACTTTTGATTTAAGATTTTTTTTTAACCTTTTTTTCTACTTTTCTATTTTCTCCCTCTAAGAAGAAACTAGTGTCCCTCTTTTCCAAAAAAAAAAAAAAAAAATTGATTTATTTGGCAGATAGCTAATAAGTTATTTTGTTAATAATTTGTATTTTTTTTCTCTCTCTCTCTTTCTACACCAGGAAACCATTGTTTTAAAAAAAAAAACTAAGCATAATTGAGAGTTAGCTTAAAATCTATGTATTTTAACTGCTCAACTTTCATTTTATTTGGTAAATCTAATATTTTAACTTTTATGTACATGCCATCACTGCACGATTTTTTAAAAGATATTTTCAAAAAAATAAAAATACGAAAAAATCAACTTCATTAAAAATTCTAAACATCCATTTTTATCACACAAATTCAAAAGAAAATGCCCCTTAAAACATTGTTATATGCAATATTATCTTAGCATTGATTACATGCAATGATTAGCCATTGACAAGAGAACTATGGCAATTATAATTGCAATATAAGACAAATCGTTTAAACTATTTGCAAATACATCTTTGGTTAATTCTAAATGTACAATAATTTCAATAGAACAATTAAAACTAAGAAATTTATCTTGAAAGTACAAATGTACAACAATAATAACAAGTTGCATATGCAACTTCACGAAAGATAATGTCCATTTAGTTGCTTGGCTCCCTCAAAAAGGCAACTCGCTTGGACAAAGATATTTTACCTCAATTAGACAATAAAAATTCAATTTTATCATTAAGAGAGTTATAATTTAATTAAAAACATATTAATATTAGGCTATAATTTCAATGTCAATCCGAGAAGCTTCAACCATAGAATACTTCTTTCAAGTTGAATTGTTGCATGCTTGAGTCCTCTATGCCTATTATATTTTATCACCATGAACTCCAATGTCCTAGAATGCCTTGATCCAGGATATTTGCCTTTCAATTTACATGTTCAACTATTATTGTGACATCTTGGAATTTTAGTTTTGCTTTTAATCGAATAAATCTAGTCTTTCATCGATGCGCTTTTAGTGCTATTCTCAGAGCTAATCACTCGTGAAATAACTAGACTATCTAAGAAAGTCATTAAGGGATTTTAATGCAATAGACTTGAGATTTCAACCTGGAATTGGCTACTCGACCGTGCTCATCTGCAGAGATCATTTTGGCACAGTAAAAATCAATTAGAGATCAAAAATAGGTCGATTCAACTGAGATGTGTGGTTAAACATTGGTGATTTCACTAAATTGTAAAATTCTCATCGATCGCCACTAGACTAATTTTTCTGTTATTTTGGTATCATGTGTCCATATTTGAAACCTCGAAATTTTCACGACCACCGAGAGTTGCCAATGTGTTGAAAAGGTTTATTGTAGCTCAAAGAAAATCAACCATGGATCATTTGTACTAAAAATTTCTGAAAGTTATCCAATAGCCTAGGTCACGCTAAAATCGCGTCAAATTGAAATTAACCACAAATTTGAATTCGATTTCAAAAATTGAAAATTTTAACATTTCACAAGTCATTTTAGGAACGTCAACTCAGTCTCCAAAGATTTTTTCTACAAATCAAGATTTTTGGCGAAAAGTTAGGATAAGGCTGTTTTCGACTAAGAAATTCCGAGGACCATTTTTTATCGCAAAATTAGGATGCGAGTGGGTTCTATTGGTGAGGAAAAATGCCAATTTGATCAAGGGTATGATGGTTGAATTTATAGAGGCTCAATTGAATTAATTCAAGGAGAAATTGAAGTGGAAAATGTTGTAAAATTCGTATGCCCCCTTACCCACAACCTTTGGACTCCTTCATTTGCTTCTAGAGGAAGTCTTGTGGCTAGAAAATGTTGAGGAAGACAGCCATACTTGGTGCAACCAAGTCAAGGGAGAAAGAGGATAGAAAGAGACCAAGGTGGCCCCCTCAAGAGCAAAGTTGTCCCCCTCCTTCTCCCATTGCTGCCGTCAACCAACCTCCTCCTTTCCCCTTGCTGTTTGACGCTCCGGCAACCCAGAAACCAAACTAGCAAGCCAGCAGCCCCGCCTGGAGCCATCGCGTCACCCCCGTCGTGTCCCCGGAGTCATTTGCCGTCCACTCGCTCACACGCCAGACCCGCACACCCCTGGCCGCCGTTCCACCTCCACTGTGACCCCAAGTCATCCCCAGAGTTGCTCAAGCTCACCTCACCGTTGCCAGAGCTACTTGGACGCTCGCCGAGCTCCACCAGGCCCTGCAACAGCCCCCACCAGTCTTCCTTGCCCGTCTCCGCCTCAACCGAACCACCGGCTAGCTTGTTCAGCCCAAGACCAGAAACCGAAGTCGTGGGTCTCTCCAGCACTATTTGGCTCGCTTTGGTGGCTTTCCAGACCTCGCTTAGTGGTCCCATTTTGGAGTTTATCACTCCTCTACACGTCCCAGTCATTTTTTATCTGAGTGGACTTTTAATCAAGTGAGTTTAACTCACTAATCCTTACTTAGTAAGTTAATGACACTTAAGTGTTTATTAGTTTAGGCTAAGCTAGGGTTAGGTGGTTAATAGGATGGATTAGTGATTTAGTTAATCCTTGATGCATGTTAGGTGGTTAGATTAGTGTAATTAGCAAGTATATATGCGGTAGTATTTATTTAGATAGGTTCGGAAATTTTTCGAACCCAAATTAGTATTTAATTAGGCTTTATGGGCCTAAGTGAGTATTTTTGGCATTTATTAATTAATTCCCATAATTATTTAATTAGTTATTTATTTTCCAAAAATTAGACTGGGATAGTCGATGACCGGAATTTTATGCTAATTGCAATGGTGTGATTGATTTATTTAATTAATTGTTATTTTGTGCAAATTGAGTGTGAATTGTGATTTTGGGGTATTTATCCCAAAATTTGTTAATTTCAGCAATTGTTTGAAAAATAACCGAGCATCGGTTTACAACGCTAAAAATATTTTGTGGACTATTGAAATTAGTGGGATTTTCAAAAAGAAAAATATTATATTTTGGCTAAGGTCGACCGTGTACCCATACACAATTATTTTTATCATGAAAGATAAAAATGGTGGCATTATCAAATGGTGAGAACAATATACTATATCAGCTGACGGGCTTTAATATGTCAGCTTAGCGCGAGCAGTATACTTTATCAGCTTAGAGTGAGCATCATGGGTATACTATATCAGCCCGATAGTTGGTATGTCAGCTTAGCGAGAGCAGTATACCGGTATTCTATATCAGCTCGATGGTTTGATATATCAGCTTAGTGAGAGAAGTATACCTAAGCAGCTTCTGGTGAGCATTGGCAAGTGTACTACATCAGCCTACGGGTTTGGATATATCAGCTTAGCGAGAACAGTACACCTTGACAGCTTCTAGTGAGTGTTATTAGTGTGCTATATCAACCCGATGGCTCGATATGTCAACTTAGCAAGAGTAGTACACTATTTATCAGCTTAGTGCAAGCTATACTATCTATTTTCAATTTAGAGTGAGCAGTCCTGGATATGATCGGACTTTATAGATAGTATTGGATGGCTTGACTAAGAGATGGTCTTGATGACATAGAATCGACTAGGTCGATTGATCGATAATTCGATTTGTTGTGATGAATTGATTGGTTGATATGATTCAATGAAATTGTGAATTATGTTGACTTGCAGAAAGGAATGAAGGCAAAGGTAAGTCCTCTAACTCATGTTTGTGCTTAGACAGCCCTTGGAGCATATTTCCTTCCTAGTCGGGTCTTAGGAGGTGAACTTGCTGAGACGTCGTCTCACCCCGTTATGGGATAATATTTTCAGGTTCTTAGATGACAACCCCTCCTGAACGTTTTGGTTGACCTAAGAAGGTCACGGAGCAAAAAGTGTTTCATCCCGCTGCATGAGGACCCAAGGGGATGGGCGTATGAGTTGGTGAAGACCGTGGTCTGAGTGGATGAGGCCTTACCCCATAAGGTACCTCATCAATATAGATCATGGTATCGTCAGGAGCGGATTAAACAAAGAGAAGGTCCCATACCTGAGTTTGAGGTCCCTAGTTATGTGCTGGAGGTTGCTCTTGGGAAAGGCATGGCAAATCCTCCGGAGGGTTCAGTGGTAGATTCGGATCTTTCAGATCCAAGGACTCTGGTGTACTCAGCTGAAGGCTCCAATGAGGATGAGAGCGACGATGAGGGTCTGTAGTTTATGAACCCCCCTCCCGGGCAGGTTTCGCAGACCTTGTTTGATAAACTGGTTTTGTATATGACATGGTTTGATATATATTATAGGCATGTTGTGGTTTAAAAAATTTATGGCCTTATTTTTCTATCCCATCTTATTGTTGTCTGGGGATTTAATTAATTACTTCCACATGCGCATTAAAATGAATGGGTCGGCGATGCATCCTAGGACATCGCTATTTAATCGACCAAGCAGATATGGGCACTCGCTCAGAGGATCGAGGCGTGACAATTATGGCCCTAACCCTTGCAAGTATCATACCTCTTCCCCTTTTCAAACAATTTTAAATGTAGAGTGATCCCATCATGTAGAAGTTGCTTATCCTTTAGGCCTTTAACTAGAATGATGACTTTTATGAGATGTTGCTAGGAGCTCATATAAGAAAGGATCACTTGCTTGCAAAAATTTTGTTCAATTTGCTTTAGAACAAGTTCCTTTTTGGAAAGTGGCCATTCTTAACATCTCCTTTTTCCGACTCATAAAGTAGTTGCCAAAACGAAACTTCTTTGTTATTTTAAGTAATATCACGATCAAACAATGACCTTATATCAAGCTTCTATTGCGGATTTATTATATCTAGAGGCAAACCATCAAAATACCTAAATCTTATCTCATGAGCACATGGCCTGTGAATTGCATAAATTGCTTGGTACTGGCAAGTAGCTCAACCCTACTTTGGACAATCTTCTATTACTTTAAAAGCTTGTTTAGAGCCTGACATCTAATTGCCCTTGGGAAGGGCCACTTTTCTATTGTAGTGATGGATGACTTCAAAGTCATTCTTGGGTTAGAATTCTTTCGGGAAACCAAGACCAATGTCCAAGGACAACACGAAAGGAGCGATTCCTACCCCTGGATGTCTACCACCTCTTAAAAAAAAAATGGGCTAGCTAAGGACCCAAATCTCATGAATGTTGACATGCATGTAATCAAGTTTCTAAAAAGAGGCATATGAAGATTATAAAAGCTTTTACCTTTTCACTTGACAATGTGGTTTTGATTCAGGAAATTTGAATCTCGACTGTAAGGTAAATTTTCCTTTTCATCTCGACTAAATCCCCCATTCAAACTTGTAGATATGTTTTCAAAGTTGAATGTGCCCCGTCATCTGTTGAAGCAACACAATTCCCGAAATGCATGTGCAAGTCTATCCAAGCAAGCACAGGAAGCTCTTTGAAAGGAAGCCATATCATTTTAATGGATTAAAAACCGATGGCCTTTTTTTTATAACAATATTCAAATTGCCTAGTATTTTCATCGTGTTCTGCTTCACCACTCTTAGATTTAGAACCTTGGACAATCAAACATAAAAGAATCCCAATTCGTTCCTTCCTCAAACTAAAATTAACATTTTACCACAATATTCTTGTCAAATGTGCCAAATGCATAGCAAGTTTGCACTTCTAGAAAAAGTTAATCAAACTATGTTCATCAATACCAACTCTATGGACAATAGCTAAAAGTTGAAAATCAGCACCCAATATGTGCCCAATAATATCTTCCTCCTCTTCCTTTCTTGAAAATGCAACGCATGAGTAGAAAGAAGGATTAAAGATTGAAACTCCAATAATTTCCAACAAAGACATTTTGTATTTATTAGTCTTGTAAGTACAAACCATTACAAGGACACTTGAGAAGCTCTCCATTAATGTCGTGGAGATAGGATGAGAGAAAAATAATGTGTCAAGTGACCTTCCGCATCTTGTTTAATATTGTAGATGAATCCGCCTACACTAACCTCATCCAATAAAGCTTGGACCATAGTGTGACTGTTCAGGATATTCATGACATAATTTCACTTTCATGTTGTAAACAATTTTGGCAATAGCTTGTTAGGATTCTTTGTCTTAAGGAAGAAGGAATTTGGCGAGGTGTACTAGCTTTAGACATCTTTTTGCACATAAAGCTTCCACATCTGGACATATCATGATTATGTGATGATGCATTCAATATTATGAGTGACCATAATATGTTCCTTTTATAGCAACAAGCTTCTAAAGTGTTAATCAAATGAGATCCGGTTTTTCTTCTCCGGCATGCAATAGAAATATCATGTCAATCATGGTAATTACCTCCTCCATAGCAAACAAGAATAACATATTTGTCTCTCTATGAGCTTTTGATAAAGACAACATAACCATGAGCAAGAAGATGCTGCCACACACAACTCAAAAAGATCCTCTCAAGTTAGAAAATTACGAGGTGAAGTTTCACATGAACTTGTTGACATGATTGATTGCTCTTCTCCATTTGCATTTTTATCATCAATAGATATATTTAAGCAATTTGGGTCCTCTTGAATGTTGCCTTCTTAGTGACTGCACTACAATTAAAGAAGTACAATGATAGATGAGTAAATTATGTGTAATGCATACATTAACCACAACATTCAAACTTTCAGCAAATCATCGTTAATTGGTAATGGAAATCGAAGTCAAAAGATTCACAATTATGAGGAGAATATAGGGGAAATAAAATAAACAATGTGCAAATGAAACTATCTTTATTTACTCTGATGCGTAATTAGTGTTCGCTCATATTGCAACAATTGATTGAACTCTCATGCAAGTAGACAATGGAGAATATGTTAAGAATAACACTATCGTGAAAAAAAAAATGTTGAAATATAGTTGGTGCTGAAGAAGTGGTTAGGGTGGAAAAAATTGTTTGAGAGAAGTACAGATAGTTATCTCTTTTAGTAAAATCAAATAAAAAAGAATAAAAAATAAAAAAATAAAAAAAATCTTTAATCGAGAGTGGACATATCATGGACATTGTGCTCAATTCAATATGATAGTGGATATCAAAATTTGAAAAAAGGTGAGAAAAGCACGAGCCTATTTTGCCTCCACCACAGTTCATGCGTTAATATAAGGTACAAGTTGCAGTCTATTTTTATCAATACATAAGGATCTCATTTTAGGAACTATATAATTAAATGTAGATTAATAAAATGTTTTTGACCGTTGGTAACATTCTATTACTATTATTGCCAACATGATTATTATTGTATCTGTACAGATACCGGACAAAAGAGAACAAGCCCTTCAGACAAAAGTAAAACCTCTTATCAAAGTCTTGTGGTGATACCATGATATAGAAAAAGCCACATGAGAAAACAAGGAAGAAAAGAGACAACATTACCATCGTCTTTTCAATTGAGTCTAAAAGAAGTTTAATTTCGAGGACTAAATTCCTTAAGATGGGAAGATTTGTGACATATGGGTCATTGCCTAACACAATCCTGAGCCCTTGAGTACCTAGCCGTCATTATCGTGCCACCAAGTTCATCAACGTATTGTCATCACATCATGCAGCCTTGTCATCTAGCCTTCGTTGCGCCACCTAGACCCTATCCGCACACCACCTAAGCACAGAGGCGTAGCACAGCACGCCACTTGGCCTAGCTGAGTGCCCTCCAGTTGGCGCCTTTATAGGCTGCCAACATTGGCAGAGTGTGGCACGAATTTGTGCCCAGGATTCATGCATGCGGCACAGGCGATGGGAGAGAAGAAATGGCACCAACAATTGCATTATGTGGCACCCAAACCGAACCCCAACTCATACAAGTGGTGAGAAAATGTGAAGAAGATAGCTACCCCTGTCCCTAACACCCCCCCCCCTTTCTCTTCTCTCATTTTCTTCTTCAACACCAGCTGGTGCGTCCCTGTGTTGCCAAGTCAACAACACAAGTGGTCAAAGGAGGAGGAAAACAAGATTATAAGAAGCCAACAATCCTTCCCCTTCGTTCCCCTGCACCCTCCGTTCCCTCTCCAACTTCTTCTTCCTCACTTCAACAACACCGCTACTCCGCCCCCTCTTATTTTTTCTATTTGGCGCCATCGCAACACAGGACTTTCACAACTCCGCCAGACCCATGCAAGTCATTTCTAAGGACGTTAGGCAAGTAAACTTCCTTCCCTTTTATGCTACATAGGTTAATTACTGTGCATTGAGGTCGATTTCCTCGAATTTTAATATTCTCGGTTGATTTCTTACATGGTCATGTTAGTCGACGATTTTGGAAAATGTACATGGCGAGCATTATTGAAATTTTAGTTCGTCTGGTCGACGGATATGTCATTGAAATGTAATGTTGAGATTTATGCTGGTTTGAGCTTGAATGACATGAATTGTGGATGAAATCCAGGACGTGACTATTTTGAAGTTCAGTTTATTGTAAACAGTTATTTTTCCAATTTTATTCTGATTTTTGTAGTATGAATTTGGTAAAAATTTCTTCACAAAAGTTTCTCATTATACTTTTTTCCATAACATACTTTAATTTTGGATTTTTTGGACTTAGTATGGTCAAAATATATTTGAAAAACTTAAGTGGGTGTAAATCTATTTTCTTGAAATTTCACTGACCCCTATTCGGTTCTTATTTTCCACATATTTTTTGACAAAATATTTGGACTAGTATCCTCCAAGCAAGTTGTAGGCCACACTTCAAACTATAATGAGTAATTTTGTATGATTTTGGAACTCATTTATGCTTTTGAAATGCCCAATTTCGTATATGTTTTACTTTGGAAATCTGCCCTGTCTTTGACCCGATTTATTTAAATAATTGGGACCTATAAGAGCTGAACCGCGTCTTGATTCTCATAAAAAAACATTTCCTGGAGCCTTGCCCACATCTTGTTAAAGTTTCGTAATTTTTTAAACTAATTTACTTAGTGATTTCTAGTGATTTCTGCAAATGGGTGAACTGCTCCTTTACTTTTGATTTTGGATTTTGAATAAACTCCTTTTCTATAACCCGTCTTTTGAACTGGTACTACCGACTAACTATTTTGTATCACTTCTCTAGCTTACCAAGGATAGTTGATGGTGGACATTGAACTGTTCTTGTTCATTAACCCAATGGATGGCATTTTTAATTTGAATTATTAAATTGTTACACCATGGTATGAGTATGTAATTTCGAAATGTAGTTGATCCTTGGGACAACGATGCCATGAATTATAATAGGGATGCCTAAAGGGGGTAACTAGATTCTTCCAAATGCCTAAGGAGCGTAACACGGTTTTGCTAGACGTCCTCACAATGCCAGACGGATGCAAGATGCCCAGAGGACAACGGAGTTCTTTGGAAGATGATGGTAGCTAACTCACAATAAATATGACCATTTGCATGTTCAGATTTCATTTGAACTTAACCGGTTTACTAGTTTCAAAGGAAATGTTTTTCACCTGCTATTCTAACTTTGAAAAAGGTTCTCAGATAAGTTGATTTTAAAGAGATCTTCTATATTTTATATCTAAACTTACTTGCATATGCCCTCATTGACATATGTAGTGTAGATTGGTTGACGGTTACTTGTTGAGTTTTATACTCACTCATGGTCGCCTATATTTTTTAGCTTAGTATTTATGCCTCTGCTACATGCATCCTCCATGACCCTCTATGGTGCCTCAATAGACTTCACGTGGCACCACACTGAGCTGAATAACCCCAACTTCCCCAATGTCACCTTTGTTTGGGTCATTACGATATTGATAGTCGATGCTGACTTACGAACAAGCCTAGTATTGGTCGGGTTCATCACCATCTATGCCTGGTTCGGCCGGCATCTGGTGGGACTACTCCTACTCCCAGACAGTGATGATGATGGGAGTAGCAGGGTTGAGCAGGACAAGGGCAGGAGGATGAGGATAGCATTTTTGGAAGACCTCGCAATGGGGTTTGGACATGTTAGGCGAGCTTGTAGATAGATGGTATCATGGTTGGAGTGGTACAACTGATGGAATTTTGGATACAATCCAGAGTAGTAGGATTTTTGGTTGGTCCCTAGTGTACCTGAGCTAGGATGTCAAAAGTATATAAATAAGAAAGAAATGAAATTGCGTGGTTTACACGTGGAAATACAAAACTAGGCAATTTCATTATATATATATTGGCGACCTAGGTTGGATATATTAGGGACCAACCAAAAATGTTACTACTCCAAATTGTACTCCAAATGCCATTAGCTATACCACTCTGACCATGATACCATCTATCTATAAGGTTGCTTATTATGTCCAAACCCCACTATCTGGTCTTCCAAAAAATACTATCCTCGTCCTCCTGCCCTTATCTTACTCGACCCTACTGCTCACATCATCATCACCGTCCAAGAGTTGGAGTGGTCCCACTAAATGCCCACTGACCCCAAGCGCAAATAGCGATGAACCCAATCAGTAGAGGGCCCAATGGTAAGCCAACGTCAACTATCAATATCACAATGACGCAAACAAAGGTGATGTTGGGAAAGTCGAGGTCATTCAACTCAATCTTGTGCCATGTGAAGTCTATCAGGACACCGTAGAGGGTCATGGGGGACCCAAGTAGCAATGGCATAACTACTGATCTAAAAAATGACAGTCGACCATGAGTGAGTATAAAACTTAGCAAGTAATCACCAACCAATCTACATTACATATGTCAATGACGACACATGCGAGGAAGTTTAGACATAAAATATAGAAGATCGCTTTAAAATCAACTTGCCTGATAAACTTTTCAAAATTAGAATAGCAAGTGAAAAACATTTCTTCTAACATTGGTAAACTTGTAAAGTTCAAATGAAATCTGAAATTGCCAATGATCATATTTGTTTTGAAATAGTTGTCACTATATTTCAAGGAACCCTGTTATCCCCTGAGCATCTCGCATCCATCCAACATTGCAAGGACACCTAGGGAATCGTGTTATACCCCTAGGCATCCAAGGAAATTCAATTATCCCTCCAGGCATCCTTATTACAACCCGAGACATCATTGTTTCAAGGACCGACAACATTTCCAAATCACACACTCATTCCATAGTGCAGTAATTTAATAATTCGATTTAAAAATGTCATCCATTGGATTAATGTACAGGAACAGCTTAGTGTCCACCATTAACTATCTTGGTAAGCTAGAGAAGTGATACAAAACAGTTAATAGGTAGTACCGGTTCAAAAGACGGATTATAGAAAATGAGTTTATTCAAAATTCAAAATCGACAATATAAGGGATGGTTTACCTATCTTTTAGAAATCACCAAAAATCACCAAGTAAATTAGTTTTAAAAATGACGAAACTTTAACAAGATGTAGATGAGATTCCAGGGAATGTTTTACGTGAAGAACTCAAGACCCGGCTCAACTCGTACGGGTCCCAATAATTTAAATAAATCAGGTAAGAAATAGGGCAAATTTCCAAAGTAAAACAGATCTGAAATTAGGCATTTCAAAAGCTTAAATGAGTTCCAAAAATAATGGAAAAATTACACCTTATAGTTTAAAGTGTGGTTTACAATTTTCATGAGGACACTAGTGCAAATTTTTTTTGTCAAATAATCTGTGGAAAATAAAAACCAAATAAGGGTTAGTGAAATTCTGAGAAAATAGATATAAATCTGCTTAAGTTTTTCAAATATATTTTGAACATGCTAAGTATGAAAAATGTGAAATTAATGTTATGGAAGAAAGTATAATAAGCAACTTTCATGAAGAAAGCCTTACCAAATTCGTATTACAAAAATCGATATAAAATTGGAAAATTCATTGTACAGTAAACCTAACCTCAAAATAGTTGCGTTCTCAAATTTTGTCCAAAATTCGTGTCATTCAAGCTCAAACCAACATAAATCTCAACAACTAGCATTCAACAACACATCCATGGACTTGATGAACTAAAATTTCAACAATGCTCGCCGTGTACCTTTTCCGAAATTGTCGATTAAAACAGCTATGTACAAAATCAACTGAGACGATAAAATTCAAGGAAATCGACCTCAAGGCACAATAATCAACCTACATAGCATAAAAGGGAAGGCAGTTTACTTGCCTAATGTCCTTAGAAATGCCTTGCGTTGGTCTAGCGGGGTCATAAAAGTACCGCATCGCGGTCGCACGAAACAGAAAAATTAAGACGGGCAGAGTCGCAGTGTTGATGCAGTGAGTAAGAAGAGGGCGGAGAGAGAACGGAGCGTGCAGGTGAACGATAGAGAAGGGCTGCTAGCTTCTTATAATCTTGTTTTTCCCCTCCTTTGGCCGCCTGTGTTGACGACTTGGCAACACAGGGACGCACCAGCTGGTGTTGAAGAAGAAAATGAAGGGGGGACGTCTATCTTCTTCGCATTTCCCTCACCACTTGCATGAGTTGAGGTTCGGTTTGGGTGCCACATAATGCAATTGCTGGCGCCATTTCTTCTCTCCCACCGCCTGCCCCGCCTGGATGAATCTTGGGCACAACTTTATTCCACACTCTGCCAAAGTTGGCAGCCTATAAAGGCCCCAAATGGGGGCCACTCGGTTAGGCCGCGTGCCGCGCCTAGGTGGCATCCGGATGGGACTTTAGGTGGTGCGGCCGAGGCTAGGTGACAAGGCAGCGTGACGTGATGGCAGCACGGTGACGAACTTAGGTGCGCAGCGATGACAGCTATGTACTCAAAGGCTCCCGTTTCTATTAGGCAATAACCAGGATGTCACAAATTTGGATCCCATCATCTAATGCGGATGAAGAAAGAACCCACAATCTCTTGCCAATTAAAATGCAACTCACAAGTAAAGTAAATATGTGCGCAATTTATTGCCAAATTAGATTTGTTTCCACATAAATATTAAGGGACGTAGGCCTATTATACTTTCGAAAATAAAATAAAAGGGATCAATGGATTCTAAAATTTGGTATGATGAGTGTATAATCAACATATAAAAAGTGATGTTGGTCATAGTATTAATTAAGAATTGACCGCACTAAAAGGAAAATATGAACCATTAACCCAACGTAAATAAATCAATAGCTATTTTCTGATAAAGAGTTCGTATTGACAATTACTAATTTGTTTGATTTGATATCAGATATAAACAAAGAAGTACTGTGTCATGCTAATATCTCCATGCCAAGACATGAGGCTAAATTTTAACATGGCACGACAATAATAGTATGCGGCGCGACATCGCAATTTATGTGCATGAGTGTCCTGCTGCTTGGCGCAACCACAAGAGTTTATACCCAGATTTATTACGTTATATTGAGGGTGAAAATCTTTTATATGTGTCCCTTGGTATCGAGACGCTAACAATAGTACCTTGTGGAGATAGAGGATCCAAATTCGTACATTCCACGACCATATCTTATTTCAACTGCCTCAATTGGAATCAACTACTGTACTTGCATCTATTCCCCTTTTCATTTAACGAACAGCGATACATGATGTTTCTTGAGAAGCATGACACCCGACATTGATTTGTACTTAAGATATCCTACACTTCTTTTTCGTAGTTAAAGGCAGCAGTTATAGTTTGCTTTTGGTATCCATAAGATGATTTACTTTCACTTGAATGAATTACTGCAACCTCGTGTACGTCTGATCCTTGCATCATCGAGATACAAACAGCCCGTGTTTGAACTATCCGAGGTCACCTGGGTGTCTTGCAGGTCAGGAGATTCACTTATTCAAGCCGGCTATCTTTTATGAAAACAACTAAAATACTCCAAATTGTTACAAAAGATATAATAACATAAAAGCTTTGTTGCTCTCGCACATCACAACAGAATTACACAGGAAACGCTATAGCGACGAGTCGCCATTATTCATCTCAAACAATACCCGCCGAGGTTGGAGGACGCCCTTGAACCACTTTAATCTATATGCTGCACGCCCAAGAGCTAAGACACTTAAAAGATCGCGACCACAGTTGCTTCCTGCATGCACGTTGCACTGATGCCGAATCTCAATCCATGAAGGTTGGCGGGGGCAGGGGCGGAGGAGACGAGCTTTGCCGGCCAATGGGTCCAGAAGGAGGAACTGATCCTTTGGGAAGTACACTGAAATGAAAAGACGTTCCTTCGGATTTGACGAGACTAGGGAGTTTCCTTGCGACGAGCAGTCTCGCCTCAGCAGTAGGGAAGAAAGTCGGGCCCAACGGCAAAACCATCAGCAAGATCATTGTCGCGACCTAATTTTTCGGAGTACCCCACCTAGATCTTAGGTTAATGGATTACTAAGCTTAGACTTAGCTCGAGCTCTCCCAAGCCCATACCAATTCGCGACTTAATTTTAAATATCTAGCATGCAAAAAGGAGTCGCCACTAATCAGTTTGCGGTAGGTCGATTAGACACCTAAGTAAAGTAATGTGAGTTTTACTTTACTTCTACGAACCAGAGATTGTAAGTTCGGGGACTTGATTACGCTAGATTTCTCTAACGCCCTTTCGGTACCTTTCTTTTTATTCTTGAAAAATGTTTGGCAAGCAGCTTGAATTGATTTTAATTATCTCCCTAACATGTGAGGTGATCATGCGGGTGCGCAAACCACCAATTTAGTACTCAAGAAAGCAAATAAGAAAAATGCAGGACTTACCTCATAGCAACGAAAGCATTTGCAATGTTAAGTCAGAATTCACATCAACAATCCTAGATATGATTTCTAATTAACAAGCAATCACTCAATTTTTTGTTTTTTCAATTATTCAATGAGAATCATGCAATGCATTTAATCTAACATGAAATAATACGACATGGCAACATGATCTAGACTATATAATATGAGCGAAGTAATTCCTAAAGAAATGCGATAATTAAATGCAATCTAAATGACCGAATGACCTAGCTCTAATGACGGGCAAATTCTAATTTAAATGAACCCAATTCTATATGACGTGCATTTTATGAATCTAATCCTAATGATGTGTGCATGACATTTTTTATTTTATTTTTTCTAAGGGAATGTAATTTATTCTAAAGCATGCAAAAATGCAAAAATGCAAAAATGATCTAGCTAGATCAAGATTCTATCTAATTTAAACTAAGGATTAAGTCATATTAAATCCTAACTTTAAACTAAACATTATCTTAATCTAAAATGCAATTTATCTAAAAAGATGACCTAACTTTAAAATGGAACATGCAATTCTAACCTTATATGCATAATGATTTTTTTGTGTTTTTCTTTATGGAATTCGAATTAAAACTAACACGTGATTAAACATGCAACTCAAATAAAAACTAACAACATGAATGAATGCACTTTTTGTTTTTTATATTTTTTCTAAATTTGAAATAAAATCCCTATTCTAGATATGCAAGATAACAAAACAAACTGAATCCTAATTTAAATATTTTTTGGATTTTCTTAGTGGTTTTTCAAAACAAGCAATTATCAACTAAACATTAAATCTAAACAACGAAGATATTCAACAAATAAAGGATTAAAATAATCGAAAAAATAACATGTTGTCTCACAGGTCAAATTAGCGATTATTCTAACCCTAATTATCACGACAAAGATCTTCAAAATAACTAAAAATCTGATCCGAAGTCTTACGGATCAAATTAATAATTATATTGATTGCAATTAAAATCCTGCTAAAAAGCCCAACAATTAATATAATTAGAAAAATGACCCGATGTCTCTCGAGTCAAATTAATAATTAAGATAATTCTAGACTAAACCCCTGTCACGCCCCGAACTCCAAGACACGTGAACAACCAGCCATGGTCGTGGGAATTGCGACACTCCCAGGTTGTGCCGCCGACCCGAATTGATTTAATAAGCGCATGCGGAACGTATTAAGAACCCCCAACAAAATAAAAGCGGGATAGAACAGTAGGAATAAAATTAATTTAATACAATCCAACATACTATCACAAAATCAACCAGGGTTTACATACAACCAAAATGAATCAGAGTCTATGTGCATCAAAAAGGAGTAGACTGCACCCTAGGGGTCGACCCATCAAAAAGAAAGAAAAGTCCTAAGACTACTAGCCGGACTCGATCGTCAATCCCCCATCTTCAAGCTCTGACACTTCTTGACCATCTGCATCGACAGTCCATCATTCTCCACTGGCCCCATCACCTACGGCCCTGAAATATTTTCCCACAACGAGGTGAGACATTATCTCAGCAAGTTCACCACTCCTAAGCCCCTATTAGAAAGAAAATACACCCCAGCATGACTTAGCCACACATTAAGAAGACTTACCTCGCAATAGTCCGCGCCTGCAGGTTAGCATAGTTCATATTATTCAATCACGTGCAAATATAACAATTAAATAAAGCACGGCAAATCACATCATCAACCAATCAACCACTTGGATCATCTCAGCGATCAATCGGCTCGGCCGATTACATGTCATTCAGCAAACCGATCAGTGCTCCCAACCACTACCCTAAGGGTAGACTCAACAAATCAGTGGTAACCACGGCCCCACGTGGCACGACCTTTAATAAGATGGTTAATAGCTAGTGGCATCACGGCCCCACTCGGCACGGCCTCCAATAGGCGGTCAATTACTAGTGGCATCACGGCCCCACTCGGCACGGCCTCTAATAGGCGATCAATTACTAGTGGCATCACAGCCCCACTCGGCACGGCCTCTACTAGGTCAATTACTAGTGGCATCACGGCCCCACTCGGCACGGCCTCTAATAGGTGGTCAATTACAACCAAAACCCCACCAATTTCTACAATTGGAATTTCTACCCAAAACCCCTAATTTACGCAATCACACTCAATTCGCCATAAATCAAGCATCAAATTAAAATTCTAACATCACAGCAGCGATCGGCACGAAATTACGAGCAACCTAGGCTAAAAATAAATTTTCTTTCTTTTTTTTTTTTTTTCGGAATATAAAATAATAATATTTTAATAATTTCGAAAATTGATATTTTATTATATTATTAAATAATTCCGAAATAACAATAAATCAAAAATAAATTCCTTTAAGTCACATCAAGCTTACTTTAAACACTAGATTAGCTTTAACTTAAACATACTTTAAGCTAATTAAACATCTTAATATAATCTACACTTAAATAAATTAAACTAACCGCCTAAGCAAGCTTAATTCAAACTAAACACGCTTAAGGCATAATTAACCGGCTAATCAAAGATTAGTGAGATAAACTCACGGATTTGAACGCCGCTTAGCTCGGATCGAAGAGGGTGACGCCGGGATCGATTTTCCCCAAAGCCGATCTCGCATCCGGGGCCGGGAAGGGGGGCGAAAAGAGCTCGGAAGTGGCTGGAAACCCACAAATCCGAAGGCTGACCGGCGGCTGGATGGGGGGCCGGCAAGGCTGGTTGGCGGCGGCTTGGGCGGGGGAAGGGGTGAGGGAGCGGCGGAGGGCTGGGCGGTTGCGGACGGTGGACGGCGGAGGCACGACGAGGCGCGGCTGGTCGAGGGAGGCGGCGGAACTTCGGGCGCGAGCTAAGGGGCGGCGCGGTTTGCGACGGCGAGGCACGACGGCGGCCGGGCGGTGCGGCAGCGGGCGACGGTGCGGTGACGGCGCGGGCGACGGCGCAGCGACGGCGCGGACGACGAGTAACGGGCGTGGCTGGGCGATCGACGGTCTGCAGCTTTCCCGTCTTCTTCCTTTTTCCTTTTCTTTTCTTTCTTTCCCCTTTTTCCCCCTTCTTCTCTCTCCTAGGCTAGAGGTTGAAAAAGAAATCCTCACCCTCCACTTGTCACCACCTCCTTCTCCCTAGCCACATCACCATGACATCATGTGGGTGATGTCATCTTCCACTATCCTTTCCCACAACTTCTCTCAATGGTTGCACTTCACTTTTCCGCCGGGGTCCAATTTTTTTGCACAATCTAATTCCTTCAATTTCTTAATCAATTCTCTTCTAATTGAGTCCAATTAAAATCCATAAAATTAATCCAAGATCCTATTAAGATTTGTGACATAACCGGGCCTCCAATTTTTAATTTCAATTTCAATTTTCACGGTTAAATTCAATGCGTGCGATTTCAGCACGTCTGATCCACTGAGTAGCTTTCAGGGAAATTTTCTTACATCCGACCCGAGGGTGATCGGTCCCCGAGCCTGACACATCAAAATCCCTTAATTGCTTCACCCAATAGACCAGTCCTCACGCGAGTGGCCAACTCA
This sequence comes from Eucalyptus erythrocorys, assembly GCA_014182555.1. NCBI lineage: Eukaryota > Viridiplantae > Streptophyta > Magnoliopsida > Myrtales > Myrtaceae > Eucalyptus > Eucalyptus erythrocorys. Next base: position 22,217,893 of record CM024597.1, read on the forward strand.
GAAGGACGACTACACACACAGATGAATCGTCCGGTTCAATTGACTGAAAATAAATTTAAGAAAATTCGAGATGTCACAACTCTTCCCCTCTTATAGAAATTTCGTCCTCGAAATTTAAACCATTACAAATTCTTAAGCAAGAAGATAGGGGTACAATTGTCTTATCGATTCTTCGGTCTCCCAGGTTGCTCCTTCAGTTCCGTGGTGTTGCCAGAACACTTTGACCATTGGGATGGTCCTGGTGCGCAGCTGTTGTTCCTTGCGATCCACAATCCGAACTGGGCTTTCAACATACGACACCCTGTCGTCCACGTCTAATTCCTCGAAATTTAGAACGTGTGTCGGGTCAGGTTCATACTTCCTCAACATCGACACGTGAAAGACGTCATGCACCTGTGACAACTTCAGCGGCAGTGCAAGACGATACGCCAGAGTCCCTATTCTTTCCAAGATCTCGAAGGGACCTACGTACCTCGGGCTCAGCTTTCCTTTTGTGCCAAAGCGGGAAGTACCTCTCACCGATGACACCTTCAAGAAGACGTGCTCACCAACCTGAAATTCCAACGGCCTTCGGCGCTTATCCGCATAGCTTTTCTGGCGGCTCTGAGCGGTCTTTAATCTGTCTCTGATAACTGCAACTGCTTCCACTGATTGTTGGACCAACTCTGGGCCAGTGATCTTTCTTTCCCCGACCTCATCCCAGCACACTAGCGTCCTGCACACTCTGCCATACAATGCTTCGAAAGGGGCCATCTGAATACTCTGTTGGTAACTGTTGTTGTAGGCGAACTCGACTAGATGAAGCTGTTCTTCCCAACTTCCCTTGAAGTCCAAGACACAAGCCCTTAGCATGTCCTCGAAGATCTGAATCGTCCTTTCGGACTGGCCATCTGTCTGCGGGTGATAAGCCGTACTATATTGCAATTTCGTCCCTAACGCTGACTGGAGGCTCTTCCAAAAGGCGGCGGTGAATCTTGGGTCCCTGTCGGAAGTGATCGTGACCGGCACCCCATGCATACGGACTATGTGACGGACGTACAAGTCTGCGTGCCTATCCAAGCTGAGGTCCCTTCAAACCGCGATAAAGTGTGCCGACTTCGTCAATCTGTCGACCACTACCCATATTGAATCATTTCCTCTCTGGCTCCTCGGTAGTCCCGTCACAAAGTCCATCGTAATATGCTCCCACTTCCACTCTGGGATCTCCAAGGGTTGCAGAAGTCCTCCTGGCTTACAATGCTGAGCTTTCACCTGCTGACACGTCAAACACTTGGCAACGTGCTTGGCGATGTCCGCCTTCATGCCACACCACCAGTAGTGTTGACGCAGATTCTGGTACATCTTGGTACTACCAGGATGAATACTGTAACTGCTACGATGTGCTTCTGACAAAATCCCCTCCCTAAGCTCCACATCGTCAGGTACAACCAATCGTCCTTGGAATCTCAATGTTCCATCATCAGAAATCCGGAAGCCCACTTTCCTCTTCTCTGAGTCCTCGTGTACGATCTGCTGAACATATGGATCTATCTGCTGAAGCTCCCCGATTCGACCCGCACTTCGGCTCAATCCCGAGGGTGGCCATAAGGCTCGAAAGGTGGCCTACCTCGAACTTGAAACTCGAATCTCGAGCTCCCTCAAGTAGACTCCACTCCTTGAGTACCATGTGGGCAACCGAAGACTTTCTACTCAAGGCATCGGCGACCTTGTTTGCCTTTCCAGGATGGTACAGGATCTCACAGTCATAGTCTTTTAGGAGCTCCATCCATCGACGCTGTCTCATATTCAACTCCCTTTGAGAGAACAAGTACTTAAGACTCTGATGGTCGATGAAGATCTGAAATCTTTCCCCGCACAAGTAGTGCCTCCAAATCTTAAGGGCAAAGATGATGGCTGCAAGCTCCAAGTCATGCGTCGGGTAATTCAACTCATGAGGCCTCAACTGTTGGGATGCATACGGGACAACTCGACCATGCTGCATCAACACGCAACCCAATCCTTTAATCGACGCATCACTGTAGATTTCAAATCCTCCCGGACCTGATGGAATAGTGAGTACCGGTGCAGTAGTCAGCTTTCGCTTGAGCTCCTGGAAACTACTCTCGCACTTATCTCGTCCATACAAACTTCTCTTCCTTCTTCGGCCAGTCTTGTCATCGGCGATGCCAACCTTGAAAACCCTTCCACGAACCGTCTGTAATACCCCGCTAAACCCAGAAAACTCCTGATCTCCGTCACTGAAGTCGGTCTCGGCCAATTGATCACCGCTTCAATCTTGGCTGAATCCACCGAGATTCCTTCTCCAGAGATGACGTGACCCAGAAAAGCCACACAAATTAGCCAAAACTCGCACTTACTGAACTTAGCATACAACTCATGATCTCTCAAGGTCTGGAGCACAATCCTCAAGTGCCTTTCATGATCCTCCATACTCCTCGAATACACCAAGATGTCGTCGATGAAGACAATTACGAACCGATCCAAATACTCCTTGAACACCCGGTTCATTAGATCCATGAAAGCAGTGGGGCATTCGTCAACCCAAACGGCATCACAAGTAAACTCATAATGGCCATATCGAGTGCGAAATGCCGATTTCGGTATATCTTCCTTCTTGATCCTCGGTGATGATATCCCATCCTCAAGTCGATCTTAGAAAATATCGACGCTCCCCGAAGCCGACGATCAAACAAATCATCAATCCTTGGCAACGGATATTTATTCTCAATGGTTACCTGGTTGAGCTGTCGGTAGTCGATGCATAAACGCAATGAACCATCCTTCTTCTTCACAAACAACACCGGTGCTCCCCATGGTGATGCACTCGGACGAATAAACCCCTTATCTAGCAACTCTTGCATTTGCACCTTTAGCTCCTTAAGTTCCGACAAGGCCATCCGATAAGGTGCTTTGGAGATAGGCTCGATCCCGGGGGCTAGCTCAATTACAAATTCTACCTCCCTCTCTGGTGGCAAACCCAATAACTCCTTCGGGAACACGTCTGGAAACTCTTGCACCACTGAGATGTCCTCTAACTTCGACTCCTCTACCGTCGTGTCCACGACGGTCGCTAGGTAACCTTGGCAACCCCGGTCTAACAAGCGGGTTGCCTCAAGTGAAGAGATTAAGGAAATCGAGGGTCCTCCCCGACTCCCAACGAACTCGAAACTCTCACCCCTAATGGGTTAAACCGAATCGCCTTGCGATAACAGTCCATCTTGGCTCGTTGCTTGGTGAGCCGGTCCATACCAATTATCACATCAAAATCATACATGGCCAGTACTATCAAATCTATCCTCCCCTCTCTCTCACCAATCACTAACTTGCAACCAAGGCAACCCACCGTAGCTAACACATTATCTTTCAACGGCGTAGATATACTCATCACAAAATCCAACAATTCAGGAATTAACTCTACCAACTTAGCAAATCTTTCAGCTATAAACGAATGCGAAGCTCCAAGATCAAACAAAGCATAAGCGGGTTGGTCGTTCTGTAAGACCATACCTATGACCACATTAGGCGCATCCTCCGCCTGTCCTCTAGTAAGTGCATAGGCCCTTCCCTGAGCTAGAGGTCGGTTCGGTCCACTCGGCGGCATGATCTGCGGCGTGAATCCTCTATTCTGACCGAGCGGTGGCGGCGGTGGCAACTGCGGCTGTCTCATCGGCCTCTTGGGGCAAGCTTTAGCAATGTGGCCCTGCTGGCCACACTCAAAATAGGCACCCGTCCTAAGAGGGCACGGGGCTGAGCCATGTCGCCTCCCACACGCATGACATGCCCCACTGAAGCTATATGATGACTTCCCCACTCCACCCTTCCTGTTGGGTGGAATAGGGTACCTCCCTCCAGGCATCAGCCTCTTCCCAAACCGATTGTTATCCCTATTCGAACTAAATCGCGATCCAGAGGCGGCAGCTCTCTCATTCTGATCCTTCTCTATCATCTGGGCCCACTTGTAGAGGTCATTGTACTCTTTCAGGTCTAGAGGTACCAACAAGCTCCTCACCTCCGGTCGGAATCCATCCCTAAACCTTCAAGCTCGGTCGGCCGGTCGCTGGACCAACTCAGGAGCATACTTCGACAGGTCGGCGAACTTCGCCTCATACTGATCAACCGTCATCGTACCCTGACGAAGACGCTGAAACTCGGCCATCTTCACCTCCCCGGCACACTCGAAAAATACTTGTCATTGAAGACTTCAAGAAAGGCGTTCCACTCCGGGACCACGCCCTCAGGGAATACAATTCTCCTGTTTGTCCTCCACCAGGTAGCTGCGGTCCCCCTCAACTGGTAGGCTACTAGGACAACTTTTTCTGCTTCAGAGCACAGCAGCAACTCAAAAGCGTTCTCCAGCTCTAAGATCCAAAGTGCTGCTGCTTCGGGATCTCCAGCTCCCGTGAATGTTGGCGGGTTCATCCTCAGGAAATGCTGTACCAACTTCTGTCTAGCCCTCCCAACTTCCACATTCTCGGGTGGAATCTCATCGGGTCCTCCTCTCCCTCTTGGTCGGCAACCGGCGCGGCGGCGCGCGGCGAGCAAAGGGGCATTGGCGGCATTGGCTGTGTTCACTGCAGTGGCGATAGCAACAGCCTGCTGATCCATCCTGTCCCTCATCGCCTCAAGCATGTGCATGATCCCCACAAATCTCTAATCCTCCTGGGCTGCTGCACTGACTGGAGGTACAGCTGCACCACTTACACTGGTCCCGGCACTGGTCCCGGCCTGTGCTCCTCTCGAGGCACCACGGCCACCAATCCTCAACGAAGACCCACCTCGAAACACGGGCCCTGCTACCCTCTTCCGAGCAGCTCTCGGCACTCGGTCACTCATACCGGAGGCTCAAACAGACGCCTATTGGCGAATTCCAATACCCCATTAGAAATGAGTAACCTCACAATCAATTTAACAAACAACTAACAATCACATGCATTAGAATAAGTAAGGTCTTTCCTACTAACTATCCCATGACTCATCGCCCTTATCACTCCATACACAGACCAGGCTCTGATACCACTTAAACAGGGTTGTCAAGCCCCAAACTCCGAGACACGTGAACAACCCGCCATGGTCGTGGGAATTGCGACACTCCCAGGTTGTGCCGCCGACCCGAATTGATTTAATAAGCGCATGCGGAACGTATTAAGAACCCCCAACAAAATAAAAGCGGGATGGAACAGCAGGAATAAAATTAATTTAATACAATCCAACATACTATCACAAAATCAACCAGGGTTTACAAACAACCAAAATGAGTCAGAGTCTATGTGCATCAAAAAGGAGTAGACTGCACCCTAGGGGTCGACCCATCAAAAAGAAAGAAAAGTCCTAAAACTACTAGCCGGACTCGATCGTCAATCCCCCATCTTCAAGCTCTGACACTTCTTGACCATCTGCATCGACAGTCCATCATTCTCCATTGGCCCCATCACCTACGGCCCTGAAATATTTTCCCACAACGGGGTGAGACATTGTCTCAGCAAGTTCACCCCTCCTAAGCCCCTATTAGAAAGAAAATACACCCCAGCATGACTTAGCCATACATTAAGAAGACTTACCTCGCAATAGTCCTCGCCTGCAGGTTAGCATAGTTCATATTATTCAATCACGTGCAAATATAACAATTAAATAAAGCACGGCACAATCACATCATCAACCAATCAACCACTTGGATCGTCTCAGCGATCAATCGGCTCGGCCGATTACATGTCATTCAACAAACCGATCAATGCTCCCAACCACTACCCTAAGGGTAGACTCAACAAATCAGTGGTAATCACGGCCCCACGTGGCACGACCTTTAATAAGGTGGTTAACAGCTAGTGGCATCACGGGCCCACTCGGCACGGCCTCCAATAGGCGGTCAATTACTAGTGGCATCACGGCCCCACTCGGCACGGCCTCTAATAGGCGGTCAATTACAGCCAAAACCCCACCAATTTCTACAATTGGAATTTCTACCCATAACCCCTAATTTACGCAATCACACTCAATTCGCCACAAATCAAGCATCAAATTAAAATTCTAACATCATAGCAGCGATCAGCATGAAATTCTGAGCAACCGAGGCTAAAAATAAATTTTTCTTTCTTTTTTTTTCGGAATATAAAATAATAATATTTTAATAATTTCGAAAATTGATATTTTATTATATTATTAAATAATTCCGAAATAACAATAAATCAAAAATAAATTCCTTTAAGTCACATCAAGCTTACTTTAAACACTAGATTAGCTTTAACTTAAACATACTTTAAGCTAATTAAACATCTTAATATAATCTATACTTAAATAAATTAAACTAACCACCTAAGCAAGCTTAATTCAAACTAAACACGCTTAAGGCATAATTAACCGGCTAATCAAGGATTAGTGAGATAAACTCACGGATTTGGACGCCGCTTAGCTCGGATCGAAGAGGGCGACGCCGAGATCGATTTTCCCCAAAGCCAATCTCGCGTCCGGGGCCGGGAAGGGGGACGAAAGAGCTCGGAAGTGGCTGGAAACCCACAAATCCGAAGGCCGACCGGCGGGCCGGGACGGGGGGCCGGCGAGGCTGGTTGGCGGCAGCTTGGGCGGGGGAAGGGGTGAGGGAGCGGGGGAGGGCTGGGCGGCTGCGGACGGTGGACGGCGGAGGCACGACGGGGCGCGGCTGGTCGAGGGAGGCGGAGGAACTTCGGGCGTGAGCTAAGGGGCGGCGTGGTTTGCGACGGCGAGGCACGACGGTGGCCAGGCGGTGCGACGGCGGGCGACGTGGGCTGGGCGGCGGCGCGGCGACGGCGCGGGCAACGGCGCGGACGACAAGTGGCGGGCGTGGCTGGGCGGTCGACGGTCTGCAGCTTTCCCCTCTTCCTTCGTTTTTCCTTTTCTTTTCTTTCTTTCCCCTTTTTCCCCCTTCTTCTCTCTCCTAGGCTAGAGGTTGAAGAAGAAATCCTCACCCTCCACTTGTCACCACCTCCTTCTCCCTAGCCACATCACCATGACATCATGTGGGTGATGTCATCTTCCACTATCATTTCCCACAACTTCTCTCAATGGTTGCACTTCACTTTTCCGCCGGGGTCCAATTTTTTTGCACAATCTAATTCCTTCAATTTCTCAATCAATTTTCTTCTAATTGAGTCCAATTAAAATCCATAAAATTAATCCAAGATCCTATTAAGATTTATGACATAACCGAGCCTCCAATTTTTAATTTCAATTCCAATTTTCACGGTTAAATTCAATCTGGTGCGATTTCAGCACGCCTGATCCACTGAGTAGCTTTCAGGGAAATTTTCTTGCATCCGACCCGAGGGTGATCAGTCCCCGAGCATGACACATCAAAATCCCTTAATTGCTTCACCCAATAGACTAGTCCTCACGCGAGTGGCCAACTCAGAAGGACGACTACACGCACAGATGAATCGCCCGGTTCAATTGACTGAAAATAAATTTAAGAAAATTCGGGATGTCACAACCCCTATGGATAATGCCTACAAAACTCACAAATATTAATATTCAATATTGCAACTTAAATGAATAAACTTAAAAATATGGACAAAGTAAAGCAAAATAAAAGTAAAAACTACCTAATCAATTTTCCTTTTTCTTTTCTTGGTTCTTTTTGTTTTCTTCACCAACAACTGGTTGCTTCGGTGGGTCACCAGGGATGGGATCACCGACGTTCGAGATCTTGGCAAAGGGTGCTCTGGCGAGGGCACCAGGAGCGGCGCGATGACAATGAGGCAGCAGGGAACGTCGCGGGTCTGCTCGGGTTCGAGGCGAAGCGGAGAGCGGGAACGGGGGTGCTGTGGGGGTTCGACGTCACGGGACCTCGGTGCGGTGATGGCGTCACGGGAGCTCAACGCAGCGACCAACGGGCGTCGGGCGGTCACCATGGACAGAGGCGCGCGATGGTGGGCGTTGTGGATCGCGGGTGAGGCGCGGCGACTCGACGTCGGAACTGGGTCGGAGGCGACCCGCGGGCACGCGGTGGCGCGGGGGAGTCGGATCGGCGGTAGTGCGGAAGCTGGGTTGGCGATCGTGGATGCTCGGGGGCTCGGACGGAGGACTCCGGGTGCGGGCGCCAGACTTCGACAATCGATCCTGGGTTGCGGGTCGGGGAGGCCGAAGTAGCTCTAGGTGGACCGGCGTTGCGGGTCTTTCTGGCTCGCGATCCAAGTCACTCGATCGGAGGCGGGGAGGAATAAACGCAGACCGGTGCTCGGCGAGAGGCAGACGTGGGTCGTCAGCAGCAAACAAAAGGCGGATTCGAGTCTGCAGCTGGAGAACAAAACAGAGCCGGCGAGCGTGAGGGAGACAATGAACAAGAAAACGTCCCCTCACCTCTCGCCTTTTACCTTTTTTCCCTTCTCTCTCTCTCACGTCACTCTCCCTTTCTTTTTTTCTTTTGACTTTTCTTAAGCTTTTCCTCCCCTCTCTCTCTCTACTTCTTCCACAAAAAACCGAAGCCCTATTCTCTGTTTTCTCTCTTTTCACTTTTCAATTTTTTCACCCCAAGAAGCCCCCTTTTTCCAAAGCCTTGCCTTCCCTATTTATAGAGCGAAAAGAAAACAAATCCCAAAGATTTCATATGTCGACTCAGCAACCGAAGATAATCTAAAATTTTTTTGTTGAATATTTTCCAGATAATTCCCTCAACCATTAAAGATAAAGTTCCGTTATCCAACCTTAAAATCTTTTGAAATCTCCATCCACAACAAAATATTTTAGATTATTCCTTATCCTCCTTAATATTCCTAATGATTTTATCACCAAAAGACTAAAGATAAGATTGCAAATTTGATTTTTTGAAATCCCAAAAAACCACCGTAATATCGCCTCAAATCTCAATTTCTCATTAATTAATTAATTAATAAAAAGAACAACGAGCTTGGGCTAATTTGCTCCTTCCATGGGCCTAGCCCGACCTGCCGAACTAGAGCTCAGAAATATTAATTCGAACCCATCCATCACCGGCCCAACATAAATGCAAATTAAAAACTAAATGCACCTAACACTCTATGTTATACAATTAGCCTATGATTTTTAATGCAATAAATAACTAAATGGGTCGTAAAAATTTAGGTGTCAACAATCATCCTTGAGCATTTTGCACCACGACTCTTCATTGTTCTTTCCCTCTCTGACTCAAATGTATGTTTTGTGGACTTCTCTAGGGTTTGTATATTTGTATATACTAATATCTCTTGAAAAAGCAACAATTTCTATGGGTGGAATAGTGGAAGTTGTCATATAGAATTAAAATTTCACTTTCTTTCTAAATACTTGCAAAAAAGAGGTCGGCGCAGATGCGCGTGTACATAAGGAAAAATTGGTTTTATTTGTGTTATTTTGGGAAAAGAAAAATTGAGGGCGGAAGATGCTTTGGATTTGCTATAATACGTTTATGCACGTAATCGCTGTCATGACAATTTAGTGAGGACTTGACATGGGAAATGAATGAAAATGGAACTGAGAAAGAGCTGGACATAACGTTAAAATAATGGAAGGTCTTTTTATTAGTAAATGATATATATATATATATATATATATATATATATATATATATAGCCACGTGTGACAAATTTGTAACTTAACATTTAATATTATTAAAGTATCTCATACCATTTGTTTACAAGATTTATATATTTATTATATACATATAGCATTTCTCCACTTATTAATTTAAGCTTTAGAGTTAGATATTCTAATGAAATATCAAAACCAGATTCCAACAGATTAAACAATTACGACTGGTTGAAAAATTACGTCACCAAAGTGAAAGCTGCATGAACATAATGGCACATGCGGTGACCTCTTTTCCATACATGTATGTGCATCGAATTACTCAAAAAGATTTTTGTCATTGGTTTCCAAATAGACCATTATTTGGCTGGTGAAGTGATTTTTTACGACTTAAATTGCGAATAAAATTCCTCCAAAACGGACAGAAGATCCAAGTACTTTATGGAGAAGGAAAATGAAGACCATAGTACGAGGGAACCAAGTAAGAAAGAAGCACATATAGATTATGCACGTCTACGTCCGCCTCTTCCTTTTGCTTCCAAAGCGAGTAGCGCACATTTTCATTTCAATTTTCTATGTCATGTTTTGGTGTCGAACTTTCGCTACGATGACTTTGATTGCAATATGCACGTCATAACTTAAGTTGCCATCAGGAATGTGAGTGGACTATACTTTATATACACAACAATGATTTGTGAGTGATCAATGAGTCGACCTATCTCAAAATTGGCCGTCGAACTGACTTGTGCAGCCTACGTGACAAGGCATTCCAAATTGCCAGAGGAAAAGGTACGATAACACGGCACCCTCTTAGACAATGTCAAAAGCCTAATGGACACCTATATCATGCCACTTCCAAACGAGCCCGCACCTTTCTTTCCCCCCTTCGTCATGTAATAAGCACGTCTCCTCGTCATATCATGCCACTGCGCTCCCTCCCTTTTTCTCCAAGGGCTCGACCCACCAAATTCATTACGTCGGTGATTGTAGATATGTAGAGAGGTTCTGTTTCGTTGCAGATGAGGTGTATGACACAGTGACAGTACGTTTAGGTGTCAGATTCCTAGGGTTTCACGTACCACTTTCTCCTTACCTTCCCCAAAGCATGACGCTCGTGCAGTAGATTGCGTCACTCAATCTCCCAGTAGGTTCCTCACTAAGCCGAAACATCCATAACGGGAGATTGATGTCCGTTATGGTCCCTACTCGTGTTGAAGTGTGCGGTGTGCAGTGTGCGAAAGGGCTTCGGAAGAGGAGGATGAGCACGAAATCCGGTGCAAATGTTCGTATATGTCGCTCAATCTCAAGTTCTCTATGTTCGTTTTAGGTAACCAACTTTTCTTTGAGCCACGTCCCAAAATTCATTCAAGCGATTTCGAATTCCTACAGTGTTTTTCTTTTATGTGATTTACCTGCAGTGGTTTAAGCCATCTACCGGCATTTACTTTATCAACTTTGGATTAGCGATCTGTCCGACAACTCAAACTTTTCTATAAGTTACCGACTCTTAATAAACGAAGAAAATCCCTTAGCCAGCTCCTCAGATTGGCAATTGGCACGTCAATGGAGGCCAGTAATGGACTCGATGGAGGTGGCGGCTGAGAGCGACGCAGCAGGGCCCCCGAGGAGGGCACCACAGACATGGGCAGAGGCAGAGGAAAGAGCAGGACAGGGAGAGAGTGGTGGAACAACGAGAGGGGCTAGAACTTGCATCAAGTGGCGGACACAATGTGCCAAATAATCTTCCGCACTACCACGCTCATTTGCACTTCTGGCATTACTATCTATTGCTGAAAATCTTGATTCTTCGAAAGAAAGTCAAACTCTATTCAATAAACGGCAGATGATCAAGTGAGTAGGACCAGCGCCGGTGCTGCAGCTTCTCTTCCGTTTATTTTCAGCTTGTGGCCCATATCTGTATGTAATAATCCACATAATCATTCAAGTTCTTTAAAAAAAAAAAAAAAACAATCGGTGGCAAGTGTGCCAGTAAATAGTGTATTTCATGTTCGCACTCCTGATTACAACAGAAATGGCAAATCCCAAGCTGCATGGTAGCTAAAAAGGCCACTTCAATGTAGCCAAAAGAAAAAGAAAGCGATGGTGTTCTAAACAATGAAGTCGAGGGTGAATAAGGCCACTTGAATCCACCGGACACTCCTAACAAGCTTTAGTCCTGCAAGAGTGAGGAAACTGAAAGTGATTTACAAGACTAACCATTGAGGCTCTTCGTTTCCATATAGGGATCGTGGAGCGCTGTCCTCACAAACCCTACTTAATACATGTTGAACATGATGAAAGGCTGAAAGTTTCAAGAGAAATTCATGTTGTAGCAAGATGGATTGCAGGGATAAGGACAGTCAATTTGCTTCACTGCTCTTCTGTTGAAGTACCAGTCTCCCACTGACTCTGCAATTGTCTGCATAAAACAAGGAAATAGGTGCCATTGATCCACTGAAGAGGAATAGGGGGATTAACCAGGTTTAGCAAACATTAGCTGCACCTAAACTATCACATTCACTCACTGATTTCTTGATAAAAAAGGAACCCATAATCAAGTGGCCATTAGATAATTTGTGCCAGTGAGGTTGCATGTTGGCATCAGTGCTTACTTTGTAAGTTCCTGTTGAACTCAGATTGTGATTAAACTTCATATACCTTATTGTCAATTCTTGGGGAATTAGGTGAGTGCCAAGTCTCGGCAATCCATGTTTGGCAATGAATAAAGCAAGAATTGATGAACATCCCCCCTTCCTTGCTTTTCTGGAACTCACTAATTGCCCTCAGCAATGAATTCCGGAAACCTGTTTGACACAAGTTTGAAGAAAATCACATATACTGATCTCGAAATATTTTTTTAAGTTTCTTGTCGTTGCTTCATTCATTAAAAATATGTTCATCAAAAATAACTGACGGAAGTCTAGATAAGCTACTGAACAAGTTCCTAATTTATGAAATGACCAGTACCAGCTTTGTTCCCTCCATCAACATTGTTAGGTTTCAGACATCTGCTTAATCCCACCTTGCCTAGATATGGGTCATTGCATGATAGATAAAGTCTTGCACAACTTTAAACTAGCAATAACTGTTTTTAACTTTTGAAGCCATGTAGGTGCAGGAGAACCACCACTAAAGTGGACGGTATAGTGCTGACATTAGGCTTTCATTTAGATATTTCTCTATGTTATGTAACTTTTTCTATCCAACACATATCTCATTCATAAATACAAATGAATAAAGTAAAACAGTGCTCCTTTTATAAGAATATAATATACTACTTTTGTTGGCATGCACGATATTTTTACATAATAATGCATTTAGAATTTCAGTCAATACAATTTTCGAAGTAGAGAATTCATCATCCACATATTTGTTCTAATTGAATGGTATAAGCTGGAGTATCAATTAAAAATAAATCTATGTAAAGCTTGCACATTAAAATGAGCCATGGGGCGCAACCACATGCTAGCAATACCCACTTCTATAGATAGACAGATAAATAGATCCAGACATGCATATCAAGTTGAATGATGCAGCCAGTTATTCCAGGTGATAATCATGGTACACCAATAAAAGGCTGGTTTCCTAAATGTGCACACATCCACAGTTATTCTAGATGTAATGTTCATCTATTTTATCAATTGCTTGCTTGCTTTTGGCAATCTGTGCTTGTTGACAAAAAGCAAAGATGAGAAGCCGCATATCCCAGTTCGACAACACCAGTAATACAATTCCTATCGCCTGTGTACCAAGACATTGCACTGACAAAGTTTTATGGCATATGTTGTTCAAAAAATTTACGGACGAGTGTGAACCAATCAATCTTAGAGATCTGCATTGTACTACTAAAGCCCATCCTACTTTGCCTGCTAAGACAAATTTGGTGACCAAAAAGAAAAATACCTTGTAGCGTTTTAAGCTGGCTAGGAGTGCAAGCTTGAATATTTAGTCTGCATTTTATCCAGCTTCCACTTGGATCTGAGCCATCTGGTACCAGGACATGTTGAATCTGGAAATCATTCTAATTATCTTAGTCACATTTGCTCAGAATGATGAAGATTTTCCAATGGGAAGAGGAAAAGGATGCGATGATCAGAGTACTAAGTACTGGAAGATAACTTACCTGCCAAAAGTCATAAGCAGGATTGACAAGAAAAACCGGGGTCCTTATGTTTTTTATTATCTCCTCAGGGAAGAAACACTGACATTGCAATTTGCAGATTTCAACAATAGCAGCCAAAGGAGATTATATCAGATGACTTAAGCCATACTGCAGGCCAAACACAGAGAAAAGTGACAAAGGACCTACATCAGATGGTTCCTTGCTAGCAACACAATCCTTTTTTAAACTTTCTTGTACACCCTGAAAGCAACAGCATAAAAAGAAAGAGAGCTGTCATTAGCTAACAGTATTGAAGAAAAATACATCAGTAGTATAATCATCAACTTTCTCCTGAAGTAGTGAACTATCCATATTTGAAGACCTTAAAAGGAAATGGGAGATGAGGGAGGGAGGAAGGGGGGAGAATATAAGAAACCTTAACTTATTGAAACATCTCCTTTAACCTAAAGCAATAACATCTCCTTTAACCTAAAGCAATAGTTGTTTGTCAAAGAACCATACTAACAATATTACAAAAACAAGGTTGACTTGGTCACACAACCAATAATCTCATGACTTGTTAAAAAATACTCCCAGAATCTCACTGCACATAATCCAACTCTTATGGGAAAATACTAACGTGCAATATGTTAAATTGTGCTTGTAATATAAGTGAAATTGTTTCACTCTTAACTAATTTGCACAAGTTAGGGTTGCATTTGTTTAAGCACAACCTGAAGTTGGACAACATTGCGATAGAAAGACCTCATAGTGTCATTCCCACTGATATCTTTCCTGAAACAACAGAAGTAGACTTCCATTATACACCATATAGGCCCAAACAGTAAATGACAATGCATAGAGCGAGTGAAAAAATTAAAAGAAGCAAAAAGTATGTCTGGACTATCCTATTCACCATTTTGAACAAGCTTCATGTCCTTCGTTGCACAAATATTCTTTCTTTGTTAGACCAGAAGGCTCAACTAAGAAAGAGTTACCAGAATAATTTCAGATTTGCCGATCAACACACGTCTACAAAAAATTCTCTTTATGTGCTTTTTCCCAAGATTTCAAATCATCAAAGGGGTACATATAGGTTGGTGTGTAGCCAGCATGGTATCATATACATATCCAATAATTGCTGGAAAAGGTATACTGATTACAATAACATACTCATTGAGGAAAAAACCTGCATCAGCAAGGCACTTGACATTTGCATCCTTTGGAAGAAGTTCTCGGAAGTCATCGCAATGAATAAGAGTTGCTAATCCTCCAGCAGAGCATCCTGTAAGGAAAGCCTGTATCAAAAGGAAAATGACAATTATATGTGTGCCAGCGGAAAGGGTACATGCATCACTGCTTTTGAAGGTGTCCACCAAGGGAAGGAAGAAGTTCCCTCACATAACCCTACTCTAAACAGAACCTATCTTTTACCATGCAAAAATGTGAATTTCCCTAGAGCTCACAATCACCTAACCAAATTTACTGCAGAGACTCATTATCAAATTCACCACAATCCTTAATTTCATTAAGAGACTACACAGGGAAAACCAATTTTATTTGCAAACTGAATGGGATTGAACGAAGGGTTCACTATTTATCCCACTTATCCCTACAAAAGCAGTGGATAAACAAGACAATATTATAAACCATATTACAGACCCATGACTTTATTAAGCAATCACAGTTAGTTGCCTGCCAAACCTTTCAACCTAGCCAGACAAGGATGATTCCTGTTGAAGTAGAGAGCTACCTGGCGTGCTGTTGACAAGCCTGCTGATAATAATTCCTCCATGAGTACTTTCCAAATGAGCTGACCTCTAAAGAAGATTCTTCCTTTCTTTCCTTTCTTGTCCTATTCAAGTGACATATTTAGTTACTCTCCAGATATCTTTACTTTTACATTGCTAACCACAAGTACAAGACCATACTCCAGATGACCAGTTATTATCTCCAAGATCAAAGTCACACCATCCAAATAAATTACCAGCACCAACCTTTGGTTCACTTTGAGGATGACCAGAAAAGGACGCACCATCACAGTACCTTATCTTGACTTTGTTCCAGTTAAAAAATTCTGAAAAAATACCCAGAAGGCCTATATTAAAAACTATGAGATATCATTATCAACTGTATAAAAGTCAGAAGTCCAAAGGAAATAACTAAAAGCATTTGATTTATTATTTAGTGCATCTCCTTGACGAAGTGCTCAATAAATTAGAAATAAAGATTATAGGGGAAAGGGAGTTTAAGAACTGAGTCAGCTGCCAACATCTAAGCATGACTTAAGGGTGCTATTTTCCTGTTATTACAGAATTATGGCATGGGAGATTGCTATACGGAGGGAAACAAGTAGATGCATCGAGGAGTGTAAAAATTGGCTCTTGTAGGTCAGGAACTGATTAGCATTCGCTTTACAAGAGGTTGTAAGCGTAAGTTCCAAAAAAAAAAAAAAAAAAATTAAGATCATTTATTTCTATTCATAAGCACACCCCTTTGACAGACCCAGCGATGGTGACTTTTCATGGGTCAATTTCAATTTGTGTCCTCCTATAGAAGCAAGTTCAGAATAAAAACCACAGAGCAGGAGAAATGCAAAAGACAAAATGAAGTAGCATTATCCAAGAAGAGAGAGGAATATCCCACTGAAACCTATAGGCCCTAGCAGGGAAGTGCTTTTCAGATTTGAATTATGTTAGAGTATAATGGTAAAGTAGTCCTTAGGTTAGAGTATAAGGGTAAAGTAGTTCTTACGAACTTTAGGAATTATTTTACGTATATGTTGAACATTATTGAAAAATACAATACACTTTTCTCTCACATGATATTAGAGCCTAGGGCTTAACCCTAGACGACTGAACAATAACTCACCACCATCGGCCACTCGCCGGAACAGTCGCCATTGCGATTGGCCTTCATTGTGTGTCCCTTCCTCACGCCTCCTCACACGTAACTCTTCCTCACGAAACTTCTCTAACATAAATTACTCACACTTGCATCCTAACAATCTCCCCCTCATGTGTAAGGTAAGTGTTATGCCTACTCCCCCTTAATTCAAGTATCCTTTTGCATCAACTTATAGGCTTACGTTACTACACCATAACACCCACCTACCCAAAAACCACAACCATCAACTCTAATACCATTCGTTGGGAGTACACAACAAAATATAAAGCCATGGCACAAGTGACGTGTGAATTACATTTTGTGAGGTGTCATTCCATTTTCTACTTTGTTCCCAAATGAGTCGCTATTCATGTTACCACCTTGAATTTTTTGTTGCGTTTGTTTTATTCGTGATCATCGACCCAGAGTATCAAAACTTGATCCAAGGCCATCAAGTGTATGTTTATGGATTATTCCCGTAATCAAAAAGGACAATTGCTGGTGAACAACTTGCAAACATTTTTACTAAACTTCTGGGTAATGGGAGGAGAGATTTAATTAGTAACAAAGAGGGTATGATTAATATCTATGCTCCAACTTGAGAGAGAGTGTTGGAGTATAAGGGTAAAGTAGTCCTTAGGAACTTTAGGGTTTATTTTATGTATATATTGAATATTATTGAATAATACAATACCCTTTTCTCTCACAAATTAGACAAACCCTTGCAGAACCAGGGATAAGAGTGCTTGGGGAAAAATTCAAATCCTTTCAGTAGGTGAGGATATTAATGTGCCAATTTTATCAAGCATTCTAGGTTGTAAGGAAGCTTGCTCATCAATAAAGTATCTAGATACAACTCACACAGCATTTGTGACTCAATTATTGCATTTTGAGGAAAGGGGGTAAAAGAAGTAATATATCAAGTGCATTTATTTTGAAGAAAAGTGCCCTTTCTAATCTTCCATTTTACTTCACTCTTTCTTTCTGATCCCCAATTCATAGGCAAAAAGACTTAAGAGCATTTAGAACAAATTTCTATGGGAGATATAAATATTATATTTGAGCAATTGAAAAGTTGTAAAGCAACCAGTCTCTAAAGGAGGTTTTGCCATAAGATTACTGATTTTTTCAACAAAAGGTCTGCTTTAAAAATGGTCACCAATGTTCATATGAAGAATATTAGTTTTTGAAGAAGAATGCTCATTGGAATATATGGTTTGGATGATTGAGGATGAACAACTTTAAATGGGGAAGCACATGAGTTAGGGCATGGAAGAACACAAGGCAAGGATGGGATGACGTCAAAATCATAGACTTCATAAGAGTGGGCAATAGCAGGAGAACCTTTACTATCAACTAATAGAGGGTGAGGAGATGTTCCCTTGCAAGATATGTTTCCTGACTTGCTTGTCTCAGCAAAGAATATGTGTGCTACAGTGGCAGATTCTTGGAATGCTAGTAGGTATTGGGGGATGGTTTGGCAGATTGACTCTTCAAGCCAGGCTCAAACTTCTCCAGATTCTTTGGACTGTTGTACCATATGGTGATAGAGGGGATTAACACAACCATCCTTGGTGGGAGTGTTCTAGATCCGGAAACTTCTCCATCTAATTCTACTACTCGAACCTTGTATCTACTCAGTCACATGGAACATGCTTTTCTGAAGGAAGTCAATTCAAAAAGAAAAACTCCTTCTGAAGGTCTTTTTATCTAATTGGAAGCAACCTGGGATGTATTTCAACTTCAGATATCTTCAAAAGAAAATGAGAAGTGTTGGTAAAAAGATGCTTTTTTCAAGGATGGAGAGAGTGTGAATTACTATTGGATTGGAATTGGATCAGACAGATTCATACTAGAGTTTTGCAGTTCAAGGAGTAAGTAGGTTATTTTGAATACAGTGCGAGATGAACTTTGGGATTGGAATCTTATTAATTCATGTGCAGGAAAGAAGAAAATCATCAAGATGATTCCTCTCCTTGGCTTTTGGCTCATTTCAAAAGAAAAACAAAGAGGGGATTTCAAGAAGAAGAATCCTCTTGATTTTCCTTTAGTGATAAGTGGCTATCCAGTCTCCACTTTTGATGGAGGGAAAGTTCAATTTTCTAAATATAGCCTGCTGGGAAAGATCGAAAAAGTCTTTAGTTTATAAATATTGTAAACACTATGCTTCATTTTATATAGCTGAATTTTCTTGTTGCGAAAGGATATGAAGGGCACAAAATTTTTGTTGAAAAAACATGTTTCAGCCAGTTTGAGCAAACACTGTTCCCTGCATGAATTATACCAATAGACTCTGTTTAAGATGAGAGAAAGAACTTTTGACCAAGATGATTTGTTCGTAAGATAAAGAAAGACATCATTTCTTCAGTGCATAAACTTAATATCTTACCATAATTGGCATTCAAAAATAAATCTGGAATCTGGATTTAGTAAGAGCATGAGGAATAAGTTGGATAGTAAAACACAACCATTTTATGCGTTTCACTGTAGAATGATCAAGTCTAGATAATGGTGAGCATGCAGTTTAGACTGATCTGACTTCTTTTGAAACACAAGATTATTTTATACAGACTAACTACAGGTAGAATTTAGTCGAACTTAATAGAAAAAGAGTAAATAGAAACAGACCAAGAGTAACATGTTTAGGTGATTAAAACTGAAAATACAGAAACTTAGAGAAAAAAAAAAAAAAAAAAAAAAAAAAAAGAAATTGCTTTGCAGCAGAAAACATTTGTATGATGAAAAGGGTACTGTCACCTTAAGCAGGTGGAATGTCATGATTCATTTTTAATAAAAAAACTTGGGTGGACAGCTTCATAAATGTGACTTTAAGACCATCCATTAGAAGATTTTCCTCTGTAAAGCATGCTTATCATTATAGATGTATGAACTTAGAAGCATAAGAAAGCTATGGCATTCCTATTTTTCCAATACATTCACCTAAACTATTAATTATCATCGATTTAGCAAGCAAAATGTTCATGCACTATGTAGAAACTGCTTCATACACTTACATAGGCCTAGTATTGGTTTTTTACTTTTCTAACAAGCAGTATAAAAGACAGCCATCTAAAGAGCACCAAAAAGGTTTAGATGCAGCCTATCATTATAGACACATGAACTCAGAAGCATCAGAAAGCTACAACATTCCTATTATTCCACTATATTCACCTAAACTAGTAATTACCATCGATCTAGAAAGCAAAATGTTCATGCACTATGTACAAATTGATTCTTACACTTACATAGGCCTAGTAATGGCTTTTTCTAACTTAAGCAGTACAGAAGAAAGCCATCTTAAGAGCACCAAAAAGATTTAGATGCAGCTTACCAATTACCTGGATTTTGTGAAGGTTCGCTGCTTAAAATTCCAGCGAAGGAAACTTGCTGCTCCATATACACTGAAGAACCTAGTTTAGTTTTTGCCCGTGATGAGCATGATGAGATGCTAGAGCACCAACCCCCGCCCTGGCATCAAGCTCAAAAGGAAAAAGAAAATGGGTAAACAATAAATATCTGAAGAATCATGTTACCACCAGAGGAACTAAATGTACAATTGGTATAAGCACTTTGTGAAAAGGATTAGCAAACATATTTTGTGTAACCATCAAGATCTTATAATTTGATAATATCTAAAAGTCTTCTAGTCAGCAATTTTCCAAATAACATCTATCACGTAATTCTTCAATTTACAATATGCAGTTGAAAATTTTCAAGCACAATAGTCAGGAAGTCTAGGTTGGCAATGCCACTCTTATTTAGGGTTCTAAATGCAAAGTCCAAATAGTTCAAGAGTAGAAAGGAATTTCTTCCCTTATCCACCCTCTCTTTTGCAACAGATAGAGAAGTAGAAAAGGAAAGCCAGTTTGATAGTAATTTAAACAAAACCACCCAGTAATATAGATTGTAGGCGTTTACACCTGCATTGTTCTCTCCAATCTCAGAAAACTTTAGTGCTCTTCCCAAGGAATGCAATTGCATGATGGAGGAACATCTAAGAGCAAATACAAAATGGACCTTGTCTTAATCAGCATGTGCATAGAGGGCAAAGAACAAACATGTAACATTACAGGGAATCTCAGATCCACCTCAAATCAGGTCCCAATGAAGCGCATTATTATCACTATATTACGCATTTTTAATTATTATTACAAAAAATTGCAGTCTAACTAAAGAAACTTGAAGTCATGCTCATATGGTAAGTACATGGGGGTTTCCATATTTCCTAGTTATTATTATACCTACGTATACCAACAAATCATACTATTCTAACAACCAAGCAAAACACATCTCATCTCATTTAAATAATTGTCTGAGAACATGAAGAGCCACCCTCTTGCAGGCATCAAGAGGCAATACACTCTTCCATCATACGTATGAGATACATCAAATTATTCCTCTGCTGCACCACTTTTCTCTGATTTTGGCAAAAGTTGTTTGGAAAACCAAAAGACTATGTATTCTTCCACTCATGACTTTCTTTCCAAAATTTAAAAATAAAACAACAGTATTATAGGTTTCAGAAATTATAAAATTATATATTCATGGATTTTTCTTCTATACAAGTAAATATTTGAACATCTTGCAGCATTAAAGCTTTCAGGTGTTTTACTTTCGCTAAAATTCAAATTTGAAGAGCCGCAAGATTTGCAAAAGAGTAAAAAGTTAATGTCGAAGCCACCCCAAACAGCAAGTCTCCTTTACAGCCATTTGAAGTCCTATGGAAACATTACTAGTATTCACAACCACAGTTAGACAAAAAAGACAGAGGAATGGTGTCATAAATAACAAAGTCACAAAGTGACTACCCTGGAGCGGCTATAACTAATCCCTCCCTCCACATCCACTCATTAAGATCAGCTAAAGGAGGCTGCATCAAAAACATGGAGCCCTTTGAAAACTAAAATGACAAGTGGAGACTGCATCATAACCGATAAATCCTCACTAGGAAGCTTGGATGACAACCAAAATTCTTCTGGAAACAGCATGGAGAACTCAAAAGGTTATGTTAAGACAACGAGACTTCAATTCCATTCTCAGTGGAAATCCAAGTGACCTTTTCATTTCCCTCAATGTGCATCGCATGAGGTTTATACTTATAGAAGGGGATCACTATGCTCCATCCCTTGTACATCATGGTCACAGTTTCAAACACACCCCGAATCACAAAATTATTCAACAGTCAATTCTACACATGCATTAAAACAAACGTATGTGGAAAGCTTATCTTCAAAGTTCTATGTTGTTGCCATGCTCTGTTACGGAAACAGAGGACAGAATAGATCCCACAACCACCCAAAAATCGATCCCCTCAGACCACCGTCAAGATTGGCTTTCTACACACTGCCTAACGACCATCCAATACAACGAGATGTCGCAACTACAACAACACATGACCAGGGCCATTCAAGTGCTTCAAGCAATACAGACATTGTATATTAAACCCAAAAGAAGGAAAAAAAAAAAAAAAAAAAAAATCTTCCTCTCATAAGGCAGGGCTCGAAAGGCGATGTTCCGACAGCCAAAATAAGAACTTTGAGATTACCCAACAAGTATTTCTCGAATTTCTGAAGTTACAGACAGATAGGATCAAAAGAGAACCTCAATGTGGATAAGCCAACTGTCGGAGCCAGACCCGAAACCCTTGGAGAAATGGTATGCAGGCGCGCTCCCATCCAAACACCCTGCAACCACAAACAAAACAGATCGCACAGTTTCAGCCTCTGCTCAAATTCGATTCTTCTTGGGGGCACGCCCGCTTAAACAACTGAAACTCCATGAACATGGGATAACGGGGAGCAGGGGCTGAAGGAATTACGCGCGCCCTTGGCAGCGGCGTCGCCGAGCAAAGTCAGGCCGACCAGATCGGCGGCGGCCGGCGGCCGAGCTCCGGCGCCGCGACCGCGGCGGGGGTTGTCGGAGAGGGAGGAGAGGAGGAAGAGGAAGGCGGTGACGGCGACGGCGGCGATCGCCCAGTCCCGCCTGGCCCACCTCCTCCACCACCACCATGCCGGAGGAGGGCGGGGCCTGGCGGGGCTCGCCATCATGCTCGCTTCCTACGGGGATCGCGAGAGCCGTGCTGGTTTGCTCTCGCCGGTGAGCACCCGAAGTCAACGACGGTGTATCAGAGGAACGCCACCAACTTTGAGTTGTTTTCTCTCTCTACAGTTTTCCTTTTTTTTTTTTTTTTTTTCCCCAATGGTACGAGGATTCCGTTCTTTTTATTTGGATGCGAACACGGCTAGAGATAGTGCGTTTGTTCGTATTTTTGTTCAAAAATTATTTCGAAAAATAAAAATAAAAATATAATTTTTCTCTAGAAAGTAATTTTTAAATAGAAAAATGCGTTTAGTAAATTTATTTCGAAATAGGGAAAATTTCAAATAAGGATCTAAAATAGGTTCATTTTCTTAAAAAAGAACCCAAAGTGGATACTGTATCAAATAAGGACCCAAAGTGGCTAATTTCGTCTCAAATAAGGATCCAAACTTTCAATCTTATTTACAGCTTGGGGTAGTTTTGTCCAAGAACATTTTTCTTCAATTTTTTTTTCTTTTTTTCATCTTCCTCACACCTCCTCCTTCGCTCTACATTGCCTCCTTCTTCAACACCATAATCAAGGCTCCTACCCGGCGACCTCGTAAGCTTCATATCATCACGTAGTTGGTCCTAGTGACAAGAAGTCGGATTGGAGTTATTTGCTACCAGTCACCTTCTTGGATGCTAAAATCCTAAGTTCCTCAAGATGCATCAAATCTCGGCTCGCTTGTACTCAGCCTAAAGCTCGGATTGACCTCCATCCGACAACGACAATGCTGGATTTTTTATGAGGGGGAGTGGTTGATGAGGTCGAGAGCTCAAATAGGACTTGTCAATGGTGGCGATGGGGCAACGAAGTACAACAGTTTCTACAGTTAATGATGTCATATACGACTAATGATCAATCTTAAGATGGGGTATCGATTGAGGAGAAGAACTGTGTTGATGGGAATGGCAAGAGTGTGAGTAGGTGTCTCCTGACTAGGGATTATTGAAATGAGCCATTAGCATTGCAAAGGGGAAGGGGGATTTTTGAAAGATTGAATTTATGTAAGAGAGGCAAACCCAAATTTGAAATTGATGAGGCAAACTCTTGCCAAGGTTGAAATAGTCGCCAGCTGCAACAAAATTGTTCTTTGGCGTGAAATTGTTGATCACTAAGTGTTAATTGAATAGAGGCATAAGTTAATCAAACAAGACAATCTAGCGATGCTTGGATATTGTTACTTTGTTGTTGGCAAGCGGGATCGAAAACAACACAAAAAATTGCAGTTGCTGGGTTAAGGGAAGACCTAGAATAAGTGGAGTTTGATGCACTATCGAGGTGAGAGAAATACATCGTCAAAGGGATTAGTTGCATAACTTGGGAGTTGGACAAAAAGTTGAGTCTTAATAAAAGCAAATTCATATTATGGCTTTGAGATTAGAATTTGCAATGAATGTTGGAATAAAAAGAACTTATTTTTGAAAGCTCATTTCGGTTTTGTGGAATTGTCTACAAACCATTTTGAGGAGCGAAATTTAAAATTTTTAACGAGTTAGACTACGTTGTAATGGCTCGTGCTAAAGAAAACCCAATCTTGGTCATACAACGAGATGACGTAGAGCGATGGAGGGGTTGATAATGGAGGTGATGTAAAAAGTGAGAAAGATGAAGGAAAAAAAAAAAGAAAGAGAGAAAAAATAAACAACAATGTTCTTGGACAAAAGTACCCATGGCAATGAATAAAATTAGAAGTTCAAGTCCTTAATTGAGAGTAAGTTAGTCACTCCAGGTCCTTATTTGAAACAGTGTCCACTTTGGGTCCTTTTTTGAGAAAATGGCTCCACTTCAGGTCCTTTTTTGAAATTTTTCCTCAAAAATATAAAAAAAAAAGAAACCTATTTGGTAAATTTATATAATTTTTTTGTTTTTTTAATTTTTTAATATTTTTATTTTATTTTTTCTATTTTCTTTCTTTTTTTTTCTTTTTTCTTTTTCCTTCCTTTTGGTCGATCGCCGGCCTCGGCCATGGCCGACGACCGGCCGATGAGGGCCGGTGGCCTCACCCGCCACGGCGAGGCCGAGCCTTGTTATGGCTAGTCGAGGCCGAGCCTCGCGAAGGGCCGGCGACGCTCCAACAAGGTTGTCGCCCCTCGACAGCCGGTCGTCGCCCCCTCGACGGCGGTCGCCGGCCATGGCCGAGGATGGCGACCGGCCAAAGAAAAAAGAAAAAGAAAAGAAGAAAAGAAAAAGAAAAGAAAAAGAGAGGAGATAGAAAATTTGTTCTTAAAAATTGTTCCAAAAATAAAAAAATACGTTTTTCTTATTTCTTATTTCTTTCCAAATTTGTTCTTAGGAACAAAAAAATAGATTTGGAATAAAAACGCAAACAAATGCGTTTTTTGTTCTTTTTTTGTTCCTCGAACAAAAAAAAAACATAAATTGTGTTTACAAACGAAAAAAAGAAATACAAACAAACGGGGGCTAAAATGAATAATTTTAAAGACTTTTTTTTTTAAATGATGGCTCATGCCGCTTATAAAAATTAATTAATTAATTAATAATTTTAAATTTAGATTTATTTTTTATAATAAGGATATTTTTTATAAATTAATTATTCAAAGCGAAAAATAATTAATTAAATAAATTCATCTTGGGATTGCATAAAAAATAGAACTTAAATAAATTTATCCTTTTTAGACAAGATAAAATCTCCTTCAATTTCTATTTTATCTATAATTAGTGTAATAAACCTGATTTTTTTTGTGTTAGGATTTAATAGATTTTCTTTAATATGCAAAAAAAGACATACCATGGAATTATTTTTGTCTTTCACTTTTTCTATTTAGATTCCATTTATTTCTCGAAAAATAAATTATTTAAAAATATTTTCTTAAAAATGATTGATTATATCATTTGAAATAATTAATTGATGAATTTTTTCATTATCAACAAAAATTCATATCTAAAGATTTTCATGAGCAATGAGAATATTTTAATTTCATTAACTTTATAAATAATATAAATTATCTTTTTTAGGAAAAATATTTTTTAAATAACTCATTTTTTTCGAAACAAATGGAGTAGGTAAGATTGTTCCCTCTTGCGGTGCCTTCATTCTCATCATTTTGCTTTTTTTCGTCAGTATTTCAATGATGGAGTTGCAGGTTTAAGCAACGCAGTATTAGGCATTTTGCTTCTCAATTTCTTAAAAGCCAAAAAGAAATATATAATTTCTTGAAACGTCAACCATACAAACTGGCGGAAATATCTAAGATTAACTCCGGTTGTATTCATCATCCTACTATAGCTCTTCTCAATATAACTAAAGAAATCTCGCTCATCAATCTACAAAATGCAGAAGACAAAATTTCAATATGTCTGAAATGTCGTTGCTTAGTTTTCTTTATTCATAGAAATTTTCTTAAATAATAATAAAAATGCTTCTAAAATAAATTTCAATAAGCCTGAAACGTTTGCAAGTCCGCAAAAGTGTGGACGCTTGCTATCCAAGATAGGGGTGAGCATCGGTCCAGGGTCAATCCCGGATTAGGATTTTGGACCGATCCAACCCTGCCGATCTTGGTCCGGTTCCTAAGGAGATTGGATCGGTCCTTGGTCCTAGAATTCCTGAATTAGTACTGTGCGGGTCGGTGCTCGGTTTTGAGAGTTTTGGGTCGGTCCAACCTAGAAAATGAGGAAAATTTTCTTTAATAACTTAGATTTTTAATATCTTTTACAATGTCAATAGCCATAATTTACGAATGAGAAAAATATTTTTGTGAGGAGTCCTCATGACGTCCAAAAATGTATAAACAGTTCCTTATGACATCCTCCTCTAGTATTCTTTCTCTTATGTCTTATTTGTCCTCTTAGTTTTCAATTTGCCAAAATGGAAATAAACAATTTCTCCGCCCGCCACTCGACACTCGCTTTGCTCGCCTTGGGTCATTTATGCTGCTCGCCGCTCGATGCTCGCCGCTCGATGCTCGCTTGGCTTGTTGCTCCCCGTTGGACATTCAATGCACATTATGTTCGACGCTCACCGTACTTGACCCTCACCGCTTGCATTTCTTAGTTGACCTTGCTCATCATTGAATCTATTGAGTTGGTACGGTCCTCGGTTGCCATTTCAAGAAGTACAAAAAATGAAATAAAAAATTATTGGTTAATTCTAGGTTGACCTAGAAACCATATCGAACCCATTGGGTCAATCTGGTCATCAATCACTTTTTTAAAGAGTACAAAAAATGAAATAAAAAATTATCGGTTGATTTTGGATTGACCTTGGAACCGGACCGAAACCATTGGGTGGGTCCGGTCCTCAGTCTCAAGCTCAATAGAATCAGTCCTCGATCCCAAAAATTGAGGACCAATACTATGCGAGTTGGTCATAAGGTTAAGGGGTGGACTAGCCTAACTCAGACCATGCTCACCCCTAGCCCAAGCATGTCTCTATGTGTTTTTGCATCTTCTAGCATGTTGCCATCATGTTCAAGTTCACTTTCGCCTTAAATTACAGCATGCCTTGTATTTGATTTTCATGCTCTCGAATGTATTCAAATCTCCGTTTTGCAGGTGTCTGAAGTGGAAAACTGGAATAAAATTTCAGTTTCTGTCCACATCTTCTTCCACCAAAATCGGATCTTTTTAACCAATTTTGAGTCGGCGCATATGACAGAAAACTTAGAAATTATGGGGAATTGTAATTGTATTTCTGAATGAATGAATTTTACATTTACAAAAAGTGTATTTATAGTACAAAAAGATGATCAGAAAAAATATACACAATATTGTCTTCCAATTTTATCTCTTAACAATTCTGACAAATCCATCGTGGATATACTATATCAATCAGAATCACAATTGATATTAGATCAAATCCATTTTCCAACACTCTCCCTCAAGCTAGTGGCTTATATATGTCCAAAACACTTAAGTTGCTTAATTAGTGCATGTGTTACCTTTGATATAATAGCTTAGTGAAGATGTCTACACCACAGTTCCAATTCCCTTTGTCATAAGGACTCCTTCTTTGCTCTCATCCAAGATAAATGACAATCAATTTTTGTGTTTTGTCCTTTTGTGAAAAATTGGATTTGCCGTCAATTTTAGTGCAACATCATTATCACAAAATAATTCACTTGGTCTACTAACCTGTACTCCCAGATATTTGAATAGTTCTCATATCCAAACTATTTCGCAAGTGATCTTGATCATGACTTGATATTCTGATTCAGCTGATAATAGTGATATAGTGGAATGCTTCTTCATTTTCCATGAGATTAATAAGGACATGTTTGATAACGTTTCTGTTTCAATGAACAATTTTTTGTTGAGAAATGATTTTTTCTGTTTCTGTTCTCGAAAACAATTTCTGAGCAAAAAACACGTTTGATAACTTCCCAAAATTTCTATTCTCGGGATAGAAATACGTTTGATGAAATTCTTAGATTTTTTTATTTCTTTTAATTTTTTCATTCTTTTATTATTTTTCTTACTTTTTCCTTTTTCTTTTTCTCTTTGGCCAGTCACCGGCCACCGTCGTGGCGGGCAACCGGCTAAGCGGCGTCTAGCGAGCTCGTCGAAGCCTCGCCTGGCCCCTGTGAGGCTCGGCCTCACCGGATCCGAAGGAGGCGAGCCTTGCTGGTGGCTTGGCGAGCACTGCGAGGCTCCGCCTCGCCAAGCCACCAGCAAGGCTCGACCTCACCCAAGCAAAGCAAAGCTCAGGCAAGGCTCAACCTTGCCAAGGCGGCGACCTTGCCTAGGCGGCACGAGGCTTGGCCTCGCCTTGCCTAAGCAAGCTCGGCCTCACTAGATCTGGGTGAGGTCGACCTCGCCTAGCCTAGGCAAGGCTGAACTTCGTCGTGCTTCAACCAGCCACGATGAGGCTTGGGCCGATGAGCCTCGCCATGGCTCAACGTCTTCGAGGGCTGGCAACACTCCAACGAGACCGCTGACTCTCGTCTGGCCGATCGCCGGCGACAGTCATGGCCAAGATCGACGACCGGCCAAAAGGAAAAAGAAGAAAAAGAAAAGAAAGAGAAGAGAGAGAAAAATAGATTCTATAAATTGTTCCCGAGAACAAGAAGCTACTTTTTTCTACTTCTTATTTCTATTCCAAATCTATTCCCAGGAACAAAAGTTTTACCAAATAAATTTCTATTCTTTTTTTGTTCCCCGAAACAAAAGAACAAAAAAAATTGTTCTGAGAAACAGAAACATATTTTAACAAACAGGCCATAAGTTTGCCAATATGATACAAAAACTAGTAATGGATCTTCTAGTCATTGGGCAGGTAACAATATATGTATCACAATAGGCCATCATCTTAATGTTACTATCACAAGATAAGAATATGCCAAGTCTTGGACAACCCTTCAAATATTTCACAACTTTTGGAGATGCATTCATATGAGACTCTTTTTGGACTATGCTTGAATTGGCTCAATATTTGCACTACATAACATATGCCAGGTCTTGTCATGGTAAGATATATTAACTTTCCAACAACTCGCCGATATCTCGATGGATCCTTAAGTAATGGATCCCTAATAGGTGAAGAAGAATCTCGATCATATTCATGAGTCGTTAGCATAATATTCTATTCAATTGGGATGACAGCAGATTTACAACCTGATAATCCCACTTGAGAAACAATCTCTAAGATGAATTTCCTTTGACCAAGACTTATTCCTTTACTAGATCGAGCAATTTCAATGTCAAGGAAATATTTGGGAGGCCCCAAATCTTTGATGTGAAAAGTGGAGTGCAAATATTCTTTGAACTTCACAACATAATAGTCATTATTTCCCAAGACGAGTATATCATCAACATATGTCAGTAAGTAAATTGGTGAATTCCCTATGGTCCATGTAAATGAAGCATGATCATGCTTAGAAAGCTAAAAACTTGCATTGGTCAGTGAAGCACTAAACTTGACATACCATTACCCAAATGCTTGTTTTAGTCTATAAAGGAATTTACTTAGACAACATATCTGTGACTCCCGCTATTTATATAAACCCAATGACAAAAACAAAAAGGAGAAGGATTCCACTGCTTACCAAGTCTCTGCACAAAAATTTAATAGGGCACATCAGACAACCACTCCAAAGTAATATCAAAATATTGTGCAAATTCTGAGTCAATTGAAGACTAATGATAAAAGTGCAGGGTTCTCGAGTACCTTTCTTTATAAGGAGAATTCATTTTCAGTCTATGCATGGATAATTGATTCAGGAGCTAGTGATCATATAATATCTAATAAGCACCTATTTTCCCATATTCACAAAGGATCACAGTTTTCCATGTCAATAGGTCTTCCAAATGGGAATATTACCCATGTTACTAAAATCGGTACCGTACATCTTCATCTGAATTTTATCCCTAGGAATGTATGTATATTCCTAATTTCGAATTCAACATTCTCTCTATATCAAGAGTATGCAAGGACAACTCCTATCGTGCCATATTTATTTTTTAAAATTGTTTCTTTTAGGACCTTTTGACTGGCAGTTTGATGGGCTTGAGTAAGGTTGCACAAGGGCTATATTTGTGGATTGATTCCCTCATAAATTTGGAATTATTAAATAAAAGCATTTCTTGTAATGCGATCGGTCAAAATAAAAATCTTCTTTTTCATCAATGAATGGGTCATAATGTGTGTTTCCCTCACCCAAAATGTCCAATATGTCTTTTAGCTAAACAATCTCGAGAATCTTTTCCAACAAATACATCTCGAGTAGACAAAATTTTTTCCTTACATCATACAAACATATGGGGTCCTTATCATCCTGCTCATCATGATGGATTTCTTTTCTTCCTCATTGTTGTTGATTATTATCCAGTTGCCACTTGGGTATACCTCATGCAATCAAAAAGCCAAACTTTTACCCTTTCATCAAAATTAATTTCTTTGATTATGAATCAATTCGATAAATCTATGCACCACATTCGTATAGATAATGGATGTGAATTTTTCACTTCTAATTACAAAGAATTTCTATCTTCTCATGGAATACTGCATGAGAGTTCTTACACTTACACTCCAAAACAAAATGGAATTTTTGAACGTAAGTAAAGACATCGTTTAGAAGTAGCTTGTGCATTAAAATGCCAAGCTTCTATTCCTGAAGCTTTTTTTTGGGAGGATTGTGTAGTAACGGTAGCCTATTTGATTAACCGAATGCCAACTCGGATCCTTAATGGGAAAACTCCTTTTAAAATGCTCTACAACAAACAACTGGCTAATGATCATCTTTGAGTATTTTGTTGTTTATGTTATGCACAAATTTGGGCCCTCGGGATAAGATGGATCCCCCTACTAATCATTGTGTTTTCATGGGTTACCCCCTCTCCTTAAAGGATACAGCATTATGGGTATTTCTATAGGGAATTTCTTTATTAGTAGGGATGTTATTTTCCAAGAAGATGTGTTCCCATTCAAGGAAATTATATCTTCTTCTAACTCAACTCTACCATCATAAGCGACCATTCCTATCTAATGAAGATTTATCCATGGCTTTACCATATATTTTTGTTGCACCAGAACCTTCTAGGCCAGTCCCCATGGCAGTTACGGAGGAGTCTTCACTCCCACCAGTTGAATCGCCAGAAGATGAAACCTCTCTTTCCTCAACCACAACAACTACATCAATTACCTTTTCTAATTCATCACTAGTACCTGAACAAATATTAACTGAGCAGCCTCAGCATTCCCAACAGCATATTCGTCCACCTACGTGGACCAAGGACTATATCTATTCTTCCATGAATTCTACAGGTACACAATGTCCTGTCTCCTCGTATGTTTCCTTTAATCGGCTATTACCAGAACATATGTATTGCATTAGTCATGTATCAGAAGAACAAGAATCATCTTCCTTTGTCGAAGCAACACATGATCCCCACTGGCAACGTGCCATGGAATCAAAACTAATTACCCTCATGGAGAACCACACTTGGGATATTGTCCCATTACCCCCACATCGGAAACCAATTGGTTGTACATAGGTATACAAAATCAAGTTAAAGGCTAACGGTTTTGTTGAATGCTACAAAGCCTGCTTAGTTGCTAAAGGGTTTACGCAAAGAGAGGTTTCAACTATCATGAAACTTTTTCTCCCATTGTCAAAGAATTCACAATACATTCCTTCCTATCCGTTGTAGTTATTCGCATTTGGTCATTACATCAAATGGATATTCACAATACTTTTCTTTATAGTGATATGGATGAAGAAATTTATTTGGACCTTCCTCCGTGTTTACACAGACGGCGTACCCATGAGTATAGTTTGTTTTTCATTTTATAGGTATTTTGCATTAGTGTTTATCTCGTCATAGATATTCAATTAATATATTTATTAAAATTAAAAAGGATTAAAAAAATCTAGATTGCATCTACATGGTCATTTGCATCATAGCACTAGTTTAGTTCATAATTAGCTCTTTCCCATCGAGTTTAGTATTCATCTTCATGGGATTAATATTATATGCATCATAGTGCATGTTTACTTTTTATGCATAGCTCACAGGGATTTTGACCCGGGACTTAATAAATAGGCGATGTGTACTGTTGCTAGATACATCTAGAGTTATTTCTTTCCTCGTATTTTTTATGCATATATCCATGTATGATAACTTAGATTTCCACCTTGTTTTTTAAAAGAAAAAATCAGAAAATAAAATAGGAAAGATTGAAACATAGTGTTTTCCTGAATGAGGAAAATATATCGATTAAGAGCGTTAAAAGAATTTAACTTTATCAAATTCTCAAGCTCACGAATCTAGGTCGCAGAATTAAGGCAAGCAACAGCAACATGCTTGGTCTCCTAACCAATTCATAATAAGTTAGTGGCTACTCTCGGTAAAATCTTACTAGAAAAGCAAGTTGTGATGATAGGATTTGGGAAAGCTTGTACCTGGCACTAGCGCCATCTCACAAGGGCATTGTTGCTGCCCATAAATAATCCGTTAAACTCTAACCGGTTCAGATCAGCAGGGCGACGGCACAAAACTACTTTGTAGGGTGTTCCGACGTAACATAACGTGAAAATAAAAAGATTGATGACCCAAAAAAAAATAAAAGGGCAGTTGGCTAAAACTTATGACACATCAACAACTGTAAACCCTAGTGCAAAGCTGAAGCCGACTAACAAGGAATCCAGAACAGAGGATATGGTCTTCAATGATACGAGATGTACAAAGGGTGTATGAAAAGGGAAACTGATCCTCCTCCCGCGAAGTCAGCTCCACATCTGCTTCCGATCGCATCAATCTGGAGACCGCACCCGGAGCACAAAGAGATCCGGTTTTAATGCGATCGATCTCTTCATCATTTTGCTGGACGACCATGGGATTTCGTAATGACAGTACTCACTCTAATTCCATCGCCACTTCCTTCGTTGGAGGCTTTTACGTTCCATTAATGTTTAAGCATCTCCTCACTAAGTTAGACATTGGAATAATCTCTTCTTTCTCGCCATGTTCTGATACCTCTTGAACAAGCGATCTTCCTCCATTGAAATGATGAAGCATGTGGCAAGATTTCTGCCCTCTTCTGCCCTTAATTGAGAAATTGGCTTCTCTCTCATTAGTAGCTCAACATGGACATCCCCAAAGCTATAGACATCACTCTTGTCTGTAAATTAACTTGTCTGGAAGTACTCTAATTCCAAGAATCCAAAGGTTCCTTGCACCATTGTGGTCAAATGAGTTTGGTCGATGGTAATTGATCTGAAAGCTCCAAAATTTGCCACTTTGGCTAGATATTTTTCGTCCAAAAGTATATTAAACAACTTGATATCATGGTGATAAACCGGATGGCCGTAGCAAAGTGCATGAAAGAGCCCCAGTAACTTCATTGGCAATTCTTAACCGTGTCTCCCACAAGATGGGTAATTTTCCATCTGAATCATGAAGATATTAGTAGAGAGTTCCATCGGGGACAAATTCATATACCAAGAGAGGAACTTCACTCTCCAAACAAAATCCTAATAGCTTAACCACATTTATGTGATTGATTTTAAAGAGAATAATGATCTCATTGACAAACTATTCGACTTGTCCTGCATGGACAATTTAGGATTTCTTGACCGTAATAATCGTGCTGTCTATCAACATTCCCTTTTAGACAGTTCCTTGACCACCCTGACCTAGTATCCGATTCTTGTTAAAATGGTCCATAACCGTGTCCAACTCCGTTGAGGTGAATAACTTGCCTTTCTCCATATGATTATCTTCAATAGAAGATGGGCGTTGTCGCGACAGAAGTCCGCCATGACGTTTGAAGAATTTTTGCTTGTGCTTTGCCTCACGCCTTCTTTTGATGAGTTTGTACCACCACCAAGAAAGCAGGAGTAATATTATGGCTCCGACACCCGTGCCCATGCCTCTGTACAAACAAAAGTTGACCGCAATTGCTTTAGGAACATGATAAATAATATGCTGAGAGTTTTTCTTCACTCTTGCATTACGTAAGCAATTCCACCCTCTTCATCAACAAATTAGCGTCTACCAATTTGAGCAAGTGCCTTATTGCTTTGAAGGGAGAAAAAAAAGGATTCACTCAAACAAAAAAAATTTGAAAGGCCCCTGAATATAGTGCATCATTTATGGGTGGGAAACAAAGGTGCAATCAAATTGTTAAATGCATAGACCAGGTCACAAAAAAAAAAGTGACAATGTCACCGTGAGATACCTATCATGGCGACGATATTATAGTCTATGGAGCTGTTCGACCCTGGTCGATTCACACACTTTCCTCGGCAGTGAAGGTTCGGGTTTTCTTTGCACTAGTCAGCATCTGATCAACATTAAACGATGGGCGGGATCAGAGAAAGTAATCTAAGAAAAGTAGCAAGTAGAACAAGCAGTTTTCAATCCACATGATATCAGACTGAATATTCAGCAGTGAAATTCTCTCTTGAGTTCTTCTGTAGTATCAATTTGGTGAGCATCCACCATCCAATTCGAACAGTTCAATTATTATTCGCGGGCTTTTCATAGGTTCGAGCTCGCATAGACATCCTACATAGCTTTGGATAAAGATGAAGATACAAAATAAAAGTGGACGTTAGAATGACACCCTTGCATCCATCGGGATGAATGTAATTCCCTCTGTAGCCATTATTGCAAGAACATGTCATCCGAGGAATCCTGATCGTTGTGTACGTATAGCAGGAGCCGAAGTCATTGCTGCGCCTTGTCAGAAATCGAAGAGAAGGCAAGAACAAGGTAAAAGGGAAATGAAGAACAGAGGAAAAAATGTAAAGGTTTAGGGAATTTTCTTGTATATTCACTATATAGGTTATGTACAGTCTGATGTAATTATATTACAGGATTTGTATAAATAAAGGAAAAGAAATATTATACAAATCAATTCAATATTCCCTATCTCAATCTAATCCATGATTGATTTGATCATGATTTATGACCAGAAATAGATGAAGCATATCTTCCAACACTCCCCCTCAAGCTGGTGGCTTGTAGATATCCAAGACTCCTAGCTTGCTTAGGAGATATGCGTGCTGTCTCTGACATAAAGGTTTGGTGAAGATGTCTGCAGGCTGCTCTGCAGTTCCAATCCCTCTTGTCTCGATGATCCCTTCTTGAATTTTTTTCTCTTGTGAAGTGGCAATCCACCTCTATATGCTTCGTTATTTCATGCATCATAGGATTTGCTGCTAGCTTAATAGCTGCATCATTGTCACAAAACAGTTTTGTTGCCTCATTTAGCTTAATCCCAAGATCCCCAAGTAATCCCTGTAGCCATACAACTTCGCATGTAGTTTTTGCCATAGCTCGGTATTCTCGCCTTCGCCGAGGACGAGGAGACAGGTTGCTGTTTCTTGGTCTTCCATGAGAGAAGAGACTCTCCAAGTTTAATACAGAATCCCGTAATCAATCTCTGACTCATTGGACAGGTTGCATAATCTGCATCACAATATGCTGTCAATTCCATGTTGCATTTTCTGGAAAGCAGTATCCCAAGTCCTGGACTCCTTTTCATATATTTTACAACCTTCAATGCAGCATTCATATGAGATTCCTTCGAGCTGTGCATAAATTGGCTGAGAGTTTGCACCGCATATGATATGTCAGGTCTGGTCATAGTCAGATATATAAGTTTTCCAACGAGCTTCTGATATTGCAGGATCTTGGAGTATGGGATCATCATCTTGAGACACTCCTCCAAGAAAATCCGCTGTGGTTAATTTGATATTCTGCTCGATTGGTATAACTGCTGGCTTGCAACCTGACAGTCCAGCTTCAGAAATTATTTCCAATATGAACTTCCTTTGACTGAGAGAAATCCCTTGGTCTGATTGACCAATCTCAATTCCTAGGAAGTATTTTGGTGCTCCCAGATCTTTTATATGGAATGTGGAATGCAAATATTTCTTGAGGCTCCCTATTGCAAGTTCATCGTTTCCCATGATAAGAATGTCATCAACATATATCATCAAGTAGATGGATGACATACCTTTAGTCCATGTAAAAAGAGCATAGTCATACTTGGACTGTTTGAATCCTGCACTAGTAAGAGCATTAATAAACTTTGCATACCACTGTCTTGAGGCTTGTTTCAGTCCATAGAGGGATTTGCGGAGACGACATACTCTATTCTCTCCCTGTTTCCGTAATCCCTGAGGAATGGTCATGTAAATTTCCTCATCTAGATCGCCATGAAGGAAGGCGTTATGGACATTCATCTGATGCAAGTGCCAATCATGAATAGCTGCAACTGATAAAAATGAACGAACAGTGACAGCTTTAGCAACAGGGGAGAAGGTCTCGTGGTAATCAAATCCTTCTCGTTGGGTAAACCCTTTGGCTACCAACCTAGCCTTATAACGCTCGATCGATCCATCAGATCTATACTTGATCTTGTATACCCATTTATAGCCTATGGGTTTTCTGTTTGGAGGGAGGCTGACTAATTCCTAGGTGTGATTGTCAGTCAATGCTTGTAACTCTGCTGCCATGGCCTGTTGCCAACGTGGATCTCTTGAGGCTTCATCATAGTTGGAAGGCTCTATGTCGATGGAAATACGGCTAATGCAGCATTTATGATCTGATGAAAGCTTGTCGAAGCATACATAAGAAGATATTGGATAGCGAATACCTGGTGAGTTGAGGGAAGCACAGACATAATCTTTACTCCAGGTTGGCGGTCTTGTAGCTCGTCCTGACCGCCGTGGATAAATAGTTGGTGATGGAGGTGAAGATTCTTGCTCCGCTGTTGTCTCAGAAGTATGGTCCATGCTAGCAATCTCTGTGGGGACATCCTCCATTCCATCTGAAGGAGATGTGGTCAAGGTTGGAGGAATCCTTGCCTCGGGAGGCATTGTGATAATATAGCCGGGGAACGATTCCTCGTTAGTGAGATGGTGATGAGTGTTGGTTGTGATGCCCAAGCTGTCCTGTGTAGTTAGATGTTCACGAAAGGGAAAGATATCTTCGTGGAAAACAACATCTCGACTGATAAAGAAATCTCCCGTGCTTGTGTCAAGGACACGATAGCCCTTTTGTAAATTGGGATATCCCATGAAGATACATCGCCTAGCACGAGCGCTCATTTTGTCTCGAGGCCCCATGATCATAGCATAGCATAAGCATCCGAAGATTCTCAGATGATCCAACGTTGGTTTCTTTCCATAGAGTAATTCGAAAGGCGATTTGCCATCCAATATTCGTGTTGGCATCCGGTTGATTAGGTAGGCTGCAGTGATGACACAATCTCCCCAGTAATTCTCTGGAATAGAACCGGCCCTGGTCACCTCCAAAAGATGGCGATGTTTTCTCTCTACTACCCCATTCTGTTGTGGGGTATAAACACAGGAGCTCTCATGAAGAATGCCTTGGGACAGAAAGAGTGAGCTGCAATCATTATTAAAAAATTCTGTCCCATTATCAGTACGAACTCGTTGAATCGATTTCTTGAATTGATTCTTGGTCAGATTCAGAAACATCTTTAAATTAGAGGCAACCTGTGATTTTGACTGCATCAAAAAGACCCATGTGGCACGAGAGTAGCCGTCCACAATTGTGAGAAAATATCGCGAACCATCCCTATGTGGGGTGTGGTAGGGTCCCCAAACATCCATATGAATCAGAGAAAAAATTTCAGTAGAGCGAGTTGTACTGGTTGGAAAGGGAGATCGGGATTGTTTTGCAAGCGGACAAATTTCACATTTAGAGTAAGGGAAAAAGGCACTGTGTCCCATTCGAGAATGCATAAGAAAACTCTTGTCATTGGTAAACAGATTACACAATGAATTTTTATTCTGAGGTACTGGAACAGAATTAAAATTACTAATCCAAAAATAAAGCCCTTCAGAAAACTACCCAAGCCCATCAGTTTCCCAGTCGAAGGGGCCTGGAAAAAAAAACAGTTGTCAGAATCGAAGAATATTTGACAAGAATTTTCTTGGCACACTTTAGAGACTAAAATGAGATTAAATTGGAATTGTGGGACATAAAAGACATTTTGCAAAATTATTTGAGGGCTTAATTGAACAGTGCCTGTCAAATTGACATGAGTGATGTTTCCATTTGGCAATTGCACAGAAATGGGTGTGTGCAATTTTTTGTGCTCATGGGAAAAAAATGATCTATCACAAACAATGTGATCAGTTGCCCCTGAGTCAATGATCCAGGCCTTTCTTGAAATAGAATTTACCAGGCAATGTGAAATACCTGAAAAACTCGCTCCTTTATTCCCCAAATCAATTTTCTGCAATGCTTGCATCTGCTGCTGGTATTGCCTATATGATATTGGTTGCTCACTGTTCAGGCCGGCTGGTCTAGTGACTTGATAGGCTGCAGCATTTTTCTTCCCTTTTTCTCCTGGCTTACCATGTAATTTCCAGCAATTATCCATAGTATGGTGAGGTCTTTTACAATATTCGCAATATAATTTTCCTTTTCCCTTTGAATTTTGCCCGAAATTTTTAAAAGGAGCTGAAAAAACCTGGCCGTCCGATCCTTTTAATGCGGAGAAGATCCGGCCGTCCGATCCATTTGGCGAGGTAAAGAGCTGACCGTCGGATCCCTTTAATGAGGGAAAGATCTGGCCGTCAGATCTATTTGACGGTGTGAAATATCCACCGTCCGATCCTCCAACTGGTGGATGATTGCCACCGTTGGATCCACCAACAAGGTAGATCCCTTGTCCACCGTCAGATCTGGCTGTGTAATCCTGGCCGTCCAACATGCCCCTTTTAAGCCCCCTTTCAACGGAGCCCTGCATCAACCCTAGCCCCCTTTCTCGATTCTCTCTGTCTCGGGCTAGGGTTTTCTCCGAGTCTCGCCGGACGCCGTGCATCGCGAGGGCGATGCTATCGCTTCCTCGCGTTTGCTCCGGTACCGCGAGCCTCTGGCTCTCCTCTTGGACGGCCAGCTGGAAGATTCGTCCAAGAGGGGGCACTGGATCCATCGCCAAGATCTGTGATCAAAAAGTTTGGTAAGTTTTGTTCAAAATCAAAAGGAATCGCGTGGATTTCTCCCTTTCTTTTATAGATCTGAACTGCCGAAGCGTTTCTGTCGGTCCTTCAAGTTTCTCCTCCACGACTTCAAGCTGATTCCACAGGTAGGATAGCTTGTTGTAGCACGTTGTGACGCTCATATTTCCCTGTTTTAATTCGGTCAATTCCTGCATGAGATAAAATATTTGGGCCCGATCTAACTTCCCGTACATTTCTTTGATGTTATCCCACATCGCTTTGGCATCTTCAGTCGGAGGGAGCCCGGCGGCCACCTGGGAGAGATGCAATTGCCGATCCACGTTCGGATCGGGTGATTGCATTTTCTCCGGTGCACAGCCAGCCGCTCGTCCGAAGGAACAGGTACCATCCCATCGAGGAATCCATCCTTATCCTTGGTCACCAGGGCTCGCCGGAAATCCTGCGACCATTTTGAGTAATTGCCCAATCCGGTGAGTTGTAGGCTAATTAATTTCACTTCTAGCCCATCGGCGGTTGATACGTACAAAGAGTCGCCAGGTTCTGGCCGCCCTGTGATGGCTGTGATTGGGAATGGAAGGTATCCGGGCGTGATGTTTGGGTAGGGATTCGTACCCGACCCACCAGATCCGGATCCAGACCCGCATCAAATGTCCCCGGATTCGATCCGAGAAAAGATCCGCTCGAACCGCTCACTTGCTCTGAACCGACGGCTGAATTTGCCCCATTCGTGGCTGGTGGATTCCCGTCGATCTGGGGGTTGCTCAAACTGCTCCCAGACCCCGGCGATGATGTGTTTGGGCCAGTCCCAACGTACCATGGATACGGTACCCATTGGTAAGGCTGCCCGGAAATGGGTAACCCCATGCCTGACTGAGCCGGGAAATATTGCCACGGCAGATTCTGGAGGTGAGCTTGTGGTTGGATCGGATTGGCATTATGTGTTTGCTGTGCAGGTGAAGCTTCTTCTGGAACCCTGCTGTCGACACCAGAGGATGGATTTTCTGGATTGCTTATGGTGAGTATTGTTTTCTGGTTCTTTCTTCTCTAAGGAATTTTGATTCCTTCACTGCTTTGATCTAATTTTGCAGATCAGGGAGCTTCGATAGGCAATCAAGGCTTGCGGAAGCAAAATCAGGAGCTAATGCTCTGATACCATGTCAGAAATCGAAGAGAAGGCAAGAACAAGGTGAAAGGGAAATGAAGAACAGAGGAAAAAATGTAAAGGTTTAGGGAATTTTCTTGTATATTCACTATATAGGTTATGTACGATCGATGTAATTATATTACGGGATTTGTATAAATAAAGGAAAAGAAATATTATACAAATCAATTCAATATTCCCTATCTCAATCTAATCCATGATTGATTTGATCATGATTTATGACCAGAAATAGATGAAGCATATCTTCCAACACGCCTATTTTTTAATTTCATAGTATTTCTTTGTTTGATCGTTATCTCCTCGTGGTTGGTGATCGCCCATTCGAGAGCCACTGGAACGGACGGGCAAACTGGTCGAATCCACTTGAGCCCACCACCGTGTGCTCTTGACCAAGAAACCTTACCTGCATTTCGTATCCCTCGGCGCTATGGCTTCACCATTGATAGTCTTGAATTCCACTCTGTATGCTGCGATTTTATTGGTGATCCAAGTCACGCAGCAATTGGTACCATTAGAGCACGGGCAGACTCTGCCGGCCCCCCTTCCCATCAGACAACTTGCATCCTACGACCAACCCGGGGGTATTGGTATCGGCCATCAAGGCCACGGTGTCGCAACCTCCGGAGACAAAATAGTTACGACTCTTGGAGTACCTGAAAAGGCTGTGCTTTAAGTCCACGAGGTCGTCTTTTCGCTGGATTGGCCGTACAATTAATAAGGGGTGCATGACAAATCAAAATTTCCGTTCCATAAATAATTTTTCTATTTATGACTTGTTTCTGAAATAGAAATCCGTTTGATAAATTTAGTTCATTTTTCTATTTTTAAAATAGATTTTTGTTCCGAAATAGGTTTGAAATAGAAATAAGTAGTAAAAATTTTCTACTTTTCTATTTACGAAATAGAAATGAGAAATAAAAAATTTTCTCATTATTCATCCTTACTACAAATCGATCGTCCATCCGTCACTGCCGACCACTGCCACCGCCATCCACTAGCCGCCGCCATCTGCCGGTCGCCAGTCGCTAGTCGCCAGCCACTATTGCCTCCACCATCGTTCACCGGTCAACGTCATCCAAAAGGGAGAAATTTTGTGTCGAACGAGTATTTTTGCTTAGAAAGTCATTTAGAAATTAACAAAAAAAAAAAAATCTGTTTCTCTTCCAAAAATCAATTTCTGGTCAGAATAGTTATCATTCACGCCCTTAGGAGAGTAGGATATCGGCTAGCTGATCTAAATGAGGCCTGGGGAGTAACCGTACAGTAGAGAGATATTTAACACCACCAGATTCAAATTCTTTAAGTACTGGAGTAGAGATGCCGCGA
Organism: Eucalyptus erythrocorys; assembly: GCA_014182555.1. Taxonomy (NCBI): domain Eukaryota; kingdom Viridiplantae; phylum Streptophyta; class Magnoliopsida; order Myrtales; family Myrtaceae; genus Eucalyptus; species Eucalyptus erythrocorys. The sequence goes on from CM024597.1 coordinate 22,259,370, forward strand.
GTTTGCTGGCAATCGATCTCATATCGGAAAGACAAGGTGCAGTCAAATCCGATTCCAAAAGGATATGTGATGTCTTTGAGATCGTCACAGGCGTTCGGACAGGTTGGCCAGGTTAGATTCTGAGGAAATGATTCTGCTGTTGCTGCGAAAACAAGCAACAGAATAACGATGTCCAGATGCCGCGAAAACAAGCAAAAGAATAACGAAGGCTTCTCAGATGCCGCTTTCAGCATCGCCAGGATCATGGTCTCCATTGGAACAGGAGATTCTCTCTCTCTCTCTCTCTCTCTCTCTCTCTCCCTCTCTCTCTCTCTGATTGATGCCTCTCAGTCCCGGGTCTCTCTCGGGGTCTCGCTACTACTAGTTCACTTTCCGTCAATGCAATCATTGGTGGAAGCTGCCTGCACGTCTGTTTATCCATGATTCCTTGCCCGAAAATTGCTAGTGGATGTAATTGAAAGGAAAAAGAATCAAATTGGGCAGGCATGTTTTTCATTGTGTCACGACTATGGTAACGCAACTGGGGTGCCGGAAAAAAAGACACGTTCAGAAGTAGTGTTCAAAAGGACGGCTAACATCCTTGATTAGGCACAAACTCTCTCAAACCCTTACTTCAAATAATGTTGGATTCATTTTAAGTTTTGATTAATCCTAAGAGATTCTATGTGAATCGGAAGTTGCCACTACTCTATTTAGGGTTGGCTGGAAATCTAGTAAAGCACGGGAAGATGTCTTTCTTCCTATGAAACTAAAGTTTCTAAGTTTGATAACTTGATTACACTAATAATTTTTATTAATGCTATTTCGCTACCAAGTAGAGCAATTATCTCTCTTTTCGTCACCTACGATTTTACATCCACCATAAAATAATCTTTTGAGTCACAACTACCCAGTCCATCTGAAGCGGTCAGCAAAGTCCAAGTGGCATGCTACAAGTTAGGGAGTTTCTCCATGTGAGATAGTAGAAATTTAAGACACAAGTTGTCCGGAAATTTGTCCACACATAACTCGAACAGAATAACGGGTATATGTAATTGAGCAAAAAATTTTCATATGGTGGCTTGGATAAATGGGCCGGACGCCCACTTAGGCCAGATCAGGCCTGTTCAAGCGCAATCATATTATCAAACAAGTACGATTTTTTATTTTTATATATATCATGAACGGACCTAAATTAGGATTTTTGGGTCCGATTTTTAGATCCGATTCGGGGTACGGGCCGTTGTTGGTCAGGCCAGTAAGGAGCTTTACAATCAGCTTGGGACAGCTCTCAAAGTGTCGGTAGGGCATCTAGTCCCACGCTCCAGTGCTTTCAGAGAACAACGTTCAATAATTATTGCAAGCGCCGCCGAGGATTATGAAACGAATTAGAGAAATAAATGAAACTGCTTCCATATTTCTTATTTTATTCTCTCTCTCTCTCTCTCTCTCTCTCTCTCTCTCTCTCTCTCTCTCTCTCTCTCTCTCTCTCTCTCTCTCTCTCTCTAATGTATATACTTGTTAAAAGTTCAATGGCAATTATTGTTTTTGGTAAGCCTAATCCATCACGCAGACAACCTAATTCTTTGGATTACTCATTTGAAATATGAGTACAAGAACTTTAGCTTTCTCTAGTTGTCTTTTCTTGTGAAACGTTCCCTGTCTGCTTGTAGAAAGGGCAAAAGTTTTAAAATATATATATACAAAAAGAAGAAGAAAAGGAAAACTATTTAATTGAAACGATAATGGAAGCAAATTTGATGAGCTCAAAGAAACCTCATAATTAGCACTACTTGGTGAAATACAAATTAATTGAATAGATAGATTTGTACAAAATCTTGAATTTGCTAATGTAGGCTTGGAATTTAGAAGATTATCGATTTACCAAGCTAGGGGATATTTAAACCGTGCACACGGTCCATCTTATAATACATGCCCCATGGAGGTTTGTAGAAACAACCAAAATGAACCATTAACAGCCAAACGAAGGCAAGAAGCTCGCCACCTTTGCTCAACACTTGCACATGCCCTCACCCCTAATATGAGTGGCCACATATGTCAACATCTCAACCCACACTCCACTCATTACCTTCCACTTCATACCCCCAAGCCTTTCCACCTCTCGAACCAATAATAACCCCTAAGTGAGTGGTTGCGAACTTTGCTCATTAAGCTCTAGTATCAAAGCATTCTCAAGCAAACCCATGCATTGCCCTTTCACATCCACAGTTCTCGCAATTTGGCGACGTGGTATCCACAATGTCTCCCTTAATATGAATTGAGCATTGTCCGCCACAGCGAACACCACATTAGACTGATTAAGTAAAAGATAAAGCATGTAGTGGGAAAGGATCTTGCTAAATTCCCTTTCCTCATTTCTTACTTGGGGTTTCTCTTTGCCGTACCATAATTCAGTAGCAATATGCCAACTTAAAATACTGGAGTCATAATTAAGCTGGGTGACATACTTCAAAAGAAATTTGCAATTGGTCTTCCCTAGTACATGCTTGAGAAATATATCACCTCTAGCCTCAAATATCTTCCTCACCATTGTCGGATCATCTGTCAAATCATTCGCATACATGTACTTATGTCTCAGCTCCCTAAAGATAAAGATCCATAGTTCTTTAATGAAATGAAGGGAATCTTAGACACATACTTTGTATGCATAATCAATGATGTTTTCCTCGGACAACAACCAATGATTCTCTCATAAGCTTGATGGAAAGAAGAGATGATCTTTTCATCCATCTGGAAAGGGAAGCTACAAATATTAGAAAAAGCAATGATGCCCCAACCCTGATTGCACTTCTTCATCTTTCTTGGGCTCTTGTTACATAACTCTGAAAAAAAGGTTGCAAGCAGAGATGGATTCTGACCACCTCTGATTTATTAATGGTGTATCTAAGATCTCATAAGTATCATTGGCATTAGGCTCTACTTCACATGTTGCAAATTGGGCCTTCCTCAAGTAATCGGTAGCAGATACTAACTTGTGGAGAAATGAATATAGTTTAGACGATGTTGTGTTTGGGTGCTTGATTTTGGCAACAGTCCAATCGGAAAGTAAGCATGAAAAGAGCTATCACATCAAGAGCAATCCCTCCAAAAAGAAGGGAATAAGTAATTTTTATATCAATTTGAGGGAGCTGATGTTCATTCAAGCGATTGAACATGATGAGAGCCACTGCAAGGGCATTTAAGGCTATGAAGCGGAAAATATAGCTCCACTTGGAATGTATCACCAATGCTTTTGTGGGTGCGTTTGGAAAGACTTTTGGGAAAAGTCCTTGAGAAAATGTAAAGACCTTTGAGCTAAAGGGGTTTTTGGAAATGCAAATTGTGTTTGGTAAATCGTATTTATAAAAGTCCATTGTAAAGTATATTTGAGCAAAATAGTGTTTGGACAAATTTACTGTGCAAAAGACTTTTGTCATTAAAAAAAAAAAGAAAAAAAAAAAGAAAATTGGCTGGTTACTGCCGGCAAGGGGCAGGCGGTCCGGCGAGGGTCTAGGTGGTCCGGCGAGAGGCAGGCAGTTGGCGAGGTCGCCGCAACCAGATCGAGCGGCCCGGCGACCTCCGCACGGAGGTCGCGGCGCGGGGGTCGCCGCGACCCGGATTGTGGGCCGCTCGATCTGGTTGCGGCGACCTCGATCGCAACCAGATTGGCGATCCCGATCACTCGATTTGGGTCGCCAGAGGTCGCACGGCCCAGATGTGGGTCGCGGCGACCTCCGGGGACCCAGATCTGCGCGCGATTTGCGTCGCCGGAGGTCGCGCGGCCCAAATGTGGGTCGCGGAGACCTCCGGTGACCCAGATCTGTCGGGGGTCACAGCGTCGCGCCGGGGTTGCGGCGGTCGCGCATGTGGGTGTTTGCCGGGGTTGCGGCGGTCGCGGCGACGCTGCGAGTCGCGTCGCCGAGGTCACGCGGCCTAGATGTGGGTCGCGGAGACCTCTGGTGACCCAGATCTGCCGGGGGTCGCAGCGTCGTCGGGGTTGCAGCGGTCGCGCATGTGGGTGGTTGCCGGGGGTTGCAGCGGTCGCGGCGACGCGACTCGCAGGGTCGCCGAGGTCACGCGACTGGCCACTGACGGTCGTCGTGACACGCCGGCCTCTTGCCGCCTCCGTCCAACTCGTCGCCGGCCCCTCACAGCTCGGCGCAACTTCGCCGGCCAACCTCACGAAGAAGAAGGTGAATAGTTACGAGGACAAAACCGAAAAAACGAAATGTTTACGAGGACATTTATGGAAGAAAATTTTTTGTTTTAACCCTTCATCAGCCTTGGGAAGGCTTGCCTTTCCCAAAGGCAAGTTAAAAATACCTTCCCAAACACTCTCTCCTTGGCCCAAAGGCCTTTAGCCCTCCAAAGGTCCTTGGGAATGCAGTTCCCAAACGTAGCCAGTATGGAGCACCTCATATATGAACTGAAGTTCAACCGATATCACCCTCAACACATCCAACGGAGAAACTTTAAGGAAATATTGGAGGCTTACCTTGCGTTGGTCCCTTGTGAAGATGAGATATGCGAGGAAGACCATAGAGATTTGAAATAAATGGTAAGCATGCTTCACTACAATGCTCTCAGCAAGTTTTGCTTCTTCTTCTTCATCAGAATGGCTATACCCATGGAGTATTTCATCCAACCAATGCGAATCCACTCTTACATTTAATGGTTGAATTGATTCCCTAAGCTTCAAGAGGCTCGAGTGATTAAGCGCCGGTGTCCTCTCAACATTTTTTATGACCCCAACAAGAAATACCAGCATTGTTGGGATCACCTATGACTTGTCACTAAGAAATATTTGCACAAAGACATAGATGGTGGCATTGATTTTGGAAGATAAGATTGAGTAGGTGTCGTTGCCAAAGCAAACTATCCTCTAGAGAGAAGGTAGTAATGGTGTCGTTTGGACCCCCGAGATGTAGCAAGAGAACTGAAGCCCAAAATGTTTGAAGTGCTCAATCTATTTTAGCTACACAAGTGGATGAATTACCTTGGTTGTGAGAGATGAGGCCAATTGTGAATGTAGCTACCCAGTCAGCTATCAGATAGGACAACCACAAGAGACAATTGATGCATTGGTTTGCTATTTTCTTTCTAAGTGGTGCAAATAGAATGAGAAAAACCTAAAACAAGAAGCTCAATATGACAAACCCTCGAATGTTCCATTTGAAATGATTCCTTGCTTCTTTTTTTTGAAGAAAAATCCATTCAAAAGCTCAAGAAGGAAAAAGAATGGTAAACCACCATCCACAACTGAACACAAGTAAGATATCTCATGAATTGAATGGCAGAAGAAAAGTATCTCATCCATGATTAGTTCAATATGGTGAAGCCTTGGATATTTCATTTGTTCAACAAATCCCAAATGTAGCTAAATGCCATATTTTTGCTTAGTTTAAACTTTGTCCCTCACCTATATATAGTTCCTATTGGGGGCTAAACAATACAAACTAGAAGGGGGTGAATAGGTTGTTTTAGAAAGCTTGACAATTTTTTGTGAAAAATAGCTAACGCCAAGTAAAGATTAAGTCAAGGTGATGTGTCAAAGCTCAAAGCTCATTATTGTAATATGTGATTATGGAAGTAAAGAGAGTAAACCAGTGGCAAACAACGATGTATGGTAGTTCGGCTTATCACAAGCCTACATACACTTTTCAAACTAACAGCCATAGGTCAGGCTAGATTCCACTAGTAATCTACTTAGAAAGTTACAATTAGCAAGCACTAATCCTATTACAAAATGGATCACACTATCAGGACTCAGCTACAGCTCTTACTCATGTACACTTAATCTAAAGCACAATTACTCAAATAGCACAAATACAATACTCAGTGAAATAATCAAAAGAGAGCTTGTCGCTATGAACATAGCTTGAAGCAAATTTTCAAATCTTAATACATGTTGCTCTCTCTAACATTTGGTTTATAAAATCTTCTCTTTTATAACCATCTTCAACCTATCCGTTGGAATTGGATTGAAGAAGAAAGAGCCAGTTACCGTTGAACTGCTGTCTAAAGATAGAACTACCCATACAGTACTTTTCTTGAATATTTTCAAGTTATCTAAAAATAGCATCAGCTACTGTCCTTTTGCTACAATCTCTAACAGTCTTCTTAGACTACCTAACTTCTCGATTACTGTTTCCACCTAAATTCTACTATTGTGCAAATCCATAACCACAACAGCTATTTTACTACACCAACGAACATTACCAAAATATACATTGTTGCCACAGCACCAATGATCCGATATTTACAACATTGACATCAACTGATCTTTTAGGTCCATTTGTACTGTTTACGAAAAATTCGTATCAAGACGTATTGCATTCTTCTTCTATCCACTGGATCACACCATGAATCTGGCTTAGTCATTTGTTGCAAACATTTGCATATACCTTAGTAAACGTTATACGGAGGATAGTTTGGTCATCATCAAAATCACCTAGAGATGTTTTCTCCAATAGTTTCGGTTTGTATGAGAGGAATAGTGGGGAATATATCTATACATGATTAGACAGTTCCTTGCTTGTTTGAATGAAAATAAAAGAATTGTGACCTAACAGTTCCACAAATGAACACAAGCAATGTATTCGATGCTTTAAATAACAAAAGAAAAGTATCTTGTGCATAAATGATGCTTATTGCTTTGTGCTGAGTTGATTTGTTATGATCCAATGGATTAATCTCAATTCTACTTATGCATTCATTTATTTATTGAATGAACACAAGTAACGTATCCCATGCTTAAATAGCAAAAGAAAAGTATCTCATCCATGATTAGTTTAATGAAATAGTTGGTGATATCCCATATAACAGGATACTTGATATTATTAATAAATTAGATGTTGAGAAAGCTGCCTATGATATTTTGAAATAGACAAAATCATCTATTTCTCGTTATGAATCAATAAATACAGAGATTTTTTATATAATACGAAAGATGCTCTATTACCATTGATATATTCCAAAGTACAAAGTGGAAAGGCTATGAAGACTAGATGGACCTTAATAGAGGGTGAACAAGTAAGGAAGAACACGAAGTTCACGGAGACTTGGAGGTATCATGACGTGAACATTTCTATGAAGCCTTGATCACTAATGTACTTAAAAAGATTAAATGAAAAGCTGTACGTAAGTCAGCTGCCAACGGAAAGCTTGGATAGACTCACGAATGTTGATATGAGCAACTCTCTCTGTATCATGTGAGATGAATGTGCGGTTCACATGTTCATGTATTTTGAACGGAAGCCTAGATATCACGTTGACTATTAATCGAAGTCTCAAGGAATTTTGACAACAAGTCTCAGGCGTGGAACTCCGAATAGAACAAACGAAGAATCAATCGTCAATCATTTGCAAAAAGGCTAATTTCCTAATATTGCCAACTCTATTTCATGAAAACTAAAACCTTACTTGAAAGCTTTGTTTGTATGGGCAGCTAGATCTCCTAGTGATTGTGCCAATTATTTTCCATGGCTAAATTGAATATCCTGAAAATTATCCAACAACTAATTTGAAGATTGAAGACTATATAAGAAGATCCTATGCATGCTGAGAGAGATCAAAATGACTCGAACAGAGAAACCTTCATATTTCGATACATCCATTCTCTTGTTGTGTTGTGAAAGAGAAGTTCACTTATTTGGATTACTTGTCAACGATTGTAATCTCTTTTGAGAAGTGCATGAATGTTTTAGTAGTGCACAAGATCTAGTAGTGTGATCTACTAGCTTCAGGTAGAAGCAGGTTTACATTGTAACTACTCAAAAGATTGCCCGTAGAGTCGTAGACTAGTCTAGAAGAGTATACCTAACTCAATCTAAGCCAAACCACTATAAGTTGTGCATACAATATTTGCTATCTCTTTACTTATTTGCATATTTATCTGACAAAAGGATACCACACTTGATATCATCAACTTATTCTCAATATATTAAGCTGATTCTGAATAAATCAAATTTGATTTTAATGATTCTGTAAAAAAATATCGAGTTTTAACAATCAATCTATTCACGCCTATTCTAGATTGCGCTGGTAGCCACACCATTAGATACTATCTAACAAATCATAAGATACAAAGGTTATATCATTCGTATCGGGCCATGTTCTAATAAGTATACATTTTCATTTGCATGATTAGTGGGTCAAACTATGTGTGGGACAAAGAGAAGATGGTTTTATAGAATGAATGGATGAAGGCATTCAAGGTGACATAGCAGACAACGTGGGAGAAGAGGAAAGTACATTCGCATCTCCTATTTTAAAATTTGGCATAAAAAAATAAAAAGGAAAAGAGACACCTTGTTCTTCTCACGGAAGAGAAAATTCCCAAATTGAAATTCTCATTTCTTTTCGTCCTGGTGATGACTGGTGACTATTTGAAGAGTTGAGCAGACGAACAATTTAAAGAGGAGAAAAGCAATTTAAAGAGGAGAAAAGCAATTTAGCATTCCACGGTGGGAAAAAGAACGATGTAGCATTTTCATAGTAGAGATCTGTCATCGCAGACATTGTATTCTTTCTCTATAGATACTTTAATTAATAAACTTGAGAGAGAGAGAGCTTTCCGAATTGTTGCAGAGGGTTCGAAATTGGCTAATTTGTGGAGAACAACTAATGTTGGACTCACCATGGGGAGCCACGCTGGTATTAGAGTCCTCATTGTCGAGGTCAAGAGTTTGAATCTTGCCGGTCGCTAGCGTTGTAAATGGGGAGCCATGGTATTGAGGTTTTGTGCTAGTCTCCTCCGAGGTATAAGGGCCCGGCTCTTCGGTGCCATCCGGGCACGGGAGATTCGTGGTGGAGTCCTCAGTTACCAAAAAAAAACTAATGTTGGGCTCATTTGAGGATCATTTTTTATCCTGAGAAAATTCCAAAAAAACCTCTTGAAGAGGGGTCCGTTTTCAGAATCTCCTTCAGACTTGATTTTGTTTTAAAACGTCCCTGAATTCGATCACTTTGACACAATTATGTCAATGAGCTCCTCTGCGGTGAAATTAATTGCTGGCCAAAGATCACGTTTTCATCATGCATACATTTCCCGCCCTTTCTAGGGGCAATTTCATCTCATAAAAAAAAAAAAAAAAAAAAAAAAAAAAACACTTTCCCCAGGCCACTTCCGTGCATGATCGTAAACTTAAAGGGAAAAAAAACAAACATCAATTCGTTCCCAATTTTTCGGATCGAAAAGAAAGGGTTAGGATTTCCCTCGCAGAAATTTAGAAATTGAAGATGGACCCCTGCAGATGTGCAAGGAGTACGTTCTGGACTGAAGCTACCACGGCTAGGTGGTTCTTGCGCGCCAGAAGTTCGGAACAAGGCCGATCCGAAGGTAAGCAGATCCCTGCTAAGGTACGGAATGCGCGGATGATGAGCTGATGGCAGTGGGTCAGTAATCACTTTATCGGCGATGAGAGTGCAAAGAAGTTAATAAAAATTGGGAATGCTTTGCAAAACGATCTTACTGCGGGAGAATTTGTTATATCTTTTCTTGATTACGAGGAACTGAGATTTCGGGTAAGGTACTGGTTTGGTAATGCCATCAATTGATCTGCTTGAACAAACGGTAATAACAATACGTTTTTTTTTTTATAAAAGATGAGAATTATAATGACTTTAAACTAAAAAGCTGTAAAAAGCTATACAGCAAGAACTCGATACTAAAAACTTGCACCCACGAAGACAAAAGTTAGAATGAGTGGAAGAGTGCCAAGGTAATAACAATGCGTTCATATTGACTTACTCAATTCTTTGTATTTTTAAAATTAAATCATTCTAATATGTGCCAGTAAAGTTTAAAATAGGAGAAAGTAAATTTCTCTATGATTAGGAAAACAAAATTTATGTAGTGCACCCATGTTCACGACGTAGATCTCATTTAGCCGTAAGAACTAGGGACACCAAAATGATAATGATTTAATAAAAATGGAATGAGAATGAGATCACCATCCCCGTACTTTCCTATTATGATATGCTATTGGAAATTACTGTGTTGCATAAGATCATATACTCTGCTGCAAATAGATGACTTGATGGAAAAATTACCCAAAAAGTCCTAAATTAATTATAATTTTTCCAATTCAATTCTAATTTTTTTTTGTTAATTTAGTCCTAAAAATTTTGCAATTGTGTCAATTTAGTCCATCTAGCCAATTTTGGCCAACGGATGCTTGACGTAGATAATATTTTAATGATATTTTATTTTTTTGAATTTTTTTATTAATTTGTTTGTTTTGCCTTTTTTTCCTTTTTTTTTCCTCCTCCCTCCTTCCTACTTGCCAAAGGCGAGCATGAACAAGGTCAATTTTGCCGACCAATGGCAAGAGCTGCCCCCACCAACCTCGCCATGGCTGAGTGAGGCCCCACCAGATTTGGCGACACCACAATCTGGCCATGGTTGGCAAGGCTTGCCTAGGCCAAAGGCTACACAAGGTTGCACCCTTCAACCACACGGCCTCTAGCAAGGCATGAACTCGTCAAATTTGATGAGGTTGGGCATCAACCATGGCCAGTGAGGCTCGACCCTCGCTAGCCCAATAAGCGACCTGGGCGAGGTCGACCAACCATAGATAGGCTTCCCCAAGGCCCATGAGGTTCCTCACCAGCCTTGCCTCTAGCCCGTTGCCAACGGCAATTGACTAGAAGGAGGAAGAAGTGAAAAAAATTGATAAAAATTCAAAAAAAAAAATATATATGTATTATCAAAAAATTATCTACGTTAGTGTCAATCAAACGGCCGATGCCTACCGTAGTCCACATCAGTGCCTGCCAAGCAAAATTGACCTGATGTACTAAAGTAGTATAATTACAAAAGATTTAAAACTGAATTGGTAATATTGCAATAGATTTAAGATTGTTTTTGTAATTTTCCCATGACTTGACTTATTGTGATAGACGGCCACTGCATAGTAGTTCATTGATATACACGTGTGAATATATATTTATATATGCACACACACCCACACACAGGCATTGTCACCACTAATATAAATCATAATGATTTTCATATAAATTCATAAAGTAACAATGTAGATAGTGTCACCATAATCTTGTGGTGTTCCTCGTATCAACAAAGGAAACAATATCCATTCATTATCTCTTGCGCACTCATTCTTAGAAACCAAAATTCTTTACATAGTATCATTTTATGCAACTCATTACAATAGGTGCCATGTATATTCCAATAGTCATTATTCTAAATGACAACCATTAATCTCCTAACATTTCCCATATAAACAGTGACGATTAAATTGTAAAATATGGGTTGAAAAATCAAAGGTAGCACAGAAAAAAAAAAAAAAACAGAGAAAGAAAAAAGAAGAGTTGAGCTGTCCAAAATAAGAGGAAAAAGAGTGGGCTTTAATTTTTTTTAAGAGAGAGAGGGTGAGAGAAGAGCACAGGCAAAAACAGGGGAAAGAAAAGGGGCTCACCGACAAAGAAGAAGGAGAAAGGAGAAAAGGACTCATGATCCATGCGACTTGCAAAACTGACTCAACTCTATTTTTGCAACACCGGTAAGTGTTCACTCCCTTTGTTCATTCAATCAAAGTAATTTCAAACTTAGGGGTTGACATTCAGAATTGTTGGAGATTCATATGGCGAAGTCCAATTTTTGAGTTATTGAGCTATATATTTTTATAGAAATGATAATTTATGATATTGTGAAACTATAGCATTTTGTGGATCTCAATTTAAGCTTATGATTTGCCCAAAATGGAATTTTCAAGTTTGGCGTGCGCTCTAAGCAAAGTTTTGAACAGTAACTTTTGAGCCGGATTTCAATTATTTCCAACAAGGTCTTGGGGTGGCTGAATTAGGGTTCTTATAGTATATCAAAATGTCTTTTTAAGGACTACAAGTTGGCTTGAAACGGAATTCTGTTGAGGAAGTTATGGTGCAATGAAGTTTAACGCGCGAACCACACTTAGTTTAAGGCACGAGCTGCACCTAGCGAACAACAATAGGTTTCTGCTAGAGGCAAGCTTTTTATTGGCACGTAGGTGTGGTTTTATTGACAAATAGACATAGCATAGTCGAGTTATTTATTAGAATATCTTTTTACATAGTCTTTTGATATCGTTTTTTGATTAATTGTTAGGAATTTAAGTGCGTTGGATAGAGTAAACAGCATAGGTTGGTTATTGGCTTTCCCAAGTGAGGGATACTATTTCTTCTAAGAATTCCTAAATTCATGTCTTAGAAATGATAAAAATTCGATATGTTATGAGTTATAAATAAGCATGTTTGTTTTGTTGCATAAAAATTTGGATCGAGCATTTGCTATGATATGATATTTGTGAATCGTTTGCCATATGTTTTTGGAAAGTTGTCACGAAAGGTTAGGTGTGTTTGTGTGTATTAATTTGTGAACTTAGTTTATGAAATGTGCTGTGAAAAGATATGTGAAATTTATTCTGGTTTAAGAAACGAGTTGTGAAATAATTTGAGAAATGCTTTATAAAAAAATATTTATGATGAATGAATCGATTGGCAAGAAGATTATGTGTTTTAATTTGTGAAACCTATTGTTGGTTTGGCTTTATGTTGATACTCAATATCGTTGTGAGCCTAGTGAGGGGCTTATGAGTAAGTGTATACTAATCTAGAATATCCTTATAAGTCGAATCATCGGCTAATAATGGATAGAGACACCGGCTAATAATGGATAAAGACCTAATCGATGGAGGAATGTTGGTCTTCTTGTCACAGGCATTATGCGTGACCATGATTTGATATTGAGCAAAAGATTAATCGATAAATGGACCATCAATGTGTGGTTTCATATGAGATGGATCAATGAGATAATTTATTGATTCATAGCATGAGATTAATCAATGAAATGAACTATTAACGTGTGTTTTATGAGATTGGTCAATAAAATGGACCATTGAGTTGTATTTTTATGAGACGGAACCAATAAGCTGGCCCATTGGTGTTTACTTCTTATTATCTTGAATATTTCTGCTTTGACCATATTACATTAAAGTAAGAAATATTGCATTTTTGGTCTTGAAGGTTGTTAAATTCCAATTTTAGTGAAAGTAAGTTATACTTGTGTTTTTAAATGCACATAGTGATTACTCGATCTATGTAGAATAAATGTATTACTCACTATGCCATGGTAGTTCATTCATTTTTCTTATTATATTTTTCATGTGCCTCAGTTAGTGATCGATAGAGCGAGAGCATTATTGTGGGAACTTTTGAAAGTTAGATATTTGGAGTATAGTTTGAGGCTACATCCTTTAGAAAAAGGATGGCCGTGTTACCCCCTCATCCCTATAGGATTTGGGGCGTGACATAAATACATAACGTACATTTCAACACATAATCTTCATCCTCTTTTCACCATGCCATCACTATTCAATAGTGTTCTTTTGCAAATTCATAGTTTATCGGAATAAAATATTCTATGAATTCATTTTTCTAGAATTCAAGTAATTCTTATAATTTCTAATTTCTAAGAATATGAATATTGGATTTATACTCTTGTTGACTCCAAAAATGACTATTTCTGAGGGGATGGGGTGGGGACAAGTAAGTTTCAGGAGTGGGTTTCGACTCTTACGTCCTGCAAGAAGCAAGGCAAAAGTCTGAAAGTAAGTGTTATGGTAGGAATAGAGTAGGATTGACAAAAGAAAAAAAAAACAGTCAATTAGTAACTAAGTCATAAAAATCGGCAAGTTTATCAATCGGCGAACACTTTGTCAAAATCGACAACTTAATCAGTTTTTATCATTTTTCATATTTTTCTTTTCCAAAATATTTCCAAACCTCATGGATTTTCCTTCAAACACCTTCTAGGCATGAATTAAGGATTTCAATTTAGGCAATGAATAGCCATAACACATCATGTCATCCTTGAAATCCAATTACAAGTAACATCAGAATTTAAAATAATAAACAAAAATAAATTAACCAAGTCAAGATTAATAAGTCGATCAATATAACTTAGCCCTAGATTTCACTTACCTTAAGCAAAGGCTTGGACAAATCAAAGCCTTAAACCACATTCAAGGTAAAATAAATAAAAACAAAGATTAACTACTCTCAACCTTTATATAAAACTAGTTTAATGAAAGAGAAAAAAGCCCACAAATTCACCTTGTAACCTCTTGAAAAGTGAAATTAGGAACTTCAACAACACAAGCGGGGAATCTTTGCTTTAACCCTTAATTGCATCATATTCGTGCATTGTTTGCATCACGATGTGTATTGATCAATTTTGCATTGGATTCTTGCCCGATTATTCGAAGACTGCTTTTTTGAGATCGGATTTGTTCTCGCTTCAGCACTTGCACGCTGATTTCTCTTACTGATTTGGCATTTGATGCCGCTCGTTTTACTGAACGTTGTTTTGATGGGATTAAATTCGTCCCACTAAATCTTCGTTTCATTTTTTTTTTGTAGTTAAATGTAGTTCATGCATGCATACACGTTGTATTGACTACTGTTTGACGTTGGATTCTTGCCTGTTTGAGTTTATTGTTTGTCATGGATTGGATTTATCCATTTATCATAACTTGCTTTGCATGCATCGGATATTTTTGAAAAGACACTGATCATACACAGCACAATGGAGCCGTGTGGTCGTCTGCCCCATGAATTGGCGGTTTCATTGAAGGGTGGACGGCAAAAATTTCAATTTTCTAAACGAAAGAAAAAGTATGCCTGTATTAAAATCAAGAATTCAACCACATTGGATGACAGAATTTAACCAAGAATGTAGTACCGAATTGAGCGACATGGGGTTGCTAACCCTTCTCCGCACCCAACCGAATCTCCAAACCTAGATATTTATCTTTTTGCATGCCGGTTGACCTTCAGCTAATTAGTTGACCTCCCCTAACACTTGATATTTTAGATTTCCAATCTACCTAAGAAATGATTGTGATGACTCTCGTAATGGTGTATGGCTTAAAATCTAACCTAACGTAATTAAGGTTTCGTTTATTTCATAAAAAATAAATTATTTGAAAAATATTTTCCTAAAAATGATTGCTTATATAACTTATAAAAATAAATAAACGAAAAATATTTTTATCATTCGTAAAATGTTTAAACATAAAATATTTTTTATTAGCCAATTATTTCAAGTGATACAAACAATCAATTTTAGAAAATTATTTTCCAAATCATTCGTTTTTCGCACAATAAGCAGCCTTGAAGATGACAATCTCTCTTTGCTTATATAGCTTATAAAAATAAATGAACGAAAAATATTTTTATCATTCGCGAAAAGTTGAAACGTAAAATATTTTTTATTAGCTAATTATTTCAGGCGATACAAACAATCAATTTTAGAAAATTATTTTCCAAATTATATGTTTTTCGCAAAATAAGCAGCCTTGAAGATGACAATCTCTCTTCTAAATAAAATATTTATGTATTGTAACGTTAGTAAAATGACAATCCTCTCTTCGAAGGGAAGGGTCTTTCTCTCTCTCTCTCTTAATTAGCAAATGCTTTAAGATTTCCAGCGAGTATACTTAACTCTCTCATCTCTTGAACCTACTCGGTCCAGATCTGAAAATGAAACGAGGTATTTTCGTTCTTGTAGTCATTGCGAGTTTACCACAGAACCATCACTGTTCCAATTTGTAGTATGATTATCTCCCCAGCGCATTACTCGAAAGAAATTTTTCTATTTGATAAGTAAAGGTCCTTATCGATATGTATGGTCCACAATGCTCTTGAAATCGGCATGTTGAGCTCCGTTTGATTCCACGACAATGCGTTTTCCAATTGTATATTTAAATGGCATAATGATGATCATTGGCTACTTTGTAGGAAATTTCAGGGGTATTTTATTTTTTTGTGGGCGTGTTGTCGTAAATAAACTAGTATCACCTCTAGTATCGCAAGAAAGAACAAGGTGGGAATGTTCTTCATTCGCTTTGCTCGCGTAGAGGCATATCAAAAACATAAAATTTATTTAAAAAAAAAAAAAAAGTAAATATCCTGGCAACCTGAGGTATCTTAAAGAAGCAGCGTTCGATTGAATCCACGGAATCAATTGAATGCTCAAAGAAAGATTTCTTTTTTAGACCTTCCAAAGCTTCATTCTTGACTCGAAAAAGTGACCAACTAGGGCCCTTTTGATAAATGAAAGAAAGGGATGTTGAGCCCTAACCTAGGAAAAATACAAAAAAAGTCATAAACTTATGTGAAAAGCTTTAAGACTAAATTAGTCTAATTGAAAAGTTTAAGATTAAATTGATGTCAATATCATAGGTTTAGGACTTTTTTGGTACTTTTCCTGCCCTAACCCTATAAGCCCACACTCATGAAGAATAGATCATTCAACACCTCCAACACAGACCTATTCTCAACCTATTGGTCTTAGGCAACAGAGCAACCGCCCTCTAATTACTAGACCGACCCGACCTATTGTAATAATTTCATAAACACCTAGAGAAAATATGGCAAACAAATAAAGTTGCCCTTTGTTCAAATCTAACAATACCATGTCATGATCAAAAGGTACAACAGCCCAAGCGATGGACCTAACATAGATATAGCCACTAAAGCCATTCTACAAGGGTAAGAAATTAGTGCTTCTTGGTGAAATAGGCTCTAAAAAGATAGGAAGTAGCAACCGCTTAATTATCTCTTCTGGGCTTTAGGATAAGATCCTACACTTACTACAAAATAATCTATTTAAGCCACAACTTCCCAGTCCATCCGTGAGTATATGAAGTTGCTCTCGAAGCCTAACGATGCACCAAAAGTCATGAAGCCTCTCTACATGAGGTAACAAATACTTTAACACACAAGTTATTTCAAAAGTATGCTACAAAATGTCCAACAAAATTAGAGGTGAGCGATTTCAGATTTTATTTAGGTTTTACTTAGAAGTTGAAACCTACCCGTCGAAACAAATTTCCTAATTTTTAGAATCTAGAATCCACCCTGCATACTTAGGAACTTGAAATCTATCTTATCACTGGTTCAGAGGTCGGTTTCCAAGTCTACTCAAGTTGCACATATACTCTTAATTGAACGAATACAATGAATCATCACGTTTAATTACCATCATTTGCTACAATTTATTGATCAGAGATTATATTTAGACACATGAAGATTATGAAATATTAACAAAAGAAAAATCTCAATCATAGATATCATTGAAAATGAAAGCTCAAATTAATGGTTTCAAATTACACACTTATTATTGAAAATTGAAACCTTGGACCTATTTGTGGGAACAAGTTTCCTAATTTTTAAAAGCCGAAAACTGCCCTGTATTTCCTATAATCTGGAGCCATACTCACCCAAACAGAATCACCTCAAGCCGGTGTCTGTAATTTAGTATAAGAGTTCTTATACGGCGGTCTGGATTAATGGGCCGCCCGCTTAGGCCAGACCAGGCCTGCCCAAGCCCAATCATACTATGAAAGAAATATGATTTTGATTTTTTTTTTTGTTATATATCATGAACGGATCTAAATAAAGATTGTTGGGTCCGATTGATAGATCCGATTCTGGGTACGGCCCTTTTGGTGGTTAGGTCAGTGAGGAGTTTTTTTTTTTTTTTTTTTTTTTTTGTTGGGGGGGGTAAAGGAGGAATTTTGGAATCAATGTGGGACAACTCCCGAGTGTCGGTAGGGCATCTTGTCCCGCACTCCTGTGCTTTCAGAGAAAACTTTCAATAATAATTGTAAGCACCCTAACGGATTAAAGAAATAAATGAAACTGCTTCCATTTTTCTTATTTTATTCTCTCTCTCTCTCTCTCTATGAATATTCGTTTATGGTATATATATATAAATTTGTTCTAAGTTCCATTGCAATTATTGTTTCTGGTGAGCCTAATCCATCACACAGACAAACTAATTCTTTGGACTACTCATTTGAGCTATGAGACAAGAACTTTTGCTTTCCCTAGTTGCCTTTTCTTGTGAAACGTCCCATGTCTTCTTGTAGAAGGCAAAAAGAAGAAGAGTAAAACTAATTAATTGAAACGATAATGGAAGCAAATTTGATAAGTTCAAAGAATAATCTAAATTAGCCATCCTTGAAGTTTATGCTTGTGAATTCTAATATGTGAAAACTACCGGATAATTATCAAAGAAAGTCATAAACCTATTGTACAAATTGATAGGAAAAACTATACTGATGAATCATCAAAAGATTCAAGACTAAATTGGACAAATTTAAAGTTTATGACTAAATTGGAATTTTATAATAAATTTAAATTTTTTTTTATAATATCCCCTGAAAACTAGAGGTTTGAAGGGAGCTCATGAGATGACAACACGCAGTGCCTCTGTCATGCAACATGTGTCTATAAGTGAATGGATTCATTTCAACGCAAGAATAAAATTCATTAGATCTCTTAAAATTATCCCTATAGTTCACGACCCTATACAAATTCTAGAAAAATCACAATGAAGGCCATGTCAAGTATGTTTAAACCTCTAAACACAGTCATGTCGATGTATATTTGATTGATCAAGCTCACAAAATGAGTACTTGGAAACCGTTATTAAGTTGAATAAATTGCACATGTCATATTTTGCCTACCATGATCTAAGTGAATCATCCGGATGCATTAGAAAGAGCGAATCTCCTCATAAATTCAATGGACATGCAATGGGAGACTTGAGCTGATTCATGAAGTACATTTCGGCTGTTGTAAATTTAGGTAGATCGCATTGATAATTTGATTAGCTTTCAAATTGAATGATGCACCACATAAATTTTGACTATATATATATTTCCTTATCCTATGAATTAACCTCCTAGCGAAAATATCAAGTATAAATTTTGCGCCACATTTAGCTTTTTTATAGGATAAATGTAGTTTTGATTTTGTATATTAGAATATGTCGATCAAATGTAGATTCTATGCGAACGCGGGGCAGCACACTAGTTCTATTTTAATCTTATTGCTCAAAAGGGTAATCATCGGGTCTCATGAAAAGATAACATTAGATATATATTTTCGTCCAAGGTTATGGGGTTGTTTGGTTGGGCATTCCCAAGGGGCTTTGGGCCTCCAAAACCCTTTGGGGGAAATTTTTGGTGTTTGGCAATAATTTTGAAATGCTACTTGACTAAATGTGAGCCCAATGCTGGGGAGGACCTCCAATGCTGAAAGCCCAATGCTGGGGAGGACCAGCTTTGAGCATTTGGCATTTTGGAAATGCATGTTCACTGTTCATCTACTTCTCCTCTCCGTTCGTCTTCTTCGTCTTCTCCCGTCTTCTCCATTCGTCTTCTTCATCTTCTTCTCCGGCAGCCGCCATCGCCGCGTGGAAGTCCCGTGTCCCCGGTGACCACCGCCCGGGGTGGCGGGACCTGCGACCCAGGAGGCATCGCCTGGCGGGCGCCGCCGTGAGCCAAGCGACGCCGCCTGGGTCCGTGCAACCTCAGGCGGCGTCGCCTAGCACGCGCGAGCCAGGCTATGTCACCTGAGGTCCGCACGACTAGGCCAGACCTCAAGCAGCGTCGCCTGGCTCACGCGCGCCAGGCGACGCTGCTTGAGGTCACGCAGACCTGAGGCGGCCATCTAGCGGTCTTGAGGCCAGATCTGGCGATCTTGAGGCCCCGCCAAATCTGGCCGCCGGACAACCAGATCTAGCTTCCGCGACCTCAGGCCGCCAGATCCGACCGTCCGGCAGCTAGATCGTTGGAACTTGATTTTCTGACTTAAATAAAAAATAAAAAATAGCAAAAGTCAATTCCAAAGTGAATTTTACCAAACCGTGTAACATTTCGGGAAACCCATTTACCTCAAAAGTATTTGCATTTTCCCAAGGGCATTTCCCAAAAACTGAATCAAACGGGCCCCATGTCCGTAGTACCTTTGGATTTTGGTGGACGACCAACTAAGGATCACCTTATAATATATCCATGCAATACTTAAATATTTTATAGAATTGAAACATCTTAAGATGCAGTAATTAGTTGGACCTCACTTGTTGTCTTCTTCCATGTAGGTTTTGATGACACTGGACCTGATTCATCTAATAATGGAGGTTAATAAAGCCAAAAGCTTTGGATCATCGCACTTTTAGAACCTCCCAAAGATGTGTGAGAGAGAAAATGGCATCCAAGAGGTCACGAGACTCTAGATGATGCCTTCCTTAATAATTATTTCATGAACAGCGATCCAACATGATATCTCCAGGAAAAATGAAGTATATATCGCCATCGCCGATATAAAGAAAATTATACAGGGGCAATCTTTTTCGTTTTTAATTTAGAAATTATTCGACGCGCTTTCCTTGAAAGCAATGGATTGAATTTCATGACGTAGATTGTACCAACAAACTATTAGGCTTTTGACTTCATTTACAAAGTTTGAGGCGATGTCAAAAAGAGGAAATGCAAAGATGCTCTCTCCACGCACTTTTGAGAGCATGCACCAAAGTCCACAGCACTTGTTTTCTTGATACCAAAACATACCCAAATTAAGTAATTTTTGAAATGATGACGGAGAAATCGAACTGCTTCTATCTAAGTTTCCGGGAAAAGGGTACCCGAGGATTCGAAAAACATAAAAATGAAAATCAACCTAAATTTCTTGCGAGTGCCTTGATTTGTCGGCCAATGAGGGCCCCATTTTTCCCATTTTCTTTCGCCTTCATCTTCACCTAGGTATTTCTTCCTCTGGCCGACAAAACAGTGTGACTATTACTAGTACAAATGTAAATTGATCGTGCTGAGTTTTGTCTTCATTTGCTGATTTTTCTTCATTTTGGTCCAAGAAAGGAGCTATGAGAGTGAGGGTGTATAAGAGACCTTCCTTGAGCACACAGAGTGAATGAATGTGAATTGGACCTAAAAGTCAGAAATTTATGAGGGGTGGGATCAACTGATGTAGTAAATGTATGTCCTAAAAT
Organism: Eucalyptus erythrocorys; assembly: GCA_014182555.1. Lineage (NCBI taxonomy): Eukaryota > Viridiplantae > Streptophyta > Magnoliopsida > Myrtales > Myrtaceae > Eucalyptus > Eucalyptus erythrocorys. The sequence goes on from CM024597.1 coordinate 22,280,206, forward strand.
TTAGGGATCATGTTCTCTCGTTGTCTCTTTTTTTTTTTTTTTCTTCTTTTGCTCCACCCCTTTGTTTCAAATGATGCGTGTGACTTTGTACTTGGAGATGGGTGGGTCTTGAAATTTATTGTTTCCTGCAAAATGTGTCATCGCACAGGTTGTGGTTAGGGAACAAGTATTGTGAGGCTTACATACATATCAGATTCATCAGATCTGGAGCAGCTTATTGTAAGGGTTGTTAGGGCACCAGAAGTTTCCTCTTCTGGCAACGTTCTGATGGGTCAATAGTCAAAAGTTTTGCATGGCATCGGATCTACTGTAGATGAAGGAAAATCTTGGCAGTCGAATATATAAATTTCATTTTCAAAAAAATTATTGCCAAAATGGGTATCCTTAACTTTATACATGGGATATAGCGAGTCTCAAAACTCATAATCATTGTAATCAAATCTTAAATCTTTTAGTCTATGTGATTAATTTATGGTACATACTTTGGTGATTTTCAATACATACAACAAAAAAGATTTATCTGCACCTTCGAAGATAAAATTTTTAACTTATCTTTACATGATAAAATCTTCGGAACTCCACCATACTCCTTTCATAGAATTTAGAACTTCTGGGGGATTTTTCCCATGCCTCAGAAGTCATTATAGAGGTCACATCTTCAATCGCTCTTTTTCCCGTTCATGTCTTTCTTGGAGGAACAGCACGTTATCCTTTCCATGGAAAAAAATAAATAAAATCAGTGCGTCAGTGGATATTACAGGTCCTCAAGGAAGTCTTAATCGGTCTACATCGCATGGCATTAAATTTTTAGAAATTATGGCTTTCTTTCTTTCTCTTATTTTCAGTAATGTCTAAACAGTACTCGAGTCCTACCTAGTTTTGAAATCCGCACCCTAAAAATTATTACGGGCATGATTACTAATTTTTCCTTAAATTGAATTGGTTACGCTCATGTCGTGGTCTAGCCGCCTCGTGATTATGGCATGCCATGCCTCCGCCATGCCCTCTAATTGACAGTTCACCATCTATAATTATTGTCAAAGAAAGAGCTCATTATCAGACAATTAAGTGTCGATCTTTTATGATTATTTTAAGACACCGAAAGTCGACAAGCCATAACGTACAATCCGACATGGAGAGCTTACCTTGCTTGGCAACATTGTTGGATGAAACGCAATGAGATGACACCTCTGTCACTGTCTTGCGCTTGCACAGTAGCAAACATGAGAAATGGACCTTAAACGTGCTATCAAAGAGGCCTTATGTGTAAACAGACAATTAACTGGCGGAAGGAAAAGCTCTCCGTGTATAAATGAGAAACTCCTCAAGACAGAAGAGCCTTTGGAAATGCTCAGTCTGGCCGTGTGCCAACAAGGGTCGAGCCGAATTCAGTCAATTTGTGTGCCGACGCATCGTTGCGATCAGAGTCAATCTTCTAGCCTCTTCTCAAAGTTTGATCTTTAGGCTGCCGTCCTTATTGTGGCGGCTTTGAACTGTTCTTTTCAAGGGTACGTGACTTGAACCCAAAAATTATTTCAAGAGCTACTCCCATTTTCCGAATGAAAATGATCTTAGATGACAGTATGACATCCTTTAGTGGCCAGTTGAGCTTCACTGTAGAGCAATCCAAAGGCGTGATAGTTTTACCAAAAACAATTTTACTTTCCCCTCAAAAATTAAAAATTTAAATAAATTTCGAAAAGTTTATAAAAAAAATTACATGTAAATATGTATGTTGACCCTTATATTTCATACAATAATGAGATTTTTCTGATTTTAAAAAGTTAAAATGCACACGAGAAAGTAAAAATCAATTTAGACATGACTTCAATTATTAAAAGCAAGGGTTTTTTTTTTTTTTACTTTGAATTGACTGCTATATATTTATCTATACTTTTTAATAATAGGATTCGACCTTTAATTTATATTGGGGATCCCTTTTCTTAAAAAGTCATTTAATATTATGTGCAATCCTTTTGCTGTTTCTTTAGAATTAGAATAAATTTTGATTTTGATGCGAAAAAAATAACAACTTTTCCTCACTAAAAGATGGGACGAATAGAGCCTTAAAGCATTTTATCATTTTAACTGTTAGGCTCTGTTTATTTGACAAATTATGAATGATTTAAAAATATTTTTCTAAATATTCGTTTATATCGTTGAAACATATAATTAATAGAAAAATATCTTAACTTTCGATAACATTTTTATAAACGATTAAAATATTTTTTCATTCATTCATTTTTATAATTGATATAAACAATTGATTTTTAAAATATATTTTTCAAATCATTTATTTTCTCAAAAAATAAATAGAGTGGTAATGGAAATTAGGTGAATCCCCACTATCCCATTTGACAAATCTTCTAATGGACAAAACTTCATCACAATTAAATGTGAGGAAAACTGTACAGCTCAGGGAAAGATGATGGTCATTGCCTCAATGATTGTATTATAATCCGCATGGCCTACACGGAATTAATCAATCTTTATGGTACATAACCCCTCCGTCGCCCGTACACTAATTCCCCTTCCGTTAGACGACGACCGAAGCTCACACGCATCGATTTGCAATCAAATCAACGTGCGGGGCCCGCCCGGGATCCAATCATGTCCGTCCTTTCACCATCCACTGGCCAAGAACTGGAACTGACTAAGGATGGTGGCAAAAAAACCAAGAGGATGAAAATGGTGAAAAGGAAAGGACATCCCAAGGGGATATAATCATGTCAATAATGCTTTACTACATAAAAAAATGAAAGGGTATGTCAATAATGTTTCCAGATCGTCGGTGGTATTCGAGAAAATGGACGAGTTACGATTTTATCAAACATTCCGTAATAAATACAGAATTGTTACTAACGTTTAAAATGGATAACAAAGCCGAGTGCCTCTTCCCAATTTCATAGCTTTGCAAAGAGGAAAAAAAAAGGAACGAGAACACAAATTATCCATTAATTTTGGCCCAATATGCAATTGTTCAATGTGATTTTTAAACTTTCGCTCAAATATATAATGTGGTCCTCAAATTTTTAATTTATTCAATATAATCCATAAAATTTTTTTTATTTAAATTTAATTTCTAAATAATATAAAAATATTCAATACTATTCTACCATTAATTTAACTGCAAACGTAACATTGAATATTTATAAAAAAATCGAAGGATTAGATTTAATATGTTTCAAAAGTGCAAAAATCATATTAAATAAATTAAAATTTTTATGGACCACATGAATTAAGGTTCAAAAATTATATTGTATATTAAGTTAAATTCATAAATCATTCATTTTATATCATTTTTCCAAAGAAAAAGACCAATGAAATTATTTGGCTTTGCATTAAATGCCTAGACAAAAGGGCATGTAGATATGATGGAGGCTGGGATAAAGAAGTACTGGCCTTAGTCCCCTGCACGGGTTCCCAAATTATTGTGGGCAGCGAACGAAATGAAACTTGAAGCATCAAAAAGTAAAGATGAACAGCTAAATTTACAACCAAAAAGAAATAAAAGTAGAAGAGCACACATTTAAGAGACATACATCTACCCACAACTCACAGCACATCTTCTCCATCACCCTTTTCCTAGCTTTCCAGCCATGCAAAGCAAGGTTGCTCTCTTTAAAGGCAAGAAAATACCGAGTAGTTGTGACATACAAGACATATCATGCCTCATTTGCAGGTTACGCCATTCTGAAGTTTTTCTGCTTGTGAAATCTAAGCTAGATTTGTCCATGCACAGTCTAGTCTAGAGATGATCTTTGTGCTTGACCATGGTAAATTGCTTAATATAGGAAGTGGGGGACCCACTAATCTTCTTATTTATATCGACTGTACTGCCCTACTGCCTCTCCCACTCTCCCTCCCACCCTCTCCCTCCCTCCCTCTCTCTGTCTATCTAGAAAAACACATCCGCTCGAGCTCTCTTGCATCATTGTCTGCCTTCTTCCTTGAGAAGAAGCAGCAGAAAGAAGAAAGGAGGCGATGGCTCTGCTCTATCTCTCGCTGCTCCTGGTGCTTCTGATGTTGCCGATATGCCCAGGCGAAGCCCAGTGGCCTCCATCGCCAGGGTACTGGCCGAGCTCCAGGTTCAGGTCCATGAGCTTCTACCAGGGGTTCAAGAACCTCTGGGGCCCTCAGCACCAGAGGGTCGACCAGAGCGCGTTGACCATCTGGCTTGACAGCACCTCAGGTCCTCCTCTGACTAGGAACCGACAGAAGTTTCACTTCATTCCTGTGCATTGGGGTCTTGTCAATGCTGATTAGTTGTTCAATTTTACGCTTGATTTACTTGGGACTGGTGAATTGGATGTAGGAAGCGGGTTCAAGTCGGTGAAGCCGTTCCGGTCCGGGTACTTCGGCGCATCCATCAAGCTCCAACCGGGTTACACTGCAGGGGTCATAACTTCATTCTATGTGAGCAACATGATGAACAGAGGCCATCGATAAATGGCATTTGGATATATGGGTAGACCGTACTAGGATGAATTCATACATCTGTCTTTTCAATCTCGGCCAGAGCTGCTTTTTTTTTTTTTTTTTTTTTTTTTTCATTTTAACCCGCTTGGACCGTTTTCGGCAGACTGAGGACATGATAATTGACGTTTGAACAATTAGTTATTCAATCTCTGGGAGCTTAAAATTGGCAGGAGTTTAAGCAAATAAAATGCCTGCATCCTAAATCAATAAGGTATACCGTAGCTAAATCTAGAAGAATGCTAGGTCTCTATACACAACGTTGCGAAACATTCTCGCTATTCATATTCAGCATCGTTCCTAGAGAATCTAGTGCACACCCAATATGAATAGGAGTCAAACTTGTAAATGGAAAGATTCCTGTGTTTATTTCTCTTATTACTTTGGTGAAGCTTATGACAGACATTCTTGTTTTCCTGGTGAGAAAGATAACTAATTGAATCGGGGTATAAAAAACAATGGCAGCTTTCGAACGGCGAGGCTCATCCAGGGTTTCACGACGAGGTGGACATCGAGTTCCTGGGGACCACGTTCGGGAAGCCCTACACGTTGCAGACCAATGTTTACATCCGGGGGAGCGGCGACGGCAGGATCATAGGCAGAGAGATGAAATTCCATCTCTGGTTCGATCCCACCCGGGACTTCCATCACTACGCCATTCTCTGGAGACCCAACGAGCTCATGTAAGTCGAAACAGTTCATTTCCTTTTCTTACTCTCCTCTTCTTCACGTCATCTAATTGCTCGCCACACAACTTGCACGGGACCGGCAAACCCCGACTGTGGTCGTACCTGCGGGAAGCCTCGGAGATTAACCGATCTGAGGTTTTGATGTGCCGACACTAGTTTCCGCAAAAGACGTGCATATCTTGTTGCCAATAGGATTTTGTCGTTCGATCCGGTTTTGGTCAGACTGGTCTCACCGACTATATAGTAAATGTCAAGGCGAAGGCTTTTTACTTTGGTTTCTAGTACCCTTGAATGTTAGGAAAGCTTAATGACACGACAAGGGAAATAGAGACTACTAGAATGGACAGGGACGTGATCCTGATGTTTGAGACCGTGGGGACCAAATATATATATAAAGCAATTTAGATACGGACCATTTTGTACACACGCTACTTCCACGTAACACCCAAATTTTATTTTTCAAGAAAACCATTTTCGTGTAATTTCTGAAATTATGAAAAAGATCAGTTTTATGTCCATTCGCTATTAATTAATTCGAGCAACTATCGATTACTAATTTAATCATCCGATGGAAATCATAAGAAGCATAATTTTTTTTGGAGATAAATTAACAAAATGCATCGACTTTTTTGTTACTTATTTCTTTAGTTGTGAATTTTACAGATTCCTTGTGGACGACATTCCCATAAGGAGGTACCCCAGGAAGAGCGCAGCAACCTTCCCGATGAGGCCAATGTGGCTGTACGGGTCCATATGGGACGCCTCCTCGTGGGCCACAGAGGACGGCAAGTACAAGGCCGACTACCGATACCAACCCTTCGTCGCGCGGTACACCAATTTCAAAGCAAGCGGCTGCTCTGCCTACTCGCCGGCTTGGTGCCGCCCCGTCTCCGCCTCACCCTACCGCTCGGGCGGCCTCACCAGGCGGCAATACCGCGTGATGAGATGGGTTCAAGCTCACCACATGGTCTATAACTATTGCCGAGACTCGAGAAGGGACCATTCCCTCACTCCCGAGTGCTGGATTTGAGGAAGGAGGGTTCCCCCAAGATTTTTATAAAAGCCACAAGCTCAAGCAGAGAGTCAATTCATATGATTTCACTCTTCACATGTGTCGATTTCTATTGGGATTTTTGGGTTTCTTTTGTCTTTTTTCCGTTGGGGTCAATAGGAGGGGTGTCTTGAGATGTGTTTTCCCCACCTTGCTACAAGGACATTTGGAGCAAGTTTTGTTGAGACTCAAGCGTCCAAGGCTCCCAAATCAAGGGGCAAAAAAGAAAGGTGTGAAAAAGAAAGTGTGTGAATGTTAATAAGATTTTTCTTTCCTGCTCGAGGTGCTTTTGGGTGTACATTATTGGCTGGATGGATACAAGGTTTGGAAAGGGATTGAGGGGGACATGGGGGGAGTGAGCAAGGGAGAATATCAAGAGGAGGGACAAGAGATGATGATTGGAGATGCCAAAAGGAGATGGGGAGTCATGTGGTTTTTGAGTGTTAAGGGTCTTTCACTTGTCATTTCCCAATAAAGCAAAAGCTCTCTCATGGTTTGCATTTTCTTTATGGTTTATATTGAAGACGAAATCTAACTCTCGTATTCTAAATGGATAAAATTTGTCAAGTAAGTTATAAGTTCCATATTCATATGTATTCCAAGGAAAACTACATTCTTGAGGCTCATTTAACATATCTATGCTTCCGATTTTCAGAAAAGAGACGAATCTTCATTTTCCATAAAGAAATCGCTTTCCTTAGCGAGGTATAGAATAATTTAGCATACAACCACCTAGCCCTCCCTCATATTTAACTGACGACACGCAATCTCTCTGGTTAAAAGGTGGGAAAAAAAATCATGTTTGCTCCATATGCACGAGAGCTTCACTGGTATGCAGGGCCTACATCTAATGGATTCAATACTATGGGGTTCAGCATTCAAAGCATGCAATTAACCATGAAAAGGTAATGATGCCTTTCTTCTTCTTCTTTTTTTATCCGTCATACTCCATTCTTATTCTAATTCTAGACTTTTGCGCTGTCTTCCTGCAGAGCACACCTGAAACTATATTTTCCCCATCCTAATCCTTAAGAAGGTTGGATTCGAACCTCTCACCTTCTCTTTCTATGTTGAAAGAGTGGCAACCAGGATAAATCCGGTGATTGTGATTATGCCTATTTCCTCCTTTAAGTGAGAAAATATTTGATAAATCTATTTTGTCATATATATCATATGTCACTTCATTCATTACTTGCCACATGTCAGAGCAAGGTCCACTTTTCAGATTTTCTTCTCTCTTTCATTACTGTCTCTCTCTTCTCTCATTGTCTCTCCACTTTCTTTCTTTACTCCACATGGATGACACTTGTAGCCAGCCATGGACGAGCGGCTCAAGAGCAACGCCAACGCTTACCTATGGGGCACCTACAACGTCGTTCACCAAAAAAGACCTCCATTTCACATATTTTTTCTCTTAATCCCCCCTTAGGTCTGAGAACAAGCCGCAGCATCCCGTCATCAGTTGCAATCCCGAGCCTTCACTAAGCCCCTACATCCTCAAGGACCCTTGTAGCTCCAACGTTGTCGCCTCCATCCAAGCTTCCAGATTGGACAAGGACTTAGACCCTCGCCAGATTCGGTGAGGGTAATCCTTGCTAAATGTTGCTACCCTCGCTTGTAACCCGGTCATCAACCATGGGCGAGTACCAACCACAAGCCAAAGGGAATAAAAGGAAAAAATAATGTAAAATAAAGGAAAAAAAAGGAAGAGATGATGAAGAAGGAAAGAAACCGGAGGGGTAGAACAGAGGAGAGAGGCAGAGGGATTGATCAATGGGGCCCATGGGACACATAGTGAGTGCTAAATAGAGTGTCCCACCGTATACATGGTAAGATTGGCTTATGTAATATTTTCTCTCCTCAAGAAGTTTTCTATCTTTTCATTAATGTTTTGGACCTAATACTTTAAAAATCCCCCAATTTTAAGACTAGTCTCAACTCTACCCATAAACCTCTTTTATCCCATAAAAACCCTAGCTTTAGTCCAATTCCAATTTTACCGTAAATTTTTTTGGTCTCATTACCCCTAATTTTAGGTCTAATCTCAATTCCATAATAAAAAATTTGTGTCTCATAAAAGCTGCTAACTTTTACTTGAGTCTTAAATATAATCCTGTTAACCCCTCATCCCAAATTTCATGTTGACAATCAAGAGATGAAAAACTCACGAGTGCAAGCTATTAGAGCGTCCTACGTGCAAGCTTTCTAACCTGAGAAATGGAAGACTTCTTAGCATGAGAGATTGAAGATTGAGCTTAAAATCGAAGATCCTTGAGTGAGATAGAAGGAAGACTCTCTTAAGAGTAAAAGTAATTAAAAAAACCAACCCTAATTGCATTAGTTATAACCCAAATTTCAAATCCAATAAGACATTGTTGCTTATCCAAAAAATGCCTTTTGGATATGAAATTTGGGGGAAAGTTAAGAGTTGTAACATGAAAATGCCACATAGGATCACTAGGGGCGATTTTTTACGGAGGGTTAACAACGGTAGATATGGGATTCAAGTAAAAAAGTGATGATTTTTTATAAGACAAAAAAAAAAAAGATAACAGTAAATTAAGACTGAATCTAAAGTTGAGAAATTTTTATGGTATTAGACTTGATCAAGTTCAAACTCTTCTAACTTGAGTTCAGTGCCTCAAATAAAGGACCCCAAACTTTTGATCCGAGGTTGATGCTCAACAACATCTGAGAACTTCATCTATAAGAAACAAATTAAAAATCCTATGTCTTTATGGTGGATGACAACAGATCTTTCATCATCGTAAAAATTAACACTAATAGTCCATACTTTTAGCTCGTATATAGTACCATCTTAAACTTTTAATTCATTCAATATAATCCTTATATTATTCTTAGACATTCAATATAATCCATAAATCTTTAATTCACTCAACCTTTCATAACAAAGTCAAATTTACTCTTCATAATTACACTATTGCCCAGATTTTTTTAATATCTTTTCATATTCCTTTTCCTAAATCAACAAAAAAAAAAAAAGATATCTATCAAGATGGTTCCGGTTAAGTAAATTGTACCTTATAATCCCTATAATGGTAAAAGTAAGCCAACGACTGAAAGTGAGTATCACATTCAGCAGCTTAACAGCCTGCTGCTTGCTGCTCATCTCCCTGTTCTCCTCAGCTTTGCTCCACTTGAAGTCAGGACACGAGAACGTTCGATTCAATACATGGGGAACTAACGAGCTACAAATCAACGTAAGACTCTCTCTCTCTCTCTCTCTCTCTCTCTCTCTCATTCGACATGTACTGGCTTGTTAACATCCATCCAATGATGAGAAGGTTGAAGAATGACCATGGCTTTTTAATTGGACACCGACGCTACAACCTGTCATTCTTTAGCCTTTATCGAATCTAATTTCTCTGTTGCTGCAATGACAAAAAGAAAATCTCAAAAGCCTGTTAGTCACTTTTTATTAGCCACGCTCATGGGATGAAAGAATGATGGGGGCAACTTTCTTTCTCAGGCTCTCCTTTTTAACTTTCCGGTATTATTGAACAAATGACCGGGGAAATTTCTGACTGATCAGATGATAATTGTTCTTGAACAACGACGGAAGTTAACGGACCTTGTAATTTAATTCCAAATGCAAGGGAATGAAATTACTAGAGAAATTAATGAGGAACGATAAGAGCACCGGATATTTATGTGATTCGACTAAATGATAGGTGCCTATATTATGAGCATCCAAATAATATGAGCTGCAAATTCATTGGATTTAGTTTTGCATAATAAGCTTAAATTCGAGAAATATTTTAACAATTCTCCACCTAGCCTAAATGTTTTAACAAATTTGTTTGATCTGATGGTAGGTACCTAGATGGGGGATGGACGCAGTCCACATATCCATAGGATTCTCCATCATTGGAAACTTCTTCATAATTACATCCTCCCTTGACGTGTTAGCTCAAACATGGAAATATCAATCATCAATGAACTGAATCCAATTGTGCTGTCTCTAGCTTCCATTGAGTACCACATAAACTCAATATTTCGTGTTAACATCTCTAACCAAGTCATGACCATGCTGCCTCTTCGGCCCCTTCCATTGTCGACATGTTTTCGGCCTTAGTCGTCGATAATTTAATAATTCGATTTTTGCAAATTGAAGGTCACTAAGTAGCTTCCGGGTTCCTAGCAGCTTCCTAAATCCTAGGTTTAAATAACTTCAAGATGCAAAAATGATAATAAAGTTAAAGTATCATACTCGAGTCACTACCAATTGGTTCAGAAAACCAAGGTCAATTGGACATTTAAAGGCTTGTGATGATAGAAAAGTCGGCCTAAGTGTGCGTATGAAGGAAGTCGGTCTACGAAAACTAGAAATCTTTGATTCAAGGGTTCGATTACACGTGAGATGAATTGGCATTCCACAATACCAAAAGACAATCATTCCAGCTATCATTTTCTTATAAATGGGAAAATTCTCGGCTATGCCTACTCAATCAGGACATATTTAAAGTGTCTTTTACTTTTTAGTTTTCGCTTTATTTATTGCAATGTACTTATTTTGAATCCTTTTTTTTTTTTTTTTTTTGCTCATTACCCACTTTTTTTTTTTTTTTGGTCAGCTCATTACCCACTTTAAACCTTCACAATTTATGAATGCTACCACATAAATTCACATGTTTATATATATTTTCTTAATTGAGAACAAGATCTTAAATTTAGATAGGAAAGGAAAAAGAAAAAAATTCCTTTTGCCTTTTAGAACTGGGAAAGCAACTAACCCTTTACAGTTAAAAGTCAAAGATAAAAGAATCACGTCAATTTCACCAACTTTATCAACAGAAGTTTTTTTTTAACTTGTTTGATTTTCTATATAGTATCTCGCTTTTTTTCTTCTGAATATCTAATATCTAACTCCAGAAACTTTTATAAAGTGAGGCCTACTCTAGTAGCCCGAGAAAGGAAAGGAGAAAATGACGGAAATGGCATCAAACAAAGTAGACGACCAATCTTGATCATTAGAAATCCCGCCACAAGGAAGCAGCCAAAAGAAAAACCCATCTGCCCTTAATCTCCAACGCCTCTCTAGCCGGACCCCAAATTCCAAATCCACCCGAGCCCCATGCCAAAGATAAAAACAAATCCCATTCCTTTCCCCATTCGAAGAGGACAACACGGGTATCCTTGACAAAAACAACCCAACCGAAAGAAAGCAAAGAGGACCCGATGCATGATTACAAGGTTTTTCATGAGAGCAGAAGAGAGAACATGCCTCGTTCCCCACAAAATCAACGTGTTCTTGAAGTTGCTTATACGACAGCCATTGTGATGGTGCAAGACAGAAAAAGAATCGAAAGGGGGAATGAGATGTGTCAATGCAAAGGCCAATTGAGAACAGGAGGGGTCTTTGGTGGGGAGGAGCTTTTGAATTTTAGATGGACCAGAAAAGGATAGCGAATGTCCCCAAACCAAACACGTTAGAGATTATGCATGGAGTTCAACTAAAAGTCTCTCTCTCTCTTTGAGTTCAAATATCTTTATGTACTTACATATTTGAACTTCGAGAAAGAGACTACTCAGAGAGCATTGGCAGTCACTTTCGATGCTCATCTAGACCTTTAAGAGCCACATGCCAATCAATACAATCTTGATAACTAAAAACCTTCAATATCGCCCTATCGAGCTAAAGATTTCATGAGGTTTTCATTTCCCCATCCTAATTTAAGTCCTCTTTTTTTTTTTTTTTTTTTCAATTTGTTCTTTTTTGCATCCACAACTTACTTTTATCACCAAATGCTAGACCCGAATCACATTCGACCACTCTCTCGGGTTAAGTCTTAGGAACCTCCTCTTGCGGCTTTAGAGCCCAAGCGAATCAATACCCGGCGCTCCGTCCAGAAAATCATCGTGACGCCAGCTTCAAAAAAAAATCATTTAGTGCAGCCCATCCGATGACGACGCTGCGACCAAACAATAAGCAAACCGATTTTTCGACATGGCCATTGCAGAGTATCAACCCAAGAGATTCTGCAGGCTTAAAAAAACCCCGGAAGAGGGGGGGGTGGTTGGTGTTTTAGGTTGGGGGTGTTTTGGCACGGGCATTGCATTGAATTTGAACCTTTTCCAGAAGAGGAATAAATCACGCCGAGCCAGGACAAACATTTATAATATGATGGACGGGCCAAATCGAAGTGGTTAGATCTTTTGGGCCAAGTTATGTCACAGTCGAAGCATCACATCCACCATCCTCTCCATCGGTCTGGTCTCTCATGCCGATTTGTCCGATTGACACGGTATGGTCCAGTGTCGCAAGACATTAAGATCCGAGTATTTTTTGTGCGATATCTGTCCTTGTCCTTTTGAATGCCTCCTTTTGGTATATGTACATGTGATGGACATTATACAAGCTTTGGTATTATTTGATAACTTTTATTTATACATCGAGTCGGAATAATAGTATTTGGGCGGTTTATGGGAATTGAGATAGAATATGAATGGTTGGAAATTAGTTAGGTGAGCATTATCATTTCCTCATTGACCCCAAGAAAAAGATTGCCTTGGCAAAAAACTTCCCCCATAAAATATAAAGAGAGGGACTTTCAATGGAAATGATTATTTTGCATTGTCTTGTCCAACATGCCGGATAAAAGAAGAGGCTGAAATATTCTGTGCCCTAATTTCTCGGGCCACTTTTTTCCTTTTGGTCGAGAAAAGAGTATTTATTTTTTGGGCCACTTGGTTTTTGGTCGGTTTTCTGTTTTTTTCTGGGCCACTTGAAATGGGGGCTAATGTAAGGATTTTTATAGGGTACGCAAATATGTTGTCAACTGTGATTTTTTTTTTTATATATATGTTTTAGTGGATGCAATCAAGTATATAAAGATTTGAAGGATTGTAAAAATTGATATTGAGTCAAACACTAAGCAAACCAAAAAATTTGATAAGTATCTATGCTTAGTACTAGAAAAGATAGAGTTTTCTTTTTATTTCGAGTGCAATCATGTTTTGTTTTTAATCTATTTATTTTTATACATACCATATATAAATGGAACTTTTGAATCCAATGTCCACCATCAAATATACTTGAATACCGTTAACATATCTATGATTCTTACAATAACAAAATCTAAATTGGCCTTTGTGCGCATTTAAGTGGGTGTTTTTCAAAGCAATGGTAATTATTTCCACTAAAATCACTCCATAAATATACTCGAAATATTGTTTTTATTTTCAAAATCCTTGGGCACACGCATGCATAGCACATGTTAGACAACTAGTATTTTATACATGAAATTTTTTGTTTCGATAAAGTAAATGACATCCCGTGATTCATTGAAAGGAGAAAATCACAAGTACATTGTAGAAAGTAGGCAACTAATGATGAAACCGGGTCAATTAATTTCATAATTTTCCAAATAAAGCCATTAACTAACCAAAAACAAAAAAATAAAGCCATTAACCAGTTTAGTAATAGAAAAATTTTGCTCTGAGATTATTTAGCTTCGCCTTTTTTTTTTTTTTTTTTTTTTTTTTTTTTGTGTGAAGACCATTATATAATTAATATTTCAAGGTGGAAGCCACTGACATCTATCCGACCTTAGCTCAGTTGGCAGAGCGGAGGACTGTAGTAGTTGCAGATCATCCTTAGGTCGCTGGTTCGAATCCGGCAGGTCGGATGTTTTTTGGGTCTTTTCTATATTCTTTTTCTGGCCGCTTTAGATTATCCGTCCGTTTATTGAAAAGCATTTTTCTAAAAATGATCACTTATATAATTAAAAATTATTATTTAATAAAAAAATTATTATTCATGGACGACAAAAATATTGCATTCATTTAGTTTATTTTTTTAAGCAATGTAAATAACTATTTTTAGAAAATATTTTTCATATCATAAATTTTTCGTAATTCACGAAGCAGTAATTTCAAGTCCTTTTCCCATATATGATAACAATCGTTTAACAGGAATGTTTGATCCACCTTCATGACCACACTACTGCACCAAAACTAACGAAAGTGATCATAAGGATGTGTCCACTACAAAAGATACAATAATATTTGGGTTAAGTACAAATCGGTTGTGCAATTTGGTGTTCCAATCTCTATTTTGTTGGATTATAATAACCAAAAAAACCCTAAATTAGTACACCTATAATAAATTTATAGCAAATTAATTTTTTAACCACTAAAGACTTCAAAGTGGCAAATTTATAACAAGTTTATCATCTGTTAGTTTTCGTAAAATTAAACTAGTAACATGAAAAATACAAATCGCTACACATGTGACAAACGAATGGTAAAACCCTAAACCGGTACCCTTATCAGTTGCCACATGTTATCCAATTTAGCAAATTAATGAAAAATCTAACATAATTTATTGAAGGATAAATTTGTCATAGATGTATCAATTTAGAATTTTCGGTGGTTAAAAAATTAATTTGAGATAAATTTATTAAATATATACTAATTTATGGTCTTTCGGTGGCGCGTCTCATTGATCGCTTGGAGAAACATGGAATGCTTCTTCAACACTGCCCACGTTTGAGTCCAAATATTACGCATTTCGCGCACCAATTGCAAGGAATTTTGAGAAACATCGTTATGCAATTATGTTAATAAGTCCATGAGTCGTTCTCTAGGGCCTGTTCCTAGTTTATCACTTATCAAAGAAAGAGGGCACTGTTATTCCCTCTCTCGCAGCGCCCTCCGTTTCATCTCGGGATCGAGGGTCCTAGAGATAGCAGTGCTACTACAGTGGAAAACGGGTTTTGATTAGCTTTTCACGACACCCTTTCGATACCGTATTTTTCAATCAAATCATTTAAACGCGACTATCAAATAATTCCCTAAAATATTGAGGCAAGCATTTGATTTTTTCGAGGCATGATCAGGAAAATTTTCTCGTCATTTGCAACCAATATGACTGCGCGTCACGTGTATGTTGTGTTCTGAAAATATGATTAATGACGCGTAGGTATGCCTACGCTCTAATTTCTTATGCATGTACATATGCAATTGACTAAATGATGCTTTATTTAATTACCCAAGCTTAGTTTTGAAATTCACATAGCCATGTTATTATTTGGCCTACTTAGATTGGGGGTATTTTCATCCTTTCGGACTTGTCATGGGGTTTTCAAAGATCAAAATATTTTTAGAGAAAGAATTATAATTTGAAATGTATTTTTCGGAAAATGATGGTATGCACAGGGTCTTGAAACACATTTCGGGGCCCTTAGCTCCCCAGCTTTCAAGTATTCTCGGACCATTTCCCTCGGCATTTCGATTTATGGGTTGACTTCATGCGATAGGTTTTCTAATGCAATTGTTCGAACAAGCAAAATAACGGCCCAGGGAAACCATGGAATTTCCTCGTATATTTCAGCAGAATAACTACTATGAAAGGCAATTTTTTGTGTAATTTTCAAAGGTTAATTTCAAGCCAACAGAGTGACAGCTATTTTACTTAATACTCGAGCCTAATTCTAGCATTACGACGAGCCTATTTTATTTAAATGGGATTGAAAACACCTATCGCTGGAAATTTTCACCAGATTAATCTCGCCAAAAGAAAAATCAAGTTAGTAACGCGAACTCAAGAGCACAAAATAAAAGGCAGAATTATCCTGGGGACCAAACCACGCTAGTTAGACTTTCTTTTTTTGTTTGATATAATTTTTAGCCAAATTTGACCTAACCTAACGTGTATGTAACTTTTTTGTCCATGTCAAATTAACCCAATTTGCACTCGTGAAAAACTTAAGGCTTAGATTTTCTGAAAATATGATTTGATTGTTTAAAAAGTGTCCGGATGACGGTCGAGGTGAAAAGTCATGATTCTTTTTTGTTTAATATCCAAACACCATGATCCTTAAAGTGTATGAATGTTTATAACCTGATCTTTTATGTAGAATTATCAATCAAGTCAAATCGTAAAATTCTCATCACATCACAATCAAATCGCTCCGTCTATCCTCCAAAGAAAAGGTTCGATGGGACGAAACGTAAATAAAGGAGGTGATTTCTCATAATTTGGCCACTCAATTTGGGTAAACTTGATGCTGATAGAAAGCTCTTGATTGACACTTCCCAATTATGCCCTTTGTTCGAACTTTTTAACAAAGCCATATATTCAATCAACTTCAGTCAAATCTTAGGTCAAAAATGTTCTTGTGGAAGAATGAATAATTTAAACAATATTTTCTTATAAATGATTATTTGCGTTACAACAAAAATGAATGAATGAAAAAATCTTAATTATCCATCAAAATGTTTTGTCATAAATTGCTATCAATAGTTAAACCACTTTATATTAACTAATTATCTCAAACGATACATATGATTATTTTGAAAAATTATTTTTTAAATTATTCATTTTCCAAAAACAAAACGAATCATAGTGATTTATTTTTCTTTTCCCTCTCAGCCACTTTTACTTGATAGATATTCGGTTCTCTTGGAAAGCAAAAGTATTTCATTCCATCTTCGTTTTGCTATTACACAAATGGTGATGCAGTCCAAGTCTCACATCGGACAACTAAGAAAATATCCTTAAATTTATGATAGGTGGGTTCCCTCTCCCAAATGGCTAGCTTTTTGGGAGTTCTTCCTATTGTGACGCATTAAATTGGTATCAAAGCCACTCCTTAGGCGCCTGCCTTCTGGCACTTTATCCCCGGGGTTGCAGGCCCTAGGCATAGTCCTCGAGGCCGTCCTACGAGATCACAAAATTCTTGAAGAGGGGGAGGATGAGGATAATACAGTCTAAGTCCCATATCGGACAACTAAGGAGATATTTTGAGAGTACTGTATAATTTCCCCCACATCACCTTCTCTTCAATTAGACTTCCTTTCTTTCTTGAGATCCCTTTGAAAGTCTTAATTCTCAAGTAACTCGCCATTCTTAAATTTCGAGTGCATTTTCAATCCAATTGACACATCGGAGGACAATGATAAAGTGTTATCACACATCGAAAGTACAACAACAAAAATCTTATTAATACCAATTCAATCTTAAGCATTTCCATTAGGACAATTTAGTCTCATAGCATTTTCACAATGATACTAATTCCGTCCATCCAACCATTATAGCATTTTCACAATGAAACTAATTCCGTTCATCCAACCAATTTAGCCCAAAAATCACTGATATAAACACCAAGCATACTTCGTGACGTAACCTACAATAATGTAAACATTTTTATTGATATTTTAATAATATCTTGAGTTTTTTTCCTTTCCCTTTTCTTTTTGCCGATGACCAACATCCACATTAACAATTTTCAATCTAAATTTAACCAAATGGACTAATTAGCTCAATTGTAAAATTTAGGATTAAAATAATACTAATACAATAGGTTTAAATCTTCTTTCGTACTTTTCTCTTTATTGGACCCTTACACACATGTAGCCTCTTTATCTAATTATTCAAGCTTTTGGATTACTTTCTTTCAAGTCCGATACTCTGGCTTCCAACAGGTTCGATCATAAAACCTTCTCCTCAATGTTATTTTTTCATGCCGAGGAAGGTGATGATTTAGGATCCTCACTCGAATGCCTAATCACGTACTTACTATTTGTAAGAAATAAAATCATTGATGGTTCGACATTATTATTTATTGGGGGTAGCATGATAAACTTTGACAACATAAATATACCTAGTTCTCAATTTTACAAACAAAACTCAATCCTTTTGAATCGACGAGAATATAAACACGTTGGACCTTACCTTTTTCTTTTTCCTTTTTTGGCCCCACGGATGCAAAATCAAAGTATTTCTTCTTCAATCAAATGAACGATGCATCCACTCAGCTACTAGAATAGTATAGTACTTTCCCCATTAACATTACGAACCGATAACCACTGAGAAGAAGCCTATCAATGTAAAATCTAAAATTAATTGATTGCCAAGTTCTCCAAATCATGCGATTCAAGTGCCAGCCATGGAGTTATGGACCGACCTCAATGGCAAACACTAAAGTAGGTTGATACAACCATACATTTATGATCTTACCTTTTTCCCTCTCTGTCATGAACAAGCCAATTCAGATTGCTGGGGAAAAAACGCAGGTTGATCCAACCTCCAAGGATCTCCTAGATTTGATAATCTACATGAGGTCAACCAAGAAAGAAAATGTCCGTAGATCAGGCGAGTTTTATGAGACAATTTTTGTTCAACATGGCACTCTAACCAAACCACTTCACAAACCACCGTGCTAACAGAAAATAGCAGATATATTACTATGATTTACCTTTATCATGCAGGCATGGCTTTGAAAATCTGCAATGAATCCTCACTTAAACAACTCAATAATCCTTGGCTCATGGCGCTCATGTACTTGACATCACGGAAAGGATGCTTCCGCAGTTGAAATTGCTGAGAAACTGAAAAGAATGGTAATTCTTGCAAGATCAACCGATTGGTCGCTTCATCACCCGAAGCAAAAAGCCGATTCCGATTCTGTAGGTCGACAATTGCAGATTTGGGGAGGCGAACATCATTCACATTCGCACAAGTAGTACCCAACTTCTGATAAGAGCTTCCTGCTCTCTTGAAGTGCATGTGATAGCCCTGAATTGCTCGCCCCCCACAAGGAGAAGGACTAGGAGTGGATAATGGCTGAGAAGTAATGACCTCAGTAGACATCTCCACTTTAGGACGGTATGTGGCAACTACATCATCACTACTTGGACAATAAGCAAGAGATATACAAACTCCTCCATCTGCTGATTCAGATATTAAAGTGGGCCTTCACAAAGATTAAAGAAAAACAAGACCTTTAATAATTAGCACATGGAGAAAGCCAACTTTTACCCTAATTGACAAAAGAAATGTGAATTTGTAACCTTTTCTGTTATAAAACAACAATTTTGAGGTTGAAGCCCAAAGATCACACTGAGTCAAGCTCACAGGCCATATGTAAACATATATGCATCATCAGAAAATAAGGATGAAAGATCTTATTACAGTATAAAGACCAATACATGTCACTTCATTTCCATCTCGATGTAAAAATAGAAAGTAACAATAGTAGCTAAAATTATTACAATAAATGTTGCCCTGAAAAAAGTGCACCATGGAGAAAGAGACATTGTCACTGCAACCCCCTCACAAAGTGAACACCTCAACCCACATGGCTTTTTTCGCTTGAGCAGCACAATAACACTTCCCAAATTGATCATCACCTCATGAGTAACGAGGAGAAATTAGATTTGAACTTTAGTAAAATTATATTAGCCCAAATGACGCACTGGCATAATTACACTTCTAATATTTTCATGTGTTTCTTCTTATTTAATCTTTTTCTTAAGTTATTAGGCCGAAGTGGTCATGTGAGTATTAATGAGCTCCAATCATTGAGATTAGAAGTTATTGTGTTATCAAAGATTGAGATTGTCTTTTGTCTGTAACCATCGCATAAATAAGCCTTCATCTCACTTTTGTCATTAGAGCTTTCTTCATTCCGCCAATGTCATTGGTTTTTATAAACCCTAGAATATGTTTTCCCAGTTCAAGCTCCAATTAAACTTGATTCTAGCCCCGTCTTTGTTCTCTTTTGTTATTTTTTACCTCCCCAACTACATCAATTGGTATCAAAGCCCTTGTTAGAGATTTTCCTACATCACCCAATGCTACAATCTCCATTAGTCAAGCCCCATAACACTGATAGGAATGGGCATATTTGGACAATGGTTAGTCAGTCACCAGTTTTTCTCAAAACACTCTGCTAAGAGCAACATAAGCCATCATTATTTTGGCTGCTAAGAAAACTTCAAGATTGAGCTCTCTCTGAAAATATACTTAACTACGGATCAAGAACAACTTATCACTCTAAAAAGACAGACCATTAAGGACTTTCTAATTCTTTAGAAGCATAGGCATCTCCATTCTATTCAATGATGTCTGGAAATATTGCTTCCATATGGAAAATAGTTTTTTCCACAAAAGTTTGTGTGATCTGCATCATATTTAAGAGTGAATACTAATCTAAAAAAGTTATGAAAGTCCGCCATAACTAACCTTTCTTCACCAGAATCAATTTTCCATTGACATAACCCAATTGAGGAAGCGCTTAAAATGGTTCTAGCTCCGTGAGTCTCCTTATGTAAAAGAGAGTGCATGGAATGAATTGGGTTGCATGATAGGCCCTCCAGGGATTCCACAGGCTTCAGAGTTTGGCGCATGTCAAATACCAGAAGCATTCCATTCTGCAAGATGGACAAGAGAGTAATCTGACTATGAACTGACATATTGGAAAACAAAGTAGAGAAGAGGAGCAGTCAAACCTGTAGTCCTGCATATACATGATTTGCATTATTGAGATCCCATGAACACGACCAAGCAGCAGCCTGGAAAAGCAGTGTCAAGATTTATTGAGGTATAAATAAGTCCAAACACTCCTACCCAAAACATGTGCAATGACTGAAGGAGCACTCAGATGCCAAACAGAGAAATGGACAACACAGACCAGCCATGCATCATCTCAAAGGAAGAAGTACAGACCAATAAAAGAGGAAGGCAGAACACAAACTGTAGCAAATGGCAAAAGCACTAAATTAGGTCACACAACTCTATAGACACTGATTTGCAGATGTATTTTTGGCTGAATCAGCGGTCTGAGATGGTTAATAATTGGTCCAGAAGTTCGATTCCAGCTTCCCAAGCAACAGAAACTGAGAACTTGAATGCATAACTGGTCAGATACTCTACTCCTAAACAATTAGGGCCCAAAAGTAGGCCCTATGCATATTAAATGTATATAGCTAACCACATCTATCAATAGCATAACATTCCTTGACAGGAGGATGACCAGAACGGGCTTATGGAATGGCTATAATATTCCTCATGGACCTGAACTTATCAGTATATAACTGAGCAGACGTGCATGTACATGTGCATGCCAGTGTGCACACATGTCTGCATGCCTTAGAACATAAATCGTACATTCTCACTCACACCTGAAAATTTACATATAAGCAGTGTGGCTGATATTTTGTATATATTAAACTACAACAGTTGGAACACTTCCAAGGAAAGAAAGCCAAGAAATATGCCCAAAACAATAGTACAATGATCTTCCTAGTGACTATTTAAGATACAATGAAGTGCTTTTAAATGTTGAAAGGTCCCATTTGCTTCATTTCTAGATTTCTGCACAAATATCACCACAATATACAGAAACATTGATGACCTGAACTCTGATAACCAGGACAGGGAGAAAAACAGGTTATAGCTGGAGATAATATGCGTACCGGTAAGTCATAGGCGAGAATTATGCTGTTGCTTTCAAGACTACAAGAGATGAAACAAAATTAAATTTGTACAATGAGTCCAAAGAAAGGGGAAACAAAAGGAATAGCATCCACTGAGAACACTACCTGAGAACTGACAATGTCTTTCCCAATGAAGCAAAAACTGCAAGACTGCCATCAAAAGGTGAAATACGCAGGTCTCTAACAGCTTTAATACTGGAAGGGAGAATGATATCTTCAGTTTCATGGGGGGGTATCAAACTCACCTGCACATTTACAATAAAAAATGAAGTTGGTACTTGTGCTAAACAAACCAGCTACTCATGCCAAGGTCCAGAAATTTCACCTTGGTGAGCGCATCCCTTATCCCTATACCAGATAGCCTTCGTGCTATAACTAACATTTGACTTGAAGCACATATATCGAATAGACGTGCACCATCCACTCGCAGCTCGGTCTGTAAAACACCAATTTCACATAAGACTATGACTTTTGGGAAAGTGGATATGTTAAATGTTAACATGTTTCGTGCATATACAGCTCCCTAAGGCATTACATAGCCTGTCTGAAACCGCAAAACTTGTTTAATGAGTTTTAACAAGACAGAAAAGCACCACAGGAACCATTGCCCCTATCAACAATTCTAGCGCGCATAGTGAAAGGATGACATAATGTTATAATATAACTGGCTTCTAAGGATAGTAGAGCTTGAGGGTCAATACTGATTCAACAGCCCATCTCATTTGATTCTAGGTAAAAAGGACTGCCTTTTCTGTCTACACAAGCAACTAGTTCTTATCCCCCACAATTACCACATTGGAAGTCCACTTTAAGTAAATTTGTTTATCTACATATGCAATCCAAAAGCATGTATCCAACCTTGAGCACAAAACAAAACCAAAATGAATGTATAAAGCCAAACCTGTGTTACAAAATTGGTAGATTCTCCACCAGGAAACCTAAATCCCCATTCATGACCTACAGGATATAAGTCATCAGATTATTTTTCCTGGAGCTAGAAAACTTCTCAAATGGGAAGCATTTTCATTTATACCTGATGTATATCGTCCTTGCCATACTGCATCAGCTTCAGCAGATCCAAACTGGCTGCTCTTCGAAACTTCATAGAAGCGCTCTAGATCATTTGTCCTCTATAGAGCCAACGAATAGAAAACCAAACCAAAACTTCAGTATAACCTATAAGGTTGTGTAACATTCTGGATTTCTTAACATAGGAAATACATTATCATTTTTGTAATGCTTCAATTAATGGCACTGCTGATGCTACAGCTAAATAGCAACAAAGATTCTGAAAACTTGTGCAGAGGATGTCAACAACGCCACAAGCATCCTTGCAGAAAAATAACATAATAAAAGCACTTAAAAGTGTCATCAAATGATAACCAAGAAATTAGAACAGCTCAGAAACCTCATGCTCCTAGAATCACATAGTGGAAATACAGGCACAGCTAATAGAAATTATTTTGAAACTCTGACTATGGATGGACCTGCAAATTATTCACTTCAAAACTAGTGAATGCCATTGGAGTGAAATAGCAGAACCTCAAAAGTCACCCGAGAAGCATCACTAACCATAATACCTGCTAAGGCTAAATGAAAGTCTATGCAAAAATAAATAAATAAATAAAAATTGAAATCATAAAGTGAACGTGCATTAAGCCTACCTCCTTAAGACGATCAAGTCTCTCCTTCAACTCAGATTCTCTCTTTTCAAATTCGTTAATACGCACATGCCATTCTCTTACTTCCCTTTTCCATTCAACCTCTTTCATATGCCAACCATCAACCTGTAGATATCAGTGTGAAAAATGCAGTTCTGCACTATGAGAATCGAACAAACAGAAACAAATTAGCCTAATCCAATAGTTAAAAGACTCCAAGTATAATTCCTAAGAAGAAATCCCTAAATTATATTTTTTTTGTCCAACCAAAGATAGAACTCGTAGATTCAAAACCAGATGAAAAAGAACAAGCAAGAAAATTGAACATTTTGGTAAACTTAAGAGAATTACAAACAGTGACAAGTAGGCATACCCTACAACACAATCATCTAACTTAGAATTTTCTGGCAATCATCTCTACCTTCTTCTCAAGAGAAGCACATTTGGCCTCAAGGAATCGGATTTTCTGCAAACAAAAGAGTCCATCATTCCAAGAAAGCTCACTTTAATCCTTCTAAGCATGTCAACAGCTTTGGGGATCGAAACTACCTTCTGTGACTCATCATCTACCGTCACAAGGCGTGTTGCAAAAAGTTTCCTCACATCTTTCAGTTTGCACTTACCGTTGCATTGAGGACACTAAAAGAGAGAGAAGAATAAGCATAAGCATATGCAATAAGAGTGCCCTGACCAATCAGACAACATTTACAAACAAAAGGGATAGTAAAAACCTTGCCCGAGTTCCCCTTTTGCTTTAACCATCTCTTGATGCAAGACATGCCATAAATGTGGCCACAAGGAAGACAACTGCGCTCATCAAACATGACAAATTTCAGATACATAATATTCACGCATTCCAAATAAGCCGCCACCTTTACTAACAAATGTGCCTCGATTTATGCTGCTTATATCCGAGAACTCAACGACAAAGACAGTCCCAATCCCAAAAGTTGCATACTTTATGAGAGCAAAAGCTTATAGAAGTGGCGCAAGACCAATCACTCCAGCAAATACATATCTCCTACGACACGACATGAAAGCAATGTGCTTTTCAAGTGATTGAGTTCTGATAGACTGGAAAGAGTGAGGACGTAAGAAACGGACCACATGTGATGATCACCGTCGTCGGTCCAAGCTTCCATGCATATAGGGCAAAAGAGACCGTCGATCTCACCCCGATTCCACTGGCTCCCCTCAGAATCGGCCCCAAATCTACCCGAAGAAGAACACGCCTCTCCTCCTCCTCCTCCTCCTCCTCCTCCTCCTCCCAGCCGTTCAACCCTCGATTCCACTTCTTCTTCGCCCAATCCCGCTCGAGCAGAAGCCGGGGCACCCTCATCGCCGCCGCCGCCGCCGCCGCCGCCGCCGCCCGTCTGCGAATCTTCTACATGGATGTACTCGACCCCGTCCCCCTCGTCCTCCTCCTCCTCTTCGGTTCCTTCCTCTTCCTCTCCTCCTTCGTCTTCGGTGCGTACTCCGGCATCGAGACGGCGCAGGACCCTCGCGTCCCGGAGGAACGCCCTGTAGCTTTCATCCATGGCTTCGTCTT
The DNA here is from genome assembly GCA_014182555.1 of Eucalyptus erythrocorys. Taxonomy (NCBI): domain Eukaryota; kingdom Viridiplantae; phylum Streptophyta; class Magnoliopsida; order Myrtales; family Myrtaceae; genus Eucalyptus; species Eucalyptus erythrocorys. The sequence continues at coordinate 22,304,875 of CM024597.1, forward strand.
CGCTGCGTACTCCGGCATCGAGACGGCGCAGGAGCCCCGCGTCCCGGAGGAACGCCCCGTAGCTTTCGTCCATGGCTTCGTCTCCTTCGCCTCCGGCGCCCCCGCCGCCGCCGCCGCCGCCGCCGCCGCCGCTTCGTCCTCCGCTTCGACTAGATGGCCCCTGTGTCCTGCCCCTTGGCGTTGGAGCAACTCCCCGTGAAGTAGCTCGTCGTCGTCGTAAGCATCATCATCATCATCATCATCATCATCATCATCACTGCTTTCACCCATGAATTCATCTCCTTCGTCTTCGGCGTCCGCCATGAAAGCGCGATCGAGACGGAGAGAGCAACAGAGAGCGACTTTTGGGAGGGAGAATTTGAGAGCGTACCGCCAAAAGAAATGAGTGATATTTCGACTTCCGTACCGACCCGACCCGACCCGTTTATGAAGGACCGATCATTCCTTTATGTTTTTTTTTTTTCATGAGATTAATTAACTGCAAAAATAGAAAACCGCCGACCAATGATATGACCTCTTCTTTGCTGATGACAGAGCACGTCCTTAAAGCAGCAATTCATTTAATTAGCAACCGCCATCCACATTTCTTTATCCACATTTCTTTATAATTAAGTCGTTAGAATTTTTCGCCTATCTGATTGAATTTTCAGATCTACATAGCTTCTTTTTCAACGAGTATCTCTGACTCTAATTTAAATCAAATGAAGCTAACCTACTTGTTGGAGATGACGGGGGTCTAAAGTTAGAAAACTCAAGCGCAATGTTCACATTCATCTAAATATAGTCTTTTCATTTTTGAGATCTTTAGTCCCATATCAACTGTTGATAGTCTCGTATTAGCTGCTAATAGAACCCACTAATGTGTAAGACTTGTCAAACTTAAAGGATATTTTAGGCTTAATTAATTTGATTTGAAGTCGAAAAATTTTAATTAGAAATGCCGATTTAAAGTCTTGATTATTAAGTTTAAAAACTGAATCACTCGATGGTAAATATGTGCAACCTCATATAAAGTAGACACACCTCTTTGTAATGTCCCTGCATCTCTACATAACAAGTCATATAGGTCATACTACCCCTTTTCCCCTTTGAATTCCCAACCATCAACATCATGATTTTGAAGGGAAATTATTCATGCCGATGCAAGCCATCGTTGGGCCTAGTCAATTCTTATACATAACGATACGGGCTTATTCAATTACTATAAATCTATCTTATCCTTAATTGTAGTAATGTTCATTTCATCGAAAATCCAGAGCGCTTGTGATGAGACGCTCGTGATCAGTTGTAAACAAGTTTCGATAATACAGATCGTATGCGTACCATGAGAGCCCAATCGCCGGAAACTCACCACTTACTCAGCAGATTTCAAGTAGTCATTCGAAGAGGCAGACATTGTCCTGTTCATCTCTAGCCTCCTCCGAAAAAGAAAGCAGTAGAGGACAAGAAGGCAATACAGTGTACAAAAGCTCAGCATCCTTACAACACATTATAGGATCTCAAGTGGATAGCTTCACGTTATTCGTGTTTCATATGTTTCGAGGCAGCTAAACCCAATTACATCCAACGAAATCGGATTATTTCGTATTGTGTTTTGGCCATTGCATGCAGGAAAATCAAGATTATCTGACAGACCAGCAAGTATAATGATGATCTAACAATTATGACCAGCAGGCGATATCTTAAAGAAGAGAGTGCGCTTGTACAATGGCCACAGATCAAGGAGCTTTCCTAATACAACATGCCGCAACATCGTCCATGACTACCCACTTTGACCCTTACACGGGACGTCGGTGCAGCGGCATACGGGTCTCCCCGATGCTTCCCATCCATTATAGCCACGTTCAAGTACTAAAATGTCTTTGATTCCTCCATCCTCTTTTATCTCCTCGAGATAATTGGCTAGCCTCCTCGCACAAGTTGGGCCACGCACCTAGACAGGCATCAACATGGTTATAATGCAGAACAGCATATCATCCATTAATCCTCAAACGTGTATAAATTAGAGCAAATGTCTACTGACAAACCCAGAAGCATGCTTTTCGATTGTAAAGTACATTAGGATATACTGAAAGTATTTGGAAAATATTTACACTTACTATGCACAAATGCAACACATGGGTTGTAAATACGTAGAGTTTCAGACGAAGATACAAGAGATGGAAGAACTAACAGAATAGTTACATAGCATGGCCTTGTCAGGACAAAGACTAAATGATAGACCAGCTATAGCCTAAAAGTCCATTTGATAGTTACTTAAAAAATCTCCCTTCAGTATGAAATTCATAGCTGGAGTTCTGTTTCTCCATCTATAAATTGTATTCAACGTCTCACTTGCTAGACGAACACACTCTCACTTGCACGCCTATTTAGATTCAAGAAAAGGGGAGAGATACAAACTCAGAATTTGAGAGGCAGGCACACATGTGAGTAGAGAGGCATGTGCACATGTGATAGACCATATTTAAAGAGACCATAGAGCATGAGTGATTGCAAAAAACAAAAAAGTGTGAAGAGAGGCAAGCACACTATTGCCCACTTACGGCCACTCAATCTCAATGCAAGTCTTGCATCAGGGTGAAGGTGATAGTTTGAATTCAGTAAGGCCAATGCGTCGTATTCAACATCTCCAAAATGGAAAGAAGATGGGTCGAACTTATTCATACAGAGTAAAGAAGTTCCAATTTAGGAACAGTATAGAATAGAATATAGAAAAATTAGCTTCCACTTCACCAATTTAAGATTCACCACCAGAACAAAGACAAGGGTAGAAAACTTAATGACTTATGGTTACATAGAACTATAGAAGCGAAAGAAATGGAGAAAAAGGCAAAGCACTTAATGTTGGGAGGGGAGAATAAAGAATTTTAGAATAACTAGACAACTCCCATCTGATCATGCTTCAAAACATTTATCAGGCATCATCGACAATAAGACAGTTTGCCAACCCTGCAAAACATGCCCAACACTGAAAGAGGAAATCAGCCTAGTATGATATCATCTCATTTCCAGAGACATAACCTTATGTTTATCTAGTGACAAATAAATGCATCTTGTCCAGCCAAGTATTCAGAGGCAGGCTTTAAGGTCAACTGCAGCAACTGAAGTCCACATATTCGGTTCACAGACAGATGGCAACAGGATGAATACCCCATCTCTCCGTGTGCCCCAAAATGATCCCAGTGCAGAAGTCCACGTTTTCAGTTCCCATGACTATGAAAGGAAGCCTTACGCACACCCGCATCTTTTTTTCTTTCCCTTTTCATCTTTTCACAGTCATGCAAACTTGAGGGGAATTGGGATTTCCCTACTCCGACTAATTTCACAAGGTTTATCAACTTGTCCCCGAACCTTCCTCGATGTTCCAAAGAGGACAAATTACTCTCTGCCACAACACAAGAATGCAAGACAGGACAGGCGCTAACCAATAGACCAGCACTCGATTCTGTAACATGGCATCGGCAAGGACATACCGTTTCGAGACAGAAAGCAAACTAGCGGCACAAACATACCTAATTTGACTTAGTAACTTGCTATTGCGCCTATCAAGAGCCCAACTCAACTAGTATGCTCAGACCCATATAGCCAAAGTAAGTTACCAACTTCCCTATCCTCCAAAGAACCAAATCACGTCGACCCACCACCAGAATTTCACTTCTCGGCTAATTAAGCGAAAATCACCTAAAAATTATAACGGATAAAGATCGAGGAGTGCCAACTCAAACGACCCCCGTCCCCTCCAACAAGGAACTAACTAACTACCCACATAGACAAAATCCGGTGGTGTATCCACGCGAAACGAAATCGGCAACAAGGCAACCTCAACTCCTACCAAAACCTCGAACGGGGAATCGAACCAAATACCTGGCTCAAAGCGCAATGGAAGACGAGGGTGTCCTTCCCCTTGACGTCCTGGACGAGGTCGGCGATCTTGTCGGAGAAGGTGCCGCTGGCGTAGTGCAGGGACCCGGGGATGTGGCCGTCGTAGCTCCTCTCCTCGTCCCTGGAAATTATTTCACAAAAATCCCCATCTCGATGAGAACCCCGAGAAAGAGGCAACGGAGAGGAAAGAGACCGGAAACCGATTTGGAGCTCACCGGACGTCGACGATGGCGATGTTGGGACGCCGCCGCAGAGAGAGAAGCTGGGAGCCGGTGACGAAGGAGATGCTACGCGCCATGCTCTCTCTCTCTCTCTCTCTCTCCTGGGTCTCTCTCTCTCTGCAACGCTACGAATCTCAAGAACTTCTGACGGCAGATCTTCTGAGTATTCAGCGAGTGCTTAACACGTAAGGGCTAATTAGATAAAAAATATATCAAAAAATAAAACTCCACATTTTACCGTTATAAAGAAACTAAGGCTTCGATTGCTTTGTGAAAAAATGAATAATTTAATATTTATTTCTAAAAAAAAAAAAACATATCTATCACTTCAAATGATTTGTTAAAAATAATTTTTATTGTCAATAATAATTTATATTTAAAGAATTTCGTGAATAATGAAAATATTTTTTATTCATTATTTTTTATAAACAATCACTTAATAAAATATTTTCTAATCATTTATTTTTCGCGAAATATACGGAGTTAATAGAGATTTTCACTAAAGATTATTATGATTTAGCACAATCTTTTAAATGTCTCAAAAAAGCATGATGTCTTTTGCCATTATTGTACATTATTTACTATCCGTCCATGTTTAGTCAATTCTCACCATCATATATTCCATATGATTATCGTTATGTTGAATGGCCACATAAGCAATTATTACCCCTTCAAATCGACATTATATAGCTTGTTCTTTCAGGCATAATTAACTTGAATTTTAGAGCCGACAAAGGCAAGGTGGAGTTAATGAGGGTTTAGTGTTACCGTTGGTCTGTTGCAAATTAAAGTTACCCTTAATAATAGAAAGAGATAAATTTAGGATAGGCAATTCAAGTTCACTTAATATTTTTGGATTTTGTAATCATGTCAAGTCATGCCATTGAATATCTCTATTACTTTTAATTTGTGCTATAACACTCATGTATGTTGAACTTGCATTGATTTATGTCTAACACGTAAAAGAGATGACAGCAATAATTTATAATTAAAAAATGAGAAAATTGTTGAAAAGATCCCGTATATCTCAAAGGTCACAAAATAATCTAAAACTACTAACAAGTGTATTTGAGTGTGTAGTATAAACAATCTCAACAAACACAAGTCATATAACGAACTGTTAAACCCAAAATGGGTATAAATCTACAAGGATCATTATAGAAGAAGAACAACTTACAAAAAAAGGGTTCATTAAGATTTGAATAGATCGATTGAATGTGAGTAACTTACAAACGAGGACATTAATTTGCTTGAAATGACCTATGATGAAATTTCGTCAAGAAATTGAAAGGACCATTTTGCAGAAGCAGCTCATGCTAGATGAAGTATGGTTTCACGTACAAGTCTATATGGTCCTAGTCGAAAGACCCAAATCTTTATAATTTTAATTACATTCAAATTATTGTTTCGCAACTATTTTCAAGTGTTAAAACATGCTAAAACTAATTTGAATTGAATGAAACATGTTTTTTCTATGTTGATGAAAGCGAAAAAAAATATGAAGAAGATTGTAGAAGAAAAGTGTTCTATTTTAGGAAGTCACCTTCAATGTTTCTTAGCAAGAGGTTTTGATATTGTAGAAAGTTACTTTGATGGTCAAAGAAGATAAGGCCTTGATTGAACAAAGCTTAATGAGTATTTTGAAGTACAAAATTCTCCATAAATATATTAAAGTTGTTGGTGATGTGGGCGAAAGAAAAATAATTTATCTTTCTCATTTTCTTACTTTCCTTTATGTACAAGAAAGTGATTCCTAATTGTAAATTTTTGTAAGGGGCATGAATATTTGTAATATGAAAAATAGAGTAATTTAGGATGCATTTGGTTCAATATTTCTAAGAGGTTTTGGGAAGATGCCAAACAATTTGGCCTAAAGGACTTTGGAAAAATACAAAAACTATTTGGTAAATTCTGCTTTGATTTGGAAAATCCCTTTAAGTGGTTAATATAAGCTTTTAAATTTTTAATTGGTTTGATTGGAAAAAAAATGTCTGCAACTTTTAAATTTGAATATTGACGACAATGTTAAAGATATGTATCAACAAATTTATAAATGAAAAAAATATATTTAAAAAAAAATTCAAATAGAAAAAAATTCGCATCAAAACTTACTTAAAGAGCATTTTCCATACCATAAACATGGTAATATAAGCATAAGGAAAAAAATTACTTATCCTTAAAAATTACAAACACTATTATACAGTTCATAAATTCATAACTGTTTGATCACATAAATGTACCATGTCAAATGTTGCAACATCATTTGAAGTACTACTATTCTCATTTACATAATCTAAGTCCATTATAAAATGGACTCCAATTCTACAGTTGCAAAATGTGCATCGCCCACAGTATTTCTTCACGTGTAATTATGCAAAGTAATTACTACTATCACAATTTTCACTTATTTTTTTTTTATATGGATAACTTGACATACTCTTTAGAATCTTTCACTTCTCAATCAACAAAGGCTCGCTCAATTTCTAATCATAGTGAAGAGTGGACACGATTGAATACTTTTTTATAACCCGTAAGTGTAAAATCTCATTATAATGTAGGCAAATGATATCTAACTTATTTGTATGGCACAAAATAACCCTCAATTTGGATATCTAGTATCTACTAAATGTATCTACACAACAATAACATAAATCTAATCAACATAAACCACATAATGAATAAATATATAAAAACTATTAATTAACAAACATTTTGAAGAATGAAAAATTGTAAGTCACGTCTCTCAATAGCTTCATAAAAGATGCGCATATCATGATTGTTCCCTTTTAACTTGCCTAAATATAAGTAAATTCTATGTTAAAATTGAACAAGATAATTACATTTTGTGTTGATGTTCATTTTCAATCGATAAAACGAAGTTAATCTTTCGTAAGTGCTATCACAGGGATATGTATACCATTTATAACTCCAATGCAATCTTAAAACGAAAAAGCATATGTTATTTGATATCTTAACTTACCTTAATATATGGATAAGATATTCAATTATAATTAATCTTATTTGGAACTTCATATTCTACAAAAATTTTGTGCTTAAAAGTTCGGGATTAGGGATGGGGATTCGTCTCGAAAGTCACAATATGAAACTATTCAAACTAAAATCTAGAGTAGTCTTAAAAAGTTGTCTCAGCCCCTTTATTTTTGTTCAAGCTCTTATTTGTCGCAGAGCTTGAGAAGTTTAGCATGGGTTTCACTCATTGGAGGCCATTCCGCTCGTCTTTTTTAAGGCAATCCAAGGCTATTTTTATTATCTTTTCTCTCTTCTTTGCTGTAGCTGAGGTTTTGATGCATCACTTTTTTGTCTTTTGTTATCAATTCTTCGACTCTTAATTTGATGTGATTTTCCTCATCTGATTTAGTTGATCTTCTGGTCCATATTTTCTTTCCACTTTCCTTCGGATTACCAACTGTTGGTGCTTTCATCAACAGCTATAGCATCACTATTCCAAAAGCGTAGACATCTGTCGTCCACGAAGCCTTGTCTAAAATGCAAGACAAACAAAAGAACCGACTTACTGGTCAATTCTTTGGTTTAGATTTAATCATTGATTATAATTTGGTTTAAATCACAGTATTATTCTGCAAATTTAATTTCCCTCAATTTTGTTTAAACAGGCAATCCAATTGACTACCAAGATGATGAAGATCGTGTCAATTGACTGTTTTATGGTCACTTTGAATAATCTTTACTCCTTACAAGATGCCTCCAAATTACTTACTGAGTCTTTTTTCACAATGTTCGTGACGTGAGTTTTCGGTTTGTGTAAAAGTCGAGTGAAAGGGATATTTGACAAAAAAGCTACGAATGGTCAAAGTTTGGTAGGCAATTGGCCACCACATCAAAAGCTTATATTATATATGGCAAACAATCTAATCGGCTAACAAGATGATGAAGATCATAAAATTTAAGTACTTTTTAAATGGAGAGGCCCTAAGACTAGATGATAAAGATTGTACATATTGACCCACCTTATATTCACTTTGAATAATCTCTCCTCCCTGCAAGATGCCTCCAAATTAAAAATTAAGGAGTGTTTATTTGGCCTTTTTTTCATCATGTCAGGCCACATTTTCACCATGTCGGGCCGCGGGCTTTTCACTGGTGTAAAAATCGAATGAATAGGATGTTGGACGGAGAAGTTATGGACGGTCAAAGTTTGATCAAACTAATGGCAAAATTTGTACTAATTAGTAATTGATGGAGATGTGCGTTGCATGTTCTCAACCCTAAAACCCCATCCTTTGATACATCCTTCATTTCCTCACATGAAAGATCGAGGTTACCTCATCCTCCTTCAACTTTTTCAAATATTTTTTCAAGTCTCAATATCTATAGCCCAATTGGGCGTAAGTACCAAAAATATATTAACAAATTTGAGGCATCCTGAGCACAATAAAAATTCAATATTACACATCAAAAACTCAACTCATAATTGAAACAATATTAAGCACAGTAAAGTCATGAGCATTAATATAATATGAGAAGACATACGATGAATCATACTTCCATCTTATAACAACATAGGTGAAAATCCAAAAAACAAAAAGGAAATATACTTAAATAATAACTTGTATGTTTATAGGATAACAATGCAAGACTTATTGACTTTGGCTCGGTGGTCAAAAAATCAAGTAATCTGACATTCATGACTGAAGGCTATGCACCATCGGAGATTATATTGAGACATATTGGTTGTCATTCTGGTTTTTCATAGTACACTAATAATTCTATGCCCTTGGATCTGTTGGTGTAAAGATAATAACAATTAAATATGGTTTCCACCCAAACATACAGAAAACAAGCATTTCACTCATATGCATTGAAAGATAGATTTGCAATTCGACATTATATTGAGTTAAAAATAATGTTTCAAACATAGAATTTTTCAAAAATACAATATACCATTTGATAGTTAAAAAAGGGGTTGTGGTATTTAAACCTAATGCACCCTATTGCAGGTGCTTGAAATCTTCCGTCTAGATATTCAACTCCCCCTTGATGAATTGACGTGGGACAATGAACCTATCCAATAAGATTCAATAAGATGCATTAGATGATTAGAACATTTAACTCATTCTGTCCCCCTCGGACCAGATGTATTTTTGCTTAAAAAATAAATACAGTTGGTGAACATGGGAAATCCATACTAAGAGAATGACCATTAAGGAAGGTAAAAGTGCTCCCATGTTCCCTCAAAAGTAGTTAAACTTCTGATATAATGTTTCGGGTAATGGTTAACATGCTGAGGCGTTTTCTTCATGTATCGTTCAAGTTCTCCAAGCAAGATGAGGATAATGAGAAAATCAACCTTCATTTTCCACCACACCTTGCATCTTTGTAGCAAAGACAAAGTTCTCATTTGGCCGGTATCGAGATAAATAACCGACCTTTCACACATACAATAGCACATTTCCTATGAATGTGATGTGAATCATTACGGAAAGATTGTTCTACGAAGGCTCGAATGGTGTGAATTGCGAACCTCAACCTCCAATCGAACCTGTGATTAGCAACCTCGGTATGAACGTGACATGTTGACGAATACATGTCAACCACCCAACGTTATATGAGAAAGCTGAGAATATGAACTATCACAAATCAAAGTACTAGAAGACATAGAAGACATAGAATCAGTTTCCCAGGAATACTCTTGTATATTCATCAGAAATTCGAGTACATTGTACAATACAGCAATATTGTATACTCTGTTCTACTTCCTCTGTTTTCCCTCCTTCTCTCTCTCTCTCTCTCTCTCTCTCTCTCTCTCTCTCTCTCTATATATATATATATATATATATATATATATATATATCGGTATACAATGTGTTACTTCAAATCTTCGATCTCTTTACTCCTTTTCTATCTATCTATTTATACAATCAGAGTAAAGACACAACAACAACTTCTGTTTTGATAATTAACAGAAGAAACAGAGGACACCGAGCCTAACTAACTAAGTAACAGAAGTCATAACAGCTATTTGACTAATCTTCTTCCTTCAGCTTGGCGATCCATGTCATCTTCATTGTATGCATTTGCACCATTGATCTTGATCAGCCATCTTGGCGATCCACGTCCTCTTTGCTTTGTTGAACATCAAGTGTTTCTTTAGCCATAGGTTGAAAAGCTGATATTTCCTTTATGCCTCTAACATTATAAATGCCATGAGCGAAAAAATTTGCTATCTCGCTCAATAAATCGAATCGACCGTCACAAGAGAATCTCGATAAGTTCAAGTCCTCAAAATAACATTAGAAGAGAATCTCTCAATTTTTTTTCTCAAAAGAAATAAATTCTCCCAGAGAAATTCAAACATTCCTTAATATAAGCCTTCTAACCGCCACACAAACCCTAGAATAACCCTAGAAATCTAATGTGTCATTTTCTAGAATATATCTAAATAAGAAGATATATATATATATATATATATATATTTTACTTTATCAAATATTTGGTGACCGGATAATTAAATTGCACCAAGATTTTCAAGATTCTTCAAAATTCGATCTAAGGTCATCTCTACGCCAAAGATTACGCCAAGATTTTCAAGATTCTTCAAAATTTGATCCAAGGTCATCTCCACAATGAAGATCACGAACCATGATACCAACAATTTGCCTAAATTGCTTGGCCTGTGCTCGAGTAATCCAACCAATAGGAATAGACAATGGGTCTTTAGCACCTGCTCCTCGATATAGCTCAATGTCCACATCAGAATGTCCAGACAACTTTCATCTGGATAGCTTTGCTTTGAATAGTTTACTTGGACTTGTTGACATCTATCTCGAGAAATTTCAATTGGCCATCATACTTTGTTCCCGGCTTTACTTCAGCCACTAATCCTAGAGTTCTATTAACCAAGAGAACTACATGGCTTTATGATTGGTCTTCATTGCTGTAAGTTCTTATCGACAGAGGTGAAGTTCTCTTGCTTATCTGATTAGATAGAGTAATTTGAGTGCTTTTCTTATAGCTCTTGTATGGATTTACTCTCAAACCAAATTTCATCTCTTGCTCTTCCTAGCCTTTGTTATTTTATGATGGTTTGTTTGAATTTGTTTTGCACAATTTTGGCTATCTTAGGTAAAGCAAAAGAAAGCATTTTACTATAGATCATATCTAAATTTTATTCAACTAGTGTGCCTAGTCTAACTTTTGACTTGTGTCAACAGCAAAAAGTTTTCCAACGAAATTCAGCAAGATTCCAACATGTTTTGACAAGATTCAGCTCATTTCGACAAAATTCGTTCGTTCTCATTTCCAGTATACTCAAAATTCCCTTTTATTCCTTTTTTTACTCTCAGCCAAATCTTTATCCATCTCTATTCAATATTCAAGTAACAAACATATAAAGTTACTTATTCAGAGTCTATCGAACCATTCAAAACAAAATTCTCTCAACCATAAACAATGTTTCTTGAAAACCACTATGGCTGAACATTTCAGGATAAAAACAAACAGCATATGGGCATCTCCAATCTACCCAAGATTGGCACATATGAATCTGATATACAGAATTGCCTACACAGTTGTTAAGCAGAGAACAACACATATACATTTTATCTCGACATTGATCACCTCTGACCATTCCCATATCAAAGCTGTCAACATATCAACTAAAATCGTCAACATACGTGATCACCACATTACCGAACCCACGGCGAATGAACAAGAAAGTTTGCGACAATGAGAGGAGTCAACTTGCAAGCATATACTCGTAAAAATTACCGAGCACAACATTCAATCCATGTCATGTCACAAAGGTTTAGATTGTGCTCCACATGTGAAGTAAGGTAGGAGGTCATGACGATGAAATCAATAGTTGCACAAAATGATTTATGACAGCAGCCGACTTCTATTGTTCAGATTATCGTAAGCTAAAGCAGAGAGATAGTAAAAAGCTAACTCTATCCAACTAGCACACTGTGTGTAACTTTGCATTATGATCAAATCACAACATTCAAGTTTTGTGAAATGTGGAAATGTACCTTTTTTTTTCCTTGCTCGATTGGTGCAAATGATGATTGCTTTTAGCTCGAGTGCAAACTGGGTGGCTATTCAATACAATTGCGCTTGGGTGCCATTTTCGCTAATTGACGGCGAGTTAAGCAATTCTAGCACTTTACGAGAGGTATTAAGGGTCATCTTTGAAAAGTTATTTTAAAAGTACTTTTGGCATTTACTTTAGCACGAGGCATAAACAATGTTTTTTTGATAGGTTGGTTCAGTCAAAGTAGTTGATGATATTTTCGTGCGGAATGATAAAAAAAATTCTTTCTCTACCTAAAAGATTTCAGTTTATAAAATAAACTCATTGTATGCAAAGTAATATGTTGTCTCAATGTTCAATTTACCTTCTTTGCATATATCCACTATCATACTTCTTGACCACAACGATACGGCCATTCAATATTCCGCGATATAGCTTACCGGTGCTTTCCTCAGCAATCAGGTGCTTGAAATATTTCGTGTAAACGTTCAACTCCTTCTCGGTGAATTGATGTGGGACAATGAACCTATCCAATAAGATTCAATAGGACGCACTAGATGATTAGAATACTTACTCATCTCTACCCCCTTCCCCCTTCCCCCTCCTCTCTTTCTTCACTAAGGAAAAGTCGAACGTCTACACGAGGAAAAGCACCTGCAAGGTATATCGTGGATTATATGGATGGCCATATCGTTGTGGTCAAGAAGTATGATAGTGGACATGTGCAAAGAATGTAAATTAAACACTCGGACAACATTTTACTTTAAATACAATGAGTTTATTTTTTAAATTGAAATCTTGCGGTTAGAGAAAGAATTTCTTTTTATCATTCCACATGGAAACATCATCAACTACTTCGGCTGCACCAACCCATCAAACAAACATTGTTTATGCCTTATGCTAGAGTACATACTTTCAAAAGAACTCAAAAGTGACCATCAATACCTCTCATAAAGTGGTAGCATGTTTGTTTTTTTCCTATCATCACATATATATATATATATAATTTTATTAATATGCACTATGCCGATTATAACAGATTTGAATTGGCAAGACACCATGAAAATATGTGAACAGGTTGAATCAGCTGTAATCAAGGTGCACCAAAAGCAGCTAGTCATAGTAGATTTGAAACTCGAAAATATTCTTCTTGATTAGGTGTTTCACTCATGAGAAAAATTAGCTAGTTATTGACATTATATATACTTAAATAATAACTTGTATGTTTATAGGATAACAATGTAAGACTTACTGACTTTGGCTCGGTGATCAAAGAATCAAACAACCCCAACATTCATGACTAAGGGCTATGCACCACCGAAGATTATATTGAGACATGTTGGTCGTCCTTCTGGTATATTTCATAGTACACTAATAATTCTATGTCATTGGGATATGTTGGTGTAAAGATAACAACAACTAAATATGGTGTCCACCCAAATATACAGAAAACGAGACATTTCACTCATATGCATTGAAAGATGGATTTGCAATTTAGCATTATATCAAGTTGAAAACAATGTTTCAAACATAGAGTTTTTCAAAAATACAATACACCATCTCAACTTAATAGTTAAAAAAGGGGTTGTAGTATTCCAACCTAATGGTGTTTGAAATCTTCCATGTAGATGTTCAACTCCTCCTCGATGAATTGACGTGGAACAATGAATATATCCAATAGGATTTAACAGGACGCATTTTAGATTATTAGAATACTAACTCATTTCCACCTCCTTCCCCCTTCCCCCTCCCTCCTCCCTTACTAAAGAAGAGTTGAACGTCTACACGGAAGATTTCAAGCACCTAATTGCTGAAGGAAAAGTGCCTGCAAGGTATATCGCGGAATATTGGATAACCGTATCGTTGCGATCGAGAAGTATGATAGTGAATATATGCAAAGAATGTAAATAGGCTGCGTTTGGTCGACCGGATAAAAATCGGGATAGGATATGTTTTATCCTATCCCGTGTTTGGTAGCTGTCTAGTATAGGATAAGGTTGGATATAGACTGGATAAAAAAATCCGAGGGGGAGTAGGATAAGGTCGGATAAGATTTCTTTTATCCGAGACATAAAACCTACGCTTTTTTTTCTTTCTTCGTCATTCACCTACAGACGACTCTCTGTTTCCAAAGTATCGACGTTGAAGCCTTCTCCTCAATAGCTCTCCGATTCTCATCAAAATTTTACAAAAGCCTTCTTCCTCCACCAAGATAAGAACCCCTCATCCACCGGTGATCGCTCGACGGTCACCCTCCTGATCGATTCCCCCACCGCGATATCTTCCTCCATTTTTTTTTTTTTTGTTTTTGTCTGCTTACAGTTATGGGGGGTGGGATTGATTGAGACAAATGTGGCTAATTGCTTGGGAAAATTGAAGCTTTTTGATTTTCGTTTGAGCTCCGGAGGATGATTTTGGCTGGGTCTAGCGGTTTGGATCGTTGCGGTTTCCGTTTTTATTAGGGCAGCGTTCATGAGTGCGATGATTTCTGCCAGGGGTTTTGATTGGCAACGAAGAGGGAGTTGGGGGTTTGGCTGGGAGATTGGGGTTAGCTGAGTGGAGGAAAAATTCAGCCGTGGAGAGAATGAGTAATAGGAATAGATGAAAAGCGGACGATGGCACGTTGCTTGCGTGAAGAGACCTGGCGAGGCGAGGCGAGGCGAGGCGAGGCGAGTGGAATGAGGTAATAGCAGAGAGAGAGAGAGAGAGAGAGAGAGAGAGAGAGAGAGAGACGTTATGTTTGGTGAGGGATGGAGAAGAGAGACATGGGAAGAGTCTGTTCAGGATTGAAGTGATAATAGCAAAAGAGAGTGAGTTCATATTATCTAACCTATTAATTTGTACTTGTCTAATGTCATTTTTTTTTTCTCATTAGAAATGGATCACAATGATAGAGAGGAAATTTTCACCATTATATTAGAGGAGATGAGCCTCCAAATGTTGCTTTTGTGTATGATGTATCTGCTAGTAGTGTCAACTACTGTTGAAAGGCACTACCGCAAGCATATATTGAAGGATCGGACATTTATTAGAATCAAAGCTCGTTTAGATCACCTTGACCGCCTCATTGACTTGAATTGTGTGGAACAACTTAGGATGGATAGACGTACATTTACTCTATTATGCGAGTTGGCACGTACAATTGGTGGGTTAAAAGAAGATGGACTTGTAACTATAGAAGAACAAATGGCCATGTTTCTTCATATACTTGCCCATCACGTGAAAAATCGATCCATTAAGTTCAGATTTATGAGGTCTAGGGAGACAATAAGTAGGTATTTTAACTTAGTTTTAAATGCGGTGATAAGAATGCATAATGTGCTTCTTGTCTCACCTGAACCAGTTTCAGAGGAATGTGCCGACGAGAGATGGAAGTCATTTAAGGTATGTTTGTTATGCTATTTCATGGACTAATTTAATACTTTAAAGAGAATGTTATTTCATTAATTTTATGTTTCTAGAGTTGCTTAGGAGCATTAGATGGCACATATATAAGGGTACGTGTTCTAGAGGTTGATAAACCGATGTACCGAAATAGAAATGGTGAGATTACGTCCAATGTATTAGGAATTTGCTCACATGACATGAGATTCGTTTATGTTTTACCTGGATGGGAAGGCTCAGCAGCGGATTCTAGAGTGCTTCGAGATGTAATAGTTAAACCCAATGGTTTAAAGATCTATGTTGGTAAGATAAGCCTTTATCAATATATTACATTCTATGTATTGTAAGTTTTAATGGTTCTAAGATAATTAACAATATCATCATTTGTTATTAGGTAATTATTATCTTGTAGATACTAGATACACAAATGGGAAGGGCTTTCTTGCTCCTTATAGAGGTACTCGATACCATCTATTTGAGTGGATAGAAGGTCGTACACCAAATTCACCTGAGGAGTACTTCAACTTGAAGCATTCTCAAGCTAGAAATGTCATAGAAAGATGCTTCAGTCTACTTAAGTTACGGTGGACTATTCTTAGGAGTCCATCTTTTTATCCAATTAGAACGCAAGGTCGAATAATCATAGCTTGTTGCCTTCTGCACAACTTGATAAGAAGAGAAATGGCTATTGATCCAATCGAGGCACAGTTAGATGAAGTTGCTACCACTATTGAAGATATGGAAACAATTGATGTTGTCGAGCCGTCAGATCATTGGGCAACATGGAGGCCAAATTTGGCACTACAAATGTTTAATGAGTGGAATGCAAGTCGAGGACATGGAGGAGTTGTATGATTTTATATTATTTAAAAAAAATCATTTGTTTTCCATTGTTGCAAGACTTACGTTATGAGATTTTTTTTTTTTTTTCATTTCTATTAGACATGTGTAATATGGTGTTGGCTATAAGCTTTAATGTTATCTTTTTGGACCTTTCGGTTGTTTTGGATGATTTTGTGAATATTAAACCTACAAATTTGTACTTGCCTAATGTTATTGTTTTTAAACTATCCGAATTTAAATCCGTAGTTCACCAAACAATAGATTGGATAGGATATGGCGATATCCGACTTTAAATCCATAGTTCACCAAACAATTGATGGGATATGAAGAAATCCATGGATTGCTTATCCTATCCTATCTAGTCTTATCCCGTTTAGAAATCCGAACGGCCAAATGCAGCCTTACGGATTAGGATCCCAAATACAAGCTTTTCACCCAAAAAGCCCACCTGACACAAGTTTAGTTTACAGTTATATCCTTTGTCGTGTAGTCTCATTTCCTATGTCAATATTTTGGGGCAAAGTAATATTCCCTCCCCCCAAAGATTTTAAGATCACCACAATTTGCCTGCCAATAATCTTTAATTTCCTTATATTTTTCAAACTGATCTAATGTTGACTTCAATTGAATTCTCATCGGAAAATCGGTCACACGCTCTCAAGTGACTATGTGATGCTCACTCAAGACGAGCGAAATATTCAACAAATTTAGGATAATTACATTTCGCCTCATAGAAATTTCATATAGCACAAATTGCCCAATTTTGTTGTAAATTTTTAGGAAAATTTCAGATAAGGACATGAATGCTCTCATCTTCTTAAATAAGCGCTTAAAATGGATCATGTATCAAGTAGCCATGTCGGTATGAAATAAAGGCATAATGTGGCTATGACAATTTTAAATAAGGGTCTAACATCGCTATTTGTTGGCTGACTAAATATTCTGGTTAGTCAAGGGCATTTTCGTCAAAAAATAATTTAATATTAAATTATTTATTTTCCCATTTCTTCTTCTTCTTTTTCTCTCCAACAAGTGCTAGTGAGGGCCCGATGATTGTTGCCCAATTTTTTGCTAGAAATTGATTTTTCTATATTTATTTCTCGGATGAATTTCTGAGCAAAAATATGTATTTGATAATCATACAAAATTTATATTTCTAAAATAGCAATTCGTTTGATAACAACATAAAATTACTCTCTCTTGAGTGGCAATGGGAGGTGGTTGGCAGGCAAGGAGACCGATGGTAGGTGACGAGTAATGATGAAACTAAACAATAATAAGAGTCTTTATTTCTTACTTTTATTCCAGAAATAGAATAACTAAAAATTCTCGCTTTTGATTTATGTTCCAAATTTATTTCTGAAATAAAAATTTGTTCCAAAATTATAAAAATGAAATTGCATTACCAAAAAGATTTCTATTCCAAACCAATTCGTGGAAACAAAAAAAATAGAAAAACAAATAAACACAATGATTATCATGCGCGTCCTTATTTGAAACAACATAT
Source organism: Eucalyptus erythrocorys (assembly GCA_014182555.1). Lineage (NCBI taxonomy): Eukaryota > Viridiplantae > Streptophyta > Magnoliopsida > Myrtales > Myrtaceae > Eucalyptus > Eucalyptus erythrocorys. The sequence goes on from CM024597.1 coordinate 22,322,723, forward strand.
ACTTTTGGTTATTATTTGAGAAAATGATAATATTTCAAGCTCTTATTTAAAATAATGTCCACTTAATACATTTATTTGAGAAAATGAAAATACTTCATGCTCTTATTTAGAATTTTCCCTAAATTTTTTGCATTATGCCCCCTTGCTTTTTCAGAAAACGTTGCAATATTCCCTTATAACAATTAACAATTGGCAGATGGAGAAATGAAAAGAATATATAGAAACAAAATATATGTTTGTAACAATTTGACATTATATGTCAATCCTTTTTTAATAGATATTTACCCTATTATATCCAAACCCCATCTAACCTGTTATGACTGAAAGGAGAATCATCCATATACATTTCTCTTGGACTTAACCGCAGGAAATGACATCGAATTTAATCACCAATCATTCCGAAATCATCGTCTAAGGACAGTATGAGATAGAAGGGGATTCACATATTATCATTTTTTATTGGATTTGATAAGAGGAAATGACATTGAGATTATTTGTAAATCAATCTGAAAACATCATATAATATCATTTACTCTTACACATTCTGTTCTTTTAGTTATTATAGTTATGTCTTGATTCTACGGTTAGTAATAGGGAAAGACCGTATGGAGTTTAAAAGATCAAAGGCATGAGGGGGCATATTGCCAAAATTTGGAAACACGAGGAGCTATTTCTTAAATGTACAATGAACCTGGTGGTGAAAATGCAGTTCTCACCCTCGAGACGGACATTTTCACCCCTTTAAGTTCTCACTAGCAGTTCACCACACGGCATTGCACCTCCAATTTTTCGAGCGCTAAAGCGGTCAGACTCGATGTTAGGGGACATCGAATTGATGTGAAAACGCCAAGGGGAGTATATGACAAAATATAGATATTGAGGGGGCAAGTTGCAAATTCATCCATGTCACTTCCGGATCGGATCCGGATCCCGAATACAAGCTCTTGACCCGGAAACCCGCCCGACGCAAAGCCCGGCGTACGGTTATACCCTCTCGAATCAAGAAGTCTCCTTCATTTCCCCGTCTTCGTCAAGCTTCCTGCGCGCTCGGAAGTTCCAAAGCGCTGGTCACCGGAAACGTTCTCCGACGAGACGATCGCGATTCGACCGCCGCCGTGAACAGGAGCATCGCCGCCGCAATCCATCCCCTCTCGAGCGGCGCCGATCCGATTCGACATGGTAAAATCCCCGCCGGAAATCCTTGAACCTCTCCGCGATCGTCTTCATCGATGCGAATCCGTCGAGCTTTTTTTTTTTTTTTTTTTTTTTTTTTTTTTTTTTTTGCGCCCTAACCTCTCGTTGGAATTCGCGCGTCAGGTTTGCTTGGCGTGCTTGCTGCCTCTCTTCCTCGTCCCGATCGTGAACTTGCTGCCGCTCCTCTTCGATATCATCATGGTAAGGCGCTCCTTCGCCCTCGTGTCGTTTCGTCGTTTGTTTAATTCGCTCGTTTCCTGCGGAATTAATTTGGCTCGGATCGGCGAACTAAATCTCCCGAACGAGGTTAGGGTTTCTTGGGTTTCTTTTCGATTGGGCGATTGTTGGGTCAAATTCGTAATTGAAGGATTGTATTGGGACGATCGTGGTGCTGGTTTTTTGCCCTTTTGGTTTCGCAAGCTCGCGATTTGAAAAATTCGTAATGGTGAAAATTCGCAGGCGAAAGTATACGCGCTTTTTGGGTGGGAGTACAGGAAGCCTGTGAGGACTCCTCCAGCATGTCCGTATAAGCCTACGGCACCCATAAAGGATGGCAAAGTAAGTTATTGGTTATAAAATTGTAACTTCTGTTCTCTGCTTACATGCTAATCACTTGCGGTGAGTCGTGAGATTGGTTTCGATCCTGGGGTAATCGCAATTCCGTAGTTCGTATAACTTGTGTGGGAATCTGTCTCTATGGTATTGATATTGGGTGTAATAGGAAAACCTTCGAAATTGAGGCGAAGAATGTTTCCTTGTATCACCTATTTCAGGCGGGCACATAGAATAGACTATTGGTGGCGGCATAGCTGAGGACAGGGTACAGTGTGCTCTAAGGATTTTCTTTTCCCCTTTATTTAATTATGCCAAGAATTTGGACCTATAGGATAAATAGTAGCTCATTACAATTTAAGATGGAACATTAGGGCTTTTTCTTTGTTGGAAGAAATTGGACTGAAGTTCATTGTTGGTTTCTTAAATTATTTTTTTCTTTCTTTGTGCTTCTTGTATATATTATCTTGTAAAAATCGGTTCCTATTGTGCAAGTTAAGTTGCATATACTTGCTAGCAGATAAAGGGGTACATGAATTGGTCCTTCCCTCAAAATTTGGTGAAAAGATTAATGGTATTTGAAGATTGGAGCTCACCTGCAATTCAATCTAAAAAATGAAGCATGACAGGTTTTCTTGCATATTCATCAATGCTTGTCAGGAAAAAGCATGTGGATCAAGTCTCCTTATGATTTTGTCACTTTCCTCAAGAATGAATATTGGTACTTAGATGGTGCTGGATTATACTTACTGTTGCTTTATTGGGAAAACAGTTAATTTATCCCTGCAGTATGGTTCATGTTCATCAAACAAAGTATACCTGCTATTATTACGAGAATACTAGTTTTCTAATGGTTCCCTACTGTTATCGAGTTATGGACAGATCTGAACAACTGCATTAGAGGAGACAATGGGGTTTTACTTCTTTATAGTCAATAATGATCTCAATATACTTAGGTGAAAAAATTGGACCTTTGAGAATGAAACTGTGTTTACTTCAAGAGCTTATTTCCTATGTGCACGAAAGTAAAGTGTGAAGTGTATCATGGGTTCTAAGTTGAGTATGTTTCGTTGTCTGGTGACTTCAACTGAACTGGCTCTGTGGTACATCTTATTTCACATCTTATTCAGAGTTAGCATAGTTGCTTCTTTTTCTAAATGATTCGTTACTTGTAGTTATCATTTATCGACACCATGATCACTTCATATTCTTTGACCAAATGTTGATGGTTATGCTGTTGCTTTTTATTTGGTTTTTCCCAATGATGGTCTATGCTGCTGGATCCTCACTCATTTTAATAAGCATAATAACATGTATACAATACCAGAGATCTCTTTGAAGAATGGCTGTACTTATAGAAGTATGTACCTAAATATGGGCTTCCATGCTCCTGTCATTGACATTCTGTAGTTGAGGACTTCTGTAATCCTTAATCCTTAGTTGCAGCTTTTAATATGATAGGGTTATGGTTGGGGGAATGGTATATACTTGCAATGGCCATTTTTGAATGCATTCTCATTTTATTGTCTCAACTTTGTCATAAACTCCAGAAGAAAGTTTGGTTGGAAGTCATTTATCTTTCTTTTCAAATCTTCCAATGAATGTAAAGTTTTTTGGCTGGAATTGGATGGCTGTTCAAAGAACTTTATTATCTCCTTTTGTGGGTCATCAAAACCAAGGAAAGGGCGATCAGAAATATTTCATTGGGAATGCAGTTTGTGAACACAAAAATGAAACCAGCTAGGCTTATCTTGTTGTCTCTCTTATGTAGATGGAACACCTTTATGAGTGTGAGCTTTGTTCATACACAAAATGTTTGATTCATTGATCATGGTGTTGCTATACATGTCTTTACATGCTTGTGCGAGCGAAACAACCAAAGAGCTGAGCAGTTGCATTTCAGTTTTGTTGGGTGTATTTGGGCCTGTATCAATGCAGAAGATTAGTTATATCCTATTTAATGAAAATGTGGAGGGGCTTTGAAAAAATCTAATTATAGTAGACAGTAGTAAATGGGCCGATGTCACGTGCTACTAAGCACCTAAAAGAAGGGACATTAAATCTGCTTTTAATGCATCATGTTTATTGTTGCCATGAATTTTGGTGCTTTCGTCACTGGGTTACCATAAATGCTAGTGGAGTTTGCAATCTTCGAGCCAGTTATGTAATCAAGTTGTAAGCATAAGTCAGTGAATAGTGATTTCCTCCTGAGAATGTGGTGTAGCAGATATTGATAATGCCTCTGCACTTTTTTCCTCTTCTTAATCATCTCTCTTTTGCTAGAACCTTTTCGAGTTTTACATATTTGTTCACCTGGCAGGTAGGGGAAGGAGACGCGCCAGGTGTTCCTGAGTCAACTGGAAAACCACCGGAAGTGGTGGCAGACAAGAAGGATGACTGATATTCCCTCGGTTGAGAAGCCAAGCAATGAAGAAGAAGAAACCATTGCATCATCCTGAAACTTTTGTCCATTTAAGAATTCTGGTCTGTTAGCACATGATAAAGATGGACACCGAGATGCACTTAGGTCAAAGTGATTGTTTCTTGAAATCTTTGCATTGCCGGAACCTTTCATATGGCAACTGGCATGTCTCTGTGCATTGTACGCTACAAAAGGCTTGGGTCCCCCCAACAGACAGGTCCAGTGAGAGAAATTGAGTGGCCCTCGAGCCTTGACAGGCTAATCGATGTATGGACCACTGCAGCTCAATGAACGGAGAGCACTTTTGTGGGCATCCTGTACCAGGATCCTAAGGTGCTGCGAGACATGGTCTAGCAATAATTGCATACTCATTCCATCCACAATTTTCGGAAAGTGGAAAACAGCTAGTGGAAAGAAAATGGCCACTTGGAAATCGATTTTGGGGGGCGCACGGCTGGCCTTGGATGCTTTCCACTAGGAATTATCTCTGTCCCCCTTTAAAGAAATGCCAAGCCACTCAAGTTTGAAAACAACGTGCTACTTTGCTACCTACCAAAGAAAAAGGGGAATCTCCGGCAAGGATTCGGTGGGGCATCTTCCTTTTGGCGTGCTTGAGAACTCCCGAGCGAGGGAGTAAATTGAAACGAAAGCGACGCAAACCCAATAGCGAAAAGTTGTGCGAAATTGTAAGCAAACTGCGCGTGCGTCTTTGACAAAAGAACCCCTCCAAGTCTTCGGACACAAAGCGGACCGGCCGGATTTATTATAAAGGGATTTCGTGATTGACCGGGAAGATTAGCAAGACGTCGGCATCAGATGTGGGCCTTTTTGGTCGCGACGCTGTTTAAGGAGAACCGAACGGAAATGCTGATCGTTATGTTTTTTGTAAATATATAATTGAAAATTAGGGGGTCGGTCTTGCTTTTGGTTTGGTTTGATTATCCTCGAATTAAATTTTCAATATGCACAAATGAATGGCAAGAAATTGTTGCTGTTCCTCACGAGCATCCTTGTGCACCGGGCGCAAGAACTTCGCTTATCAGCTACAGTCCCTATTGACTTTGCCCAGATCCGCAATCTTGCTGACCACATGCTCAGCCAAAGAGAAAAAGACAAATTGGAATCTCAAAAAAGCCTTCACCTTCGCTCCGTAAGACGAAAATACCATGACTTTTCAAGCGATGCTAAGAAATTCGTATCAAACATTGCCTTGATGTCGTGTTGTCGAGATAATACAAGGTGGTTCGGACTGGTTAATATATGGTCAGTTTCCAAATCTATTCACCTCCGCCCAATTCATGGCAACCGCCAGCTTCCAAATTCAATTTAATAACCCAGCCTAAGGGTTAGGCCATCATACCAGTCTGCCATAGGATAGCCACTTGCGGGGGCCCCACAATCCTGCCATTCAGATCATTGTCGGCTGTGATTACGCCACGTGTCGTGCCGGGGGTTAGCTTCCCGGATTTGTCATGATGAGAATAGAATCTAAACCCTAAAAGTCCACATTTTAATTGATTAATAGCCATAACAAAAATCACCTCGTTTGGGTCGAGTTCGGCTTTCAAATTTCCGACTTGACATGTGCTCGGGAATCTTAATTTACTCAAGAAAGTGGAATAGATACTTGTTTCATTTATGTAATTATATTGGATGATGGCATGTGAAGCCCACACAGCAAAAGATTAATGATAAAAATATGTGCATAGTGCCGTCTAAAATGGCATCTGACTTGGAACACGCCTTTGATGATGTCTTTTGGATCCAGGAGCCAATGAATTAAAGTCTTTCTTCTTTATCAGCCTAGTACCAATAACCCCCCACAAAAGCATCAATTATAAAAAAAGACTCGGTAAATTCAGTTCAAAATTTTTAAATCTGTTAGAAAAGTTGTATATATTTGTGTGGGCAGTCCAATCCAATAAAATAAAAAGGCAGGTACCTGTCTCTATTGTTGCTTTCGTTCCACAACGCAAATAGTACTACTATCTTGCTGTCATAGATACTTTGTTCATTGTCACTGAAATTTTGGCTAGCCTGCTTCTCCACTTGTGGTCCTAGATGCAGGCCTTGTTCGGACCACTTCGGATCACTGGACGGGGGGAATCTCGAATGTGCCAAGCCGAAAAAGTGTGCCTATAAGATCATTTTAAGGTGTGTACACAATGTTCTCGCTAAAATCATATCTCCACTGCATACAAACAAAAATTATTCAATTCATCATCATAGGTGGGTGATAGCCATGATGACAGAGGCCGAATTTATCTTATACACATGAACAAGTGCTTCTTTATACGAGACTTATGAGATTTCATATCATAATTATCTCATTCATGTTCTTCTGAAAGGTATGCATCCCTATTTTATTTTAGCATCGACATACTTTTTTCTATAAAAAAAAAAAAAGCAGAACAAAATTTCCATGTATTTCATTCGAGAAAATGCCATAGCAACTCCTAATTTTCCACCTATCATTCATATGTGAGGATCAACTGGGCAGTTGAAATTTGTAACCTTCTAAAGTTGTTGGCGGTTTTTAGCAAAAAAAAAATGTTGGCGGCTCCTCAAATCAGGAAATTAAAAAAAAAAGACTTGACTGAGACAAGACAATCAAAAAAGGATTTTCTTTTTAAAAAAAGATTTCCTGAGAGATTGCCTCATGGCCTCATTTAATCACGAGGTGAGACAGCTAGAATCCCTCGAGCCACTAGACCAGATTGCTTCCACATTGGAGTCAGGTCAAAAGTCAACATTCTCTCTCTCTCTCTCTCTCTCTCTCTCTCTCTTAAAAGGAGCAGAATGGTAGTTGGACTAGAACAGAAACCTCAATCTGACTCAAAATCTCAGCAACCGTGGGAACTTTTGGCAAGTGATCTTAGGGCACGCAAGCTAACCGTCAACCAGTCATTTTCCTTAGCTCGACAAACAGAAATAAGAATTTTAAAAAGGGAAGTTTAGTCCTTTTCCACCCATTTCCCATCGACTAAATTTCTTTCTTAAAACTTTACTTTTGGCTTCCAGTTTATCTGTGAGAAAGTTTTGAGCTTATAGTGCTAGATCGAGGTCCCATAAGATTAATTCAATAGTGCGATTCCTTACCGTAAACGTGATGAGATCAGAGAGTTACATGATACCCAACACTCTCACGTGTATTAACATCAATATCTATACATGTTACCTCATAGGCATTTGTCATCAAGATGATTTTGGTCATTGCAAATCACAATCTACCCCTTACTTACATTACTTTGGAACTCATCACTCAAGATTTTTAGAAATCTTTTTATCAATAAGAAAATGAAAGACATATCTGACACCTAATCATATAAAGCATATCATAATTTTGGGAAAAATAAGAGATTCACGAGAGACTTATTGGATTCAATAATAGAGCCTGATAACCCCTTTTTCCCTCCAACTGAATAGGTTCTTGATTCCACACACAAAAGCCACATTGAGCTTGGGGACTTGATGATTAAACTATGATAAGAAGGACGAACTTCGATACCTAAAATTCCACAAGGAACCACTAAGAGGAAAAGGCAGAGCTCCTATGCTGTCATCTTGATGGCGTCATCGGAGGATCATCATCCTCGAATGGACATAATTTGAACGTGGGCGAGGAAAAACCCAACTTGGTTTCCAATCCCAACTGGTTGAGTTGTCCCCATCTTTTTTTCTCCTATTTCAAAGTGGACACCAAACCCATGACGTAACCCGTTCTTAATATCTATGGCAAGTTGATCAAGGTCTCCGTCGCTCCCATCTCACCGAAATTATAAAGATCTAAGCACTATTTATTGCTATCTTGACTCCATAGGAGTAAACTCCAAAAGCGAGTGAGTTGCGTGGCACTTCTCTTTGCCTTCAGTGATGTTGCCCTCTCGTCAGACAAAATTGCTTACATTTGAATCATGTTATATTTTGAATTGAAGTTATTTGAAGTTAGGATTCTTAGGGTGGCGTGTGGATTATTCGTCCTGACTGTATGTTCATGCAATGTTGCATTCTAAATGTATGGACTATTGATCGTTCCACATGTCTTCCCAAGGATCTTAGATGAAGGAACCCTATTTAGTTAGCTAGGGGTTGCATGACAACTAGTAATTTCTGTTCTATAAACAATTTTTCTATTCTAAACTTGTTTATCAAATTGAAATTGGTTTGGTAAAATTATTTCATTTTTCTATTTCTAAAGATTTTTTTTAAAAAATAAGTTTTGAATAGAAATCAAAAGTAAAAATTTTCGACTTCTGTATTTTTGGAATAGAAATGAGAAATAAAAATTCTTCTCATCGTGTCCTCCATCCGTCGTCGCCAACCACCGTTTGCCGGTTGCCAGTCGCCGCCATCCACTGTCGCCAATCGCTAGTCCATTGCCGTCTGTCGCCGTTCGAAAGGAATAAATTTTTTATTATTATTAAATGAATTTCTATTTTTGGAGTAAAAAATTTATATCGTTATCAAATAGCTATTTTTTGTTTAGAAACTTATCTAGAAATAAAAATAAAAAAATTTATTTCTCTTACGAAATCAATTTTTTGTCGAATGGTTATCATTCGTGTCCCTATTGTTTTGTAAATTTATCGACATCATTGATAAATAAATAAAACCCTCTAGGCTTGTTATGTAGGAACTTGGTCATGATTATGTGTTTCCGAGTTATCACTACCTTTTTTGTATGTTTCCATTAATAGGAACTATAAATCCAACAAAATTAAAATGTGGTATCCTGCAAATTTAGTTATGAATATTAAATTAATTGTGAATGGATGTTAGGTTAAACAATTTATGGATATGAAAATAAAAAGAAATCTAGCAAGTTACTTATATTTTGCGATTGTGGATTTAAGTGCTTATTATTCACGAACTGGATTAACCTTTTAATATATTCTACAATATGTATACCAATTTTTAATAGTCACTGTTTCTTTTTCTTTTTTTCCTTTTTTTAACTTTTATGCAGTTCTTTATGAACGGTGGACAATCATTTAATATAATTATATATTACTTTAATAAAACTATAATCATTAATAAGTGCAAATAATATCATAAATCCTTTATAAAATTTCACTGAAGTCTTATAACACTTCATTCTGGCAATATATTTTTTATGTTCATTCTATTTCATTCCTATAAATTACCCAGTTATCATTTCATTATATCCCTTTTCCTTTTTTTTTTTCCGATTTATCGTACCTAATATACGTTTTTGTTTTGTTTTTTTAATCATTTTTGGAGCATATCTAGATGGAAGTCCCATTGAAACCGTTCAACTTACGCATCACTATAATAATTGGATCGTCGCAAAGAAGCACAGCAGTCTAGTTCCCTTTTTTGTCGTAACTTCTAACCTCACCTGAATTATGTATTGTTATTCCACTTCTCGTTCTCATTGATTCTGGGCGGCACTAGACTGTGTTCAAATTGAAAGACACTTCTTCCTAACCCTAATGACAGATCAACTAATAAACAAAGTGCATCAATTTTATTTACCGGGAAACTCCATGTGATCTTATACAATGTTATTCGAAGATCAAGCCATAAGTAACTGTGACGGAACACACCAATAAATCAAAAGTGCATCAATTTCTTTTATAATGCGACCCAATATAATCTTGTACAATTAAAAAATGACTGTCATAAGTTGGAAATTTAGATTCATTTGTTCTTAAAAAGAAAGAGATAAGTAAAATATTAATCATGTGTGTATTTCAATGTAAATGAAAGCAAAAAAAAAAAAAAAAAAAAAAAAAAACCTTTCCTTTTTAGATAAAGGGTTAATACCTTGAAAAACCCCAAACCTGGGACACTTTTGTGACAAATTTACCCAAAACTATTTTTTTGACTATGAAAAATCCCAAACTGATACACATGTGACAAATTTACCCCAACTAACTATAAAAATCCCTAAACTAGTACATTTATGACAAATTTACCCCAAACTAATTTATTTGACCAAAAAAAACCCCAAACTGATAAATTTGTGACTAATATACCCCCGCTAAATTAGATTAATACCACAAAAAAATCACAAAAATTGTAAAATGTAACAAATAAAGTGTAAAATCCCAAATTGGTATATCGCTTAATTGTCACGTGTCATTTAACTTTATAATTTAACAAGAAAATCTAACTAAAACTAACGGAGGGTAAATTTGTCACAAGTGTACCGGTTTAGGGTAAATTTGTCACAGGTGTACTAGTTTGGGGTTTTTCATGATCAAAAAAATAGTTTGGGGTAAATTTGTTACAAGTGTACCAGTTTCGGGTTTTTCAAGGTATTAACCCTTAGATAAAATTTGAAAGTATTATTAAAAAGTACATTAGCCTTTCAAGTGTCTTGAACTTATATAAAAAGTGAAAGCCATCCGATATACAGGATTTTGCGAATAACACGTGGGTTTTACGTGTTAATCACGTGTTTATTTCAATGTAAATGAAAGCAAAATGGAAAAAAAAAAAAAAAAAAAAAAAAAACCCTCTCCTCATCAGATAAAATTTGAAAATATTATAAAAAAGTACAAATGATTTAGTCTTTCAAGTGCCTCGAATTTATATAAAAAAATGAAAGCCATCCATCAAATACATAGGATTTTGCGAATGACACGTGAATTTTACGTGTTAACATTTAAATTTTATGGATTTTTCGAGCGTATTCAAATTAGAAAAAGTTAAAACTGTCTGGTACACGAGTTTTTTCATCATATAAAAAGATAAAAAAGAAGACGATCCTCTACTATTTAGGCAATTTTGGCGACTGACGATAACGATGGTTACCAATTTCGCGGAACCAGCACGAAAAACAGGCGGGTTGAAAAACCGGGACGGTCGGCGCAGGTGGGACGGCGAAAAAAAAAAAAAACTCGTCAAACGCAAGAAAAGTGTTTTATGGAAAAAAGAAGAAAATCAGGACGAAAAAGAGGAAAATTTTGGAAGGAAGGAAGGGAGGCCCTGGGGGGGGGGGGGCGGCTTCTTGAAGCATCGGCGAAAAAGGGAACGAGCACGTGAGGGGGCGCCGCGGGGGCGGGGGTGGGCCCCGCCCGCGGCGCGAGACACGTGACGGCGGCTGGGGCGACAGGGTGTCCCCCCTCGTGTCCCCGCCCCGAGTCACGAGCCTTTGGTCGGGGTTCGGGTTTTGGGGTTCGGGAAGGGGGACGGGATGGCGACGGCGGGCGTCAATTTCTCGTTCCAAGCTCTCCGCAAACGAGTCGCGATCCTCGGCTCGGCAATTTCTCTCTCGCGTTCTCGCGGGAGACGAGAGGCGCGCTCTTTTTTTGGACGGGACGAGGTGGGGTTGGTTGGGTCGGGGCGGGGTGGCGGAGGAGGGTCCGAGGTTGTCGGGAGCGCCCGTCACTGCCACGTCGGCAGCGTCTTGCACGGTGGATGCCTTCTCTAAAGCGCGACGACCCCTTTTTTTTTTTTTTTTTTTTTTTTTAAAATATCCTTTCGAATGGATCACTATAATCTCAAAATGATGATAATTTCTGAATTGATATATAGATTGAGCATATGAGAATGTTAAATGTATCTGGGAGGTGGTGCATTGAGTGCAATTATTTTATGAAAAATGAATGATTTAAGAGGCATTTTTTTAAGGGAAAAAATGATTGTCCGTATCACTTATAAAAGTGGATGGACAAAAATTATTATCATCATCACAAAAATATTTAGATGTAAATTATTATCAACGATGAAACTATTTTCATTGACTGACTATTTCAATTAATATGAGCAATTATTCCTATAATTTATTCTTCGCATAATTAATTCAAGGAAGAAAATATTTTTCTAACGTAAAATAGATATCGATTTTTTCAATTTATCAAATTAACCTATGATATTCTATGGATTATCTATGTTAATTTTTTTATCATAAGCATGCATGTCAAGTGTTGTTTTAGTCTTTTAATTTCATGATTAATTGTGTTGGGATGCATGGACAAAACCCCAATGCTTCAACTGGGAAGAGCTCTAAGAGAGAGCCTGAATTTGAGCAACTCATCGTACCAAATCTCAAATTTGAGATTTCTCTAATGCCCCTCCCACATGCTGCTTCACACCCCAACCGAATTTTATAATGTCAAACTCCTCTAATATCGGTTAAACACGGCGTATAATAATTTCCCCCTCGCATGTGAGTTTTCAATGTTAGATATGTTGCTTTTTTGTCTGAATTTTCTTTTGCACCGACACATCTCAACTTAATTCTCCACTTCACTGGTACGCGCTTGGAATTATGCATAAGCAAAACCATCAGTCACCAACCTAAATCACATGCTACACTACTATTAAATTGCCTGGTTGAAATGTTTAATTTTTTTGGATAGGACTTTCTACTGTGGTGTCAAAGGAGGGTTATGTTTCAGTTTATTTTGCATGTGTGACCAATCCATGCATCATTTCTGAAAAATGCCGTTAATAATAGGCACCAAAGATGCATGTTATTAAGGAGCAGTTGCTACATGTAGGCCTAATCATTGAACGACCATTGATAATCATATAACTTCTTGAACACGATTGAGATGGTTTTAAAGGAGACAGGTGAAGTAATTTGCCAAAGAAAAGGAGCCGTGGACAAGCAGCACCTTATGATGGCATAGCCTTGAAGTTACAGAGTCAGGAGCGGTTTCTAAACGATACACAACTATTGCTAAGTTCCTCTATAAATACCACCAATCACCCAATGAAGACCCCGTCCTCTCCAACAACTCTTTATATTTCTTGTATTGCACTTTAATTTTCTTAGTTGTAGTTTTCAGATTCCCATCATTAATTAGATCCCGACGTATATCTATATCTCGATGTAGCGTCGTCGATTAAATTCCAGCATTGTCTCTTCCTGTCTTGGTGCATCACCATACATTAGATTTTATCTCACTACATTGGTATGGTGTCTTCGATTAGATTCCGGTATTGTATTCAAGTATCTTCAATCTGTGTTGTTGATTGAATTTCGACACAGTTAAAGACTGGACGTGTAATTTTCAGGCTTTGTTGTTGATTAAATTCTAACTTAGCCCAGTAATGTACAATGTTGTTTGGATCTAAGAAGTAAATTTGACATTGCATTTGATGTCCTCTATTTAAGGTTGGCGTAGTTCTAATAAAATCAAAGAATGATTCTAGGTGAATAATATCTCGTTACGGGAAAAATGTTGACGAAACAATATCTATGAATTTAAATTTTCCATTGAAAAATATTTGAACATAATGTGATTGGTGAGATGATGTGCGCCGGTGAACCTTCTTCAACGGGCCGAATGATGGCTTGGGGCATTAGCAGCGCGATGGAGGAGCGTGTCAAGTTGCGCATCTTCAGAGCCCTCCAAGCCAATTCCGCCTGGGGGTCCCACTTATTGCATCAAGTGGACGGGACGTACATTCGCGAGGGCGATGCCATGGTTATCCGGATAGGTTGCTCGATCGATTTTGCCTGAAAATCCCCACCATCTTCATCATCATCATCCGGGTTGTAAATGGAATTCTGCGATCCCGGTGGATTCATGTTTGCTGCGGCCACGATTTCTGCCCTTCCGATGGAGTCACCCTTGAGACGTCTTGTCTTTGGACGTTAGGAGATGCATCCGGTAGCACCCCCCCTCTCAACCATGATGGGGAAGAAGATCTGACGGATGATATCGCACCTCCACCTGATCGGTCCGTTGCGCCGTCTTCTTCGTTCCGTGGCGGCCGAGAGGGAAGCGAACGGAGGCCGATTGACGGTGACGGAAATTTGAGCCTCGGAGGCAAGTAAGGACGACAAGCGATTCGAGGGGCGGAGGGTGGTCAGCGAAAGAGGGCAAAGATTGGGTGACTTTGTTAGGTGGGGATAATTGTATGAAAAATCATCAACTTAATAGTTGCTTTAATCCTAAGTCTTTCAATTGTGTCAATTTAATTATAAACATTTTAATTATATCAATTTGGTATTAAATCTTTTGACAGCTTGTCATTTTAGTCATCCTAGTCAATTTTGATTGAAAATCGCTCGTATGAACAAAATTTTCATTTTTTTCCTTTTTCCTTTTTTTTTCCCTTTAGCCCATCTTTGGCATGGCCGACAATCGGCCGTAGGTGAGGGCAGGCCATGAGATTCGAGCCTTGGCTTGTGGTCAGTTGTTGGCCATGATCGAATATCAGCCATGGGCCAAAGGGAAAGAAAAGGAAAACAAAACGACAGAATTTTAAAAAAGCAAACATTATTTATAGTAGTGTTAGCCACGCCACATAGGACGACTAACGTTTACGTCAGCGTTTTCCAGCTAAAGTTGGTCAAAAGGACTAAATTAACTAGTTAAAAATGTTTGGAACTGAATTGATAAATCGTTAAAGAGTTTATGATTAAATGAGCACAATTCAAAGGTTTATAACTAAATTGATACAATTAAATGGTTCATAATTGAATAGCCACTGCACTATAGGTTTAGAGCTTTTAAAATAATTATCCCCTATTAAATGAGTTCGGGATATACAAGTGAGAATAATGCCCCTATGGTCTCTCATCAACTGATAAGAACCGTGATGGCAATTCTCACCAACAAACTGCGCTCATCATGAGATTTCTTCCATGAGTTGTTTCAATCAAATACGATTCCACATTTGAGTGCCCACCAATCAATTGTTAGTTCGGACACCATTTTCGTACTATTAAATGCGGACCGCTCAATCAACCAAAGAATCATCGTTGGGATATACCGGAGAAAAGCAATGAAAGAACATAAAAGAAGACGACAAGATTTTACATAGCTTGGTTCAAACAGTACTTATATCCACCGTGGGGGCAGCAGTAGAACTTCAACTATGAATCCAGATTGTTACAAGGACAATCGCGCAAGCATTCGAGCCTACATTATACTGCAATCAATCTCCCTTTTAATGTTCCTTACAAAACAATGCCGTTTAACGTAAAATGATATCTTTTTGCGTTGTCTTAAAGATGAAAACATCATAGGACAATTTCAAATAAAATGAAAATTTCAACAAGGGTAAAAATAAATAAATAAATAAGTTGGTTGGAAGGACTAAATTGGCTAGCTAAAGGTTTTAGACTAAATAGACAGATCGTTAAAAGTTTTATGACTAAATTAACACAATTTAAAGGTTTATAACTAAATTAGTATAATTGAAATATTTATAATTGAATCACCCACCATACTGTAGGTTTAGAACTTTTTAAATAATTATCCCTTGTTAAATGAGTTGAGGATATACAAGTGAGAATAATGCCCACCACTACCTATGGTCTCTCATCATCTGATAAGAACCGTGATGGCAATTCTCACCAACAAACCGTGTTCATCATGAGATTTCTTCCACGTTGTTTCAATCAAATACGATTCCACATTTGAGTGCCCACCAATCAGTTATTAGTTCGGATACCAATTTCTTACTATTAAATGCGGATCGTTCAAACAACCAAAAAATCATAGTTGGGATATACCGGAGAAAAGCAATGAAAGAGCATAAAAGAAAACATATGATTTTACATAGCTTGGTTCAAACAGTACTTATATCCACGGTGGGGGCAGCAGTAGAACTTCCACTATGAATCTAGATTGTTACAAGGACAATCGCACAAGTATTTGAGTCTACATTATACCCCAATCAATCTCCCTTTTAATGTTCCTTACAAAACAATGCCGTTTAACGTAAAATGATATCTTTTTTCGTTGTCTTAAAGATGGAAACATCAAAGGACAATTCCAAATAAAATGAAAAATTCAATAAGGGCAAAAAGTAAAAAATAAAAAATAAAAGGTTGGAAGGACTAAATTGGCTAGCTAAAGGTTTGTGACTAAATAGATCAATTGTTAAAAGATTTATGACTAAATTAACATAAATTAAAGATTTATAACTAAATTGGTATAATTGAATTACCTACCGTACTATAGGTTTAGAACTTTTAAAACAATTATCCCCTATTAAATGAGTTGAGGATATACAAGTGAGAATAATGCCCACGATTACCTATGCTCTCTCATCATCTGATAAGAATCGTGATGGCAATTCTCGCCAATAAGCCATGCTCATCATGAGATTTCTTCCATGTTGTTTCAATCGGATACAATTCCACATTTGAGTGTCCACCAATCAATTATTTGTTCAGACAACAATTTCTAAAGATTAAATGCAGACCCTTCAATCAACCAAAGAATCGTAGTTAGGATGTACCGGAGAAAAGCAATGAAAGAACATAAAAGAAAGCACGAAGATTTTATATAGCTTGGTTCAAATAGTACTTATGCCCATACTGGGGCAGCCATAGAAGTTCCACTATGAATCCATACTTTTACAGGGACAATTGCACAAGTATTCGAGTCTACATTATGTTCCTTACAAAACGATACCGTTTAACATAAAATGATATCTTTTTGCGTTGTCTCAAAGATGAAAACATCAAAGGACGATTCCAAATAAAATGAAAATTTCAACAAGGGCAAAAAAATAAAAGAGAAATTGACAATCTGGGTTTCCTTCTTGTCCCCCCTCCCCTTTCTCTCTGACCTTTTCCTCATTTTCTCTTCTTCTTTTTTTTCATTTGTCGAGTTTAAATATTTTGGAAGTATAATTTTTTTAAATCCACCTATGCAAAAAATAAATGAGAAATTAACCAAAAAAAAAGCCCATATAAATCTTCCATCTAAGATATATCGTTTCGCACTTCCTTTAAAAAGGCACGTAACAAAGAGAAATTTACCACGGAGAAATGAATAATCGTCTCGCACCTCTCGGAATTGGAAGGTATCTTTTTAATTGGTAGTCATGGTCAGAATTTTCTTTAATTATATAATTTTTTTTCATAATTTCACTAATTATTATTATTGTTATCATTATAATTATTGGGGAAAATGACAGCAATGGTCCATGAACTCTAATTTAATATGCGATGGAGTCCCGTAATTTTAACCTAATATGCAGTAAGACCCATAAATTTTCAATTTGTTCAATATGATTATATATTCAACTTAGTCTTTGAAGAATATTTTCATATAGTTTAAGGACCAAATAAAATATATACAAAATACCCAAAGATCATATTGAATTAATTGAAAATTCTTGGATGACATTGCATATTAAACTAAAATTTAGAGATTATATTAAATAAATTATAAATTGAGAAGATGCATTATATATTGGATTAAAATTTATAGACCGTTCGTATTATTGCCTTTAATTGTTATTGTCTTGGCTCTACTAATTAAGGGGCTGCATGGCAAACTTTGTTTCTGTTTCCAGGAACAAAATTTTTTATTTTTTTGTTCCCGGGAACAAAAAGGAACAAACGCGTTTGGACGCGTTTTGTTCCAAAAGTGTTTTTCTATTCCTAAAACACATCTGGAACAGAAACAAGAAAAAAAAAAAAGTTGTTTCTTGTTTTTAACAACTTTGAGAAACACTTCTCTCTTCTCTCTCTTCTCTTCTTCTCTTCTTCTTTTTCTTCTTTCTTTTTCTTTGGCCGGTCGCCGGCCTCGGCGATGGCCGGCGACCGGCCAACGAGGGCCGGTGTGGCCGTTGAGGGCTGGCGACCTCGCCGGAGCGTCGCCGTAGGCCGGGCAAGGCTCGGCCTTGCCTTGGTTGGGCGAGCTCGAGCTCGCCCGAGATCCGGCGAGGCCGACCTCGCCCGGCGGCCGGCGAGGCTCGGCCTCGCCGGATCCGGCGAGCTCGAGCTCGCCCGCACTCGCCCGGATCCGGGTGAGGCCGACCTCGCGCCCGGCTGGGCGAGCTCGGCCTCGCCCGAGTCCGGCGAGGCCGCCGCCCTCCCTCGTCGGCCGGTCGCCGCCCATGGCCGAGGCGGCGACCGGCCAAAAGAAAAAAAGGAAAAATAAATAAGAAAAAAAGGAAAAATAAAATAAAAATATTAAAAAATTAAAAGAAATAAAAAATTATACAAATTTACCAAACGTGTTTCTATTCTTTTTATATTTCTAATGCATTTACTAAACGCGTTTTTGTTCAAAAATTATTCACCGAAGCGAAATACTTTTTTTATTTCGTTCCTTTAAATAATTTTTAAACGAAACGTTACCAAACGCGCCCTAAGTGTTACAAACTTTCTTCGCCCTTTCCCCTCTCATCTCTTAACCCCACGATATTTAACATCTCTCTTTCTCTCGCGGCGAGATTTTCACGCGAACCGGTCCTCGAGATTTCAACCTTAGAACCGCAATAAATTCAACTAAAAAAGCCGCGAAAAAAAAAGAGAAAAAAATCGGAAAAAAACGAGGAATTATAAAAAAAAAAAAAAAAAAAAAAAAGAGGAAGAAGGACGAGGACGAGGACAAGGATGCAAGACCAGCAGGCAAGGCAACAAAACCCAGCAAGAACTCAGTGCCCACTCCCATTCGAATCCCCCAAGAGAAGAGAGGAGAAAGCAGCAAAGCCCTCCTTAGATTCTTCTCCTTCTTCCTTGCCACTTCTTGTTCTTGTTCTTGTTCCTGCCCCTGTTCCTGTTCCAGTTCCTGTACCTGTTCCTATTCCTGTTGCTGTTGCTGTTGCTGTCTTGTTCTTGTTGTTCTTGTTGTTGTTCTTCTTCTCTGGGTCATTACTGGGCATAAGGTAAGGCCTTCTGAAGACCGCAAGAGTTTCTTTTGGCCGACGGAAAGAAGAAGAAAGAAGGGCCTGCATATTCGACTCCAAGGAGGAGGAGGACGAGGAGAGGGTAAAGAGAGCATGGGTATTCCGTGCGACGACGTGGTGATCATCAGGCGGTCCGAGCGGGAAGGAGAGCCCAGCATGATCACCATTAATTGCCCTGACAAGACTGGGCTGGGCTGCGATCTGTGCCGCATCATTCTCTTTTTCGGCTTGAGCATCGTCCGAGGAGGTGAACTTCGAACTTCGATCTGGGTCGGGCTTCGTTGGGACTCTTATCTTCTTGTTTCTTCTTGTTCTTCCTGTTCTTGGGTGGGTTGATGAAATTTTTACCGAAGGGCAAGGTGGATGAAAGTGCGCAGAAACTTTATTTGTTTTTTACACGGAGGACAACCGAGAGGTGCGGCTTACTAATTTAACTTTTTTCCGAGCTATGCCGGAGAAATGGATGAGTTTTGGTTGAACCTTATGTTGACGATTTGTTTTGAGGCAGATGTTAAGGTTGTGTTTTGCAGAGGTAAACAATATTTATGTGGGTTTTTTCCCCCAATGAATCTTGCTGAAATGGCGTTGTGATTGTTTGAATTGAGAAAACGGGTTTTGATTCTTGACTCTGGGTTATTGTGTTCCATTCAACGCGAAATTGTTGCCAGATTTGGTTGCAATCATGTTATCCTTATATTCCGCAAAACAAAGTACAACGATTGTTTGAGATGCTCATAATTTATTATTTGGTTTTGCGATGAAGATGTGTCGACGGATGGAAAATGGTGCTATATATTATTTTGGGTCACCGGCAATCCAAACACGAGGTGGAGTTTATTGAAAAACAGACTAGTTGAGGCGTGCCCCTCTTGTGCTTCAGCTTCCAGCATTTTGTTTGACAACTACGAGCCGCAGCCATCAAAGCACCCTGATGTCTTTCTCTTGAAGTTAGCTTGTTGTGATCGAAGAGGACTTCTGTATGGTAATTTTCATCGGCTACATGAACTTGGTTTCTACATTACCTTGGGCATCAAAACAAATTGTCTCAATCGATGTAGATTTGAGGAATATAACATAATGTTTCTGAAATAGGTGGGTTAGGACTTAAACATTCATACTTCCTCTCTTTTATGAAGTTGAATGATTATTTTTTCTTTATACGGTGCCTTTGCAGTGTTTGTCTGTGCAGCACAGGTTCCTATAGATAACAGGGACAGATGATAATATCACGATACCTTTGACTTACTGCTGCTCTGCTTTATTACTATGGCCTTTTGACTTGCATCTTCCAAAGTAATTCCTCTATCATGATCACTGCACAAGAATATTCTTCATGGCCTTCCACATAGTGTCAGTAACTACATTAGACTACAATACTGCAAATCGCTTTAGGAGTAAATTGGGTGACCTCAGACACGGTGCAACACAAACTTCGGGCTTGGAGAGACAATGTTGTCAATCAGTTTGAATAAATTGGTGACCTCAGGCATGGTGCGACACAAACTTTGGGCTTGGAGACTGACTTTCAGTTCATGTGATAGAAAGGAACAAATCACTAGGATGAATCTTCTCCTTGTTCTTTAGCCCATTTGTAGAGAGAGGAACAAAAGGGCATTTCAAGGAATTGAATTCTCTTGGGATTCTTTTGGGGATAATTGGTCTTACACTCTTCACTCTTGGTTTAGCGGGAAAGTTCAATTTTATAACACCTAGTTTGTTGGAAATATAAAGTCTTTTGTGCTTGATTTTGTATATGTGTGGCCTCTACCTGAAACTCTTCTGTGTAGGACTGGTACTTGTTTGATACCTTCTTAATAGAATCATGTGTACCATTCACAAGAAAAGAAAATGTCATCAACTGCTCCCTCTTCCTAATATTTTTTAATTGGGAGGGGGAGTGTTGGAATCCTCATCTTATAAAATGTAGAAAAAGATATTTTTGACATTGAATTTGAGGATGCCCCTTATTTTTGGCAGATGTGACATGGGTGCTTTGTGAGCTTGAGCTTATAATTAAGAGAGTTAAGGTGTCCACAACACCTGATGAAAAAGTGATGGACCTCTTTTTCATCACTGACACCAGGTATGATATTTCCGTCTGCTCAAGCCCAACCTACAAATCCATTTCTAGGCCCAATTTTATTGTGCTGTTATGTCAATGCTGCATAGATTCATGCTTGTCCATAATCAGCTCTATAATTTCACAGCTCGATCTTCTCAAACACAAGATTGGTACGTGTTCCATAAACAATGTGCATAATAAATGAGTCCTGACATTACCACAAGACGAACAGCCATTAATCCTTGGCTTGACAGTTTATCTACCGCCTACTTTGTCCTTAGTGCATTACTCATCTGTCTATACTAATTGAGTGGACAGACCATTGGCTAGTTAAGGAAGGAGACGTATCTATCTTCTTTAAGACGGTACTGGAGATCTAGGAAGATAGTGGTTGGTGTGCATGAATAACCTTGAGGGGAATAAGCAACCCCTCTTAGACTTGACAATGTTATTTCTCATATTGACATCACTATTTATGTTTCTCCGGCCTAAATTGTTAACTTTTCTCATGCCAGGGAACTTTTGCACACAAAGGAGAGGCAGCGTGACGTAAACGATCATTTGAAAGCACGGATAGGGGAGGCTATGATCAGCTGTGACATAGAAATGGTTGGTCCTGAAATAACAGAGTGTTCACAGGAATCATTTCTTCCACCTGCCATCACGGAAGACAAGGAAATGCCTATTTATCAGCTAGATGGGTCATTGACCTCCAAGAGCCTTTCCGTCAAGATAGACAACATGCTAAGCCCTGCTCACACTCTTGTCCAAATAAGTTGCCAAGATCACAAAGGACTTCTCTATGACATAATGAGAACTCTGAAGGACTACAATATTCAGGTATTGATTACTTCCAAGAATGTCAGAATTCTATTGCCAGGGGTATGCATTTAACGCGTCTCTTCTAATTCTTGTTTCTTCATTTTGGTGGGTTTTTTTCTGAGGAGGTGTCTTTTATATGATCTGATGATTCACTCACTTATCCAGCTTCTATTTTAAGTGTATTTCCAGCTTGAAGTTCTCTTGGTGGTCTTCTTTATATATGCTTGTGTAGTGTCAAATATCTTTGGTGACAGAATGAGGGAAAATAAACAGAATGCTACTGAGTGTTAAGATTAAAAAGTGCCTGTTTAAATAGATGGTTTTACGCTTTCTTTCCCTGGTAAAGGTTCACATTCTTATGCACGCTTGAAACTGGGAATTTTGACCTATTTTATCGTAATGTCAGAATTTTATAAAGTATAGTTTCATCTAATTTGCGTTTATTAATGAATGTTGCTGAATGGTGACGTTATTAGATTTCTTATGGACGTTTCTTCACAAAGCAAAGAAGGAACTGTGAAATTGATCTCTTCATAATGCAAGCGGATGGGAAGAAGATAATTGCCCAAAGCAAGCAGCAAGCATTGTCCTCCCGTCTGGAGATGGAACTCCTTCAGCCTCTCAGAGTAGCCGTTGTAAGTCATGGTCCTGAAACGGAGTTGCTGGTTGCGAATCCTGTGGAGTTATGTGGAAAAGGCCGGCCCCTTGTCTTTCATGACATAACCCTTGCTCTCAAGATCCTCAATATCGGCATATTTTCGGTACACATCCCTGCTTGCCTATGCTACATCTTTTCTAATATTTTGTCTGCTGTCTGAATTGGGTTCTCAATACTGGAATATCGGCTGAATTTTCAGACATTCTTTCTCATCTGCACTATATGTCCAAGCACAAATTGGTGACACTATGACTAAGTTGAGTGCTGCTTTTGATGGTGATGCCTATGTTTCTCATGTGGCATCCAAAACTGTGCTTCTTGTTACTTCTGCAATGTTAATCTGATCATTTTCGCACAAAGCCTGACTTGTGTCTATCATCTGATGGGAGTTTATAAACTTGCACATAATTTCTTCTCTAACTTCTCTTTTTCCCAGGTTGACATTGGGAGGCACGTGATTGGGGGGCGAGAATGGGAAGTCTACAGGGTCCTTCTTAATGAAGGTGAAGGCTCTTCTATTGCGTGGAAGAAAATCGAGGACGAAGTATGGAAGATGTTGATGGGCTGGGACTGAACGCAGATATCTAATTATATTGACAACATGTGCTTCGGGGATGAAAATTAAGCAAGAACTTAGCTATCCAATGACTTCAATCATAGCTTCCCGAGGACTAACTTTGCATCTGCCGATGGAGATGTTTGTGGCGACTGGGACAGGAGACAAAATCAAGCTCTCAGCTCTTAGCATACACACCAGAGGAGCACAGAGGCGCTAAAAGTAGGGGGACAGGCTGTTATGGCATGTTCTTGGAATGCAGATTTTTGTTGCAGTCCTATTTCAGAGTTGTAAATTGCATCTAGTTGTGTACAGTGTTCAAGTTGTTCACCTTGTGAATATATGCATGTGTAACCTTAACCAAAGTTGATTGTTGCACCAAGAATAAAGTCTGCAAGCTTTTGTTTCATGATAATCTCTCCATGAATCCCAATAAACATGGGCGGATTAATCCACTCTCTTCAAAGCAATATCTAGTTACATTATAACCAAGTACATCACGTTGCTGTTGAGTGTTCTTATGCTTACTTGAAGGCTAGTATTCCAGCGGCCACTGCCGATTGGATTTGCTCGTCGTATGGGAGGCGATGATGTGCAGTGAATGGAAGAAAAATATTGGAAACAGGATTGATTGATGCTTTACATGACCCTTGGTCCTCTGTTCATGTCTGGAAGGCCATTGAGAATAGCCTAGCCAAGATGGCCTTACAAGAGTAGTTTAAAGAGAAGCTGGTGGGAGAGGAAAGCAGCTGCCTCATCTAATCTCAAGATTCTGACTTTTGCATCCTTTATTTCATAAGATTTCTCAGGCTTTAAGATGTCAAAAGTAGAAAATGTAGAAGTGTAGAAGAATAGGAAGTTGAAGACTACCTATATATTTTACCACAACTAGCTAAATAACTCCTCAAGGAGACCCAGAAAAGAGCAATGAAAGATTCTAGCAAAACGAAGAAAAAGCAAAAAAGAAGCAGCAGCAAATTTCCCTATGAATACCATTTCTATTAAAATGAATGGGTGGCGATTGGTAAGAGGTGGCAAGTGATTTTTTAAAGATTATCTTTGGGATAATGACACAAATGATCCCCAACTTTGGTCTAATGTGTAATATTGTTCTTAAACTTTTAATTTGTTTAATATGGTCCTTCAAGTATTTGTAATTGTTTAGTATTGGCAAATGTTCAAATGTTGCATTTTCCATTCAAGTTAAATGGATCTTGTTGATTATAACTTTGAATTAGTTACTTTTGAATTGTGGAAAAAAAAATTACACATGGATTATGCATGTAAGATATTAATCTTAATCAAGGATAAAGTAATTTACGTTATCGAATAATGAGTGATATGTTAATGACCTAATTTTTCTTTTCATTTTCCAAAGTAAATGGATGCTCATCATTTTTAAAGATCCAATTTAGCATTTAATAATTCGTGTCTTCAAATAATGGCTCATTTGTTGTGGGGCACTCCCAAATTTTATTGGGATAATTACACGTGTTTTAGATTCACGTCTTGAAATTGGTTTGGTTTTATTAAATACAACAATAATATACAAGCGATATGTGATTAGGCCACAGAAATGCTTTCTTTCTCCGCTTCGCGACTTCGAAAGTTTTTCGAAGACCATATTAACTTGCATGTTTGTTACGTTATAAAAACAAAACAGAGTTAATTACATACTAATGGCTTGGCATCTCTCTTCAGGAAGAGCTCTTATGAAGAAAAGAGAAAAGCTCTTGCTATAAGAGAGATATCAAAATATTAATTCTTTGCCCATTAAGCTAAACTTCAGAAATTATTTGTGTCAAATGTCACAGAAAATGCTTTCATTTTACATTGGTATTAATTGAGATTGTTTGATTAATTTAAGTTGGAAATTGCTAACGTGAACTCCGATTATCTTATATGACATAACCAATATTGATATGGACATTTTTTTAATAATTTTTTTGGATTTTTTTTTCCCTTCTCGTTCCGTCGGCTCACCCGACAGCAAGATACGGTATGGCGCAATTTCAGCTCAAGAAAACCTGCCTGACCGACAGTTCCGAACCAAAGAAAAAAAAGGAAAAAACCTGACTGACAGTCAATGGAGAAAAAAACCAACCTGAAACTCGAAACACATAAACATCGAGCCAGTAGAAAGTTCAATGCAAGGTAAAAAAAAACTAGAACAGCTAAAGAAACGGAGAAATTCGGAGCTGAATCTTGATAATCGATCGAAGGAAAAGGAAATGCGAGGATTTACCTGAGCTGGAGTAGCTAAGAGTGAAGTGAACTCAGCCAATCGAGCTAGATAGAGCGCGATTCCTTAGGGTTTGAAACAGAAATCGCCAAATTCGAGAGAGGGAGGGGGGTGGTTCTAGATCAGGCAAGGGTGTGCGAGGCCCAAAGAGATCGACCCTCTCCCGTGACAACGAGGGCAATCCTTGCTTAGACGTGGTCAATTCTTGTTGGTCATGACTTTTGCCGACCTCAGGTGAAAAGAGAAGAGAAAGAAACAAAAAATTAAAAATATAAAAATGTCTATGTCGACATCAGTCGTGTCACGTATAATGATTAGCGTTAATATTAACAATTTTTGACTTAAAATTAGCTGAATGAACTAAATTTGTACTGATATGAAAATATTTAGGATTAAATTGATTCACTTTGAATCAATTGAAAGATTTCAAATTGAATAACTATTAATGTAATAAGTTTAGAATTTTTATTTTATTTTATACTTTCTCATTTTATTTGCAATGTTAATCATGATACATTTCCAATTTTCGATATAACACCGGAAAAAAAAAAATACATGATATGTCTATTATTGAACAGGAACGCTAGTCGATCGACCTTTTTAAATCACCTAATAATTATAGACAGAGAAAACGGAAGCTCGTGACCTTTGAGATTTGAAGACTTCCTTAATTTGCACATCTATGAATGACAGGCATCATTTTCTCGAGTTTTGATAGTCTATTGGATTTTGGAGGGAAGCAAAATACACTAGGAAGTAGGGGGTAAAAAAAGCTCACAACAGATAAGACATGAAACAATTTTTATTTGTAATTGGCAAATGGCTTATTTAACTTATTTATTGTGAATTTTTCACCAAAAAAAAACTTATTATTGTGAATTTTACCACAGATGGTTTTATCTATGAACATCTTTCAGTAAAAAAAAAAAGAAAAGTTAAATTCTTAAGCATCTGAACGTACTATAAATTGGATTTTTCTCATTATTATCTAGATGCATGATGACTTTTTCCTTTGTCTTACATTTGCATTTAAGAAGACTTCACGTAATTCTACATGCATCAACTTTTCTTTCTTTGGTTTGAAAACTCGAGTAAATACTAACAATTAGTGAATTGGGAATTATCAACTATAGTCGTTCGAAAATAAAGTTGTTCCCAATGCGAAATTAGTGAGGTTCGGTTTCTATGGTGATTGCATTCATGTCCAAAATCAAGTCAACTCATTTTAGATTATTGGTAAACCCCAAATTGATCTAACTCTTCAATTAACGGAATGATTAGATTTTAGTTATATATCTTACAAGATGTATATATGAATTGCACATTCAAATTGCACTCTTTTGATCTATTTCCAGTGGCCTATATACCTCCAAGCATGTTAAATAAGAGGGTGTTCAACTTTTCCTTTTTCACGCTACAAAATATGGACAGTAGCTTATGAATTAGCTACATCTGCATATGAATATTCCTAGTTCATGCTTTTCATGATGCTATTTTTCTTCTTAAACAAATGGTATGTCATATACCAAAATATTTATCTTTTCAAAAGCAAAAAAAGCACATGATAACATGATTGATACACATCTGTTACCTTTACTCTGTAGATATCAGTATTGAAACCAACATATTTCTAAACAAAAAATGCATACAAAATAAGCGGAAAAATTGTCGTAAACCCATTGTATAATGGTCAATTTAGTTCAAAACCTTTTAATTGCGTTAGTTTAGATTTACGTCTATTATATGGCGGTTAATCCGGTTCTAAACTTTTCAATCGTGCCAATTTAGTCCTTGATCTTTTAAGGATTTGCAAGTAAAATCCTTCAGCAATTTTGGCCAAAATTACCAAGAAGAACTATATTAGCAAATTGTTAAAAGGTTAATAACTAAATTGGTAGGTTGTTCTAAATTGGCACAATTAAAAAGTTTATGATTGTATTGGTTGCCATACAATAGGTTTGGAACTAAATTGGCACAATCAAAAGATTTAAGACTGTATTGACTATTGTACAATATATTTGGGATTAAATTAACACAATTAAAATGTTTAAGACTGGATTGGCCCCATATAATATGTTTAAGACTTTTTAGACAATTGTCCTCAAAATAAACTGTTGATTGATCTAATTTTTTTCACTGTGAATTCGACAATCGAATAATATTTGGACGCAAAATCAATTTTCAAGCAAATGAAAAAAGGGCAGGAGTTGCACGTGATATTATTCGTTCTGCAAAAATCATGAACCTAGCTTTCACTTTTTCTTCTTCTTCTTTATTCCATTTCTAATCCTTGTTGAGTTCCATTTGCGAACGTTGTTTTGAATCCCCAAATGCAGTCAAGCAGGCGGTGATTCGAATTTTAAGTAACAGAAGCAAAATGCTAAATTGTTTATAGAAAAAAGAGATCGAATGGCATAAGGAACAAAGAAATGTCTTTGTGGAGTGATTCCTAATATGGACAGCCCACATGTGGGTTGATTCTAATTTCGAAACTTCATGTTCTCCCTACATCACAACCTGAGATCATCCAAGTTGACATCAATGGACAGACGATGGGTGACTTACAAAATCATAAATTTTTTATATTCATAAGGAAAAAACAAATCCTTTTCGAATATTTTGAAGAGAATGCTGAAATAAAAAGAATTTTGTTTCCTATAAGTTCAGATGAATGGACCCTCATGTTTGAATTCTGTCCCGAATCGATCACATACATTTAAGGTGCTTCCCCCTGTTTTCTTGGATGCTTTCTTTAGGGAAGGAGTTGTCTCGCTCATGGCGTGAAAAGCAAAATAGTTGATCAGTTGCCCTATTTTAAGGTCAAGACAAAGTCCTCGCGAGACATGGCATCATCCCACTTTTCACCGTTAAATTGAAATAAAATAGATCTCGACCTTTTGGCAGTTTTCAATATGAACGGTTGTGATTCTTTTGCTTTTCGATCTAATGGTCAAAATCTGTGGAGGCATGGTGCTCATGAGAAGGCCATAAACTCGACCACCTAAAGAGTACGAGTATTCCTTTGTATTGGAGCCAGAAAAACAACAAATCGACAATTGAAGCCAGAAAAAAGGAGCATTACGAAGATAGATAAGATAATAATAATAGGGACTCTTGGCATTTATCTTCTTGACCTATGCATTGATTCTAATTATGTGAACAAATTCTTTGCCTCGGAAGGGACTATAGGGGTTTGTATGTTATGTGCTAATTATATAATCAATCTTCACCCAATATTTCGCTCGATCATTCAAGAATTTTCCTCACAAAACTCCCAGAGACAAATTCTAGAAATACTCTCAAGAGATTCTAATGCATAATACTCTCAAAAGACTCTATTTGGGCACCGGCCCATTTAATGTTTTGAGTAAAAAAACCAAATTCCTAGAGATATATACACAATTTCACTAAAAGAGTATTTGTTGGTCATGTGGTTATGTTATTATTTCTCCATGTTGAAGACCATGATTCTATTCTCAAAGAAGGCAAATATATATCTTTCTTTACAAGAGGCTTCAAAATTAGTTTAGAACCAGTTCAATTCGGGAATTAGACAGATTGAATTAGTTCTCAGGTAAAATCAGCGATTTTGGCCTTAGAATTGGGAACCAAGCTAGTCCTAGGCCGATTTTAGGTTTGTGGAAATGAGAGCCAAACTGATTATCCCTGGATTTGGCCTCGAATCCATTGGTCTAGGTTGGTGTATTGAGCTGGATCCGGTACTCATCCTTAATTTTACTCTTTAATTAAAACGGATGAGGTCCTACATGCTTTATTTTTGTTTAGTAAGTAAAATATTTAAAAGATAGCGGTCTGTCTTGCTATAGTTCACCTCCTTTTTGGCCGGAGTAGCTTCCTCCAACATCGCTACTCAACTAGAAACACCATCCATACACAAACTCAACTAGAAACAAGCACGATGTAACCCATCACTTAGAAGACAAGGGAACCATAGAAGGGGGGAAAAAAGGGCCTTTTGAAATTTACGCTGATGAAAAAGAAATGGAAAATCAAACGCAATTCTTATCATATATCTCAACAAAACCGCGGTATCTCCCTCGGAACTTTTCTTCATTCCTTCTCCTCTTCATGCCAGTTCCAATGTCGCTCGTGTTTTGCGTGCGCAGATTCGATTCCCATGCGGGGGGAATCGATTCTCTAGTGCACGTACAGTAGTACTTCGTATAGTGCACGATTTCCTCTCTCATCTACGCACGTTTCAGAATGCCGGAACACAGGATCGGCAAAAAAGTCGCTGTCGTGTCCTCTCGAAAACGTGCGCGAAAGCAACAGCCGACGGAATCGATCCTTCCATTCGTCCGGCTAAATCTAGGGTTTCGTCTTGCATGAACTGATGATTCAGCCCCGCCAAACTTCTTTCCCACAATGCACCTTTCGGCCAAGAACTCATGTCGTATACGTTGTATTCGAGTTAATTACTCAACCATCAATGAAATTGATGTACGAAGTGACGTAATCACTATAAACGAGCTATATCCAAAGCACAAAGAAAAGAAGTCTGCCGACTTATTTGGTATGTCTGTTTTGTTGACCATTACGGTGCATCAAACAT
The DNA here is from genome assembly GCA_014182555.1 of Eucalyptus erythrocorys. Lineage (NCBI taxonomy): Eukaryota > Viridiplantae > Streptophyta > Magnoliopsida > Myrtales > Myrtaceae > Eucalyptus > Eucalyptus erythrocorys. The sequence continues at coordinate 22,352,384 of CM024597.1, forward strand.
TAGTCATGACTCATACATGTACTTGTCATTTCGCGCATAATAAATGCTGTGATTCTACATTCTTTTAAAAGACTTCTAAGTAATTTATAATAACTTCCATGTTAATTCCACGAGCTAGGTTAAAGTTGTGATCTATGCAAGTCTGTTTTTCCACATGCACGTACAAATGGCCAAACCACGTGAACCAGTGCTTGACCTGACCAGAGAGCAATCAAAGGAAAGAGATCATAAGAATAGTCAATGTAGGTTCTCTGTAACTAGCATTCATAAAACTAAATTGTAATGTTTCAATAGGTAAAAAAAATTAAAGAATTCTTGAAAAGAGAATGAAGGAGAAAACGCACTGATCCTAATAGTGCTGTTTTAAACTATTTAAGGAGAAAATTGATGGAACCTTGGAGGATATTGAATATTGATACAGTGGAAATTAATAGTCGATAGAGTATTTAATACAAAACATGGATAAGCGGCCGAAACGAAGAGTTCAATTTGGAAACGATTGAAGAAACTCCGTTCTTATCATTTTCCAATTTTTTTTAGTATAGTTTAAACTTGACATATTCTCTAATTAAGGGAAGACAAACGAGCATACGGGATGGAAATAAGGAAAAGTTCCTTTTAATCGTGATTAGGATTAGGGATAGGATTAGCCACACGCCACAACCGGGACTAATTCTCCAAAGATTAAGATGGCCACTTTCATAGCGCAAAGTCAAAAGGGTCTTCCTCATATGGATTTCTGCATGCACTAAGGAGTGGAAATCCGAAGACCTACAAATTATAGAGAGTATGGACGACTGGGATATTGTTTTTTGATCCAAGCAATTCCACGGGTTTCTTATCCTATCCATCCTCGGCTTTGCCCATTCAATTTGACATACGAGTAATCCCGATTCCTAAGGAATCACATGGGCTGTAATGGAAACCTTTTACAACAGTTTGAGGTAGAAATTGATGGAGAATTTGCTTTGTTTATCAAAGATTAACCGAAGAAGTAGACATAAGATGTTAAAGTGGAAACTAATCAGAAAAAAAAAAAAAAAAAAAGTGCGAAATCTATTGCATTTGTGAGGATTCAATTTTAAACATTTCAACTATATCAATTTAGTTTTAAAACTTTTCACATGTTGCCACTTCAAATCATCTAGTCAATGTTGGCAAAAAATGCTAATGTATTGCCATTCTATGTTGCATGATTTTTTTTTTTTTTTGGGTAAAGTTAAGTAATTTGCGTGATTGGTGTTGACGTGAATAAAATTTATTAATTTATATTTTTGAAATTTTGTAGTGTTCTTTTCTTTTTTTCCTTCTCCCTCTCCCGATTGTTGGGCCTCGGAGATAGTCAATGATCACAGGTGAGGCCACCCTCGCCAACCTCTAGCGAGGCTCACCCTCACCAAATGTGATCCTCACTAGCTTCGGGAGAGGGTCCACGTCCTTGGATTTGGAGATGGCGGCAAGCCTCACCTGAGGTTGACCCTCGTTGGCCTTCGGCGAAGGTGACCTGGCTTGAGGCTAGTGAGGTTGACCCTTGTCGACAGTTGCCTTTGGCTTGTTATTAGCCATGGCCAAGGTCGGTGATCGCCAAAGAAAAAAAAAGAAAAAAAATATAAAAAAATAATAAATCTTGTTTACATCAATATTGGTAGTGCCATGTTAGACAGCTGACATTAACGTCATTGATTTCCAGCTAATATCAATTGAATATATTACACTAGCAAAACGTGAAAATTTTTAAAGTTAAATTGACACAATTAAAAAGGTTCAAAAATAAATTAACATAAGTGTACAAAGTTCATGACTTTTTTTTTTTTGGTTAATTTTCCTGATGTTTAGGTACCGTTGTCTAGATTTTTGCCTATCGTTCACATACACACGGAAGCAGTGGGGGAGGGGGCGGGGAGTGGGTGGAGCTTTGTCTTTTTCCCGCGATTCGGGCACGGACGTCCGTTCAGTTCGCTGTTCAATCAGTCCCGACGACCAACGCACTTTCTTCCTTCTTATTTTGAGCGCACACAGCAACCAGAAAACACTTTTGCTTCTGCCGCAACTTGCCCGCACTTCATTCGCCCAAACGACACCGTCCCACTCCCACCAAATGACCAAAACACAGAATCGCAGTCAACCCACGAGTCAACACGAAAACGCCTCCCTCCCTCGGACCCCGACCTTTCCCCCCACCGCGTCCATAAATATCCCTGCTCAGACAAATCAATCATATCGACACACCACAACACACCACAACCCAAGTTACACAAACATCTAGCGACTTCACTTGCCGAAAATGGTGATGGCCGACGTTACCGGCGGCGGCGGCGGCTGGAGGGAGACGAGGTCGCTGGCCGCGCACGCCCTCCTCGGGCGGTGGTTCATGGCCTTCGCCGCCCTCCTCATCATGTCGGTGGCCGGGGCCACCTACATCTTCAGCCTTTACTCCGGGGACATCAAGTCCAGCCTCGGCTACGACCAGACCAGCCTCAACCTCCTCGGCTTCTTCAAGGACCTCGGCGCCAACGTGGGCATCGTCTCGGGCCTCGTCAACGAGGTCACCCCGCCCTGGGTCGTCCTCTCCATCGGCGCCGCCATGAACTTCTTCGGCTACTTCATGATCTGGCTCGCCGTCACCGGCCGCTCCGCCCGGCCCCACCTCTGGCTCATGTGCCTCTACATCTGCATCGGCGCCAACTCCCAGTCGTTCGCCAACACCGGCGCCCTCGTCACCGCCGTCAAGAACTTCCCGGAGAGCCGCGGCGCCATCCTCGGCCTCCTCAAGGGCTTCGTCGGCCTGAGCGGCGCCATCCTGGCCCAGCTCTACCATGCCTTCTACGGCGACGACTCCGAGTCCCTCATCCTCCTCATCGCCTGGCTCCCTGCAGCCATCTCCGTCGTCTTCCTGCGCACCATCCGCATCCTTGAGGTGGTCCGGCAGAAGAACGAGCTCAGGGTCTTCTACAAGCTCCTTTATGTCTCGCTCGGCCTCGCCGGGTTCCTCATGGCCGTCATCATACTGCAGAACCAGCTCCGGTTCTCGAGGATTGGGTACGTTGGAAGCGCTGCGGTCGTGCTCCTCCTGCTCTTCCTGCCGATTTTCATCGTCGTCAAGGAAGAGATTGCTCTCTGGAAGAGGAAGAGAGAGATCGTCATGAACAATGACCCTTCCCATCAGCTCAAAGTAGTCGCCGAAACTCCTCCGCCACCACCGCCGCTGCATGCTTCCGAACCTGTGCTGGCGCTGCCTCCGCCGCAGCATACCGGGGCGTGCAGCTGCGGCAATATCCTCCGGCCTCCGGACAGGGGCGAGGACTACACGATCCTGCAGGCCCTCTTCAGCATCGACATGCTGATACTATTCACTGCCACCACGTTCGGCGTTGGCGGGACGCTGACGGCCATTGACAACCTGGCCCAGATCGGGAGCTCGCTCGGGTACCCGTCCCGGAGCACCACCACATTCGTGTCCCTTGTCAGCATTTGGAACTACCTCGGCCGGGTTGTGTCCGGGTTCGCCTCCGAGATGCTCCTTACCAAGTACAAGTGCCCCCGGCCTCTCCTCCTGACCCTCGTCCTCCTCCTGTCCTGCGTCGGCCACCTCCTAATCGCCTTCGGCGTCCCCAATTCTCTCTACGCCGCGTCGATCATCATCGGGTTCTGCTTCGGCGCGCAGTGGCCGCTGGTCTTCGCCATCATATCCGAAATCTTCGGGCTCAAGTACTACTCCACGCTGTACAACTTGGGGGCCGGCGCGAGCCCCGTCGGGAGTTACATCCTCAACGTGAAGGTGGCGGGCCGGCTCTACGACCGGGAGGCGGCGAGGCAGATGGCGGCCGCGGGGCTGGCGAGGGAAGACGGCCAGGACTTGACGTGCAAGGGCGTCGAGTGCTACAAGACGGCGTTCCTCGTGATCACGGGGGCGACGCTCTTCGCGTGCATTGTGTCCTTATTTCTGGTGCTGAGGACGAGGAAGTTCTACGGGGGCGACATCTACAGGAAGTTCAGAGAGGCTTCCATCGATTTGACGGGTAGGGGAGATGACTCCAAACCCGCGGCGGTGGAAGCAGAGGCGGCGGCGGCGGCGGCGAATGGAGATGATCGTACGGCCACCGCTGCAGCAGCTGGGGACTCGACTGCCGCTGCCGCGGGGGCTGCGCGGCAGGGGAGGGGAACGTGAAAGCTCGCTCCGGTAAACAGAGCATGACAGAGAGATGGTTCGTTTCATCGTAAAACTTCAAGTTGCCCCACTAAAGTGTACCTCGCAAACGATAAATCATAGTTGAAGAAATGATTTGTACTTTATTTATCTCCGAAGATAGAAATTATTGCTGATCTTTTTACATCTTTCTGGCGGGAGGGGGTGTTGCTGTTCTCATCATTGTAAAGTTCCTAGCTCTTTGATGGCGAACAGGAAAGAAGAAAAGGTCTCCTGACTCTTGGGGTTCGTTTCGATACAAGAGCAATGATTTTCCTTTTCAAGAATTTGTATTAAACCTTATATTTATTTTGTATAATCTGAATCTATTTACATGTTATATAAACCTCAAGCTGAGTTAGTTTTGATAAATTCAATTCAATTTTTTGACCATCGATAACATCAAAATGGTAGACTTGTGAAAAAATTATCTCAAATTAATTTTAACTGCCAAAAACTCTAAATTGAGTTCAAGTTCTATCGACTTGAGACTCAATTGCGCTTGTATTATGTGATAGATGATACCGATACAATATTGATGGATGATACCGATACAATGTTATATATATATATATCACTCGTGGTGGGAATGGATGAGGTTAGACAAATCTACAAAATATCCAACCTCGGAAGGATGAGATGTATTATTCTTGGAAGAGACTTCACTTATCATGACATATAGTAGATGAGAACTACACTGACTCACCGAGTGCCAAGCGATTAGGGGAGGCTGGAGGTCGTCGGCCATTCCTCTCAGTTTGTTGTTCCGTCGCCTAACCCTACGATACACGTGTATATCAAACGCATTCTTCCTTTTTTTTTCTAATCAACACCTGTTTCGATGGTCCCCGGCACGATAGGACCATCCCATGTGTGAATTGATTGATCACTCCTCTCATAGCCGCAATGTTAAGGGGTTGCCCACACTTTGGAGGGCACGGGAGGTTATTTCGTGCGGATGAACATCGGTGGACCACCTTCGCCACTAGTTGGGAAAGCAAACAACCGAGAGCCGTTTGTTCCAACAATTTGCGGGTTTCGATGTGCAAGTACTAGGACCACCTTCCCAATTCCCCACAAAAGAACAACAGAGGCAAAAAAACTATAGAAGCATAGTTTTGATCAAACTTATTAACGTAGGAAAAAGCAACAAGAAAATCTCAAACAATATGACCATCATGACATATTTATTCAGAACTTTTTTTTTTGGTGATATTAAAGACCTCAAATTATACCCTACGCGACACTTTACTCTAAACATTTTCTAGTGACATAAAAAATATGAAATTTGTACTCATATGGCACATTTATTCTTCATCAATGTTTCGTTAGATGATGTTTTAGCTATTTCACTTAAGTCACGTGAACGCCATATTAATATTATTTGCTTTATGAAGTCAATGTTGGCAGATTTTTAATAGTTTTTATTGATAGAACTTTGATGAAGGGTAAATACGTCAGAATGTACATGCTTGATATTTTTGGTGTCACATAAAAAATTTAGGGTAAATGTGTCACAATGAGCATAGTTTAGGATTTTTTGTGACTTTTGCCCTTAATTTTAACAACATATTGGTTAGGAACAAAATCCTGTAGGGATTAAGGTTGGTGAATTGTTTTTCAACAATTTTTTTTTTCCTCGTGCAATTGTTACTTACGATATTTGTCTATTTAATTAAGGCATGATACCTTTTTTCTCATAATTTGTATGCTTAAAATAAGCTGGGTAAGACTAACAGAAATAAGATATTTATCCTTTGGTAACGTTTAAAGAAGAATAGAGTTTTATAAAACTCACACAAATTCTAACTATCGAACAAGTACTTCGAAGGCGCTGATTGTTTTATATGAAAATTGATTTCTACGCTGCACATCGGATAGAACATAAGTTTCTAGAAATCTGGAAGGTATGATATATTGGTCATATCTTTGTAGCAATTGAAATCTTTCTTGCATAAATAAAAACAAAGTCAATCTGATTATGATATAAAAGAGTACGCAGATAAAGGGAAGGTTGAGAAAAAGAAAGAAAAAAGAATATCAATGATATATGATTCTAATATATGTAAAGTTAATGAGTCATATCATAAAAGACAGTATAATAAAGCATGAACACCGATTAATCCATGGCTATAAGAATCTATTCATGGAAAAAAAATTCAAGAACCTTGAACCAATAAAGACTAAGAAGATTGACTCAATAACAAATTTCATGAGGGATTCTATTGTGTAATTCAAACGTAATCATCAATTGTAATATTTCACCAAACATGACATCAGGTCGATCAAAATCAGTAGTTTAATGGTGCAGGTACAAGATCCATGCATTGTATTTCTGGTTTTAGACCCTCATCATCCTGAAACTTCGACCCCAAGTTCCGAGGTCCACACCTAGAGTGCGGCCTCGGGTGCGTCTCCTCTTTCAAAGCCCAATTTCACATATTTGCTGTCAAGAGCACCCCAGAAATGGAAGAAGGCGAGAAAAATTTGCTATGTTTTGGGCAAAGGCGAGAAGAATCTGCGCGAGAAACCCTAGGAATCCGGCATCTAAAGCGTACCATCACGCACCTTAGCTGCAAAGAAGCAGAACGTCTCTTCATATCCACACTAAACCAGCAACCAAACGAGTCTGGGAGGTCAAATTCTCGAGGGAAAAAGAATCGAGCGCACTGACGTTATGACGAGGGAATCTACTTTTTACATGGCGAAGAAGGGAAAGTGAAAGGTGTGCGTTGATTGAAATGACGTGATTTGAGCGTCCATTTTGGCATTTTCTAAGATGGTCTTGGTTTATCCTACCTTGTCGTCGAGCCCTGACGGGTTGTCACTTAGATGGCAAAACTTAGATGTACTTGCGATCGTCGCCAAATTAGCCGCGCGAGTCGCTTTGATGGCCGGTTTTAGGATTAGTCCGACTTGTCGATGTCCTTCGGATGAGTGATGTATGAATAAAGGTTGTCCATATACATTACTGACCATTAATGTGTGCAATGACGCGCACATTGCTATTGAAGTGAAAGCTTGACGCCAAAACACGATATTGAAAATTGAAATAAAAGTGTACGCTACACGCTTTTGCAGAGAAAGGAAAGGTGGACGTAGACATGCATAGTCTATCTGTGTGCTTCTCTTTTTAGCTTAATTCCCTTGGACTATATAGTCTTTAGTTCCTAGAACTTTTAAGGCTTTTTCGACTTTCACTTGGTGGTACTTGATTTTCCTTATCCAGGAAGTACTTGGATATTCTGTCCTTCTCGGAGGAATCATTAGAAGTTATATTGATGCAATTACATAGACATGTTGAGAACTAGTTTGGTAGGTTCCACTTTATTCTCGATTTAAGTCGCTTCAGAAGCCAAACGAGGGTGGTGCTCGACAATTTGAAAACCGATGTTGAAATTTCCTAGGTTATTTTGATGATTGCAAAACCTAATCGCAGGACAGCTTCTACGAGTTTGTGCTATCATACAAGATCTAACCTTATGGAGATATCGAGTCCAGATATTCGTATTTTAAAATATCATATTCATCTGATGATTATTGAGAAAGGACCACACATGTGGACATCGCATGACTTTGGTATACTTTGAAGCTCTAGAGTGTGGATGATGTATGCGCTATGTTACTACTGCAAATTATATTTGAAAGTTCTCGCAAATATATATATATGTATATATCATGCTCATGGGAACTCAATTTCGAAACTTAACTCATAAATATTATTTTGAAGTATCATATATCATAACATGCCTAATTTCGTTAAAATTGCGCGATTTACCGGATCAATGGTTAACAAAAGCTAATGAAGTACCTTGACATAAATAGGACATAGCATACAGGCTACTCGACTAAACTAATTGGAAGATGCTCTTTTTATAACTCATTTTGGGGACTAATGGCTACATTTACTAAGTAAACTCAGACTTTGATGGAGCAATATCGATTGAAGCTTTGACATTCAAATTTGGGGAGAATTACCAAAAAAGTCTCAAACTTATTGTAATTATGCCGACTCAATTCTAAATTTATTTTTTTGGTCAATTGAGTCCTAAAGTCTTTGTAATTGTGCCAATTCAGTCATTCCAGTCAAATTTGATCAGCTGTGGATGCTAGCCTACGCCGACAACAATATTTAATATTATTTTATTTTTTTGAATTTATTTATTAATTTTTTAATCTTTTCTCTTTTTTTTTTCCCCATTCCTCCCTCCTTCTTCTGGCAACTGGCCAGAGGAAAGGCAAGTCATCGAACTAAGACAGCTGGCTAGGCTTGACTAAGGGCAAGCTCACCCGCCGTCACTAGGTGAAGGCTGCCCATCGATTGGTGAGGCAAGCCCTCCTAGATCGGGCAAGGGAGCTTGCCCTTGTCAGATCCACTAGCAAGGGATCAATGAGCTCGCCTTCCCCCATATTCAACAAGGGCCTACAATGATGAGGTCGAGCTCGCCTGGCGATTGGTGAGGCGGGTCCCCATCGAATTTGGTGACAGCTTGCTTTGCTAGTCTCACCTCACCAATGGCTAGGCGAACTCCACCTTGCCCAGCGACGGTGAGGCGCCTTGCCCAGCAACGGCAAGGGCCTCCCTAGCTAGGGGCTGGGCGGCCCTCGCCCAACAATGGTGGGAAAAGTCCTTGTCGGATCTGGGGGAAGGCGAGCTCACCGATCCATTGGTGAGGCTTACTCTCCCTCAGATTTGGTGAGGGCTTGCTTCACTAGTGGCTGGGCGGCCCTTGCTCAGTGATGGTAGGGTGAACTTGCTCTCAGCTAGGCCTAGCTGACCACCTCAATCCTACGACCGACCTTCTCTTTTGGCTAGTCGTCAAAAGAAGGAGGAAAGAGATTAGAAAAAAAAAAAAAAAAAGAGAAAAAAAAGGAAAAAAAGAAAAAAGATTAAAAAATTAATAAAAATTTTAAAAAATAAAATAATATTAAAATATTGTCGCTGCATCGGCCGGCTAAATTTGGTCGGAAGGATTGAATAGGCACAATTGTAAAATGTTTAGAACTCAATTGCCTAAAAAAATAAGGACACGCGGACTCCTAGAGTGCCATAAGTTGGCATAAAGGGACACTTAAGTATCAAAATCAGAGCAAAATGAATCACTTGAGTGCCAATTCGGCCAAAACGTTGACATGGTGAATTTCTGGTGAGGCAAAGGCAAAACTGCATCGTTTTTACTGTTGACGTGGAAAAATAATAATATAAAAATTTATTAAATTAAGTTTAAAATTAAATGTATTTAAAACATTTAAAAATAACAATTTTTAATATTAAAAATTAAAAAATTTAAAAAAAAAAAAGAGAGGAGGGGCTGAGACGGTTGAGGGCTCGGCCCTCAACTACCGCCGTCGCCTCCCGGCGACGCCCGGCTAGGGGGAAGGGTAGGCCGGGGTCACCGGCTCTTGCCAGGGCCGCGACCCCGGCTAACCGGCGGTGAGGGCTCGCGAGCCCTCGCTTGACCGGGCCAAGGGTCACCACTCATTGAGGGGTCGCCGACCCTCACCGGATCCGGGTGAGGGCTCGTGGGCCCTCACCACCGGTTGGCTGGGGTCGCCGGCCCCGGCCGGGTGTCTTGTCGGGGAGGTGGCGGCGGCGGCGGCTAAATTTAATTTTTTTGAATTTTTTTAATATTTGTATTTGTATTTTTAAATATTTTAAGTAAATTTAGTTTTAAATTAAATTAAATTAATTTTTACATTAATTTATTACCGCATTAATGTAAAAATGACGTCATTTTTGCATTATTTGGCGACGTCGGCGTGCAAAACGGCGTCGCTTTGCACTTATTTTACCGGAATTGCACACGTCGCATTTTGGCCGGATTTTGGTTGGAGTTGCACTTAAGTGATCTATTTCTTTTCGAATGTGGCACTTAAGTGTCACTTTCGTAACTTCTGACACTTAAGTGTCCCTTTGTGTCAACTTATGGCACTTGAAGCGTTCTTCTGCCAAAAATAAGTTTAGGGTTGGATCGGCATAATTGTAATATGTCTAGGACTGCTTTGGAAAATTTCCCTTCAAATTTGGATATCAATAAGCATAAGAAGCGAAGTTGCAAAGGCGGTAGAATTAGGGGTGAGCGGTTCTAGGTTCCGATTCGGTTTCGTTTGGAACCTGGAACCTACTCGTTAGAATTAAGAACCCGAACCTACCCCGTCATAGGTTCTAGGGTCGTTTCCGGTTTCCACAAGTCCTTTTTTTTTTTTTTTTTTTTTTTTTTTTCATTTTTAGATTTGAACTATAACTTACGTGCATACTCTACGGTAACTTCCTATGTCTTAGCATTGCAGAAATCAAGACATGAAATCTCTGGAGATATTTATCCACGTGATTCAAATCTTTTGGTGAAAAAGGAAAGAAAAATTTTAGTGAAAAACCTAGTGATGAATATAAAAGAAATGTGGAGTAGTTTGAAGCAAGAATGATACCAAAATGAAACCATCAAATTGAGAATACATCAAATTTTTTTTTTTTTTTTGACGAGAGAATACATCAATTAAAAAGGGTATTTATTATGCAGAATGAAACCTTGGCATTATAAGCTGCTGCTTTGATGCCGAAGTCACACAAGAATTTGGCAATTGTCAAAGTTTCTTTCCTCGTAGGGACGTAAATATAGTAGGTCCATGATGTAATGGCTCTTGCTATTGAAGCTTCAACCTTTCCTCCAGTTCCATTGGTGAATCAGACATCTCAAAAGAACCGCATACCTCCTAGCTTAAATCAGGAGATTCTCCACGGAATTCTCCATAAGGAATTGCAAGGGCCAATTGAATAGCACATCAAATTACAGGATGAATAAGTTCTAGCACAGTTTTCGGACAATTTCCATTTTATGAGTAAGTTTTCATAAAGTCCCTTGCTCCACATCCTACAAGCATATATAAACATCAATGGTGGAAACATCATGCCATAATCAAAATTCCGAAGATATTCCTCTTTAATAAGAAGTTATATCATCCCAATCATCCACACCTTGGAAGGTGTCCATTTCATCTTATAAGTATTCAGGTCTTAGATGGTTAATCACTTGCCAGACAAATTAGGTAGTGCACAGAGAAAGATTGGATCAGAAGAAAAGGGTTAACCTGTAGTCAAGCCAAAAATCATGGCCCCATTTCGAAACACAATGGACTTCATCAATTGCAAATAATGCGATTCCTCGGCCTGCTGCAAGACTTTGTTGTGGCTTTATCAGCCTGTAGGAGGATCCATATCACTTGGTAAAAAAATGACAAAAGAGATAACACCATTGCACTGACATGTCAAACTCTTACCTTAAAATCGACTTTGGGCAAACATATATCAAACCATATTTTTCCTCCATCGCTTTCTTTTCCACACTATTGTCAGGTTGATTAGATCCAAGAAAACAGGCAGAGACACCATGTTTTGCAAGCTTTAGACACTAGTCATGCATTAAACTTATCAACGGTGAGATCACAACAACGACCTTCCTAGTCAGTAGGGTTGGAATCTGGAAACACAGTGATTTACCTGCAAAAAAGAGATCATTCCTGAATATGGAACCAGCTCTAGGTCTGAAAGTATTTTGGTCAATCACAAGCAAATAAAAATCACTAGATCCTGTTGCAGCGAGAACAAGGCAATCTCGGTTAGATAGCCCAGCAGCCAAAGCTTCTCTCTGGAAACTCTTCAAGGATGCATGACCAAAGTGCTCCCATAAGAGACTATTAACTTGCTACTCCCATTATGCTCCCAAAGTACCCAAACGTAGCTCTTCTGGGCAATCAACAACAATAATTTCTGGTGTGATCTTGCTGTCTTGATGCATATTAGGATGGACGTTCCCGTTTCCTTTCATGACAGGTGAGACTTTTGACCCCACATTCAAAGCATCTTTTGCCACATTAAATTTACTTCTTTTGGTTTGCATTTTTACACCAAAATGATCCATAATGTTAGATTGCTGCCACGTGCACATGTTGCAAAAGAATTTTACGTTCGAGAAAGCCTGCAAGTCCTCTAAGTCATAAACAGGTGAACACGTAGGTAATCTGGACTCACAGAAATAACATGTGTACATGGGATGGAAGAATCGTGCCTTATCAGCAACAACAAGAGAATCTGTGGAACAGTAACGGACCCAAAAGAAAGGAAGAGATAGTCATTCGATTCTTAAAATTATATCATGGTGAGGGACTTGATCATCTTAGCTTTTGCATCAAAAACCGTTGAAATTTGCAACTAGGCAAGTCCCAATTCCAACAACAGTGAAACGAATAAGAAAAGAAATAATAAATGACAGGCTTATGCTTTTAGCATGTTGGGCTGTGTTCCTCTCTTAAATGACAGGCTTATACTAAGGAGATGAAAAACTAGAAGTGCCAATAAGATCTCAAATTTTCATCTACTCCATAGTGTGAACTCTGCAACCTTTCCCTGCGATTTCTTTGGCGCAGCAAAACCCTGCAAAGACATGGATAAAAATCAATCAAAATCCTAAGTAAAGACAGAAAAAAAAAATTGATATCGATAATACTCTATAAAGCATGCCATTTTGCCCATCTAAAGGCTCCTAATCTCTTTGACAACATAGTTCAAAAATTCAATGTACATAAGAGGAGCTTGCATTAAGATTACGACAAACAAAGTTGCTCATCAATCAACTTTTGCGTAGTTAAAGTAGCATAAAGCCAACAAAAAACCTTGCTTGACTTCTCAACCGCTGGACTCATTGCAGATGCGACACCACCAACTCTATTTATCGACGATAATCTCCGCATTAAGACCAACCATATTTGAAAAAAAGAAGAAGAGATTAAATATTCACTTATTAGATATACAAAAAGAATTACAATATATAAAGATATAAACATTATTTATCCAACTTAAATTTTTCTGCGTTCTCGATGCACTCTTCAACATTAAGCGGTACACAAATGGCTCTCAACCAATTTTGAGTGCAAATCAAAGCTTCAACTACTTTGGGAGTTAAAGAACTTCAAAAGCCATTAAGCACACGACCCGACATACTAAAAGTTGACTCTAAAGCAACGGTAGTTACAGGAATGGACAAAATATCTCGAGCCATCAAAGAAAGAATCTTATATTTTGAGCCATTAGTCTTCCACCAAATCAAAATGTCAAGATCAAGATCTTTTTCATTTTTTTGTTGAAGATATTGATCAAGCTCGGACTTTTTGTCATTGCATCTTTGTTCATTTGAGTATAAAAACATTTTCTTCTAAGCTTGGCCGTCATACTTCTTTATTCCTTCATTACCACTCGTATTGGTATTAGAACTACTACTACTTGCACCCAAATTATGGCCACCAAAATTTTGATCATTGGAAATAAGAGAAGATTGCTTTTAAAATTCATACAAATGCTCCAATGTATCCTTCACCTTGTAATGCATCTCTTTGATTTTTGATTCATCATCATAAATTTGTCCATACAAGAAACTCACATAATTTAACTTGGCTCTACAATCTAACACAACCGCAATCAACACCATCACATTCACTTTATCCAAGCTTCCATAATATTTGTTAAATTTTTCTTTCATTTTCAAGCCCACAGCTTGAAGCTTAGGATTCGAAGCATTGACCGCATCTTTCAAATATCTATACAAAAGAGCTATCCCTTCAAAATAATCATTTGAAATAACATATGAACTCCCAGACATTTGATTGGTGGCATCATAGAATACTTTTAGAAATTCTGAAAGAATAATAGCATTTTCCCAATCATCATCCTTAGGAGTTTCATGATTAAGCTCACGTACAAAAATTGGATCGTCTTCTTCCATCCTTTTGAAAGCTTTTCTGAATTTTATGGCGGCGTCTAACATGAGGTAAGTGAAGTTCCATCTAGTGGCAATGTCAAGAATTACCGAACCCTTATAAGTGATCCGTTCTCTCCCAATGCAAGATTGAAATCCTTTGGCTCTTGTGGGAGAACTCTTTACATACCTAACCACATTCTGAATACGTGCAATGGAGTCACGTACCATAGTCAAGCCATCTATCACAATCAAATTTAATAGGGATAAGTGTTGCGGAAGTCCTAAAACTTGTCATGAAAGTGCATTTTAGTCCTAAAACTTGCAAAAAATTCATTTCAGTCCTAAAACTTGTTGAAAGGTTACAAACGAGTCCTAAAATCGGCGCTGTCTAATTTCTTAATGAAAAAAGCTGACTTGGCCTCCGTGTGGCTTTTTTTAATCGTTTCTCTCTCCTCCGTTGTGAATAGTTTAAAAATAAAATGCCACGCATGCAAAACGACGTTGTGTCTCCTCTTCTTCACCATTGTGTTACCATTCCTTCGTTTGTACGTCTTCTTCACCGTCGTGTTCCCCCTCCCCCCTCCGTCTCTACGTCTTTTTTCGCTATTTTGAGTGTCCCTTAAGCCCTAAATCGAATTCATTCGAACCCCTAAGCCCCCAAATCGAGTTCGTCCCAACCCTAAGCCCCAAATTGAATTCTTTCGAACCATAAGCCCCAAATCGAGTTCGTTCGAACCTTAAGCCCCAAATTGAGTTCGTTCGAACTGCAATTCTCTTGCGATTTGGGTCCTCATCGACCTTGAGTTCGACGCTTATCATGAGTTCGTGTTCTTTCTTTTGACGATTATGAGTGCGTGCTAAGACCTCTTTTGTGGGAGTCTCGACATCTCAGCGGCAAAGCGATTGGCGTCGGGGACGACGATAGGGTCAGCAACGGCGATGGCGACTCCTCCTCACGTAGGTATTACTCTTTGCATTATAGCATTTTAGGTATTCATCCAGTGCATATGAAAAGAGAGATGTTTTTTGGAGATTGAAAACATCTCCTAAATCTCTCAAGTAAACACATTGCATTATGCAGAAGTTGCTTATATGAAGAATTTATGAAGGAATCATAATATAGCTAATATACTTCTATTAGGAACCTATAATACTAAGCCCAGAAGGATGAGGGCACTAATATCTGAATCAAGTGGCGAAACTCCTAATGAGGTCAACTTAGAGCCAACATGTTATTGTGGTCTTCAATCGCCAATTCTGATGGCAAAGACAAGGAAAAACATAAGAAGAATGTTCCATGGATGTGCTAAGTTTAATAGTCCAAGTTGCTACGATTTCTTCATGTAAGTTGATCCAAAGATACCAGATCATGTGAGGGACATGATAGTTGATCTACTTAAAAGAAATCAAGCATCATGTGAATCAAGCCAATCAAGGCGTGACGAAGTCGATGTGAGCTCATTGCTAGCTGAAATGAAGACTCAAAAGGCGAAAAATAGACGTTTAAAGGAGGAGCTCGCATGAGTAAAGAAAGGAAAGATGCTATATCAATCGGCATTCATTCTATGCATGTGTTATATTGCTGTATTGGTTATATGTAATGTGAAAATTGGTGGAAATTTTCTAAGTCTTCCATAATAACTTGTTTCTAAGTTTGTAAGTTTGAACGTTAGTTGTGGATAATTGAGATGGGAATGAAATGTGATGTGAGTTTGTAGTTTGCAAGACCGGTTGCTTGCCATGCAAGAAATTACTTTCGCATTGAAAAATGTTGCTTGATTTGTGTGCTTGTCAATAGCACTATATGAGCTATTGCCACCATAATAAATTTGGAACCTATTAACAATCCTATTGACAATGTATGGGAAAGAAACAATCCTATTAACCATGTATTGGAAAGAAGATGACAAAAGTATTGCAAGAATGAAAATTCTTCATGGCCAATTTCAGTAATCACCTATTAACAATCCTGAAGAGCAACCACTTTCGTGCATTATCCAAACCAAAACCAAGCATCCCACATAACTCGTTGAAACACAATTCATTGACAAAGCAACATGCTTACATTTGTAGTACACAAAAAGTTTTGTTCAACAAAATGCCCACACTTGCAGTGCACAAAAGGTTATTTTCAACAAAATATGCACTTTTAGTGCACAAAAGGTTCCTTGCACAAACACTGCGTCTCATACAGAAACAACTAATAATTGACATAAATTCACCTAACAACACCAATTTCAGCAAACATATCAATCCAATTTGATGGTTTTCGGTGGTCCAGTAGGTTCAGCCTTCACTTTATTCATAATTCTGGTGCTTTTCATTATATATGGTCTCGTAGTGATAGGCTTTGGAGGAGTTGTTGTAGCCTGAGATGACTGAGCCTGGGCACTGGCTTTAGGTTGTAATAGTGGCTTCAGCTTCATTGCAATGTGCTTTCGAGGAGCTGCCTGGGGTTGTGATGGTACTTTTCGCTTTAAACCAAGATGCTTCTGAGCTCTTATAGCCTAAGATGATTGAGCTTGGGAACTGGCCTCAGGTTGCGATAATGGCTTTGGCTTCATCGTAACATGCTTTCGAGGAGCTAATGTTGCACGAGATGATTGAGGTTGGGAAGTTGGTTGGGGTTGTGATGGTGCCTTTCGTTTTAAACCAAGATGCTTCTGAGGTCTTGTAACTTGAGATGACTGAGCCTGGGAACTGGCCTCAGGTTGTGATTGTGCATTTGGCTTCATTGCAACGTGCTTTGGAGGAGCTGTTATTGCATGAGATGGCTGAGGTTGGGAATTGGCCTTGGGTTGTAATAGTGGCTTCGGCATCACCACAGTTTGTTTTCGAGGAGCTGCTGATACATGATATAACTGAGGTTGTATACTGACTTGGGAATGCACCTTTGTTGTTGAAACTGCCCCTTTGTCCGGCACGTTAATGATTCTTGCATTAGTTGTATTAGGCTACATAAGAATGGACATGTTTTAAGGAGATAAGCAATTGCTATTAGAAAATTTTAAAAATATTACTCACCTTGAGAATATGAAGGTTTGTCATAGGATTTGCATCAACACCCAGCCCTACCATTTTCATCATCTTGGTTTGTGATTCTCTTTGTATCATGCCATTTTTAATGGCAGGTCTTTTAAATTGAAATAATAAAAAATTCATTCAACATGAGAATGTGGTCACAATACATGTACGCTTGGGGATTGAAGTATTACTCACCAGAATTTTTTCAGGTCTACGCTTAGCCATGATATTGGCCGATGCACAATAAATGCCTTTACCTTGATCAGAACGAATTTCACCAAAAGCATTGGCCTCACCACTACATCCTCTAACATCAGCACTAGCTTGAGCAGAAGTAGTGGCACTACATTTTCTTACATTTGAACGAGCACTACACCCTCTTACATCTGCACTAGCCTGAGTAGAAGCATTAACATGCCCATTATTGTCTCCCATTGAATTGGCATTTGCAGAAGCATTGGCATGACATTCGGATCCTCCTTCAGTTACGCTTGTCGTTGTTTTAGTTTTAGCCTGAATATATATTCATAATTACTAAATTGGAACCTTGACATATAAAACTTACAATAATGGTTAGATGACAACTTACTTGTTTTTTTCCGAGCCTTGGTCCAGTGGAATTAGCCTGAGATTGAGCACGAGCATTGGATGTACATAAATTGGCTCGAGCATTGGCCTAAGCATTGGCTTGAGAAGCACATATTAAGCATTGATTGAAAACATGTTAAAGTGACATGCCCAGCATTAAGATGATCAGTTAGTTGAGGAAATACATTTTTTAAAGGACATCCCTTGCAGTTATGTCCAACCACATTGCAAGCAGAACAAGTCATTTGCTTACCTTCTTTAGTCATTCTATCACCTCTTACAAGATCAATTAGTTTCTTTCTTCTACTCTTTTTTGGCCTACTAGGCATGTTCTTCATTGGTGGGGGTTGAGGAGCTTCTTTATCAGCTTTATTCCAAAATTTCCGTCTTCTCACTATAGGCATCATGAATTGATAAGCACTGAAATACTTTGCCTTGTTGAAGCACTCAGTTAGATAGTTAGTCGACTCATTTCTCTTATTGTGTATTGCACAAATGGCATGGCAACATTGAATTCCACTAAGTTCCCAAGCTTTACAAGAACAAGTTTTTAAATTTAAATCAATAATATATTTGTCACCACCTTCCATAATCTCATAGCCTTCATCTCCATTTTATATCAAATGGTTATATCTACTAGCAGTTGTATTCTCATGTAACTTATGCATAATCCTTGGATCATAATTTCTAATCCATCTAGCACATCCATCCCTTTGAGTATGCATTCTATTCATAACCATGATTCTAATATCTTCCAGCATACTTATAATGGCCTTACACCTAGCTTCTACACACCTGTCATTAAAAGCCTCACTGAGACTATTATCAACGACATTACATTTAATGTTGGTGTCAAAGGAGGCTTTGCACCAATGTTTTGGCTCAATACGGAATAAATTATCATGACCTTCTTGAGTCATTTCCTTTAACCTCTGTCTATGCACCTCGAAATTTGACATATTATTACTTTTGACACATTTCCAGAATTGTCTCATCAACTATTTTCCTTTGCATTTTTGACCCCAGTTGGGGTACATATGCCTTGCACACATCCTATGCTTTGCATTTGGCGAAATTTCAGCTACAGTTTGGACGAGACTCTGACAAATACCCAAAAAATAGAAAATATATATGAAAACAAAAAGAAAAGTATTGTAATGTCACAATCAATTTACAAATGAAAACAGAAAAAAAAAACCTTTTGTTGGTCACTTATCAAAGCCTATCTGTCACTATTACACATATCAAGGTCTGACTTCAACAATTCGATAAACTAAGTCTATGTGTCCTTATTCTCGATTCTTATCACTGCCCATGTCACTAGATACATTTGATTGTTAGCATCCATTCCTGTGGCACATAACAATTCGCCCTTGATCAAACCCCTCAAAAAACATCCATCTAATCCAATGATCTTCCTGCATCCAGCCAAAAAACCTTTTTTGTAAGCATCAAAGCAAATGTAAGCCCTATCAAATAATGTTACGGAATTTGGCAATGACCTTTCAACTTTCAATTTAAAATTGCTTGAAGGGCTTGCAGTGTAAAGCTCTCCCAAGTAGTTGTACATCTACATATTCCTTCTAGTAATTGCCTTGTAATTCCTTCAATACTTTCAGCTTTGTTCCTCTACACTGACTTAGAATGATATTTACTCCTCGCTGTTCTCTAACTAATTTCTTTAACTCAGGTGCTTTGATTTTGGGCATTGCAGAAATGAGAATCATGAAGTGCTTAGCTAAAAAAGTACTAGACACTCTCTTATTCTCAAAAGTGATACTGCATACATGCTGATTTACGTACCTTCTCAAATGAAATAACCTAGTTTTGCTGTCAAGAGCACTATAGATCATCCAATTACAATTTTCTTGGGCACACTTGGCTCTTACAAAGCTTTTTGTGTTCTTAGTGTATTTGATTGTTCTTTGCTCAGCCACAGAATACTTCAAAATTGCATTTTTGAATTCAATTGCATCCTCAAATGTCATGCCAACAATACTGGATTTGTACCACTTTGCTCATATGATGGGAACCTATTTCTCCTCCTTGAAATAACATCAACCTCTTCGTCACCCTCATCATTTAAAATTGATTGAAGACTATCTTCCTCATCTGAATCAGTATACTCTGTTTCGTACCCATAATTATCTAACGATTGAGCCTCATCCACAATCGGTGGTTGGGAAGTACCAGTTGCCTCATTATAATCACCAATTTTGAGCCTATGTCTTGCTGAAAATTCATTTAATTTTTTCCTTACATCAACTAGCTCGAAATCATCATTGTCACTCGATTGTTCAACATCCACCAAATTATGTGCATCATCATCCTCTTCCTCATCTACATCCCTATTGGCATCGTCATCATCAATATTTCCAATCACATTAGACGAACCTCCAGTTTCCATCTCAATACCCCTTATCTCAGCTCCTGTCTTTTCATCATCAATATGCTCAACATATAGCTTAATATTTTCAGAGCACAGATAATGATAAAATAGATCCATCACATTAGAGTTATCCCATACATACCTAAGAGTTATTCTATCTACAAGAGTCGCACTTCCAAGAACTTTGTAAAAGAGTTTCTCTATTTTACGCACACCCAAAGCCTCAATAGCTTCAATTATACTAGATAGTGAACTCTTACTTAAACTTATTTAAGCAACATCAGCCTTTCCACCTAGGTATTCCAATGGTGGGTCAACTTTAAATTTACCTCCATAGTGACCAGTAACATAAACTTTGTTCTCGACCATTGGACCTACAGGGGAGTAGAAACAAAAATCAAAGCACTTTCAATCATCAAATTATTGAAGCAATGTTCAAGTTCTAAATTGAAGATATTTTTATAAAAGACTAACAATCAATATAGAAACAACAAATTAGCATAATGCGCTTTACAATCACAATGCAACTACATGATCAATAGTGAGAGCAAGGGACCTATTATCGCCTTTCGGTAGGCGATGTTCTAATTTGCAGCAACGTTCTAATTTATCGTAAGAATTGGAAAATGCAAGACAACCATCATGTAGAGAGTAAAACGCCGCTATAATGTAGAGAGTAAATGCCTTTGCAAAACAAAAAAAAAAAAATTGTAATATTACCATCACATATGCTGTAATGTAGAGAGCGATACCTGCGTGAGAAGTCGCCATCGCCGTCCTCGATACCGCTCGCTCCGCCATTGAGACGTCGGGATGCTCGCAAGACACGTCTTTGCACGAACTCGTAATTGTCAAAGAAGAAAACATAAAGTTGATGTCTGTCAAACTCGAGCTCTCTGAACTCCAAATAATGAAGAAATAAGGATGCCAACTGACGTCATTTTGCATAATGTAGAGATTAAAGCACCTTTGTAAAACAAAAGAAATCACAGCATTACGATGAGAAACCCAAAATGCTATAATGCAAAGAGCGATACCTGCGTGAGGAGGAGTTGTCATCGTCGTCGCTGACCCCGTTGTCGTCCTTGACACTAATCGCTTCGTCGTTGAGATGTCGAGACTCCCGCAAGAGAGGTCTTCGCACGAACTCGCAATCGTCAAAAGAAAGAACATGAACTCACGACGAGCATCAAACTCGAGGTCAATGAGGACCCAAATCGCAAGAGAACTGCAGTTCGGACGAATTCGATTTGGGGCTTAGGGTTCGGATGAACTCGATTTGGGGCTTAGGGTTCGGATGAATTCGATTTGGGGCTTAGGGGACACTCTGAATAGTGAAAGAAGACGTAGAGATGGAGGGGGGAACACGACGGTGAAGAAGACGTACAGACGGAGGGGTGGTAACACGATGGTGAAGAATAGGAGACACGACGTCATTTTGCATGCGTGGCATTTTATTTTTAAACTATTTGCAACATAGGAGAGAGAAACGATTAAAAAAAGCCATATAGAGGCTAGGTCAGCTTTTTCCGTTAAGAAATTAGATGGCGTCGATTTTAGGACTCGTTTGTAACGTTTCGACAAGTTTTAGGACTAAAATTAACTTTTTGCAACTTTTAGGACTGAAATGTACTTTCATGACCAGTTTTAAGACTTCCGCAACACTTATGAGCTTTAAACCTTATGTACAAAACACTACCATCTAATATCAACGACCTTTATTTCAAAAGATTTTCCCTTAAATAGCTAATTGCAACATCATTCGAGCTACCATTATCCATGGTAATTGTGGACACCTTTTTTTCTATTCCCTACTCCTTAATGCATTTCTCCACCATTTTCCCAATCTCCCCACCCTTGTGATTATGCGTCACCACAAAGTTGATAATTCTTTTATGCAACTTCCAATGTTCATCAATAAAATGTGTAGTGAGACACAAATAATTCAGATTTTGATTGGAAGTCCATGTATCAGTCATGAGTGCGATCCTAGAATTAATTTTTCCAAAATAATCCTTCAAAGAAGTTCTTTCACATAAATACAACTTTATGCAATCTTTTGCCACTGTGAAATGTGATATATGTTTGAAGAGAGGTTGTAACTTAGTAACATATTCACGAAATCCAACATGCTCAACCAATGGAAAAGGTTGCTCATCAAGGATGATGAGCCAAGCAAGCATGTGCCTACAATGTTCTTGATTAAATGACCATGTTAATAAGACGCTACCAGTACTAGAATTTCCTCCCGTCTTGCTAGCCATGTTGACATTACGTGGTGCAAAGAATTTCTCTCTCTTATCTACATTACGAGGAAACCTCTTGCATGTGGTCAAATGCTTCCTCATTGCAAAAGTACCGTTAGCAACATGGTATTTAAGCATGGACCCACAATGGATGCACTTCACTTGATATATTTTTCCATTCTTATTACTGATTCTCGAATAATGATTCCAACATCCAGATGTATATTTCTTATCATGAAGATGAGAACCGGGTACCTTGTTTGTGGCACTCATGGTAGGGGGTGTCTCTTCTTCAATTTGATTGCCAGAAAACTCAAATTCCGTAATTGGAGTCATCTCCTCACGTCTCTCCGCCTCTATTGATGTGTTATCTTGATACATTAATTTCACACTACACAACAATAATAGAATATAATTAGAAATTTTAAAACAAAGAACAAACTAGACATGAAACGCCACTAGAACAAGAACGTCTAGCATAGAAATGGGACTCCCTTCATACCAGCAAATCAAGGAAGATTGACTTCAAATGTGAAGAAATGATAAGTAAGGACTAGCCGTTCTATCTTCGAACTATTATCAATTACAATATGGAGCAGGCTTTTTGGGCTTTGCTCTTCTTTTTCTTTTGTTTAGGTGGTTGAAGGACAACTCTTATGGCTTGATCGAACACTGCCTTCACAATCTGCAGTCACAAAGCATGGCCATGTAAAGACACAATTGACAAAGGCATTGTAGAAAAAGATGCTAAGTTCTACTTTACATGCACAACAGCACAAGTACCTGCTATGTCTTTGAGCTGCATTCAATATAAGCAAGTGAACCAATCAACTTTCTCAACTCCTCTCCCTTGAAGAAAGGATAAATCAATTGTTAGGACTCAGAAAGGGGACAAGTTGGAAAAAGAAGTCAATTGTGAGAAAAAAAAAATCCAGTTGCTTGCCTCTGCTGCAGCTTCTTTTCTTTTGCAGCATCTCACTCGAGGACTGGTAAGACATTCGCTCTTCAGCCTACTCTTGTCAGGCGCGAAAGAAAAGATCAATACATAATGACCACATACGCTAGATCACAAAGTACACAGTACACTAAGAGCTAGTCTTTTAGATAGCAAGATTATATGTACAATAGATCGATCTTTATCCCATGTTCAAGCAATTTGAGATTCCATTACTGCACTAGCTTCGCCCATTGCGACAAACATAGTGTATTATCATCTGTTTTTTTTTTCCTCCCTCCAAGGGATAATATGGGAGATTGTCTTGATGTTTTCCTTGTTGTTCGCCGTTTATTTACGATTAACAGACCAACCATAAAAAGGCAGATTAGAGTTTCAACAATTGCTGAAATTTGTATGCTGAGTCTTAGGTCATAGTTTATCCTCAATCAACAAAGTGAAAAATATTATCATAGGTAGACACATATGGTTGAATTTGTTTTTGTTAAGACATGTGTCTATTCCAACTCATTATTCCAATATCTTACTAAACAGAGATATCAAGAAAGTGAAGCTCGGAGTCAATCCGACTCACCAATTCCACAGACCGATCTTGAAAGGATTGGACTTGCGGTTGGTATCGGATGTTAGGTGCTTTAGGGGAGGCTTGGCGAATGGCGTTGGGGGTGACTGGGTGAGCGGCGTCAAGTTGCCCTGAGCGTGCGGCTTGGCCAGCAGCTTTGGGGAAGGCTTGGCCACGGGCGTTGGGACTCGGGGGTGAGTGGGTGAGCGGCGTCGAGGGTTAGGGTGTCCAGTAGAACCAAACTGGAACTAGGAATCGATGTATCCCCCTTAGGCTTTGCAATAAACGAGTCTAGCGACTGGCGTTGAGCGATGACGGCATTAAGGGTGAGCAGCATTGGCGACGGGTAGAGGAAGAGCACGGGAGAGACTCAGAGGTTTGGGTAGCGACTAGTGTCGAGCAGCGAGGGTTCGGGCGAGTGGCGTCGGCGACTGGCGTCTAACAGCGTCCAGTGGCGGCGGTCTCGAGGGTGAGCTGCTTCCGGTAGCGAGACTCAAAGTGGCGTCCAGTGGCAAGACTTAGAGTGGCGTCCAGTGGCATGACTCAAAGATTTGGGCAGTGACTGGCGTCGAGCGGCAAGGGTTCGGGCAAGCGGTGAGGGTTCGGGCGAGCAGCATTGATGACTGGCGTCCAGCGGCGGCGGCCTCGAGGGCGAGCAGCATCTGGCGGCGAGACTCAAAGCGGCGTCCAACGGCGTGACTTAGAGATTTGGGTAGTGACTAGCGTCGAGTGGCGAGGGTTTGGGCGAGCGGTGTCGGTGATTGGCGTCCAACGGCGTCCGGCGGCGGTGGCCTCGAGGGCGAGTGGTGTTTAGCGGCGAGACTTAGAGTAGCGTCTAGCGGTGTAACTGTGTGAGGTCTGAATGAAGAGTCGATTTGGGGCTCATGAAGAATGAAGATTGCTTTCTTCCTTTTGTAGCCCTAACTGGTTTCGAAACCGGTCACGGTTTCGATTCCACAACCAATTTTGGTTCCCAGAAACAGGGAACTAGGAATTGGAACTAGTCCCCTTGGAACTGAGGACCCTTCGATTTGGTTCTCCGGTTCCTGGTTCTACCCAGGAATTGTGCTCACCCCTAGGTAGAATGAATGTTGCATTTATAAACTTGCCAATTAATATTCATACTATATGGGATTCTTACTTGAGAATTGAGAACTTGTAAAAATCTTCCCTAAACACTCGTTATTCATTTGTAAATATTGGATCTTTCTATGGTTTTGAAAATTTGATGGCTGTTGTTTTACAATTACACTTTGATAGAAGTTATGAGGGAGAAGTATAAAAAAAGTCCTAAACCTAGTTTCAATTTAGTTCTAAACATTTCAATTGGATCAATTTAATTCGAAACCTTTTCACATTCATATCAATCGAGTTCTTTTTTTTGGTCGGTTTTACTCTATTTCCACTCTTAGACTTTTGCCCTACCTACTTGCAGTGCGTGAGAGTTGAAACCCATACTTGAAACTAAATCGTCCTCATCCTAACCTCCCGAGAAGATAGGGATTCGAACCCTCCACCTTCTCCTTCCATGTTGGGAGGGTGGCCATTGGGGCAAATTCCAATGGTTATATCAATTGAGTTCATTTGGCTAATTTATGTCAAGAATAACTGACATAGATACCAATCATCTTATGTTGCATGATCGGCGCTAACGTAGATATTTTTGTATAATATTTAATTATTTAATTATTTCTTTGAATTTTTATTTGTTTTTTCCTTTTATCTTCCTTCTTTTCTTCTTTTCTTCCCCCTCCTTTTCTTCCTTCTTTTCCTCTGTGAGCCACTATGATGGTTGTTGGTAGCTTGTTTGTAAAACAAATTAAGAGGTACATTGTCCCCCATCGAAAAGATCTAAGTACACATGTGGAGAAGATTTGACATTAACCAATGATCATCATTTTTTATTTATTGAAAAATTCAGATTTACTAATTAACCATAATGTCCCATTGAAAGAGTGTGACTATTCACAAAGTTATGGTTATTTATTGTTTGTTTAATTCCTAATTTTGAGATGTCTTTTTAACGTATCCTTTAGGAGCATACCTATTCATTTTACAACCGTTTGAAGGGTTGCCTCTTTTCAAAAGACAGAGATAAGTATGTTAGTCTTTGGGATCAATCTCGATTAAGCCTTTTCGAGTCTTCTTTCTAAAACTACGGCTATCATTTCAATTGTTTTCATGGAGAGATTCTAGAGAAATACTAGAATTGTTATTTAGTATTCTCAATAGTGACTTCGTTGTATTTTGGAAGATATTTGCCAATGATTATTAGCAATATTATGGAGCAAATAAATCATTAAAGAAAGTGATACTACGCCTCAAAGTTTGACTTGATTGTTCTACCCAATTCATTCATCATTATTTTCCTAATAGTGGCCGGCAGAGGTTGAAAGTTGCCGTGAGGGAGGGTTCGGGATGCTCTTGCCCCAGCGAGGGCAAACAGTCGCCCCTTAGCAAATCCGATGTGCCCAACCCTCATCGACCTCTAGGATGGGGCCATCATCGCCTAGACGAGGCCCCTTGCCATCCAAGCAAGGCCGCCTTTGTCATAGGGTCCCCTCACTACATTTAGTGAGGGGTGCCTTGCTAGCCTTTGGCATTAGCGAGGGACTTATCTAGGCAAGGTTGGCCCTTGGCATAGGCCGATGAGGGCTTCCCAAATGCTTGTTGGCCTCTAGCGAGGGCTAGGCAAGGGTCCTCTCACTAGATGTAGTGATAGTTGACCTTGCCCTGCCCTTGCCGATAGCTAGGGACCTCTGTTGGCCATCACGAAGGCTGGCTGAGGAAATTGAGGAAGAAAGAAGAAAAAAGAAAAGGAAAAAAAAAAAAAAGAAAGGAAGATAAAGAAAAAGAAAAAACCTAATACAAAATTAAAAAAAAAAAATGAAAAATAGTTAAATATTATATAAAAATATCCATGTTAGCACAAGTTGTGCCACATATGATGGCCTTCATTCATGCTAGCAAATTTTGGTATAAATTAGTTGGATAGACTCAATTAATATAAATATGAAAATGTTTAAGATTAAATTGATTAACTGGAAAGCTTTACTACTGGATTGGTACCAATATATTTGCTACTGAATTTGTACAATACAATAGGTTTATGATTTTTTGGGTACTTTTTCCGAAGTTATGATATTCATGAAGGCCATTATTTAGTGACTAGTTTTGTAACGACACATAACGGTTTTATAATGGCTTGATTTTTAACTATAAAAGTTGCTTGACTTAATTTCTATATCAGCCTCTCTTTCATTTGCCTAAAAATAGAGTCTCCAACTACAATCTAATAGAGATATCTTGATAAGAAAATTCTCTTTTCTCCTTTCCCCCCTTTTGCTGAATTTCACATATAATTTTATTGTTCACGTTCCTTTTATTATTTAATGTAGAATAAAGAGAAAGATCTATTGTATTTTGAGAGGATTGTTGTTAGAGCTTGTCGCATAGAGTTTCATACTCCAAGATGCACAATTATTCTTAAGGACTGTGTTTGCATGCCTCATACACTTGATCTACTATTCAACTTTTCCAACAGTATATACTTTATTGATTGTGAGAGAGAGTAGACTTTATCATTATAGTGTTCTCAAAAGTAGTTTGTTCTACGAACACAAGGTAATGTTTCATGCAAAAGTAGTTTTTGATACATGTTGATACCTTTGGATTCGATCTTATTGCATTGTAAATGCAAAATGATGATCACACGTTATATTGCTTGTTTGTAAAATAGGTTTCAATATTGCAAAATACGTTTAAATTTATAAATATTCATAAATGCAAAAATAGTTTTAAAGTTCGTAAATTACCTTTGGAATCAGTAGAATGTTATAACTATCATAAATTACAAAATGATTGGTAAGTCATTTTTGCACATTGGGTCTTGTAATTTCATATGAAACGTTTGAAGCACCCGTTAGATAAAAGCAAAAGGATCCTCCTAAATTTGTGATTGGGTTTAGATGTGAAATTTTTTCCTCATGAAAGGGTAATGAGAACATCTAGACAATGTAAACTTGATTTTCTTTTGCATACCAAAATTTCAAATACACCACCTAAAATTAGGCTAATGGCCCATACCAATTCGTGATTTAGGCTCAAATATCTAGTATGCAAAAGGGAGTCGCCATTAATCAATTTATGATAGGTCGATTAGACATCTAAGTAAAATAATAGGAGAATTATTTTACTTCTACGAACCAGAGACTTTGGGTATATGGACTTGGTGACACTAGACTTTTGTAATGCCCTTTCGGTACCTTTCTCTTTTTATTTCGAAAAAAATGTTTTGTAGGCAACTTAAATTAATTTTAATGAGCTTCCCTAACATGTGAGGTGTTCATGTGGGTGCGCAAACCATCAATTTAACACTCAAGAAAGCAAATAAAAAGACTGCAGGACTTACCTCATAGCAATGAAAGCATCTGCGTTATTAGATCAAATTTCATATCAACAATCCTAGATATGATTTCTAATTAACAAACAATTTCTTTTTTTATTTATTTTCACTTATTTAACGAGAATCATACTTTATGCAATGCATGCTACTAATCTAACATTGAAATGATATGACATGGCAATATGACTTAAACTATATGACATAAATAAAATATAAGCATGTAGTCTATCTTAAAGAATGAAATTGATCTATTCTAAGACAATTTTTTGGTATTTTCCATGAAATTCGAAATTAAAAAAATGTGAGAATTATCTAGCTAGATTGAGATTCTATTCGACTTATATTAAGAATTGGGTAGGCCAAATTCTAATTTAAACTAGGATATTATCTAAACTTGTTAATCTCTAACCTAAAAGGCAATATATCTAGGAGAAACTATCTAAACCTATAATTAAAAAAAAAATGTAACTTTATCCTGACATGCAACGACATGTAAAGAATGCCCTAATTTTAATTTTTTTCTTTTTATGAAATTCGAAATTAAAATGGACACATAATTAAACATGCAATTTAAATTTAAAAAAACTAACATCCTAAATGAAAGAATTTTTTGGATTTTTATTTAAAAAAAATCAAAATAAAACTCCTATTCTAAATATGCAAGATAACCCTAAAACAATAAACCTAATCTAACTCAAATTTTTGGATTTTCTTTTACAAAAACAAAATTGATCAAACGACATGACAGCAAACCAGGCAAGATAAGATCGATATCTATAAATTGACGAATCATATCCTGCGCATGGGATCGGATTTGTCAATTTTAAATAAAACCGCAAATCGAATCTCGAGCGTGAGATCGAATTGGTGATTTTCCGTGCGATTGCGAGTCAGATTTTGGGCACGAAAATTAGACTATCAGTCATATGCACATTGACTACTCGAGATTACGAATATCTTAGCATATCGCGAATTTCCATCATGTGCATCAATAGATATTTTAAATAAGGAAACGGAATATTCGGAAATCAAATTAGACAAAATTTTTACCTAATCCGAATATTGACTTTCAAATTTGGAATTTGCGCAATCGGACTGGGATCACGACTTGTGGATGATGCTCTAGGGATCATTGAGTGCTTGACTAGCCAAGCTGGTGGTGGGTTTCATCAAAAAGCTTCGATCATTTCATAAATCGCTGAGGGTAAGGACTCTGGACTTTCTTTTATTATTTCTTCTTCAAGCGTGTTCTACACGTAGCCAACATAAATGGATCCTAGGGAAGAAAGTCAAGATATAATGTAATATAGACATCAGATAGAGATGAAAAATTGGTCTCCACTTAATCCATCTTTTGCTCTTAGTTCTCGGGTCCCTCGTATGTCGCGAGGTCGTGCTTCGGCCAAAGATTCCCTGAATGAACCTACTAAACAGAAACGTGGCTGGATCGGTGTCAAGGGAAAGCAACAGCTTCGTCGAAGATCCACGGGGCTGCTAACGTGGGCCGGTGTCGTCGTGGCTGGCTTTTCGCATGGGGCGCCTCGGTCGGCAATAGGAGGTGTCGCGTGATGCTGTGAAGAATCGGCAAGTGGGTCAACTATGTCCATATGTGGGGCTCTCTTCTGACCGTGGACTAAGGGTTCGTTCGTTTCACGGAAATATCATGCTTCCGTAAAATATTTTTTTAGAAGTCATATTCTAGGAAAATGGCTATATTTTCTGGTGTTCGGCTAAAATCTAAACTTTGAGTGAAAAATATTTTCGACCATTTGTTAACTAATTTAATTGTTCGGGAAAAATGATCAAAAATTGAATTTTAATACTTTTAATTGATCAAAAAATTAATTTTATTAATTTTATATTTTTTAAAAATGAATTTTTAATTATTTGTATTTTTAAAAATCGATTTTTTTATTTTTATTTT
This sequence comes from Eucalyptus erythrocorys, assembly GCA_014182555.1. Lineage (NCBI taxonomy): Eukaryota > Viridiplantae > Streptophyta > Magnoliopsida > Myrtales > Myrtaceae > Eucalyptus > Eucalyptus erythrocorys. Next base: position 22,382,415 of record CM024597.1, read on the forward strand.
TTCCTTTTTCTTTTTCTTCCTCCTTCCTCCTTCTTCTTCCTCCACCTTCCTCCTCCTTACTCCGCCATCGCATGCCTGACTGCCCGGTGGTCGAAGACCCAGTTGCCAAATTTGACGAGCTCGAGGCTCGGCTAGTCTCGCCTGAGCTCGCCAGAGTTTCGCTGGGCTCTGGCGAGCTGCGAGCTCACCAGATTTGGCAGCGGAGCTCGGGCTCCCTCGGGTGAGGCCCAAGCCCCACCCAACTCACTGGATTTGGTGGTGGAGCTCGGGCTTTTGCCTGGATCGTGAGCTTGAGCTCCGTCGCCAGATCCAGTGAGCTCGTGGCTCGCCAGAGCTTGGCGAACCTCTGGTGAGCTCGAGCGAGGCCCAAGCCTTGCCCAGCTCATCGGATCTGGCGAGCCACGAGCTTCACCCTAGGCCGGCGAGGCTCCACCTAGCCTGATCTGGCGAAGCCAAGCTCAGGCCTCGCCAGATCGAGTTAGGCGGAAAATATTTTGCTTGATTAGTTTATTTTTCGTGAAACGAATATCGGAAAATTCGGAAAACGTTTTCCTGGAAGTCATTTTTCGCGAAACGAATGGACCCTAAGTGTGGCGTTTTTAGCCTCTTTATTCACCTTCACTTTCACGAGCACTCTGTACAAAAGCTTCCCTCACGATTTTTCCCTCAATTCAATGTATAGCCATGTATTCAATTGTGTGTGTCCTCACCCCCTTTTGATCCTCCTTTTGATCGAAGGAGGGCACCCCTTTTATATGCAAAGGAATGGAGTCCACCAAGGAAAGAAACAAAATCATATATTGCATGGTCAAGACACGATTTCTTTTTTTCAATTTCCTTCCACCTTTGACCATGCAAAAATTGTGACAAATCGGCATCCTTTTCTTTCCTACAAACAATAGAATCGGCCACCGCACGTTTACATTCATAAGATCAACAAAAAAAAATCCTTTCCATTGTGTAACAACCCGGGTCCACTGTGTAATATTGTTCGCTTTGGACACTAAGTCCTCACGGCTTTAAAACGCGTCACAAAAGTTCAAGGGACCTTAAGCCTTATAAACTAGCCAAGGACTCCCCCTCTAAGCGATGTGGGACTAGAGAGGACAGCCCAGGGAAGGGCAAGGGTCCTCTCTAGTCCCACATCGCTTAGAGGGGGAGTCCTTGGCTAGTTTATAAGGCTTAGAGTCCTTTTAACTTATGTGGACTCGGGTAGTTACAAATGATACCAGAGCCGACTCCCGACTGCGTGTGGGGGTCATAGCAAGGACGCTGTGCTCTTAAGGGATGGAGAGTGTGACAGTCCAAGGAAGGGCAAGGGTCCTCTCTAGTTCCACATCGCTTAGGGGGAGTCCTGGGCTAGTTTATAAGGCTTAGGGTCCCTTTAACCTGTGTGACGCGTTTTAAAACCATGAGGACTCAAGTGTCCAAAACGGACAATATTACACATTGGAATCCGGATCGTTACACCTTCAATAAATTTCCAAACGTTTCAAACCAACATGAAGAAAGTTTGGAAATCTGAGAATGTAATAGGCAATCATTTAGAACCTTATTTGTTCTCCTTTGTACTTAGTTTTATGGATGAAAAAAAAAAAAAAAAAAAAAATACTTAACTCTAGCCCTTGATTGTTTTCTAGTTACTTGCCTGTCTTTCAACCTTGGGAACCACACATTCCTTCACATTGTTTAGTTCTTGATTCCTGCTGATCTTGGATGCATATACATGGACTGCCTATTGAAGGAAGAATGGACTGACAAAAAAAGAAGAAGAGGAAGAATGGAAGAAGCAATTAGTTGTATTGCGGCAAATGTAGGTGAAGTTGAAGAAGTTAAAATTGGGGAAAAAAAAGGCATTGCATCAATTGTTATGGGTAAAGCTAACGTTTTGTTAAAGTTGTTTTTCCCTCTCCAACTTGGGTTGATTTCGAGTTTTCAAGGAAAAGAACATTGGCTGGACTTTAGGTATGAGAGATGCCAATTTTTTGTTACTCGTGTGGTAGAATGGGGCATTATAATAAAAGCTATGAGCTGGTTCTTTATGATGAATTTTTTTCTACGAATAATAAGATACTTTATGGCTTGTGGCTAAAAACTTAGGCAAATGCTGCCAGCCCATTCTAGAAAGCTTTTTATGAAGGTAATATGGAAGAACTGATTAGGAAGAGATAATCCCAGAAACTCTTGTGAAAATGAGACAAATTATTGGATTCTAAGGAGAGGATGATTAACCTATATGCAAGATAAGAGAGGAAAAAAAAAGCAACCAAACAAGGAAGATTTGAATGACTCAACACCCACCCCACTAATGGAAGAGGATGATGATTCAGAGCCAACTTCTCCTCTGTGTCTAGAGTTGCTTTCATTGTAGGAAATTGTAAAATATGGGAAAGGCAAACTAAAAAAGAAGAGAGGCGGGGATAGTAAGAAAGGCAAAAGATTTTGCCACTATGATCAGCAAGTTGCTGGCTGTCAAATGTTGGATGTGATCTAACTATTAGAAACTCCAATTCACATGGCTGAAGAACCAAAATATGGGCTTTGGTGGTTAGCCTAAGTAAGTCGTTGAGTTACATATGGATATTTTAAGTTTGAATTGTTGGAATTGTCAAAATTGTCAAGGGTTGGTCAAGGTTCCTCTTTTTTTTTTTTTCCCAATAATTCAACTAGTCCTCAATAATAAGAGAACTTAAGGGATTTCATGGTTTTTGAAAATGGTAATTTTGATGGTGTAAAAATTACTATAAAGTGGCCAGATGATTTAGTTCATCAGAGCAAGGAGGCCACTTGATTGGATTTTGATCTAAATGTTGACTAGAGTCTAGGTTCGGTGTACATCAAAATGGATACATCAAAATGGATATGAAAATATCAAAGAGCATATTGCAACGACGAAAACGTCAAGAGATAATTTGCAATATTCCTAGGAGAGCATAAATAAATGTTTGGATTGACTTTTACTTCTTTAATTTATACTTTACTTAATCAGAGATTAATTCCTATAAAGTTATGAAAAATCCTGAACTCCAAACTCCAAACAAAACAAGAAATGGAAAAAGGCAAAAGGGAAATAAAAACAGGTGTAGGGAAGTTGATGAACCACACTTTGGCGAATAAATCTTTCTTCCGGATAAACCCCTATCCTCTCTCCCTTCCTCTCTCTTCATCACAAAGTCGCGCACCGCCTCTCTTTAGCCCCTCCACGAAGCCCTCCAAAACCACCCCACCGGCGTCCAACCTCTCGCTGCTGCCCACCACCGCCGTCTTCTTCTTCTTCAGCACATCACCGACCTCTCGCAACCGCCGTCGTAGTCGCTTCACCAAACCTCATTGCACAAGTCCGCCACGCACACACCCATATAAAAAAGATGTCCAAGAAAGGAGCTCCGCTCCATAAGGACGTGCCTTGGCGGGCGTCCTCCGGCAAGCCCATCCCCAAGATTCACCACAATTCCGTCCTCCGCGTCTCCCATACGCCTTACTCCAACTACGCCATTTCTCCCCGCTTTTTTCTCCTCTCTCCCTCCTCTGCACACTCTCTTGCCCGACTCTCCATCTCTGATCGTCTGTTTTTTTTTTTTTTTTTGGTGGATTTCTATGTGTTTCCAATCCCACCCATTTTAGGCCACTTTTGTCTTCACCGGCACTAGGAATCAGGGCTTCTTGGAGGGATGTGGGTTCTCCACCTCGTCGTCCACGTTGCTAGAGATTGTGAACCAAGGGGAGAACTCCGGGAGTGCCAAGGTGCTCAGATTGAACTTGTAGTGCCCCTAGCTCTACGTATGAGTTGACCCCACGCCCTCTGAGACGCTCACCCTATTGGCAGTCGAGGTGGCGACAAGGGTGGCTGAGGAGGCAAGAGTGGGGGCCTCATAGTGGTACCTTGTGCCCACTGAAAGCCTAAGTAGCACCGACACTGACACACGATACGCAATACGACACGACGCTACACGACATGCTGACACGTTATTTCTCAAAAAACAAAAAATTTCAACATGTTGGCACAAGTTGTATATTAAATATATACTTTTATATATACATAATAAATTATCAATTTTATAATTATTTCAATCAAATTAATTTTATCTAAATTCACAAATAAATAAATAATTAAAAAAAGCCTAGAATCAATTGGCACTAAAAACATTAATCCACCATCTATTAATATCATTCATTGTTTCAATTTGACAAATTCAACTCTATTATAATAATTCATAAAACTTGGAGAAAAAACAAGCAATCGACATTCCAGACTTGCATGTTAGATATGTAGGGAGAGGGAAAAAAAAACTTAAGGAGTGAATTGTGTATCATGGAAAGTTGGAGTTAGAAGAGAAGAAAAGATTATGTTTTTTTCACATATATGTATTTTGACATCTCATTTATGGAAAATTTTTAAGATTGACTTCGATATTGGAATCACCTGAGTAGCACCGACATGCGACACGGACACGCGATGCGATATGACACGACACGTTGACATGTCATTTATAAAAAATAGAGAATTTTGACACGTTGCGACACTTTATATATTAAATGAATATTTTTATTTTTAATTAATTTGATTCAAATTCATAAATAAATAAATAATTAAAAAACAGCCTATAATAAATTTACACTAATAATATTGATAAATCAATTCATTTGAAATTCGAAAGGTATATTCATAGTTAATGCGAAACCCGATTTTAACTTCAACAAAAGTTATTGATGAAACTAATAATTAATAAAAATTAGAATCAATTTATTTAAATAAATCCATGATTTTCTACGATGACCAAAATTTATCATCATTCAAAATTCAATACTTTTATTTTTTGAAATTATTTTTTAATTTCATTTATTTAATTTTTCGATTAGAAAAAATCCCCAAAATCCACTCCTTCTTCCCTTTGTCCATTTCCCTTCACCCCAAATTTATTTTATTTTTTTCCCTCCCCCACCATTGTCAGCCTGTCACTTCCCCTCCCCCAAAACTCAGAAGTCACGCCGTGGTCCCCTTTCTTTTATTAATTTTTAATTCCCTTATCAAAAACCTTAGCTACCCTCCTTTTCCTCCTCCTTTTACTGCCGCACGACCCCTTTGGCACACGACCACCTTCCTCTATGCACGACCCCCTTTCTCTCCTCTTTCTCTTGATCCTTCTCCTTCTCCTCCCCGTCGCCGATCCATCACAACAGTGGTGGCCCTTGCCACTCTTTCTGGCCATCTCTCACCGTCGCGGTGGTTTATTCGTGGCTTCATCTCGTCGGCGGGAGTTTGCTTTCTCTCTCTTCTTTCTCTCTGTTCGGCTCTTTCTCTAGCCCTCCCTCGTCTCCACCCTCCATCAGTCTTCCGGACACCCGTGTCGAGAAAAGTCGATATTGGAAAATCCGACATGCGTTGACCGCGTGTCCAATCGTGTTCGAACGTGTCAACGTGTCGACACGCTTCGACATGGAAGCACCGACAACATGTCAGTGCTTCATAGGAAATCACGTGTCAGAAACTCGTATATTGAAATTTTGACTTGGGTGTTGGAGAGTATTGAAAAAATTAATCAGGGATTTTTCGACATGAGTTAATTGAGTGTTGAAGAGTGTCGGATATGTGTCGAAATATCGAATACGATACGAGAAAATGCAAATTGAGCACTTGTGCACCTTCCCAGTCATACCGGAGGAGATGGTCGTCGCGGAGGTCGAGGTGGCCGGCTGTTCGTCCACATCGGCGAAGAGAAAGTGTGTTGGGAGATGGAGAGAGAAAGGTGAGAAGAGTCGGGCGAGAGAGCGTGCGGAGGAGGGAAAGAGAGGAGAGAGGAGAGAGAAAGGTGGGGAGAAATTCATCGAGAGAGCGTGCAGTGGGAGGAGAGCGGAGAGAGAAAGGTAGGTAGGGGAAAATTTGCTGACAATGTGGCCATGCTGGACACGTGGCACAATTTGAATTGTCTTTCTTATTTGCGATGTTGGAGCATGAGATACACTCAATATTTTCTCCTCGAGCCCCGACCCTTGCCCCCACCGTGTCCGTAAATATCCCCGCTCAGACAGATCAATCATATCAAACGCACCACAGCACAAACACCTAGCGACTTCTTCTGCCGAAATGGTGATGGCCGACGTTACCGGCGGCGGCTTCGGCTCCGGCTGGAGGGAGGCGAGGTCGCTGGCCGCGCACGCCCTCCTCGGACGGTGGTTCATGGCCTTCGCCGCCCTCCTCATCATGTCGGTGGCCGGGGCCACCTACATCTTCAGCCTCTACTCCGGGGACATCAAGTCCAGCCTCGGCTACGACCAGACCAGCCTCAACCTCCTCGGCTTTTTCAAGGACCTCGGCGCCAACGTGGGCATCGTCTCGGGCCTCGTCAACGAGGTCACCCCGCCCTGGGTCGTCCTCTCCATCGGCGCCGCCATGAACTTCTTCGGCTACTTCATGATCTGGCTCGCCGTCACCGGCCGCTCCGCCCGGCCCCGCCTCTGGCTCATGTGCCTCTACATCTACGTCGGCGCCAACTCCCAGTCGTTCGCCAACACCGGCGCCCTCGTCACCGCCGTCAAGAACTTCCCCGAGAGCCGCGGCGCCATCATCGGGCTGCTCAAGGGCTTCGTCGGCCTAAGCGGCGCCATCCTGGCCCAGCTCTACCACGCCTTCTACGGCGACGACTCCGAGTCCCTCATCCTCCTCATCGCCTGGCTCCCTGCAGCCATCTCCGTCGTCTTCCTGCGCACCATCCGCATCCTTGAGGTGGTCCGGCAGAAGAACGAGCTCAAGGTCTTCTACAAGCTCCTGTATGTCTCGCTCGGCCTCGCCGGGTTCCTCATGGCCGTCATAATACTGCAGAACCAGCTCCGGTTCTCGAGGATTGGGTACGCTGGAAGCGCTGCGGTCGTGCTCCTCCTGCTCTTCCTGCCGATTTTCATCGTCGTCAAGGAAGAGATTGTTCTCTGGAAGAGGAAGAGGGAGATCGTCATGAACAATAACCCTTCCCATCAGCTCAAAGTAGTCGCCGAAACTCCTCCGCCACCACCGCCGCCGCACGCTTCCGAACCTGTGCTGGCGCTGCCTCCGCCGCAGCATACCGGGGCGTGCGGCTGCGGCAATATCCTCCGGCCTCCGGACAGGGGCGAGGACTACACGATCCTGCAGGCCCTCTTCAGCATCGACATGCTGATACTATTCACTGCCACCACGTTCGGCGCTGGCGGGACGCTGACGGCCATTGACAACCTGGCCCAGATCGGGAGCTCGCTCGGGTACCCGTCCCGGAGCACCACCACATTCGTGTCCCTTGTCAGCATTTGGAACTTCCTCGGCCGGGTTGTGTCCGGGTTCGCCTCCGAGATCCTCCTTACCAAGTACAAGTGTCCCCGCCCTCTCCTCCTGACCCTCGTCCTCCTCCTGTCCTGCGTCGGCCACCTCCTAATCGCCTTCGGCGTCCCCAGTTCTCTCTACGCCGCGTCGATCATCATCGGGTTCTGCTTCGGCGCGCAGTGGCCGCTGGTGTTCGCCATCATATCCGAAATCTTCGGGCTCAAGTACTACTCCACGCTGTACAACTTGGGGGCCGCCGCGAGCCCCGTCGGGATCTACATCCTCAACGTGAAGGTGGCGGGCCGGCTCTACGACCGGGAGGCGGAGAGGCAGATGGCGGCCGCGGGGCTGGTGAGGGAAGACGGCCAGGACTTGACGTGCAAGGGCGTCGAGTGCTACAAGACGGCGTTTCTGGTGATCACGGGGGTGACGCTCTTCGGGTGCATGGTGTCCTCAATTCTGGTGCTGAGGACGAGGAAGTTCTACAGGGGCGACGTCTACAGGAAGTTCAGGGAGGCTTCCATCGATTTGACGGGTAGGGGAGATGATTCCAAAGCCGCGGCGGTGGAAGCAGAGGCGGCGGCGGCGAATGGAGATGATCGTGCGGCCATCGCTGCAGCAGCTGGGGACCCGACTGCCGCCGCCGCGGGGGCTGCGCGGCAGGGGAGGGGGACGTGAAAGCTCGCTCCGGGAAACAGAGCATGACAGAGAGATGGTTCGTTTCATTGTAAAACTTCAAGTTGGCCCACTAAAGTGTACCTCGCAAACGATAAATCATAGTTGAAGAAATGATTTGTACTTATATTTATCTCCGAAGATAGAAATTATTGCAGATCCTTTTACATCTCTTTGGCGGGAGGGGGGCTGTTCTCATCATTGTAAAGTTCCTTGCTCTTTAATGGCAAACAAGAAAGAAGAAAAGGTGTCCTGACTCTTGGGTTTCGTTTCAATACAAGAGCAATGACTTTTCCTTTCCAAGAATTTGTATTAAACTTTATATTTATTTTGTATAATCTGAATCTATTTACATGTTATATGAACCTCAAGCTGATTTAGTTATGATAAATTCAATTTAATTTTTGACCATCAATAACATCAAAATGGTAATCAAAATGGTAAACTTGTGATAAAATTATCTCAAATTAATTTTTTGATTGCTAAAAATATTTATATGATAAATTTATCATCTGTCACTCTTTGTTAAATTTGATTGATATCATTGGTACACCCGCGATAAAAAAAAGGTAAAATCATAACTTAGTATATCAATTAACTGTCATGTGTTATCTAACTAAGTAGTTTGATGGTAAAATTTAAAGGAAACTAATATAAGGTAAATTTGTTAAATGTATATCAATTTAGAATTTTACTTTTTGGTAAATTTATTACAGATATACTAAATTGAGGTTTTTCATGATATTAACTCCATTATATATTATCATTGATCTTATTTTACTTAGAATATTTTAGTTGTCACCTTACTTTTTGGTAATTGAATGTAGACAAGTTGAGCTTGCATATACCAAAACCAATATTATTTGAGCTTCAATTAACAAAGAATCAAGAATTCATTACGTAGAGTCAATGGTCGAGTTTGAGTTTTATTAACTTGAGACTCAACTACACTTGTGTTACCTAATGAATGATATCGATACCATGTTTTGCACGTCAGAGGATTTTTTTTCTTTTAAGGTTTCACTCGCGGTGGGAATGGATGAGGTTAGACAAATCTACAATATACCTAACCTCAAAAGGGTGAGATATATTAATCTTGGAAGAGATTTCACTTATCATGACATATAGTAGATGAGAACTACACAGACTCACCGAGTGCCAAATGATCGGGAGAGGCTAGAGGTCGTCGGCCATTCCTCTCGGTTTGTCGTTCCGTCGCCTAACACGATGATCAATATATAAACACGTTTATATCAAACGCATTCTTCCTTCTTCTTTTTTTCGTAATCAACACCTGTTTCTATGGTCCGCGGCACGATAGGACCATCCCGTGTGTGAATTGATTGATCACTCCTCTCATAGCCGCAACGTTAAGGGGTTGCACACACTTTGGAGGGCACGTGAGGTTATCTTGTGCCGATGAACATCGGTGGACCACCTTCGCCACTAGTTGGGAAAGCAAACAACCGAGAGCCGTTTGTTCCAAGAATTTGCGGGATTCGATGTACAAGGACTAGGAGCACCTTCCCAATTCGCCACAAAAGAACAACAGAGGCAAAAAAACTATAGAAGCATAGTTTTGATCAAACCAACTAATATAGGAAAAAGCAACAAGAAAATCTCAAACAATATGTCCATCATGACATATTTACCCGGAACTTTTTTTTTTTTTTTGGTGACATCGAAGACCTCAAACTATACCCTCTATGACACTTTACTCTAAATATTTTCTTGCGACATAAAAAATGCCAAATTTGTACCCATATGGCACATTTAATCTCCGTCAATGTTTCGTTAGATGATGGTTTAGCTATTTCACTTAAGCCACGTGAACGCCATATCAATATTGTTTGCTTTATGAAGTCAATATTGGCAGATTTTTAATAGTTTTCATTGATAGAACTTTGATGAAGGGTATATTAGAATGTACATGCTCGATATTTTTGGTGTCACATAAAAATTTTTAGGGTAAATGTGTCACAATGAGCATAATTTAGGATTTTTGGTGACTTTTGCCCTTAATTGTAACAACATATAGATTAGGAACAAAATCTTTTCAGGGATTAAGTTTGGTGAATTGTTTTTCAACATTTTTTTTTGCCTCGTGTAGTTGCTACTTACGATATTTGTCTATTTAATTAAGGCATGATACCTTTTTTCTCATAAGTTGTATGCTTAAAATAAGCTAGGTAAGACTAATAGAAATAAGATATTTATACTTTGGTAACATTTAAAGAAGAATACATTTTTATAAAGCTCACACAAATTCTAACTATCGAACAAGTACTTTAAAGGCACTGATCGTTTTACATGAAAATCGATTTCTATGCTACACATTGGATAGAACATAAGTTTCTAAAAATCTAAAAGCTATGATATATTGATCATATCTTTGTAACAATTGAAATCTTTCTTGCATAAACAAAAACAAAGCCGCTTATGATGTTAAAAAAGTATGCAGATAAAGCGAAGGTTGAGAAAAGAAAGATAAAAAAATATCAAAGATATATGATTATAATATATGTAAAGTTAATGGGTCATATCATATGCAGTGTAATAAAGTATCATCATTGATCAGTCCATGACTATATGAATCTATTCGTGGAAAAAAAGGGGAAGTGAAAGGTGTGCGTTGATTGAAATGACGTGATTTGAGCGTCCATTTTGGCGTTTTCTAAGATGGCCTCGGTTTATCCTACCTTATCGTCGAGCACAGCCTGACTGGCTTGTCACTTAGATGACAAAGCTTAGATGCGCTTGCGATTATCACCAAATTAGCCGCGCGAGTTGACTTGATGGCCGGTTTTAGGATAAGTCCGACTTGTTGACATCCTTTGGATGGGCGACGTATCAATAAATGTAGTCCATATACAATTTTTTTTTTTTTTTGGTCAGTTAGTCCATATATATTACAGATCATTAATGTGTGAAATGATGCGCACATTGCTATTGAAGTGAAAGCTTGACACCAAAACACGACATAGAAAATTGAAATAAAGATGTGCGCTGCATGCTTTTGAAGCGAAAGGAAAGGTGGACGCGGACATGCATAGTCTATCTGTGTGCTTCTCTTTTAAGCTTAATTCCCTCGGACTATATGGTCTTCAGTTCCTAGAACTTTTAGGGTTTTTCGGCTTTCACTAGGTGGTACTTGATTTTCCTTAAACATGAAGTACTTGGATATTCTGTCCTTTTCGGAGGTGATGATTTTAATTAAATAATCGGATGGACCTAAGTTGGCCCGTCCACCCATGTTGGGCCTAAAAGCCCGGCCCACAAAGTTAGGGCCCATGGATGGAAGGATATGTTGAAGGGGTATGTTTTTGTTTTTGGGGAGACATATAAAAGTGGGGGGGGGGGGAAGGGAAAGAGAACGTACCTTTTGGCAGAATTCACGTACGTCTTTTTCCTTCCCTCTCTTCCTCCAAAACTCTCAAAGAAAAAGGAGAACAGTAAGCAACAAAAGGCGACACCCTTCTTCCTCCAAGGCGAATTGCCGTCACCGGATCAAACAGGACCGTTTTTCTCTTCCTCTAATCGGCGTCGGTGTTTAATCGTGGCTAACAAGGTACGTTCGATTACGTGATGTGCCTTAGGATCGGTGATACATATAGAAATCCCGGGCTCGACTTCCGTGCAAGTTTAGGGGTTCGATTTAGGGTCGAATTCGGTTTTTTGGGATCCGACAAGCCCCTACATTGGTATCAGAGCCTGAGTTTATGTTTCCCGATCCCTTTTCATGTTTCTTCCAACCCCTTTCATGTCTGTGGATGTTTTCTTATTGATTTTCGTGAAAATAAAATCGGCCGACGCCGATCGGGGCAAGAAATCCCGACACCCGAGACTGTTTGTGCATTTTCCGACTTTACGTAAGTCGAAATCGACTTCGATGGCACTTTGGACGAACGGTCTCGTCGAGACGAGCGCGACGAGTGGCGGAACTTCGCCAAAGGCCGCCGGACGCTCCCCCACGCGCAGCCGGAGCGAAGCGGTGTCTTTGGCGCGTGCAACGCACGCGCCGACTTGGAGCAGGCGCAGGCGCGGCCGCTGGCGCGTGCGAGGCACACGCCAGCTGACGTCATCGTGATGTCAGCTGCACGCGTGTCGCACGTGCCGGGTCGGTCCGTCCGATCCGGCCCGACTGGCAACCCGGCCCGACCCGCCGGCCCGACCGGCGACCCGACCCGTCCGACCCGGTTGACCGTTGACTTCTGTTGACGGTTGACGGTTGACCGTTAACTTTGACCGTTGACCGTTGACCGCAAAAAAAAAAAAAAAGAATGTGTTTCTTTTTCGTTATGCCTATGTGGGATATAAGTAATCCATTTTTATTATGCATTTGTTGCATGAATCATGGAAAATTATGTATTTTCCCTTATCTTCATTATGGATTATAAGTGATCCATTTTTAGTTCTGCATTTGTTGTAGGAACTATGATGCGATATGCACGAATACCTGCATTCCCGAGAACGAACGAAGGACGTGCAAGACTTAAAAGGCTGATGATAGAGTTAGCTATGATGGTGATTTAGTATCACATGTGGTCAAGGTCAATCGGATGATACAGGAAATCATCTAGAATGGTTATCTTATACCGGATTTTAAGAAGGTGTCGACCTTCAAGAACACTATTCCACCAAAATGGCAAGCAGTGTTAGATCGGCTATGGGAGGTCAACGTGGTCCCGGGTTATAGGAGGCTGGTAGAAGCTTTTGTGAGAGAATACTATAGGATTGAGTTAACCAAAACTTCAACCCTTAGTATGAGTGCCACATGGCGCAAAATGAATGCGCCTTGGAGGCGGCATGAGAGCTCTCCAAAAGTTTTTCCATGATTGGCAAATGTGCCTTCAGATTTCTTGGATTTTTTGACTGATAGATTAGCAGGGACTTTCCCTATTTATTTCTTAGATTAGTTTAAGATGTTTTGAGTATATATATTTCTTTCTGTGTTGATATTTTTCTATGTATGTATTACTTAGTGTAATGGATATGTTGTATTTTATGAAAGCATTATTCTTTTATTGGATGTAAGATATTATTTGCTTTTTGTTATTGTTGATTGCTGTGGGTAGTTTATAGAAGTTTTTGTAACTTCATAGAATTTAATTTGTATAAGACAATTATATTAATGACAATTTTGAGTTAGGATTTTTGGAGGATGATTGGAAACACGGTGACCTTTTGATTCTCGAAACCTTACTTGAAATTGTTCATTAATATGATGGGTCTCAGTGCAAAGTGGATGCATAAATGATAGGCATTAATTATTTGTGCATATGTCGATGTGTTCGGATCGATGGTTTCAAAGAACTAAGAAAGTAATTGCTGATTTGAACGGCAACAATTGTGAAATATTGAATATGAAGATTCAATATGTGCTGGAAAAGCCAAAAGCACTAGAAGCTTTTGACCATGTTATGGAAGATCTTGATAATGCCGTGCGCCACCTTGAGCTAGTGGAGGACCACCTAACGGCATTTGAGCCAAAAGCAGATATTTGCAATGCTGGTTCTAGCTTAGAAAGGGCTTTGAGCTCTAAGCGCAAGCGTATTGATTCGTTCAGTATGTGGTCCTGCAAAGGATCAAGTCCTCCTTGTAAGAAATCAAGAGTTAACCAACACAAAAGAGGAAAACGTCCTCAAGTGAAGAAAATGTCAAGGATAAGGTGTTACAATTGTGACAACAAGGGTCACTATACTCGCAACTGTCGTGAGCCGAAAAAGGTAAACACCTCTTGTACATTTGAGAACTTTGCTTATGTGTCAAGTTCTGTATTGTTGGCTGAATCCAATCCTTTGTGGACTGTAGATTCATGAGTAACAGACCATGTAGCAAAGGATAGAGGATCCTTCGTGGAATTCCGACGAATACCAACTGGAACTAAGTTGATCTATGTGGGAAATAACTCCAGAGCTGAAGTAAAAGGAATTGGCACTTGCCAACTGAACATGCGTGGTGGACGCACTTTGATCCTACATGATGTAATGTATGCTCCGGAGATTCGTCGGAATCTAGTGTCTGTTTTAGTGTTGGTCAAACTAGGTTTTAATATGAACTTCCATAATGGAGGTGTGGATTTGTTTTTGGAAACAAATTTCTATGGTCGTGGCTATTTTCTGGATGGTTTCATTGTATTGGTTATTGACTATGCTAATGCAAATATTTGTTATTCCCTTATCACGTCTCCTAATTCATATGACAATGATGTGAATGTGTGGCATGCTAGACTTGATCATATTGGCCAACAACGTATGAATAGACTAGCCAAAAAGGGCTTGTTGGGCAATATTGAAAAAGTCGATTTGCCCATATGTGAGCATTGCCTAGCAGGGAAAACAATAAGGAAACCGTTTGGAAAAGGTAAAAGAGCTGAATTTCCTCTGCATTTAATCCATTCGACATCGTGGTCCAATGAATGTGAGAGGAAGGCATGGGGCTGTTTATTTCATCACTTTTATAGATGATTATACTCGATTCGGATATGTCTATTTGATTTATCATAAATCTGAAGCATTAAGTTGTTTCAAAAGGTCTATGGCCTTGGTAGAGAATCAATTAGACAGGAAAATAAAAGCATTAAGATCTGATCAAGGTCGAGAATATTTATCTAATGAGTTCAGAAAATTATGTGATGAAAAAGGAATAGAAAGATAGTTGTCTATTCCATATACTCCTCAACAAAATGGTGTTGTAGAGAGAAGAAACAGAACCCTACTGGAAATGGTTAGGTCCATGATGGCACATGCTAACTTACTTATCACCTTTTGGAGTGATGCATTATTAACAGCTGCTTATGTACTTAACCGGGTGCCTTCCAAATCAGTTACTTCCACTCCATATGAGTTATGGACAGGTAGAAAACCGGACTTAGGTTTTCTTAAGTCATGGGGTTGCGCTGCCTATACCCATGAGCCCTCTCACAAGTTTGGGAATTTGGGTCCCAGAGGAAATAAGAGTATTTTCATAAGATACTCTGAACACTCAAAAGGATATGTGTTCATAGGTGAGCAGGAAAGTGGGAGTGTAACTGAATTTGAATCACGGGATGTCACATTCTTAGAGGATGAGTTTCCTAAGAAGGGCGAAATAGGTGAAGATTACTCCCTATTTGAAACCATGGATCCAGATAATGATATTAGTGGGGTTCGCCCAAGTGGGAGTAATGTGAGAAGTGATGAATTGCATACAACTGATTCTCAATTACAACCACATGATGAGACGACATCATCATTATCTGATCCTAGTGGGAGCATAATGGGAAATGATGTGCTAAGTGTACAATCTCCAATATGGCGAACAAGTCGCAAAAGTATTCCCCGTCGACGTTTTGACATTGAAGGGGAAACTTTTATGATTGCCCCGCAAGATGAGGATAAGCCAAGAAATATACATGAGGCTCTAAGTTGCCCTAGTAAAGAAAAATGGATGGATACAATGGCAGAGGAAATGGAGTCAATGAAGTCAAACCATGTTTGGGAACTGGTTGATCTTCCAAAGGGACGCAAAGCTATTGGGAACAAGTGGGTTTTCAAAATAAAGCGTAAAGCTAATGGCTCAATAGAAAGATATAAAGCTCGCCTTGTGGCGAAAGGTTATAATCAACAGGAAGGAATTGATTATGAGGAAACATTTTCCCCTGTTGTGAGATTCACCTCAATTCGCATTATTCTGGCAATAGTGACAAGTATGGATCTTGAATTACATCAAATGGATGTAAAGACTGCTTTTTCTCAATGGAGAATTAGATGAGGAAATATATATGGAACAACTTGTTGGTTTCATTACGAAAGACCAAGAAGGAAAGGTATGTCGACTTTTGAATCGATATATGGCCTTAAGCAGTCGTCAAGACAGTGGTATATACGTTTTCATAATGCTATGATGGCATATAATTTTACAATGATTGATGAGGATCATTGTGTATATATCAAAAGATCCAAAGATCAATTTGTGATCATATCATTATATGTTCATGATATATTAATTGCCGGAAGCAATATGGAGTTAGTTAATATCATCAAAAGTTGGTTATCTTCCAATTTTGAGATGAAAGATATGGGTGAGGCTGCATACATACTTGGAGTTAAGATTTCAAAAGATCGTTCGAAGAGATTATTATCTCTTTCGCAAGAAACATATATACATAAAGTTCTTAAACGATTTCGTATGCAAGATTGTAAACCCATAGACACTCCTATTGCAAAAGGTGAAGGATTGAGTCATAGACTGTGTCTAAGGACTCCACAAGAGAAGGAACAAATGAAGCATGTTCCTTATGCTAGTGCTGTTGAGAGCTTGATGTACGCTATGTTGTGTACAAGACCTGACATATGCTTTGCAGTTGGAATGGTGAGTAGATACCAATCCAATCCAGGTCAAGCACATTGGAAAGCCGTTAAAAGAATACCGAGGTATCTCGAAGGGAACTGCGATTACAAGCTGAATTACCAAGGAAAGGATCTGCGACTTGAAGGCTATTCGGATGCTTGACCGGGAGGAGATTTAGATGAAAGGAAATCTACTTCTGGATTTGCGTTCTTACTTAACAATGGCGCCATATCTTGGAGCAGTAAGAAGCAAACGTGTATAGCCTTGTCCACGAAGGAAGCTGAGTTCGTGGCATTATTAGTAGCGATACAAGAAGGAGTTTGGCTTAAGAGATTTTTGGATCATTTAGGTGTTATTGAGAAAGCTGCAAATCCATTATGGGTTAATTGTGATAGCCAAGCAGCTATAGCATACATCAAAGATCCAAAGTATCATGGCAAGACCTAACATATAGATACCAAGTATAACTTTGTCAAAGATATGGTTGCACGAAAGGATGTGAACTTACAGTACATATCTACGTATAGAATGGTAGCAGATCCTATGACAAAGCCAATACCTAGAGATGTGTTTTGTGGTCATGTAAAATCTCTAGGATTGCGTAGAGTCTAATGTACTTGGATATTGTAATTTCCCGAGTTGTTCACATTTATGAACTTGTGTTTTTCATCATTAATGCCTATGAATCTTTTGTTTGATCTTTATGCATCTTAATGCTCAGTGCATTATATTAACTTGAGAAAGTATGTCGGACAGATAAGATAGTAGCCCACTCACGCGGGTAATCGCCTTTATTTACAGTGTGATAAATAGAGATGAGACGGTTTTTAAGCTTATTATCTAGGTGAAATCGAGAGCTTAAGCTTAAAATATATATGTCGCCTTAACTAAGTGTTAAGATGAGGACATGATAAGTACTATGTCCGAAAATAAAATACCCCACATATTTTACTTTATCTGTCTAAGATGCCAGATGTAAGTTCTGATAAATTAAGTGAATGAGTAGATACGTGAACTCAAGTTAGACATTGGGTATGTTTGAACTATCATCTGTACTGTATTGAAGGAATAGACATACGCTCCATGGGAAAGGAGTTAATACCGTAATACGTATTTCATACTACGTATGCATGAGACGACCAATAAGAGTGGCAAAAGTTTGATCTCAACTTTTATGCCGTGTGAGACTCTTGAGGGAAATGAGTTCCTCGATTTTAGTCCCCTCAGGACTCTTACTTATTCTCAAGATTTCTATTTAGTGTTTGTTATCTTAGGATGTTGCCAATGGTCATGAGTTGATTCGATCTAATGGGACATTTCTAGAAAAGCAAGCTGAACTGAAATTGAGAGTTTGAAGGAAAGAGGAAGATCGGATTTGGAGAATCACATTGTAATTTTGTATTCACTGGTCGACCAATTATGACTATCTTTGGGATAATCATAATTGTGAATGCAATATATATCATTGTTTAAAAGAGATCAAGAGAGATATAAATGTGATCGATCGATCTAGGGTACTGCATACTAAATCTACTCAGAGTGTGACGCACATTATGAGCTGCTATATATTTCTAACAGATGTATTGCAACGAGCTCTCAAAGTATGCCGGTCGCACGGATTATTACTAGTATGAATGTTGAAAAAAGGTTAAGAGGATCCTGTTCGGCTCACCATGTGCGAGCGGGAGATGATGATTTTAATTAAATAATCGGATGGGCCTAAGTTGGCCCGTCCGCCCATGTTGGGCCTAAAAGCCCGGCCCACAAAGTTAGTGCCCATGGATGGAAGGATATGTTGAAGGGGTATGTTTTTGCTTTTTGGGGGACATATAAAAGGGGGGGGAAGGGAAAGAGAACGTACCTTTTGGCGAATTCACGTACGTCTTTTTCCTTCCCTCTCTTCCTCCAAAACTCTCAAAGAAAAAGGAGAACAGTAAGCAACAAAAGGCGACACCCTTCTTCCTCCAAGGTGAATTGCCGTCACCGGATCAAACAGGACCGTTTTTCTCTTCCTCTAATCGGCGTCGGTGTTTAATCTGTGGCTAACAAAGTACGTTCGATTCTGTGATGTGCCTTAGGATCGGTGATGCATATAGAAATCCCGGGCTCGACTTCCGCGCAAGTTTAGGGGTTCGATTTAGGGTCGAATCCGGTTTTTGGAGATCCGACAAGCCCCTACAGGAGGAATCATTAAAAGTTATATTGATGCAAGAACATAGACGTGTTGAGAACTAGTTTGGTAGCTTCGACTTTATTCTCGATTCAAGTCACTTCAGAAGCCAAACGAGGGTAGTGCTCAACAATTTGAAAACCAGTGTTGAAATTTCTTAGGTTATTTTGATGATTGCAAAACCTGATCGCAGGACAGCTTGAACTTATGCTTGATTCGCCAAATTCTAAATGCATCGATAAGTGTACTTTCCAAATTGTAAAATCACTCCAAGAACAAGTGAAAGAAATAATGATGATAGTCATACGCCAAGATTATGGAGAAAAATGAGGATGGGACGTTTTAAGTTGCATAATCAGAAATATTAAAATCAATAATGAGGTTATTTTTCCAAGGAAAAAAAAAATTAAATAACGTCCGACTTACAAATTCTTAGCCAGAATATATATAAATTTTTGGTTAGAAAGTGGGGATTTGAACTCCTCACCTCCCCCTTCCATATTGAAAGAGTGGTCATTGGAGTGAATCTTAATGTTTAATTCTTAGCTAGAATATGAAAGGTGATTTTCCCAAAACAAAGAGGGAAGTGTTTTTTTTTCTATATATGATTACTCAGTTTTGAACAACTGATGACTCAAACATTTAGAATTAAGTTTACATATATTTAGTGGAACACTAATGTCGTAGTGACTAATTTTCAATGTCTTTGAACTAGATGAAAATTCATAAAATAAACTTAAAGAAACTGATTAACTAAAATTATTCCAATGATGTTCTCTAGTAATTTACTTTCAGTCGAAAAAAAAAAAAATTCTCTCTTACACAATAAAACCCAATATTAATGAAAATTCATAAAAAGACTTAAAAAACTAATTAACTAAAATCATTCCAATAATGTTCTTTGGTATTTTGATTTCGGTCGAAAAATTAAGTATTTTCTCCTGCATGATAATTCCTAATTTTAGTCAAAACTTTTAGGTGTCGTAAATTAAAAATCATTACTTTATTCAAACTTAATTTTCTAAGTGCGGTGTCACAATCTTACCTCTAGTGGTTCAACTAGTGGATTATTAAATTTAGGCTTAATTTGGATTATCCTAAATTCATATCAATTCGCGACTTAAGATTCAAGTTATTAACATGTAAATTATTTTTAATTAGGAGTCGCTGCTAAACTATTTTTGCTGGATCGATTATAAATCCAAACTTAGTATAAAGAGAATTACTTTACTCCTCGAATTGGAGATTAAATGGATTCGAAGATTTGATTATATTAAATTTAGGTACTTTAATATTTTATCATGTCACTTGAATTGATTTTAAATTTATTTTCTAATATGTAAGTTGATCGTGTGGATACCTAGGGATCAAAATAACAATAAATAATCAAAACAATAAAGTAGACGAGGATTCGGCTTCTCCCCCACGCTCGATCATTTTCATGGGGGTCTCTTGCAGCTCTCTCTGTCTCTCTCCTCTCTATTGTGGTCCACACCTGCCCGCGACTGTTCTTGTCTGTACGACATGGTTTGGCGGCGAAATCTTCAAAGGGTGCGTTTGGAATTAGCATTTCTAAGCCACTTTAGGCCTTCAAAGCCCTTTGGGCTAAAAATAAGTGTTTGGTAAACTATTTTCTAAAGGTACTTGGCTGAAAGTTTGTCTTGTGAAGATTGAAAGCCCAAGCCAGGGTGAGGGCTGCCTTGGGCTTTCAGCATGCCGAAAATGCTGAGATGAGGGGAGGAAAATAAATTTTTCTTCCCAAATTATCCTTGTTGTTTTTTCGTTTTTTCGGTTTTGCCCTCTCATCGTCGTCCTCTTCTTCCTTGAGTGGGTACTGTTCATCTTCTTCGCGGATTTAACCTTGCCCGCGCCGGCGCCATGCCCGCATCGGCCATTGTGCCGACAGCTCTTGACCGCGCCAGCACCACCCCCGCTGGTGACCTGCGAGCCCTCTCTGCTCCACCGCCGTTCCGCCGGCCTCGCCAGCCACCATCGTTGCGCCTCCACTAGATCTAAACCTGAGCGAATTGCTGCACCTTTCGAATCGAAGCCCCTGCAGTAGATCGCGAAGCTCGTCCCGCCGATCTCGCTTGACAACCGCGTCACCGCTGACTGTTACTCGCCTCCGCCTGACGCCGTTGTCGCTCAACAGCTCGCGACCTAGCGCCTGAGGCCCTCACTGCTCGACTGCTGTTGTCCTGATCTGGCTGCTTGAGTGCCCCAAAACCTGCAGATCTAAGCTCGCCTTCGCCCGACACCGTTGTCGTCCAGCAGCCCGCGACCCAGCACTTGACTCCGTCACACCGGTCGACGCTTCCACTCGCTATTTGCAGGACCTCCGCCTCAGCAGCTCGCCTCCGTTGCGCCTCTGCCCATCATCCTCCGCTCGGTCGCAGACCCCCGCGCTCCGCTGTGATGCTGGTTTTCCCCCTTCGCCGGAGCCCGACGCCACCGCGCCTTGGCACCATCGCCAGCGAGCGGTTGTCGGCGAGGCCCTCCCGTGACCTCGATGCCCTGGATCTAGGTCGTGGCGAGGTCGCCGGAAGTCGAGGCGGCGTCATGCGACCTCGCCGCCCCAGATTCAGGGTTGCTGTAGGTCACGGCGGCGTCGTGTGACCTTGGGTAGCCTTTGCCGATGGTCTTCGGGGGTCGGCGGGGTTGCTGGAGGTCGCGGCGGCGTTGGGTGACCTCGGGCGGCCCTCCCTAGTCATCTCCGGGGCTGCGTAAGTCGAATTTCAGCTGCCGATGACAAATTTTGATCACCGGTGGCCGCCTACCCTTACTAGTTAAATTTTTTTTTTTATCACAAAAGCCCTTTGTAAATGTAATTCTCCCAAACACCATTTTGCTCAAAAATACTTTACAAAGGATTTTGAAACTATAATTTGCCAAACACAGTTTGTATTTTAAAAAACACTTTTAATTTTTTTAAAGACTTTCCCCAAAAGCTTTTCCAAATGTTGGACGTGCTTTCCTTCAGCGATAGTCTACTGAGCGGTCAAAAGGACGTCGTATCGAGACACAAGCAACCCTTCGCATCTGACCAATCAATGGACTCCAACGAGCAGCCTTCTTCTTTGCCTTTTTGCCGGGCTCCTTTCTCGGGCGACTTACGGAAGCCTTCTTTCTCTCCTGTTTCAATTCTGATCAATAAAATCAAACTCTCGACCATCCCACGATTAATGGGCTCATTTCAACTAATCAAATCAGCTCGGCACTTTAAACCACGGCCAGTCCATTTTGGATGCAATATATGAATAACGCTATATGATGAATGTTCCTAAAATTATATGCTATGCACCTTAATATAGTCTTTTGGTTTATGGTCAGAGTTAATTCCTAATTTTTTATGCAATTAATTCTAAAATCATTAGTTAAAATTTAGTTGTCAACACGGGATGCTTGCCATCATCTCCTATCCCTATCCCAGGTGCTTTGTCTTCGTGTAAGTCCAAAAATTCTAAGATCTATTCAATCATGTCTTTGACATGTAACATAAGATACCAAACTATGCCCAAGTAATTTACACTAAGACATGTGTACTGTTATAGTTAAAAAGCTTGATTACATCTAACAAGGTATCGGCTAAGATGGTAAGAGACTTTACTTTGTGGTCTTGGGTTCAAGTCTTTGTAGAGTTTACTATTATAGGATTAAATCATTTTCTTGAAAAATGACTAAGGTCAAGTTTGCTTATGGGGAAGATGTTAATACTAAGAGGGCTCGACGTGTCAAAACGATGATGACACGTATTACTCTAAGGTAAATTATATTTCATCTCCAGGTCTTTTGGGTGGTTGCAAATTCCCTATTAATGTTCCCATCGTGGCAATGATTTCCCTTATACTCTCAAATTAGTTTCCTCTTACCCCAACATTGACACTAGCCAACTTTCATACCGAAATCTCACTAAATGACCTACTTACAACGATTTATAAGGGCAAAGTCTTCTTTGCCACTTTATACTAATTTTCGTATCTTTAAAATTAGCAATTTCAAAACCCTATAATCTCTATATCGTTTTTTAACGGCCTTCCTAGACCCTCGAACTACTGGGATTATTCTCACCAGGATGAAGAATAAATGACAATAATTGACTATTCATCAATGATAAAAAGAACTCGAAAATTCATGGTTTTGAAATTGGTGATTTCGAAGGTATAAAAATTACTATCAAGTGGTAAGACGGTTTTGCACATAATCCGGAGCAAGTAGGTTAGCTAGACATATAATGGTTTGAAACGCTGGCCAAAGTTTACGTGCGGGACATATTGGAGTGGATTCTCGACGAAAACATTAAATGGAAATTTGCAACAAGCCGTAAAACTGAAAGAGAGAAATATAATTTGCTTATAACAATGTTGCCGGCGAATTGACAACATACTCTCATCGATCGATTTCTTTGAAGTGCTTAATCGGATGAACAAGTTTTAAAATGGGTATCTGAATTGACTTTTACCTCTTTAATATTATGTTTAATGGGATTTGCTAAATCTATATATAAAATAAAAAAGAGAGTAATTCTGAAAAAAAAAAATTATGAAAATTCTCTAACTCCGAAGCTCCCTACAAAACAAGAAATGGAAAAGCAAAGGAAAAAACCGGTTTTGGAGAAGTTGCTGAACCACAAAGCGTTGGCGAATAAAATCATTTTCTCCGGATAAATCCCTATCTTCTCTCCCTCTGTTCATCACAAAGTCGCGCGCCGCCTCTGTTCCGCCTCTCCCCCAAGCGCTCCAAACGCTTCCGTTCTCTCGTCGCCGCCGCCACCACCGTCCATCGCCGCCGTCTTCTTCTTCCTCTTCTTCAGCACATCGCCGACCTCTCACGACCGCCGTCGCAGTCGCTTCACCAAACCTCATTGCACAAGTCCGCCGCGCACGCACGCGCCCATATACGAAAGATGTCGAGGAAAGGAGCTCCGCTCCATAAGGACGTGCCCTGGCGGGCATCCTCCGGCAAGCCCATCCCCAAGATTCACCACAATTCCGTCCTCCGCGTCTCCCAGACGCCTTACTCCAACTACGCCATCTCGGTCATGAAGGTCAGTGAGCCCCCTCCCCCCTCCCCCCTCCCCCTTTCGGTACTACCCTTGTTGCTCGCTCGTCGTGGAGGTGGTTTCCAAGGTTCTGTCAAGTTGAATTTGGAATTCCCGTTCGAGTATCGGATTCACTTGGGGTGTGTGTTGTGGCAGCAGCATCCTGATCCGATCGGGAGTGGATTGGGGATTGGTATATCGGGGTAGCTTTATCTATAGATTGTTTTAATTTGGGATTAGGCGAAATGCGTATTCCGAAGCGAGGTTAGTTGTGTATGTATGATGTGGTGCATTACATGGCCTTAGGGTTTTGTGGACTTGACGGTGGGAGTTTCGTTATTTTTGTCCTTCGACAAGATTGGTATTTATCATCACGCCAGTAGGTAATTTCATGGGAAAATTTAATGAATTGCTACCCCGTCATCCCTGGTCCCACAAAGGCAATTGAAGCTACGATCCAGAAAATTCGCTAGGAGTTGGAAACTAAGTTTGGAGTTGCCTTCTGACCAAAAAAAAAGTTTGGAGTTGCCTGAATTGTATGCAGTTCTGGCTATGAGCAAAATAACCTCTAGCAGTACTCTTGGTAATATTTTCTCTTGAGGTGGTCACTGTGAAGAGTTGATCAGAAACTACTTAAAAAACAAGAGGAGTTAACTCTGTTTTGCATCTCTCTCTCTCGCGACTGAGGAACACTTCCTGAGTTTTCACTGCAACAAACTGTTGAAGATCTGGATAGCGTTGTAATATTCTCCTGGAATATTGTAAAGGAAACGAAAAATATTATATCTTTATCCTGCCTAACATGGAGTTTCTCCATACTTGCTATGTTTTTGTACTTGGACATTCAGATAATTAATTACGGGTACATTGATAATAAACTGTTAGTTATTCAGATTACATTTTCCTTATATGACTTATTGCATTACAGAGTATTCATGCTACTCTTTCATAAGAGGATGCAAGAAAAAAGCTCTTCTCCCATCTGTTTGTATGTTTTTTTTTCCCTTTTTTCCATTTTGTTGTGGACCTGATCTGTCTTTCAGTACCTTTCTGTCAGATGTTGATGTGAGAAAGTCGTTGCTCATTGATGCTCGGCATTGTTTTACTTTATTATGTGCATGACAAGAGTGGTTTGGATATCATTCTTCATTGTGTTTCATGGTATCCTTTGTCTCTTTTCTTGATATCATGCATCATTCTTGTGTCCAAACAGGTCTGGCCAATTAATGTGATCTGAAGTTTATGGAACCTCTTGAAAGGGAGCTGAAATTGCTTGGGAAGGTACTTATGTTTTGCTCTCTCTGAATCTTATCAGTTTGTATTATGATTCTATGTTCTTGAAATATGAATTGATCCTTCTAAGTAGTGGCTGGGGCTTTGGCTGCTGCACTCTAGGCAATTTCATTTGCCATTTCAGTTATTCTGAAATGGGTATTTTTCCCAAAAATTTATAGTGGGTTTTTCTCCTGCTGTGGAAAATCCATGAGCTATATGAAGTTTGGAACTGATAAACTTTGTTAGGGAAGTCTACTTTTTTCAGGCAGATGGTCGGTCATCGGTTCTTTGACAGAGAATTTGATGTTCTGTCAGAAGCGTAAATGCCATCGTGTATATTGTTTTGTGGAATTAAAGTGGCATCTTAATGATGGGTGCTGAAAGCTGGGTTATGTTGTTATATACACAGAAGTACAGGATGCCCTAGATTTTGTGATGGAGAGAGGAGAGAGTAGACATTATGTCATGTTGTGTAGGGCTGGTGGATTTCTTAAGATGATTGGTTGGTTTTCCAAGCATGGTTTTAGAAGTTTTTGATTGAATAGGTTACTTTAGTTGTTTAAATAAGTAGACAGTCTGCTTCTCACATCTCATTTCTTTTAGTAGTAGGGCTGGTCTCTCTTTTTCTGTCTTTCCATTGATGCTTTGAGAACTAGTTGTTGCATTGTTTCCCTCATAGTTGTAGATTTGGCGGTACAATACTAATAGGTAAATTGGTTTCTGTATCTCTGGATGCAGTTCCTGGATTCGGCTGTCAACCTCATGAAAAAGTCGTTCATTGATCGTTAAGTGCTGCTTTTATTTAGTTTAGAAACAAGCATGTGATTGCAAATTAAACCTTTTCTCATTGTGACAGAATTGTAGAGAGTGGACTATGAAGAGGAATTTGTTTTTGTTGTTCTTCTTGTGGATGGACCATTTTGATTGACACCTGAGCTGGTCATTTGAGTAGATATTTTGGTCGTGGAAATAATGTATTGCGTGGTGTTGCATTTACAGTTACAAATTTGTGTGAAGGTCTGATTTTTCTCGATCTTTCTTTAATTAAATGAGAGTTGTCTCCAAGATACGAGTCAATAATAGATATACTGTTGTCAAGTATTTGCAGCTGTCTTAGAGGGCAATAATCCCTTTCTTTTGGCTCTAAGTTGGGGATATCGGTGAAAGAAGTATCGATTGTCACTTCAAGGTAAGATTATTATTACTCCTTGGAGAATCAAATGTAGAATCGCAGGGGCCAGCACTGTTGCGTGACGGAATCGGAAACAGTTTGGTTTTCCAAGTATTTCAAGGAGGACTTACCCATTGGCCAGGTTGGGCTCTGTAAAGCTACTGACATCCTTGATGCTAATACTATCTTTGATGACTGAGGATAAAATGATTATCACGATGAAATTATGTTGAGTGCTTATAGCAACCCAATTCCCTGAGGCTTTGGGGATCCACAACTGCAATGCATCGTTCTCTAGTATGAACAATCATCTCTTGGACCTTATTAATGGTGTGCTGCTGTGGGGCCCTCTTAACTTTTTTCAATGAATCAGACAATATCAAGTTAGAGGATTGTCTGAGATGGCAATCGCTGAGAAAGCTCCCGAGAAGTTCTGCAATTGCCAAATTTCCTTTAGCCAGAACTTGTATCAATTACATTTGCCAATGAAATAGCTCGGGTTAGGGAGCCCATCTATTTAGCTAAATATGTTTTTGTTTTGATCATGTTCTTTCTGTTATGCTTCTGGATCTTTTTTTGCATTCGTGGTGGAGTTTTGATATGCCTACGCGCCAGTTACTCCTGGTGACCTCTTATATTTGAGGGAGCAGTGTGATTTGTGGTTCCTTATTCCGGTTTTAGTGTCAACTTTGTTTTGTGTAAAATCTTCGATGTGTAATTTCTTATGCATCTTGTGGATTAATTCTTCAGGGGGTACAAAGTGTATCATGATGAGAAGGGAAAGGAAGGACAGAGGGCATTTTAAGAGGAAGCGGCTTCAACCTTTTGATAATGATGAACCTGCTCTGAATTGGGTTGATAATTTACTGGATGTTGAGCCTCTGGACCGATTCTGTTATTATCTATCGGAAAAAGAGTATGGACATCAGAAATGTTCAAGGAAGGAAAGAAAGAAAGGGAAAAGACGAAGGAAGAAGAGGAAGGAAAAAAAAAAGAGGAGAAAGAAATGTGAGAGATAGAGGGAAAAGAGGAGAAAACAAAGTAAAAAAGGCGAAAAATAGTGGAAGAAACGCGAGGTGGTTGTATATTCTACGTTTTAGGATCATAAGCCCTCTTATATATATAAAAGAGAGAGAAGGGCTTGTAGATGGTCCTAGTTAACTGTAAAGGCACATTTGTCTGCCAACTATGTTTTTGTTTCGCCTACATTCTTCTGCTATATTACTGGTTATTATTTTGGCTCAGTGATGGAGTTTATAATTGCTGATTACATATAGGAATTGCTAATAACCGCCTTTGCAAATTATGGTAGGGACATGTCTTCAAATATGGCCGTGATAAGCTTGTGTACCTGGGAGCTTTGAGAGTTGTTCCTCATGCCGTTTATAAGCTCCTTGTCTTGAGAGCTGGCGACTATCTACCCTGATCGCGGGCAGATCTTTTGAAGAGCATGTCCTTTTGGCTTAATGTGTTAATCTAGAATATTAATGTGTTATGGTAATATGGGTGGGTTGTGGGTCATTAAATGTACATGGCATGGCAATGAGTCCATAACGAGCTAAATGAATCAATATAGATTGAACTATTTTCAATTCTATCCAAGCCCTAGTAGACTCACTTATTCGACGACCCGATTGCCAATGCAAGCATGGTCTCTCTATAACGAACAAAGTTGTATTCTAAATAAAGCAAGCAACAAGGAAAAGGCAATTCTCAAGATCAACTATTAAAACCCATTGTAAAATCCATCGTAATGCCCATCGGCGATATTTATCAAAGTTAGTAATCCTCAAAACGAAGCATGTCACAGAGCAAACTCAAGATCCACATTCAGTACTTGTAGTCCCCACCGAGTTGAAGGCTTTCCTTGTCACTTCCCTGAGTTCGCTTCCGAGCTCGCCTAGCCTCTAGTGGGGAATGCGGATTGTCTTTTCTAGCCCCGGCCTTCAAGGTTCCCTGCTGTAGCGGCGGACCGAAAAAAGAGGAGATCTTCCATGGCTTCTTGCCCTTGAACTTGTTCATGGCAATAATGGCCTTCTCCTCGCTCTGCCCGCTGGACAAGAACACGATGGTTGGAATGGCAGGAGGCACCTTTCGCTGCAGGACATGGAGGGTCTCCCTAGCAATGTCTTGCGGATCACCCTGGGGGGCTATCCCGAGCATCAATAGGATTCCCTCGAGGTGCACTTTGTGATCATTTAGAGCCGTCAAGCAAGCGGCGAGAACATTCTCGGTTGAATTGGCGAACTCGAGAGTGCGGGGGGTTTTATCAAACAACAGCTTGGGATGCACGAGGGGGACGAGACCGCTCCTCTGGCAGTGAGTAGCGAACCATGCCAGCTCCTTTGCCTCCTTGAGAGGCTCACTTGCGTCGATGATGGGCGCATCACCCCACATGGCAAAGCGAGCCCCTGCTTCGTGGTATTGTGTCGGAATTTCTGAGCATGGCCATCAGGATCATGCCAAGTGACACGGCTGCCTCTAATCGTAATGCCAACAAGTACTTCATTTTCCTTCAGGACATCTACGAAAGGTTTGCCTGCATGTATACCAAGCCTAATTTCAATCATCTTGAGACGTCGTAACAACCGAATTTAGAATGTTCTCGGTAGATGGAGGGCAATATACAGCAAAATTGGCTATGGACACTGACCATCCGCGGTCTTCTGATGGAGAGCTTCCTCAGAAAGTACCACTCCCTTGAGTGCGCGGAGAGCTCCAGGAAAGGTCAAGAGTCCTTCCCGAAAGGCACGCCTGTGATCCTCGTTATCTTCACAACAGGGTAGCTTGACGGTGCTAATCGATTCATCAGCAGCGAGGATACTTCCAGTGGTCCCCAAGTAGGCAGCATTGTCCATGAGCTCATCTACGTAAAGCCCAAAGACACATAGTCCATCACCATCGGCAAGAATATTCATGAGAAAAAACCAAACATTGTCGGACGCCAAAAAAGCAGGGGTATAGTAGCAGATAGAATAGAGAACAGAAGAGAAGGCCAATCCAGATCAGATCAAGCCCTTCTATCAGGATAATCACCATAAAAACAAAACAAAACAAAACAAAGAGAGAGTGCAGGTACAACCCATTTAGCAGTAGTGATAAATCGAGCAAGGAACAGATGAAGCAGAGGGAGCACGAGAGACAGAATGCAGAGATATAAGGACATTTGCAGAGAGGAAGAAGGAATACTGGGGCATTTGGCCTTGGAGGTCGACATTTTGCTCTTCGTCTCCAGCGATATAAGGACCCCGACAACAGGAGGCTTCTTCCGTTCGTTGGGAGAAGTCACAGAACCGGTTGTGTGAGGGAAAAGTGCGTATGGCCTCCATATGAAGAAGAGAGGGGAACCCGTCACTGTCAAATCGTCCTCAGAGCGAGAATCTCATAGGAGTTAATATAACTTGGGATGTCACCGTCGTCGGACATCCAACTCATATTGACTCCACCGGGATAGTTAATTGTTAAATAGAACACGGCACTACCTTTTGGGGGTTCTCAATCTAACATTTTTATTTTATGAATATGAAGGAGACTAGAATGAGGAGAGAGAGGAAGAAGGCAGAAGAAACCAAGTGGGCTCACCCTCCACACGGCATGGCACCTCGTGAGTGGCCGGGACCACGCTGACTTGGCGCTCCGAGACCCACCAATATTTTCTCCTCCTTCCCAACCTGAAGACGTCCTCTCCCAAAAAGCGCTGTCTCCAACGACGGCGGCGCTCCCTCCGACGACGGCCTCTCTCCACTCCACAGCCTCATCCTCTCAACGGCATTCTTTCCACTCTTGTGATCTCTCCCTTCCCGAATCCTGCTCTCTCCTTACGACTGATTGCGCTCGGCTTTTGCCATCCCTCCGGACTCGCGACCGAGAAACAATCACCTCTGCTCTCTCGTCTAATCTTCCATCGACGACTTGTTTCCAAGCTCCGCTCTGCTCAGTGCCGTCTCTCCCGAGAAGCCCTAATTTGCGACGTCAAGCCCGCCTTTCAGGTTCAATTTTTCCTTCTTCACTGGGTTTTTATGTCCACATCTTTGCTTTGAGTGAAGAAGCTTCGCAGTTGTTTGTCGACATTTATTGCTTTGCCACATAGGGGCGGTTCTTGCAGAAAGGCGAAGCGGTCGCTCTATTCTCTTGTCTAATCTTCGATAGCCCGGCTCGGCTCGGCTCGGCTTTGGCTCAAAGCCGTCCCTCTCGAGAACCCTGGCGTATCGCTGTACGCAAGTGGTGAAAATTTTTAATATTGTTTTATTTGTCATTCCAGCAGCGAAAAGGTATGTGGTTCTTCTGTCTCTTTCTAATTAATTGGGGGTGTTAAAAGAAGTTCGGAAAATTTCAATCAAAGGCCTAAAGTAGAACTGTTTTGTCAAAAAAGAGCTTAAAGTGAATATTGTATCAAATAAGGGCTCGAAGTGATTGATTTAGTCTCAAATAAGGTTTCAACTTGAAAGTCAATTAAATCTTATTTGCAGCTAGGGGCATTTTCGTCTAAAAACTTTTTTTCTTTTTCCTTTTTGTTTTTATTTTCTTTCTTTTTTCATCTTGCTCACTTCCTTCTTGACAAATGCATTAGACTCCTCATGCACGAGCTTGCACAGATGCAAAACAATTTGAACACTTTAGGAAAAGAAGAAAACAAAAAGATATTCAAGAAGTTATGCAGTTTTGCAAAACTGCAAATTGCATGCTTCAGTTTTGCAGTCTCCCCATTAGCAAACTTCAAAGTGCATGCTCTACATTATGCAATTTTGCATCCTCACCTAAGAACTCATCGAATTTCAAAGCATAAGCCGGTTTTTAAGTTATTCACCACCGCTCACCTTCTCTGATAACAATAATGAACTTGAGAATCAAGAAATATCCATAAGTGAGTTTTGTTTTCATTCTATTTGCTTGTAAAAATTATTATGGCAATTAAAGTAATAGTTTCATGCTCTCCCCACCGATGAAATTGCTTATGCCACGATAACTTTCACTTGTAGCTTCTTGGGAATGTTTTATTGCGTCCAGGTTGGATTATTCATAACATTCATAGACGCAACTTACATTGAGGTGGAATATATGGCTTCTTGAGAGGGTCCAATTGTGTCGTGCATGCTGGTTATTATCAAAGGCTACTGAATCATTCTGACCCATGATTAAAGATACTTGCCTTTGGTGGCGATTCGAATTAGACAGCACTCAATCTAAAAAAGGAATGACTCTGGTCTACACATGTTCAAACAAAGTTGCCTCTCTAATTCTGAAATATTATCTACATAGATTTGAGAGAAAATAACAAAATGAAAAAAGTGCAAAATTGCTCAAAAATTCCCAAAACCACGTATTTCACTGAACAAATCAATGCACATGAATATCACAGAGATTCCTCAAAAACCTCTAATAAATTTGGCTTAGGCACTTCAATATGGCTTCTCCTCGCTAAGATCGATCATAGCCTGCGTGAGTACCGATTTGAATTCAAGCATCGACGACAACAAGGGCAGCAAGCTAATGGCTTATACTTCATCATGCTTCATGCTTGACCACGACCACAAGATGTAGGGATCGAATCGAGCTGAGCGTTCCATCTTGGTCCACCCGTGCTTGATTGAGGGCTTTGACCTCCATCTTTCAACAAAGGCACTGGAATTGCTCTTGAGGGCAATGACAAATGAGGTCGAGGGCATTGATGGCTAATTCGGCAAGGAAGATAGAAATGGACTTTGGAGAATGCGATCTAAAGAGCGAAAAAGGTGAAGACACGATGATGATGATGAAGAAAAGAAAGAGAAGGAGAAAATAAATTAAAAAAAGAAGGAAAAAAAAATCTTTAGACGAAAATACCCCTAGATGCAAATAAGATTTGGTTGGCTTTTAAGTTGAGGCCCTTATTTGAAACTAAGTTGATCACTTTAGGTCCTTGTTTGCGACAATATCCATTTTGGATCATTTTTTGAGAAAACGGTTTCACTTTAAACTCTTAATTGAAATTTTCCCAAAGAAGTTTGAGGGGCCTCCTCCGCAAAATTTCTTGCACACATGGGAAAACAAATGAACCAATTGCTGCCATCTCCATACCCTATGTATCCTCTGAAATGTGGCTTCTGTTTCTTCAACGCTTAGAGTATGTACTGATTGCGCTTGCAGGTGAGAATTTTAGCGAGAATTCTCTGCTGAGACAAGTATCTAGTCTTCTCAGAAGATTGCTAGCTATTGAATCGGGGAAATTTCAGGACGACTTTTTGATGGTAAGTATTCTCTTCAGTTTAACATGCCCTGAAGTCGAGGCTTTGTTGCTTTCCTTCGGTAAGTATTCTGTTAGTTTAACATGCCCTGAAGTTGAGGTTTCCTTTTTTCCTTTTTAAATTCCGTTTTCCATGTTTGTTGCTGAATAATTTTGTTCTTCACTTTCTCGCCTAGATTCTTCTCCAATTTGCTCTTCTTCCAGGAGTACAATGAT
Organism: Eucalyptus erythrocorys; assembly: GCA_014182555.1. NCBI lineage: Eukaryota > Viridiplantae > Streptophyta > Magnoliopsida > Myrtales > Myrtaceae > Eucalyptus > Eucalyptus erythrocorys. Next base: position 22,414,805 of record CM024597.1, read on the forward strand.
ACGTCGCTGATTACTTACCTGGCCATGCTCACCAATCGCTCAAGGTATGAACAAACTTTTCAATTATTTACTTTTGACTTATTTTGACTATGCTCAGGAGTCATGATTTGGGATGAAAATATTGCTTTGGACCATCTGCTGGGTGATAAGGCTTGGAGGATTGTGTATATAAATCAAGCCACACCTGTCATGTGCCTGAAAGCTTATCCAATGATGCAAGTTATTAGCTGAATCTGGAAGAATATATACTATAAGTTGAAATTTTCATCAGGAACAATTTGACTCAGATGACATCTCCCTAGTATTTGACCTTTTGTGCAATCTACTTGTTAGGAATTGCTCCTAGCAGATATGGTGTTGGAAAACCCTCTCCAATATTGATAGCCTTGAGCAACACGTTGCATTTGTTCTTTCACAAGATTTCAAGTTAGTCTGTCCATAGGAAGCCTTGGAACATGATAGACCTTGGGTACGGGTCGGCTAAGCTTTGGGGAAAGTAGCAAAGTCGACAGCTTTCTTTTGTGAAATATGCTTAATTTTGGTTTGGGCGTTTTATAACTTAGAAGTTTCTAAGGTGCACAGATAAATGGATAATGACTGGATTGATATTAAATTGTCAATGCGTGGGTTTGCTCTTGACGTTGCGAGGCTTCATTTCAGAAACCCAGATAATACTTCTCCTCTTTGCAGCACAAAGAACGGGCTAATTGCCAAATTCAACAACGCTTATGACAGACACTGTAGTAGGGGAGGAAGGACCCCCTTTGTTTGGAAGATTCCTTCTTTCTATCATACCACTTTCAATTGATTATGGTTCTGCATCTCTCCTGGCATTACGCTTGATTTGTGGCCTACTGTCAAAGTCTAGGCTTGTGCATGACGCAAGCGATCATGGCCGACGCATATCAAGCAAGTTTCCTTACTGAGGCCCATACCACATAGAAGATGGGATCACGGACATGAAATCAAAATCTAATAGAAAGCTTTATACATTCGCATTTTACTGCGGTTCTCTCGCTATTTGCTTGGGATGTTCCCACCCTCCTGGGCATTTCGTAGTTCCTGGGGCTAACGATAGTGAAGTAGGGAACCTTGCTGCAAGATTTTCATATTTTACAGGCTTGTTTTGACCTTTTGGTGTTGCCTTGAGATGATGGTCCTGGTATAGCTTTTGGCATCTTGTAGTGATTATATATATTTAACTTTATGGATTTTGAGCATTGTTGGCGAACTTGGATACTTGGGCTTGCGTAAGGCTCCTACGTTCGCTTCTGTTTTCCGTCTCTTTTATCCAATAACTTTGGTAACGTGCTACGATGAAGGGGCAAATTCTTGTAAGCCTTCGAGGATGTCGAGTGGCTGGTATTTGTATATAAAATCTAAACAGTGTGATTCGTACAAATCAACAAATGTGGACAAACTTCATTTTCGTTTTATTCCAGCTCTCATTGGGAGTATTTTACGACATTCAGCATATAACAACAAACTTGGAAGTTCTTGCCCATTCGCTTTGACCACTCCCAAATGTGGAATCAATGATAGAAGAAAACAAATTGGCAAAGTACAATTTCTTGTCGAGTTGCTCTGGAAAAAGCTCTCTTTAAATTTTCATACAGACAGTTCAGTTTTGGAGACAATGTGAGGTACTAGACAGTCGTTGACACAGTTGCTGACCATTAAAGAAACAACCTATGAACTTCCAAAAAAGCTAAAGGGGAAGTCCATAGACGAGGAGAATCCATGCGTACCCGTAAGGCATCCGTAACTTGACGCCCCTGCAGCCCTTCCTTCTGCGCAGACCACCTATTCTCCGTGCTCTTCTTCTTCGAGAAATTCAGCAAACCACTGACAAATCTACCAATGAAGTAGTTCGTGTCATTGCTGGGTCCCGCCCGGACATTATATTCCTACATAACGCACAACATACGCAGCGTTTCAGCTCCCACTCATGTTCCCTTACCACCCACAATATGCGCATCTCAGCTTCCAACAACACAGAAAAACCATAAACAGCTTGTAACCCTCCCGTCGCAAAAACTCAAATCACCTAAATTGACTGACTAAACAATCCGAAAACGAGCAACAAACACATCCAACCGCAAAACCACAACATAACACACTCAATCTGGCGAGGGGAATGGAAAAGAGAGAGGGAGAGAGGGCCAAACCCTAATCAAGCGAGTGAGCGTGGTGCCGCACTCGTAGCACTTGGCTCCGGACTCCGCCATTGCCTTGCCGCAGGTGGAGCAGAGCGTCATGTGCTTGCAGTTGCTGCCATAGAGATCTGCCGCCGCCCCGCAGCCACCGCACGTCGGCTTCAACACCAGATCCGTTTTCCGTCGCGGATCAGTGTGCCGGCAATGTAGATGGGGATGTGCTTTTCCCCGACCTTTTTCTTGCTCGATTTCAGGGGATGTGAAGCCAAGGCCCTAATACGGATCGCACACTCATTGGGCGTGAGACTCTCGAGCACATCCGAGTACTGTTTGGCCAAAGTCTGGAGCTTATCCTGCAAAACCCCAAACCAAGTCTGCACCTATGCTTAACCCCAAAACACCAAATTGTCACGAGTTGTACCACAAACATAAACACAGTCATCCAGTGAATCACATATCAAGTAAAAAAGAAAAAAAAGCCTCTTTCCCCGCATAGACAACTGTCTCGGAGAAGCTTTGTAATGGATAGACGAAAGTCCCCCATCTTTCACAAAACTAAAGTAATCCCACGAAAGGAAAGAAAAAAGGCGAAATTTTACTGACCTTGAGAGCAATGACGAGGCCAGCTCGATCCTCGTTGTTGAGAGCTATGCCAAAATGAGAAAGCAATCACATGATAAGCTTGAAACAAGAAGGTAAGTTCAGTGAAACCAAAATCTTGCAAATCAGCAAGTTATGAGCAGTGAGATCGGTCATGTTGAAGTTCTCATTCGCGTTGCTCAAGGTGGCAACTGAATTGGGGAGTGAGACGGGAGGAGGAGCTCTTGGTCAGAGGCGGCAGAGGCGTAGGCGGCGATATCTGGATCGCTTCCATGTTCTGAGCCTACTGTCCCATGTTCCCACCCACCAGAGCGCATCTCAAGCTTCCTCCACCATCGATGACCAACACTCTTCCTTCACCTCTAGTTTCGAGTAGCTCCCGAACCAGGACATTGTCCTTGAATACCTTGAGAGTGACAACAGGACCCGAGAGCATTTTTCTCTAGCCCCATATCCGGAATATTGGATGCCACGTGAGCAGGTCGCTGCTTGCCACGACACAGGCATTTGAGACTTTGGCTGTTCCCAGGGAAGCCATTGTGTTATCCTGCAATGTTGGTTGGTTAGTTCTTGGCAATCAAGAAAAACACCGACGATCCGAATATATTTTTCACTAATCCCCTGAGAAAGCCAATAATCGAGAAAAACACAGACGATCCAAATATAATTTTCACAGAATCCCCTCAGCAGAAAACCGATAAGATATGGACCTATGGTTGAGCAGTTGCATCCCTCTTTATTGCACCAGTAATATATCCATTACTAGACTGCTTACTTCATACATCAATCTAAAGGAATACCATAATGATGCAATCGTGACCTCAAACAAAGCGACTTGTGTATATTCGCACATTTTGCAGACTAATGCATTGGTGGTTCTGTTTCCTGAAGGAGATGAAGAAAATAGCTAGTGCACACCTTAGCTCATGCCATCAGATTTGCATAAAAGTTGCAGCCGCAACAAATGCTGCAATAAGCATCAGCTGCAACAAACACTAGTACATTTGTCCCAGTGACGTTGTTTTTGATTATTACATCCATATTGTACCGCACGAGTCAAATAAATTTCAGAGCCGCAACTCTATGAATTGCTCCTTCACTCATATTTTGCTAGCAACAAGCATCACGTGACACCATTTAAACCATTTCAAAATGATTTAAAGATCAGTTTTAACATTGTCAAGGGATTATTCGTTTGACCTAAGCTTTTAGGGGATGATTTCGCCCCAAAACCACTGAACTAGTTCAGTACTACCATCAAACCTGTTTCATCGATCATTGCATCCTTTTCTGTAAATCTCACATCATTTGCCACGTGATAGGTTATGTTGATATATTGAACACTTGAGAACGCAACAGCTAATTCCATATGATCTCTGAAGCATTTGTTAGAATTTTCAAGCATCACTTTTTCAGTAACATGAGTTTCTGCACAGCCACTACTCACAATACTCCACATTTGTTAATGAGACTTATCAAATCCAAGTTTTGGAAAGTAGCAATCGGGTAGTTAGCTAACATCAATAGAACATAATGAAGGAACTACAAAGTGGTCAACGTTCAAACTGTAATCCCTCGCCATTTGTGCGATGAGCTTTATCAGATGCTGCTGCAGACTCATCACCACCAGATAATCCTAAGGCATCCGAATCTCTGTACATCATGAGCCCCCAAAGATCTAAACTCTTACTGGAATCATAGTTATGCTAGCTTTGCTAGAATTTCCAAATCCAATATCTTGACGTCAAGATTGTCCAGTTTCAGGATACCATCCTCGCCATCCAGCATCAACCCCCATCAATTTGCCATTGCGACCACGAAAAATAAAGCAACGTAAAAAATCCAACTACGATGCATGTTAACATCAGCTTTCTGAATAAAAAGTATGCAAATCAAACCTTCCCGAAACTAGTTATCTAAATTTGTAGATGATGCCTACAATTTTGTTCAACCATAAAACCAGAGAACCACAAGTCGATGAACTGCGCTTGCTCATCGAGCTTTCCAAAAGGAATGATTTAATGACTATTGGAGTAATTACATGAGGGGAATGACAAACAAAACAATATTAAAAATTTTCGCCCTATTGCGTACAGCGATATGCCAGGCTTCTCGGGAGGGATGGCTTTGAGCCGAGCTGAGATCGAGGATTAGATGAGAAAGCAGACCGATTGCTTCGCCGTTCTGCAAGATCCACCCCTACACAGCAAAACAAGAAATGTTGACAATCTCATCGCCCAAAATAAAGATGCGGCCATAAAAACCAAGTTAAAAAAAAAAAAAAAAAAAAAAAAAAAGAACCTGAAAGGCAGGGCTTGTCGTCGCAGATCAGGGATTCACGGGAGAGACGGCATCGAGCAGAGCGGAGCGTGGAAGTGAGTCGCCGATGGAAGATTAGACGAGAGAGCAGAGCGATTGCTTCTCAGTCGCGAGTACGGAGGCACAGAGAAAGCCGAGCGTAATCGGCTGTCAGGAGAGAGCGCGATTTGAGAAGAGAGAGGTAACGAGAGTGAGCGGAGAGAATGCCGTCGGGAGGAAGAGGCCGTGGAGTGGAGAGGGAGAGGCCGTCGTCGGGAGGGAGCGCGGCCGTCGTTGGAGAGAGCTATTTGGGAGAGAACGTCGTTAGATCGGGAAAGAGCAGAGAGAGTGAGGAGCGCTGAGTAAAGATAGGGAGAAGAGGACCTCTCGCGCGCTGGGTTTGAAATTTGTATATATATTTACAAAAATATAATTATTTTATAATTTGTTGACCAAATATTTGTAGTTATTGGACATTATTAACTAATTTTGTCTCTTGGTGCATAATAGAATTAAACCCCTACTTTTCTTGTCATTCTAATAAATTAAAACAGAATAAATAAATGTAGAGGACAAAGAGAATTGATTAGGGACGTCCATAAGAGCCAACGGCTCGTTTTAGAGTATAATTAAGTCTCTCCTTAGCCATTTCTATAATTTAGTTATGTTGATGTTGAAAAAAGACGAATTAAGTGATTAATATTTTAACTCCCGTGAAGGGTAGAACTTTTAACGCGATGTCTAATTTTTCCACCTGTTTCCAATGTCTACAAGCCTTAAAAGGACCACACCGTAACCTTTAAAGAAATTAAGTTTTTTAACTAACGGGTATTGTCTATTCACTTTGTCTTATAGTTTTCAATTATCTCCTACAAAATAATTTGTAATATTAGTCAAAACTTTTATGTAACATAAATAAAAAAAAATCGTTGATTTATTCAAACTTAATTTTTTAGGTGAGGTGTTGCGACCTTAACCAATGGATTATTAAATCTTGATTTAACTTAAGCTCTCTCAAATCCATATCAATTTACAATTTAAGGTTTGAATTATTGACATGAAAATTATTTAGGAGTTGATGCTAACCTATTTTGGGAGGGTCGATCATGAACTAAGTAAAGTATCAGGAAAAATACCTTATTCATCTAACTGGAGATTAAATGGATTCGGAGACTTGACTATATTAGATTTCTTTAATACTCTTTCGGTGCTTTTCTTTTTTATTTTCAAAAATACTTTATTATGTAACTTGAATTGATTTCAATCTGTCCTCTAATATGCAAGGTGTTTGTGCCGGTGTGCAGATATTAAAAATAATAATGAATAATCAAAACAATAAAATAAACGGGGATTCCGCTTCTCCCCAACGGTCGCGTGGAGACGACGCTCGATCATTTTCGCGGGGGTTTCTTGCAGCTCTCTCTGTCTCTCTCCTCTCTCTATCTATCGTGCTCCGCAGTCCGCACCTGCCGCGAGTCTTCTTCTTGTCTGCACGTCATCTTGTGGCGGCGAAATCTTCCAAGCGGGCGTGCTCTCCTTCGGCGAAAGTTCACTGAGTAGTCGAAAGGAAATCAAAATGAGCCGCAAGCACCCCTTTTGCCCCTGACCAATCAATGGTCTTCTTCGATCCAAAAAAAGTACGAAATAAAAAAATCAATGGTCTTCAACGTGCAACCTTCTTCTTTGCCGCCTTCTTTCCGAGCTCTTATTTCTCGTGCGACTTGCAGAAGCCTCCTTTCTCTCTTCTATTCCAATTTTGATCAATAATGGGCTCATTTCAATTAAATCACATAAGCTTGGAACTTTAAACCACTGCTGGTCCAAATTCGCTGCAATTTATGAATTAAGCTATATGATGAATGTTCCTAAAACTACATGCTATGGACTTCAACGTATTCTTTTTGGTTAGGAGCCATAGTCAATCCCTAATTTTCTATACAATTATTTTCAAAATAACTATCCAAAATTTATCTGTCAACATGGGGTGCTTGCCATCTTATTTCCCTATCCAAGATGCTTTGTGTTCATGTAATTCGATGATCTATTTAATCATGTATTTGACATATCATAGAAGATGCCAAACTATGCCCAAGTAATTCACATTGAGACATGCTTACTATTACAGTTAAAAAGCTCAATTACATCTAACAAGGTATTGGTTAAGATGGCAATAGACTTTACTTTGTGGTCTTGGGTTCAAGTCCTTTGGGAGTTTACTATTATATGATAAAACCATTTTCCTAAAGAATGACTAAGGTTTAGTTTGTTTACGGGGAAGGTGCACTTAATAGTTAATACTAAAAGGGTTCAATGTGTCAAAATAGTGATGATACGTAAATACTCTAAGGTAAATTATATTTTGTCCCTTAGATTTTTTGGGTTGTTTCAAGTTGCCCCCTTAATATTTATATCGCTGTAATGATTTCCTTGATACTCTCAAATTATTTTCCTCTTAACCCCATCGTTGATGCTAGCCAACTTTTATACCAACATCTGACTAGACAATTTACCTACAACGATTTATATGGGCAAAGTCCTCTCTGCCACTTTATAGTAATTTTAGTATCTTCAAAGTTACCAATTTCAAAACCCTCAAATTTCTGTATCGTTTTTTAATAGCTTTCCTAAACCCTTGAACTACCTGTAGGATGAAGAATAAATGACAATAATTGACTATTCATCAATAATAAAAAGAACTCGAGAGAACTCATGGTTTTGAAATTGGTGATTTCGAAGGTGTAAAGTATAGATTTTTTTTGGTCGAAAACTGCGGTCCATTGTATTTATATTAGCTAAAGGTGCCACTATAGGGCAGAATGTTAGCACAAAGCAAATCCAACAGGGGTGGGGGAGGAGAAAAGGCCCAATCCAAGGGCAGATTTCGGTACCCATGGGCCTTGGCAGCCCAGTCAGCAGCTTGGTTTGCCTCTCTCCCGCAATACACGACGTTTAACCTAGAGAAACAGGGGAGAAGCGCCGCAGCTTCGGAGATGAGAGAACGAGCTTCCCATGGCGCCGAACCTGGATTCTGCACGGCAACGACGAGCACCCAGCAGTCGGATTCCACTGTAAGTTGTTTCCTTTCCATTTTTTTGTGCAGTAGGTTTTGTAGAGTGAAAGTAAGGGCCTCAGCTTCTGTCTACAGTGCCGAATATGCTGGAATTGTGCTTGTAAATCCAGCAATGAGTCGGCCAGAGTGATCACGCCAAATAGACGCCACTGATGCGGGGCAAGTAGGCCACCTGGTCGGGTTTTGGTCTAAAAGCTGGCTAGAGTCTACGTTCGGGGCATATTAAAGTGGGTTATGGACGAAAACGTTGAATGGTAATATGCAACAATCCGTATAGCTTGAAGAGGGAAATGTAATTCGTTCAGAATAACATCATCGGTAGATTGAGAATATATTATGATCGACTGATTTCCTTGAAGTGCACGTATGGATTGACTCCTACTTTTTTAATGTTATATTTAATGGGACTTGCTAAATCTATATAAAAAATGGTTAATACTCTAAAAAATAAACTAATTTTTAGACTATCAAAAATCACAAATCGATATACTTTTGATAAATTTACTCTAAATTGGTATACTTGTGATAAATTTACCATTTACTAGTTTCCTTTAAATTTTATTGTAAAATTACGGAGTTGGATAACACGTGATGGTAAACTCATATACCGGTTTGGGATTTTAATTTTGTCATAATTGTACCATTTTTATGGTTTTCTGTGGTTTCATTCCATTTTCTCAAAAGACATTTGTTATAAATATATCAATTTAGAGTTTTCCGCGGTCGAACAAATTTGTTTGAAGTAAATTTGTTATAACTGTACTAATTTCTGGTTTTTTGTTGTCATTTGGAGTAAATTTATCACGAGTATAATAATTTAAAGTTTTTTGTGATTAAAAAATTATTTTGGGATAAATTTTATCATAAGTTTACGAGTTCGGAGATTTTAGGGTTTAATCCTGTATAAAACAAAAGAGAGTAATTCCGAAAGAAAATATGAAAAATCTTAAGGTCTGAAACTCCAAACAAAGCCAGAAATGGAAATGCAAAGGAAAAAAACCAGTACTACAGAGAAGTTGCTGAGCCACATGGCTTGGTGCATAAAATCTTTTTTCTTGATAAACCCCCATCCTCTCTCCCTCTCTGCTCATCACAAAGTCGCGCCGCCTCTGTTCCGCCTCTCCACCAGGCGCTCCAAAACCACCCACCAGCTTCAGCTCTCGAGTCATCGCCGCCACCACCCATTAGCGCCATGTCTCCTTCAGCACATTGCTGCCCTCTCACGGCCACCGTCGTAGTCTCATTACCCAAGTTGGTGCTCGCACACACCATATACAGAGAGTACCTTTCGGTACTACCTGTGTCACTCGCTTGTCTTGAAGTGGCTTTGAAGGTTCTGTCGAGTTGGCATTGGAATTCCCGTTCGAGTGTCGGATTCATTTGGGGTGTGTGTTCTGGCAGCGTCCTGATCCAATCGGGAGTGGATTGGGGATTGGATTGGTGGTCAAAGCTGCGAGGACGGATCGTATCAATGTTAAGAGTTTTCCTCTAAAGTGGATTAAATTAATTGACATTGTTATTTACCGTTTAACGTTTATCGTTTTACGGGGTTTGGTCTAAGGTGAAATAAAAGGTTTCTTAATTAGTCTAATATGGGACTGGCTAGTGTGGGCCGAGTTGAGCGTGGCCCGTAATGAGAGGGACTGGCTGGAAACTCTATAAATAGTGCTCAAGTCTCTCCTCTAACCCTAATGTGGCATCCCTGAATTTTTATTAATAACCCTTGAGATATAGGTAGGTGAAGATAATTTTGTGAATTTTTAATTGGCAATGAAAATTGCCCATGACTCGTACCAAGGCTCGACCATGAGCTTGTAAGGAAATATATATTATGAACACAAGACTTTGGCTATGTGATTTGAGTTTGTACATGTTATAAGTTAATTTAAATTCTTGATTTAATCTAATCAAGAAATTATTATTATTAATTAATAAAAAAATTTATTTAATTTAGAATTTGGGCCGACTTTGAGTGGGCCTGCGACGGGCCAAGTGGGCCGGCCACAAGCCCACAAGGTCGCCGGCCCATAACCCAAAACTATGGGCAGCCGACGCAAGACAAAAAAAAAAGGGGAGGGAAGACCGGTTTACATGCAATTTTTGCATGTAAACCAAGTGTTAAAGAGTCATCATTAGCAATGATGACTTAGAGAGGAAATAAAATGAAGAGCAATCGGTTTTGGAGGGCATGGGTCGACAGAAAGGAGAGAGAGAGTGAGAGAAAGAGAGAAGGAAGAAGAGAAGGAGGAGAGGAGAGAAGAGAGCCAACCGTGTTTCTCCGCCGTGTTCGCCCACCCCATTTGCTCGATTTTCTTAGTCTAAGGCAAGTGATTAATTCCCTCATCTACTCTTGCATGTCTTGGTGTGGATCTAGTGTGGTTTTTTGGTAGAAATCGTGGATGATATGAGCTGGAAGTAAGATTTTTGGACTGGGTTACTTGCTGGTGATTTCGGTTTTGTGTGAATCTGCATGCGCCAGAAACTTGTATGGATTTGCATGTGGTTTTGGAGTGAGAATTTCATCTCGATTTCTTCATGAGATTTAAAGAGAACATTCTGAATTTTAACATACTAAAAATTGAGAGAAAAAGGACAAGATTTGAGGGGTGAACTCTATTTTCTAAGAAAATGTTCAGATCTGGTGATGCATGTTGAGTCCGAGTGATTCTGGTTGCTATATCTAAAATTCTATTGAGAATATTGTTTCAATGTCTTCATGAAAACTGTAAAGGACATGAAGAGGAATAACATATCCAAAATTGAGACCAAATGAACAAGAATAGCCTAGGGAAAGGTCGATTTTTCTGAGAACGTGAGTACCGGGTGAACTGTACTGGACATCAGTAGCTTCAACAGCTTATAAGAGGGTTTTACTTTGGGTTTTTCACTTCGATGTCTAAATAAAAGTTGGAGAGAATCCTTTAAACAAGAACATATCAAAAATTTAGAGAAAAAGAAGCAAAATAGGTTGGTCATACGTACTGCTTTCGGAGGAGGGATGCGCTGGTAACGTTGTTTTATGGGCAGAAGTTCTTTTTTTTTTATATTAAATTTTCTATAATGAAATTGGTCTAAGTGTCTTCATGTGAAATTTATATTAGCGTCTTGTTGATCATATGGTGAAGTTTTATAAATTTTGAAGGCCAATTAGTTGATTAATTTTAAGGAAATGTGAATGTTAACATTTGGGCGTCGACTGAAATGCAGTAATGTTGGAACAGTGACTTACAAATGTTACACTTAATTAATTAAAATGAATCTGACCTGGATGTCTTAATGAAGAACATACCTTAGCATATTGGCTATCACGTGGTAAATTCTTGTAATTTTTGAAGCTCGTTTAATATTTAATTTTAAATAAATTGAAAAACAGTGCAAACCGTGTATACAAAGGTTAGCTGCTTGATTTATTAATTTCTATTTTTTTATGTAATGACTATTTGGACTTGAATCCTTCTTGAATGTTGTACCTCTATGTCTTGTCTATACTGTGGTTGAATTTTATAATTTATAGAGACCATCTAGTTATTTAAATGAGGAAAATGCCGAATTGATACAAGCTGAGAAATCTGGAATTGTCCTTTGTATATATATATATATATAAAATTAAATAATTACTTTTTCACATGATGATTTCTAAGACTTTAAATCTTTTATGGGAAATAAATTATCATGTTTTGACTAGCTCTTATGCAAATCAGCAAATTTTGAAGATTAATTGAGTACTTGATTTTAAGCATTTTCCTGTATGAGAAAATTAAAATAATGTGAATTTAGAAAGTTGATATGACTCTTAAGTGTTTTATCATAGTACATACATAATGATTTTTTTTTTTTATATATCATGAATGATATTGGATGTGTGCATCAAGTTGTATGCCATGTATGATTTAGCCATGCATAAATTACATCTCATAATTAAATGAGAAGACTGTCGGATGGTGTGAGCCGACAATGCCCCGGAGTTTTCGGGATGCCCGGCCGGGAGTGAAAATGCCGGATGCCCGGTAGCCATGTGTGCGTAAATCTGGATGGCCTCGGAGTTGAGATGCCCGGAGCGTAGGGGATGCCGGAAGCACGGATGGTGTGTGCCGTGAATGTCTCGTGATGCTAGTTGAGGTGTGAGATACCCGGCCGGGGAGTGTAAATGCCGGAAGCACGGATGGTGTGTGCCGTGATTCCTCGTGATGCCGCTTGGGATGCGAGATGCCCGGAACGTGGGGGTGCCGGAAGCCCGGATGGTGTGTGCCGGGGTATATGAAAAGCCGAATAAAATTATGAAAACACGGCATGGTACATGTGAATATGCATATAATGGCTTGTATGCATGGATATGAGCATGGATTGATGTGTATGCATGTGCTGATATGCATAATTGGGCATGGCATGATATGAGTTATGATATAAGACCATGAGCATGGAATGGTATGCATGTGTTAGTATGCATAAATTGGCATGGCATGATGTGTATGGTGATATGAGGCCATGAGTTTAAATTGATATGCATGTGATGTTATGTATGCTCAAGCTTGGATTCAAAGTGCTTGTAATGATATGTATATACATGAGTGTGGATTGATGCATAAAGTGAAATATATGCATGGGTATTAAAGGTGAATACATAAATGAATAAATTCCTATGGCATGACGTGACATATATATATAACTATGTGATGAGGTATTTTTATATGATACAATTTTATGTGTATAGATGTTAATTGTGATGTCTTGTGTGATGCTTGAGTAGCCATAGGGAATTATTTATTTGCTGAGTGGTTGTACTCACCCCTTTTGGGGACTAACATTTCAGCTTAGAGATGCCGATTCCACCTGTCACGCGGGGCACTTTTTATGGTATACCTTCTGACGTGGATATAGAGGTGACGGTGATCAACTGTCCCCATATTCCTAGATTGACTTTTCTTTGGGTTCGTGCGATAGTATCATATGAGGTGGGCCTACCTGATGGCCCAGTCACCCAGGAGTTCATCTCCATCCATGTGCTCCGGGATGGGATAATGCGAGGGATGTTGCCACCTCCACCACCTGATGCGCCTGGATGGGTGTAGCTGCTGCGTGAGGGGGGAAAGGCTAGAAGCTGAAGGTCTTTTTGGACATGACCGATACCAAGGAGAGATGGGTGACTCTTTTGGGATCAGTGAGAAGGGGGTAGAGGTGTTTCTTTTTGAGTATAAGCCACATTAGATGATGCGATGGCTTACTTTTGTATGTACCTACCCCGGGATTAACCCATCATGTAAATATGCAAATAAAATGGTTCGGTTTTCTTTCCTTGATGTCTAGCTGGTGTGCGATTGTCTCATGTTTGTGTGAAGGGAGAGTTGGTAAGATTATGCTTCCGCAAATTAAACTGCGCTGGGACCGTATTTAAAAAAAAAAAAAAAAATTTCATCCAAGTATTTATTGGCTTAGTTAAAAAGGAGATGAATGACTGTAATGATCCCTTTGGGTTAAGGGGTGTTACACCTAATCTCACATATCCTCACACAAGGGGTGTTATTCTAACGCTAACCGTGAGGGGCCACCTCATTTAGCTAGTGATTCGGAGGGCGACAGAGGAGAAGGATTTGCACAAGGAACATTGTGTTTCCGCTTCCTCTCAAGAACGATGAATCCTAAAACAGGTGTGTTAATCTTCTACTCTTTGGATGTGTGTTCTTGTTCTAGTTATGGAGATCTTGGGGTTGCGCAATTTGCGTTCTACATGTGGTATCAGAGCCTTTATAACTTTAGAACTTGAACCCTAATTGATTTTGCCCTAATCAGTATGAATCTGACTTAATTTGTGATTTTCGAGACTTTTTGTTCAATAAAAATTAAATTAAATCACAAATTCGGACTGGGGGAGACGAGACAGTCAAAACCGTCACCGGCACGTCGCCGGGGGATGCCGCACGCACCTCCACGCGCGCCACGTGTCGGTGGGGCGTTGAACATGCGCCCCACCTGCGGCCATGCGCCCACACGCGCGGGGCGTGCGACGCACATGGTCGATGACGTCAGCACTCGACTCGCTGACGTTAGAGACCTGGGTCCGACCCGATGCGTGCGCAGCACGTGCGTGATGACGTCAGCGCCGACCGCCTGACATCAGCAATTGACCCGACTCGAGGACCGCCCCGACCGTTGACCAACCCGACCCGATCGAGGATCCGACCCGATTCGTTGATCGGCCCGGCCCGGTCAACCATTGACCGACCCGACCCAGCCAATCGTTGACCGACTCGACTCGGCCAACTGTTGACCGGACCGGTCAACCGGTCGGACCGGGCGGCTGGATCGAACGGTCGGACCGGGAACCGGTCGGACCGCTGTCGGTCAGACCGGTTTTGACCGGTCTTCAGGCTAGGCGCGTGAGCTCCACGCGCCGCGCACTCAGGCGGCGCGTGCGGGCGCGTGGAGGCTCAGATCGGCGCATGGCTAGCCGCGTTGGATTCGTATGCTCCTCCTCTATCTTGTGGTTGTCGCGACCAATTTTTCGGGTGAACCACCTAAGGTTTGGCTAATAGATTATTAAGCCTAGACTTAACTCGGGCTCTCCTAAGCCCATATCAATTCGCGACTTTAGGTTCAAATTCTTAACATGTAAATAGATTTTTAATTAGGAGTCGCCACTAATCTATTTTTGGTGGGTCGATTAGAAACCCAAGTAAAGTAATGGGAGATTTACTTTACTCCTATGAATCGGAGATTCTAGATACGGGGACTTGGTTACGTTAGATTTCTCTAACGCCCTTTCGGTACCTTTTCTTTTATTTTTTTGAAAAATGTTTGACAAGCAGTTTGAATTGATTTTAATTTAAATCCCTAACATATGAGGTGACCATGCGGATGCGCAATCCACCAATTTAACACTCAAGAAAAAAAACAATGAATAGATTGCAAAACTTACCTCAAAGCAGCAAAAGCATCTGCAATGTTAAATTAAATCCACATCAACAATCCTAGATATGGTCTCTAATTAACACGCGATTTTCTCTCTCTCTCTCTCTCTCTCTCTCTCTCTCTTTTTCACTTTATTCAATGGAATTTAATCTATATGCAATGCATGCTAATAACCTAATATGGCATGGCAACATGACCTAAATTAAATGACATGAATAGAGTAGATCCTAAAGAAATGCAACAACTTAAATGGCCTAATATGCAAATTTTAATTAAGCGGCCCTAGAATGCAAATTACTTAACATGCACCTAATGTTGCTAATAAACCTATTATGCAAGTTAACATGCACCTAATGTTTTTGGATTTTTTTATCTGAAATTTCGAATTAACAAAAGTCATAATTGAACTACCTAAAATGAATGATTTTCTAATTCACGTTTGGGATTAATTTGAATTAACCCTACTCTGACTTAGAAAATCATTTCTTGGTTTTTTTTTTGGTTTTTTCATTTTTTTTTAAAATATGCCAACTTTTCTAAGAATCTAGTTATCTAGGTCTAACCCTAACCTATTCCAAAGAGATTTCTAAAAAATATAATCCTAAAAATGTGATTCTAAAATAAACCTAATTTACTAGCCTAAATGTCTTATTTACTAAATCTATATATCTAATTCTACATGCTCATGCAAGATTTTAATTTTTTTGATTTTATGATTTTTTTATTATTCTCCTTTCTCCTAAAAAAATGCAATTTATCCTAAAAAAGGGAAGTAATTTATCCTAAGACTCTTGTATGAAACTCCTAACTAAATTAAAATTCCATCCAATTTAAACTAGGGATTAAGTCATACTAAATCCTAATTTAAACTAAGACATTATTTTAATTTTGCAGTTTCTAACCTAAGACGCAACCTATCTAAAAGATTGATCTAAGTCTGAAATTAAACATGCAATTCTATTCTAAAATGCATGATGATTTTTGTTTGCTTTTTTTCCATGACCTAAAATAAAATCCTTAATCTAAACATGCAAGACAATAAAAAACAAACCTAATCCTAATTCAACATTTTTTTTTTTGAGTTTTTTTGTTATCTCCTTTTATTTGAAATTAACAATTCTTAATAACTAAACATGCAACCTAAACCAGTTAATCTGATTTTTTTGATTTTTTTGATTTCTTATTATTTAAAAAAAAGGAGATTTCTATCCTAAGCATGCAAACCCTAAAACTACATTTTTGATTTTTGATTTTTTGAAGAAAACTAATTCAAACAATCCTAGCAAATCAAGCAAAATTGATCCCCCAAATTGACGAACCGTATCTCGCGCATGAGATCGGGTTGGCCAATTTCACGAAAAATCACAAATCGGATCTTGGGCCGGAGATCGGATTAGCAACTTTTTAAGTAATTGCGAGTCGGATTTCGGGCGCGAAAATCGGACTAACAATCACTAGTTTTAAGGCAGTTTCATATCATGGAGTTTCAATTTCACACTAAAGGATAATTAAGCTACAAGAGAACAAATAAAATAAAGCAACAAAATAACAAAAAATAATAAAACAAAGCAAATATATAAAAAAACTACGTAAAAAGGATTTTTTTCCTTTTTGTTTTTTCCTCTTTCTTTTTGCTTCTTCACCCATGATTTCGTGGGCTGCCACCGGTGAGGGGGAAGGGATCGCAGTAGAGGGAGTCGCGGGTCTGCTCGGACCGCGTTGGCTTCGGGAGCAAGGATCGCTGATCGGGAGTCCCTGGGTGCTGGCGGAGGCGAGAACGTCGGGACGGCAAAGGGGGCGTCGGGTGGTGTGGCGATCGCGGCTGGCTTCGAGGCGGCGAGCGGCGTGGGTCGACAGGATGTTGGGGGAGCGAGTAGCGCGGGTCTGCCTGGCTTTAGGCAGAGCAGCAGTGGCAGGTCGGATCGAGCGGCGCGGGTTTGCCTGGCTTGCGACTTGGGTCGTTGATCGGAGGTGACGGCATTCGGATGGGCGGAGCGACGAGCGGCGGTGTCGCGCGGCGGCTGGCACAGGTGGGTTGGTGATCGGCAGAACGCTGCGAGCGAGAGAAACGGACGGCGCTTCGCCGAAAGAGTAGCTGAAGAAGAAGACCTTTTTTTCTTTTTCTCTTTATTTTTTCTGCCTGCCGCACCTCTCACGTCCCCCTCATATCGCTTCCCCCCTGTTTTGCTTCTGTCAGCCATTCACTTTTTCCTTTGACTTTTCAGCCAAAGACGCTTTTTGCTTTTTTCTTCAAAACCGAGAGCCCCCACTCGGTAAAACTCCCACGAACACAGCTCTCTTTTCTCTTTGTCTCTCTCTTTTCACATTCTTTTGCTTTCTTTTCTTTTCTTTCGAATAAAAAACGAGAGAGCCCCCCCACAACTACCGTACACAACCCCTTTTATATGCCAAAAAATTGAATCTTGGGGGTATATTTCATTTCCAATTCTACTTGCGCACGATACCTCTGAATATATCATCGAAATATTTTCGCATGTTCTATCCAAAATTTCCCTTTTTGCGCAAAACCGCATCTCCCATTGTATATTACCTAAATCTATAAAAATCTTAACAAAATAAGACAAAATATAACAAAATCAAAGTAAAATCTGCCTAAACTATATGCCATGCATTTTTTTTATTATTTTTTATTTTTAGCAAAAATCAACCGCAAAAATTTAGGTGTCAACAGTGGTATATTTATTTTACATGTTTGATGATTTTATGGATGTGAAAATACATACAAAGCCATAAATACGTGTATTTTTAGTGTATTTTTGCGTATTTTTCTTGTATTTTCTGTGATTTTGGAAATTCAAGTATTGGATTATAGGTATATTATCACATAATCATTATAAAGGTGTGATTCATCAATAAAAAAATCAAACTTTATTGTGAATTGAAGCCGGCTTAATGAGACACAATCATTATGAGATAGTTATTAAACTATGTCTTGAGATAATGAGAAAAACTTTTGTTACTCATGCATACTCCTTTACATGCTGGTAACCTTTGAATGTTGGACGTCTTAAGAATCTGTGAACAAACTGATTGTATTAATTAACACATCTGCTGAGTGTAGGTAATGCATGTTAGTTAAGTTATTGCATATTATACCTAAACTCATATGGTCATTGGTTAACGTCTATCAAATTGAATATTTTTATGGTTAAGGAGTATGGCAATATTTATGCAGAGCAATAGTATCTACTGCTATAGTTTAGATATTTGGTTATGTGATTTGACTCAATTTATAGGTCACTGGTTGAAGTAATGATATTTGTTACTTAAAATTGACTAATAAATTAGTTGTTGGCCTTGGAGTTATGTTTTTCCTTATGAAACTCATGAGCTATAATGAATCAGTTGTCAGGCTTCTCGATCTGGTGTACCATGTATTGCTATTGATGTTGATTTGTGATAGATTCTCTAGATCAACATTAAAAGAATCATTGGAATCTGCAATTTTGGTGCACAAGAGAAGTTTCCTGTTTTGCTGTGATTGGTGATCTCATTGGAATCTATCTTTCAGATTCTCTATATATATTTATATATATGTATGATTAATTTTATAAGGCAATGTAATTAGCATGATATGTGATTTCAGTGATATATGCCCCTATCACTAAAGTTGAAATCACATGTATATGGTGTATGTGAGATGTAAATATATCCCTGCTATGAGAGAGTTTTAAGGATTCAATTGAGTAGTGACCGCCAAAGTGGCACGCTTGATTGGGTTTAAGAAATTTCGGTCTCGTACGTTGATTGGGATGTCTCTTGGTCTAATGCATGGTCATAATCCCAAAGGAGGTGATTGTGTATTAGTTCATGAAGGGATACATAATGGTGTGGTGGAGGAGTGATCAGTCTTAATGGTTCATCTGCCCAAAGGTGATGAATTCACGAAGATTGGAACATATTCTCATAACCGCTATCATGTGGGGAGTGTACAACTGCATGTCATGTATTTTGCCCAAAGGTGATTATATGATTATGCGTGTAACTCTCTGGATGTGTACTTGTACGTCAAGTTACACGGTGCTCACATGATGCTAATTATATACATTGCTTATTTTTCAGTCACCTTTCTGTAATTAATAACTTCACTATTATTGAGGTTTTTACTACTTCAAATTTTAAGTTGTGGACATATGATTTGTTGCTTAAGAATAGAGCACTGGAATTTGCTTACTGTCCATAAAGCTGTCCATTCTGAAACATTTGAAAAGTGATTTGCCTACTAATTGCACTGCTAAGAGACGATGGAAGCTTTAGTGGCTTGAAATTATGTCTTGTCTAATATCGAAATTAGGACATATCTGTAAAGATTATGTTTAAGTCATAATGACATATACATCTTGTATATGGTTAAAAGGTTGTTTTCAAAAGTTTTCTATTTAAGGAAAACGACCGAGATAAAGAATAAATAATTGCAATTAGTCTTAAAAGGTTGTCAGGCTTAATAGTGGCAGTGAGTATTTTGGCAAGTATGACAATGCGAAATATTTTAAAGGGTCATTTGTCGAATACTTGGTAGATTATGGGGTGGTAACTTAATTACTATACTTGTAAATCCTGACAAAAGATTTGGCCGAAAGGCATAATTGTACCATAATTAATATGGTGATGAGTGTGATTAGTAAGACTAATTTATTCGATCTTTTATGGGATTGTATTTTGAAAACAACCTTTTCACACACAAAACGTGTTTCTTATCAAAGTTATTTCATAAACTTCTTTTGATTTATGAACTGGATGTAAATTACTTAACTCTTATTAAAATTAAGAGGTGGTTATCTAATCCAATATTAGAGGTGTTGGAATTTAGATTCACTCGGAATTATTTTGCATCTTACCTAGATTGTTCGAAAGGGTATTGATTTTAAGACCCTAAAGAAGATACAAGAATTATGATATCACATACTGTAAAGTTTCTACAGTTTGACGTAATTGACGAGGATAGCTGCTTTCAGACTATCAAGTATAATAGTACAATGGAAAATCACTGTGTCTTTATCTTTGCCTAAATAGATAATTGTGATACAGACAATTGTGAAATCTCCTGTACCATAGACTAAAATTGATGAGATTCAAGGTACTATTCTTGATATAGTTTAATATTAAATTTTCCTCTCAAGTATAGAATGAAGTGGCTGTAGATTTACTCGGGAGATTTGGTAGGGAAAGACGATCAGTTATTCCATTAGACTATGTAGTCTATTTGTGAGAGCATGACCACAATATCCACTACATGGTTGATTCAGCGACATAAATAAATGTTGTTTCTTATCCTCAATTAAGTATGTGATTAGATGCCATAAAAGGCGATTTGCACTCTATGAAACATGTTTGGAAACTTACTAATTTGTCTAAAGATTACAAGTTCTTTAGTAGCAAATTGGCGTACAAAACTAAAAGTTTTCACTCTGAAAGAGGGGTGGATTGTTAATAGTGAAGAAATAATTATTTCTTCACAAGATTCTTTTAGAGTGAATGTGGCATTAATAGTTTATTTATGCATTTATTTTGGTTTGGAGTTACGCCAAATAGATACAAAATCTATATATTGCAATTGGAGGATTTTGCAATAAATTTAAGTAAACTTGTGTGTAGACTAAAAGTTTTATTAATAGTTTTATGCAAGTTTCCAAACAATATTAATAAAGTTTCATAGTGTTGTTATTTTGTTCAATTGGGAACAAAGTTATTCAATATACTGAAAGGTCAGTGGGAGAAAAGTTATTTTTTGTCATATTCTATGTACCTGATATTTTGTTTACAAGTAGTGACCTTGAGGTACTTTTTATTCTTTGCACTAAGGTCTGCAAGGATTATTCTTGGCATATATATTGGATTTTATTTTAGATTTTCTTAGAGGACATTTGCTGATTGTATTTTGGAAATAGCAACATACATCATTGCAAGTTAGGAATTACTCCTGTTGTTAAGGGTGATGGACTGAATCTATCACATTGTCCTTATTTAGATATTGAGAAAATCTAATTAAATGGTGTACCTTGTGTTAGTGCACTTAAAAGTATAATATATGCTTTGATTTTGCACTAGATTAAATATCGCCTTTGCGATGGGACTTTTAGGCAGATATAAATTGAATCTAGGATGCGATCGCTAGATTGCTGCCAAAAAGGTTTTAAGGTACTTAAAAGGACAAGAGATTATATGTTAATTTACAGAAAAGTTTAATTAAGATGTTAACTTTGTTGACTGTTAGGTTGATATAATATCAATAACAGGATACATATTTGTGTTAACAGGAAGTGCAATGTAGTAAATAAAATTCTATATCTACTATGTAAGTAGAGTTTGTAACTTTCTTGTAGGCTGTTACTTGGGCTATTATGCTTCGGAACCTTATGAAGGAGTTGACCGTTTTGACTTTATGGATAGAGCTATACGGTTAAGTTGAGACAATAAATTTGATGTATTTTTATTAATAACAAATGTTTCAAGGGGTCTAAATATATGGCGGTCAAATATTTTTGACTATAAAGAAACGGTATAGAAATGTGACTTATTATATAATATATTTTCACAGATGATGTGGTTGCAGATCCACTAACTAAAGACCTACGCCCATGAGTATTTGAGTGACATGTCATCAATATGGGCCTAGGAGTATCTTTGGATACTGTTGTTTAGTGGGAGCTATTTTGGCTTTATTCTGATAATGTTCACATCCGTGTTCGTTACTTTTAGTAACGGTTTGATATGTATCAACTTTTGCATTCAATAAAATAATTTTGAATGTGTTATTATCATGTTGAATACATATTGATAAAGTCTCAAGGTATTAGCTTGAGTGAAGGCTAGGGGCATCCGGTTATTAGCCTTGTGCATATGTTCTTGTAAAAGGTTAACCATAAGGATAAGACATATGTGGATTCATTAGAACCATGATTTCATTCTCTTGTGGCACAAACTTTTGTGTCGCCTAAGTAAGAGAATCATATATGGGTTCATTAGAACCATGATTTCATTCTCTTGTGGCAGAAACTTTTATGTCGCCTATGTAAGAGAATGGTGACTGACAAATGGATCTCTCTATCAATAAAGTTGAAATCACTTGTGACCATTAGAGGCCCTGTGGGTATACATGCAGTTACCGCCATGATTCGGTGTTGGAGACTTTATGGGATAAGATTGACTATTAAGAATTATCTCTGGACCAATGTGTGCACATATAATACAATTTCAATTAATATAGTCCAAGTGGGAGAATGTTAGAGTTTTCCTATAATGTGGACTAAATTAATTGACATTATTATTTACCGTTTAACATTTACCGTTTTACGAGGTTTGGTCTAAGGTGAGATAGAAGGTTTCTTAATTAGTCTAATATGGGACTGGCTAGTGTGGGCCAAGTTGAGCGTGGCCCGTAATGAGGGGGACTGGCTGGAAACTCTATAAATAGTGCTCAAGTCTCTCCTCTAACCCCAATCTCACATATCCTCACATAAGGGGCGTTATTCTAACGCTAATCGTGAGGGGCCGCCTCATTGAGCCAGTGATTCGGAGGGCGACAGAGGAGAAGGATTTGCGCAAGGAACATTGTGTTTTCGCTTTCGTTCAAGAACGATGGATCCTAAAACAGGTTTGTAATCTTCTACTCTTTGAATGTGTGTTCTTGTTTTAGTTATGGAGATCTTGAGGTTGCGCAATTTGCTTCCTACAATCGTGCCTGGTCAAATCACGCCCGTTGAATTGCTTGGTGTCAAGGTGATTTGGGGATTTCCCTTTCGCCCCGTTTCTGAAGTTATCAAATGGAACAATGGGCTGTTCTTGTGTTTCATTTCCAGTTGAACTTATATGATATATCGTGGCGAGTTAGTTTGTTTCCTTTTTTTATTTGTGACGGTGTCGGATTGTCTTGACATGAAAGTTTTACATGGAGCTTTATCTTCTTTGTCTCTTTGGCCATTGTCCGATAATTCATTTCGAGGGCTGGAACATTCCCTGACGCTAGAACATGATTTTGACTGCCAAATTGAGGCCTACCTTTCGAGGATGAATTCGCGTTCTTGCTTGACCGAGCCACTGATTCTAAGTGCATCTTCCCTTTATGTTTGTTCCTAGTTACATGACCTTGATAGCTCCACTTGCTGCTTTCTCCAAATTTGACCTACGTGCCACAAAAATTAAATGTGTTTTCATGCTCATCTAACCCTCTTCCAAAAATACATAAAGTTTCTGGCGGACAATGAGTTAATATCGCTGCTTTGCTTGTTCTTAATGGGTTTGTTCTTTCAAGATGTAATTGCTAATATTTTGCAGGAGTCTAGTAAGTGTTCCCGCCAATTCATGGTTGGTGTTAGAATATCGGGGTTACTTTATTTATAGATTGTTTAAATTTGGGATTGGGTGAAATGCATATTCCAAAGTGAGGTTACTTGTGTATATATGACGTAGTGCATTACATGGCTTTAGGGTTTTATAGACTTGACGGTGGGAGTTTTGTTCTTTTTGTCCTTCGACAAGATTGGTCTTTATTATCATGCCATTAGGTAATTTGATGGGAAAATTTATTGAATTGCTACCCAGTGATCCCCTATCCTGCAAAGGTGATTGAAGCTACAATCCCAAGAAACTGCTAGGAAACGTTGGAAACTAATTTTGGAGTTGCGTGAACTATATGCAGTTCTGACTATGAGCAAAATAACCTCTAGCAGCTACTCTTGGTAATATTTTCTCTTGAGATGGTCACCGTGAAGAGTTGATCCGAAACTACTTAAAAAACAAGAGGAGGAGTTAATCACAAACTTTGTTTTGCGGCTACTCTTGGTAATATTTTCTCTTGAGATGGTCACCGTGAAGAGTTGATCTGAGACTACTCTGTTTTGTGTAAAATCTTCAACTACTAAAACTCATTGTAAAGCCAGTCTCTCAATGACGAACAAAGATGTATTCTAAATAAAGCAAGCAACAAGGAAAAGGCAATTCTCAAGATCAACTATTAAAAGCCATTGTAACCTCCCAATAACGAACACAGATGTATTCTATATAAAGCAAGCAACAAGGAAAAGGCAATTCTTAAGATCAACTATTGAAACCCATTGTAACGCGGATCGGCGATATTTATCAAAGTTAGTAATCTCGAGAGGAAGCACGGCACAGATGCTAGTAGTCATCATGTTAAAATCCTCTAAACCAAGCACAGCCACCACAGATGCCAGGGCCCCAGCAAACTCAAGATCCACATTCAGTACTTGTAGTCCTCACCAACTTCAAGGTCGCCTTTGTTACTTCCCCGAGTTTGCTTCCGAGCTCGCCTCGCCTCTAGTGGGGAATGCGGATTGTCCTTTCCATCCCCAGCCTTCAAGGTTCCATGCTGTAGCGGTGGACCGAAAAAGGAGGAGATCTTCCATGGCTGCTTGCCCTTGAGCTTGTTCATGGCAATAATGGCCTTCTCCTCGCTCTGTCCGCTGGACAAGAACACAATGGCCGGAATGGCATGAGGCACCTTCCGCTGCAGGACATGGAGGGTCTCTCTAGCAATGTCTTGCGGATTAGCCTGGGGGACTATCTCGAGCATCAACAGGGTTCCCTCGAGGTGCACTTTGCATTCATTTAGGGTTGTCAAGCAAGCGGCGAGAACATTCTCGGTTGAATTGGTGAACTTGAGAGTGCTGGGGGGTTTATCAAACAACAGCTTGGGATACACAATGGGGATGAGACCGCTCCTCTGGCAGTGAGTAGCGAACCACGCTAGCTCCTTTGCCTCCTTGAGAGGCTCACTTGCGTTTGATGATGGGCACATCACCCCACATGGCAAAGCGAGCCTCGGCTTCGCGGTATTGTCGAAATTTCTGAGCACGGCCATCGAGGCCACGCCAAGTGGCACGGCTGCCCCTAATCATAATGCCAACAAGTACTCCACTTCCGTCTGAAGAGATTCATGCGCAGAGAAGGACTTGATAAGAGAGATTTTGGGAAGAAGGTAATTTGTTTTCTGCTGTATTTCTTCATTAGTAAGAATCAATGAATAAGATACATGGATTTGCCTTTTATAGTCGAAGGCTTTCTTTATACAAGAGCTTTCAGTTGTGAAAGAAAACAAACTAACTAAAATGAAAAAGGAAGTTAACTAACTTCTCAAAACCGAAGCAAACGACTAACGATAGAGAAGACTTAGTAGTTTAGAAATAGAGGGATCGAAAAATAGGGGAACAGGGGGAATAAAGCACGAGGCTTGGCTACTTTACGTATCGCTGCTTTCACTCTTTTTGTATACTTCCTCCTGTACATCTTCATTTTCCTTGTTCTGTTCTTGTTTGATGTCAGTAATTGTATCAGTAATGATCACCAGCATTATTAGTGATCTTCTTGTGCATCAGCAGCATCTTTACTCTGTGCATCAGCATCATCTTTACTCTTCTTGTTCTTTACTGTGCTTTGTTTCTTTGCTACCCACAATATTAAATTGGAACCTAGGTATGTGCAAAATCCTGTTGTTGACCTTCTTGTGACTGAGCAACCTGCCCAATCTGCATCTGAGAACCCATATAGATGAAGGGAACTTCGAGAGTGAATAAACACTCCAAGATTTATAGTGCCTTTGACATATCTCAGCACTCTCTTGAGTTTCTGTAAATCTGCAATAGAGGGTTTTTGTAGCTTTTGACATAGCTGATTGGTAGCATAAGCAATGTTAGGTCTTGTTAGAGTCGAATCTTTGGAGCCCTCCTACTAGACTTCGATATTCTATAGGATTGGAGAGTAGAGTAGAATCATTGACCAGATGGTTGGTTCTAATGAGACAGAGTGGCAATTGGTTTACACTCAAGCATATGAGCTCGAGTAAGAAGATCTCTGGCATATTTAGCTTGGCTAAGGAATAGATGATCAGAAGTGTTTTTGACTTCAATGCCAAGAAAGTAATGTAATTTGCCAAGATCTTTCATACAGAATTGAAGATTTAGGGAATGGATGAGACTGGATAGTGACTGTGAAGAACTTCCAGTAAGAATGATGTCATCAACATATAGTAACAGGAGAAGTGTTTCTTTATCAGTGTGATAGATGAATAAAGATGGATCAGTAGAGCTGCAAAAGAAGTCATACTCAATTAAGAAGTTGCTGAACTTGTCAAACCAAGCTCGGGGAGCTTGTCGAAGTCCATAGAGGGACTTTTTGAGGAGACAAACATGGTGAGGTTTCTTGAGATTTTTAAAACCAGGAGGTTGCTCCATGTATATTGTCTCAATCAATGTACCATGCAGAAATGCATTCTTTACATCTAACTGATGAATTGGCCAGTGTTTCAACATGGCTACAGAGAGAATAATGCGAATTGTAGCATGTTTGATGATAGGACTAAAGGTTTCTGTAAAGTCTATACCTTCTTCCTGATGGAATCCTTTAGCTGCCAGATGAGCTTTGAGTCTGTCAAGGCTACCATCAGCTGCTAATTTTGTTTTAAAAACCCACTTACAGCTAATAACATTCATCTCATCAGTTCTAGGAATTAATTCCCAAGTTTTGTTTTGATAGAGTGCATCAGTTTCTTCTGTCATTGCTTGATATCAACCTTTATGTGCTAAGGCTGATTTGATTGTTTTTGGTTCAGCAGGTAATTCATATATAGCAAGACAGGCATATCGAGGATTGTTCTTGACAATACCAGACTTAGATCTTGTTTGCATAAGGTGAGTTGATACTGTACCTTGTGAGTTTATCTGAGCATTCGAAGTACATTGTTCTACATCTAGCTCACGTTGTGAATTCACCTGAGTATTTGAAGTCTGCTGTTCCACATGAGTATTTGAAGTCTACTGTTCCACATCTGATTCATTTGCTATTTCCTGTATGGAAGCAAATATTTCATCTTGTTGTGGATAGACCTGAGTAGCAGTAGATCCCTAATCCATATAAGGTTCTGGCAAAGCAACAGAAGTTATTTGTTCTGTATACTCAGGTGAGACTACCTCACTTGTTGGCTCAACTATACAGTTTTGTCCACAACCTGTATAACAGGAAGTCGAGTATTTTGAGTGAGCTGTAGTTGGAGTAGTTAAGAATTGTTCTTCTTTTATCCATAGTTTATACAGGTGTGTATAAGAGGGATAACTTGTTGCTAACTTTTGAGAAAATGGAAAGTAGGTCTCATCAAATGTTACATGTCGACTGATGTAGACATGGCCAGTAGTAGGAACAAGACATCGATATCCTTTGTAGTGATCACTATATCCCAGAAAAACACAGGTTAGTGATCTTGGGTCTAATTTGTGCTGAGCATAAGGTCTAAGGCATGGATAACAAGCACGGCCAAATGTTCTGAGGAGGTCATATCTTGGCTTAGACTGATATAATTTGCTGAATGGAGACTGCATCAGTAATTTTTGAGTAGGAAGAATATTAACAATGTAATTGGCTGTAACAAATGCATCTACCTAGAATTTTAGTGGAACTTTTGCATGGTATAACATGGCCAAACCAAGCTCAACTATATGTTGATGCTTCCTTTTAGGTATCCCATTCTGTTCAGGTGTGTATGGACATGAGATGTGCTGTTGAATACCACAATTCTGTAAGTGTATTCTAAATTTTTGGCTAACAAACTCTCCTCCACCATCACACTGGAAAGTTTTGATTTTACAGCTGAGCTGGTTTTCTACCAGCTTTTGAAACATGAGAAAGACATTATAGAAGTCTGACTTCAGTTTTAAAGGATATATCCAACTGAATAGAGAAAAATTGTCAACAAAGATGACATAATACTTGAAATTCTGAAAAGATTTAACGGAGAGGGTCCCCGGATGTCACAAAGGATCTGCTTCCCGAGGTCTTATAGCAAGTAGAATTCGATAAAGGAAAAGGCAAAGCAGTACTCTTGGCTATTTGGCAACTTTTGCATATAGACTTTGGTTCATTACTGTACTGAATTAAATCTTGATTCCTCAAATGCTTAAGGATACTCTGATTTGCATGAGCCAACCTTTGATGCCAGATTCCTTCTGCAACAATTTTCTGTCTTTGAGTGAAGTAGATTTCTGCAGCATGAGGATCTATTCTGTACAATCCTCTAGCCTTCTTTCCTATCTTCACGATTGTGTTGGTGGTGTTGTCCTTGATATACACACCAATTTTGTCAAAGATAAAAGAACAAGGGTAATCATCAGTTATTTTTGAAACTGATAAGAGATTTTTCTTAATCTCAGGTACAATCAGTACATCTTTTAAGGGCAAGGTATCAATTGCAGTATTCAGAATTGCATTGCCAACATATTTGACAGGTAAACAAGAGCCATTGCCTATCATTACTGCATCATTACTATTACCTTTAGAAAGACTGTGGAGTATACCAGCATTGGAAGTGATGTGTGCTGTTGCTCCTGTATCGGGATACCACTCTTGATCATTTGTTTCCTCAATATGTAGTGCTGCTAGAGCTGTTGGTATTTCTTCAGCTTGATAAGAATTATCAGACCTATACCAGCAGTGTAAGGCATCATGGCCAGGTCTCTTACAAATCTGACATTCAAGTCGAGTGTTCTCTGTTGCTTTTTCCTCTTGCATTCTTTTGTGAGGAGTTGAATTTGATACAAGATAAGCCTTGGTATCTGAGTACCTTTGAGCTGGTACATTATATGGCCTGAACCCTTGAACAGATCCCAAACCAGGAAAAGTACTGAGTTGTTTAAACTGCTGATTTTCTCTTGCATAGTTTGAGTTGTTGTTTCTGTAACTCATATTAGTTCCAGGGTATCCAAAGTTTCTATATCTTGCATTATATATTCTTCCTCTTCAATAACTTCTACCTCCACGATTGTTTGATCGTGGTCCTCTAAAAGCAGCATCTTGTTGTATATATTCTCTAACAGATTCATCTTTATTCACAGCATCAGTTTTCCTCTGGCCGTAGTAAGCTAGATTAGGAGTAAACTGATTCAAAGAGTAACTCTTCAACCTAGCTTTGAATCTTTCCAGATGTGAGATGACTTCATCATATTCTGGTTGTGGCTTTAGGCAATAGATTGTAGTTTTAAAACTCTCATATTCTGGTCCCAAGCCTTCTAGAACTCCGAAAAGCTTTGTTATTTCATCAATTGGTTTTCTTATGGCATTCAATTGATCACAAATGGACTTATACTCTCTGAGATAGGCTAATAATGTTTGTTCTCGTTTTTGACAGGCCTGTAATTTTCCCCTCAACTCAAACTCCTTTGCTACTGATTTTTGAGTAAATCTGTTTAGCAAAGTCTGCCACACATCATAAGTAGTATCTAATCCAATTATGAAGCTTAGAATGTTCTCTGATACAGCACCACTAATCCATGAAGAAACCAGCTGATTTGTTTTTATCTAGTCATTATAATCAGGATTAGGAATTTCAGTAGTTTGATCTCCTTCTTCGACCTACAATGTCTTTGTAGGTGATGGAATTTCCCCATTCACAAAACCGAACAGATCTTGACTTCTTAGAAACCTATAGAATTGAGCTTGCCATAGGAGGAAGTTGTCCTCAGCTAATTTGATATTAACAAAGTTTGAGATATTGATATGAATAGGAAATGGATATCTCAAACTTCTTGCTGCCATTGTAATCTTCCTGAACTTTGATCAATACTATTTGTTTCCACACACTTTACCACTTCTGCAGTATGTTTCTATGAATATATTGCTAATGAAGAAGTAGATGTGGATGAGAAATATTACTCACAGATCTTTTCTAGGAGATACAGATATTCTTCACAGATGAATCTTTGACTCTGATCTTCAACTTCGTATGATTTCTCCATGATACGGCTCTGATACCATGAAGAGATTCATGCGCAGAGAAGAACTTGATAAGAGAGATTTTGGGAAGAAGGTAATTTGTTTTTTGCTGTATTTCTTCATTAGTAAGAATCAATGAATCAGATACATGGATTTGCCTTTTATAGTCGAAGGCTTTCTTTATACAAGAGCTTTCAGTTATGAAAGAAAACAAACTAACTAAAATGAAAAAGCAAGTTAACTAACTTCTCAAAACTGAAGCAAACTGACTAATTGACAGAGAAAACTTAGTAGCTTAGAAACAGAGGATCGAAAAATAGGGGAACAGGGGAATAAAGCACAGAGGCTTGGCTACTTTCTGTATCGCTGCTTTCATTGTTTTTGTATACTTCCTCCTGTACATTTTCATTTTCCTTGTTCTGTTCTTATTTGATGTCAGTAATTGTATCAGTAATGATCACCAGCATTATTAGTGATCTTCTTGTGCATCAGCAGCATCTTTACTCTGTGCATCAGCAGCATCTTTACTCTTCTTGTTCTTCATCACCTTAACACCGTCCAGGACATCCACGAAAGCTTTGCCTGCACATACACCAAGCCTAGATTTGATCATCTTGAGATGTCGCAGCAATCGAATTTAGAATGCTCTTGGTAGATGGAGGGCAATATACAGCTTAATTAGCTGAGACACTGACCTTCGGCGGTCTTCTGATAGAGAGCTTCCTCAAAAAGCACCACTCAAGACTTTAGGTTCAAATTCTTAACATGCAAATAAATTTTCAATTAGGAGTTGCCACTAATCTATTTTTGGTGGGTCGATTAGAAACCCAGGTAAAGTAATGGGAGATTTACTTTACTCCTACCAACCAGAGATTTTAGATACGGGGACTTGGTTACGTTAGATTTCTCTAACGCCCTTTCGGTACCTTTTCTTTTATTTTTTTGAAAAATGTTTGACAAGCAGCTTGAATTGATTTTAATTTAAATCCCCAACATGTGAGGTGACCATGGGGATGCACAATCCACCAATTTAACACTCAAGAAAAAAACAACGAATAGATTGCAAAACTTACCTCAAAGTAGCAAAAGCATCTGCAATGTTAAATTAATATCCACATCAACAATTCTACATATGGTCTTTAATTAACACGCGATTTTCTCTCTCTCTCTCTCTCTCTTTTTTTCACTTTATTCAATGGAATTTAATCTATATGCAATGCATGCTAATAACCTAATATGGCATGGCAACATGACCTAAATTAAATGACATGAATAGAGTAGATCCTAAAGAAATGCAACAACTTAAATAGCCTAATATGCAAATTTTAATTAAACGGCCCTAGAATGCATATTACTTAACATGCACCTAATGTTGCTAATAAACCTATTATGCAAGTTAACATGCACCTAATGTTTCTGGATTTTTTATCTGAAATTTCGAATTAACAAAAGTCCTAATTGAACTACCTAAAATGAATGATTTTCTAATTCACGTTTGGGATTAATTTGAATTAACCCTATTCTGACTTAGAAAATCATTTCTTGGTTTTTTTTTTTTTTTTTTGGTTTTTTCATTTTTTTTTTTAAATATGCCAACTTTTCTAAGAATCTAGTTATCTAGGTCTAACCCTAACCTATTCCAAAGAGATTTCTAAAAAAATATAATCCTAAAAATGTGATTCTAAAATAAACCTAATTTACTAGCCTAAATGACTTATTTACTAAATCTATATATCTAATTCTACATGCTCATGAAAGATTTTAATTTTTTTGATTTAATGATTTTTTATTATTCTCCTTTCTCCTAAAAAAAAAAAAAGCAATTTATCCTAAAAAAGGGAAGTAATTTATCCTAAGACTCTTGTATGAAACTCCTAACCAAATTAAAATTCCATCCAATTTAAACTAGTGATTAAGTCATAATAAATCCTAATTTAAACTAAGACATTATTTTAATTTTGCAGTTTCTAACCTAAGACGCAACCTATCTAAAAGATTGATCTAAGCTTAAAATTAAACATGCAATTCTATTCTAAAATGCATGATGATTTTTGTTTGCTTTTTTTCCATGACCTAAAATAAAATCCTTAATCTAAACATGCAAGACAATAAAAAACAAACCTAATCCTAATTCAACATTTTTTTTTGAGTTTTTTTGTTATCTCATTTTATTTTGAAATTAATAATTCTTAATAACTAAACATGCAACCTAAACCAGTTAATCTGATTTTTTTTTGATTTTTTTGATTTCTTATTATTTAAAAAAAAAAAACGAGATTTCTATCCTAAGCATGCAAACCCTAAAACTACATTTTTGATTTTTGATTTTTTGAAGAAAACTAATTCAAACAATCCTAGCAAATCAAGCAAAATTGATCCCTCAAATTGACGAACCGGATCTCGTGCATGAGATCGGGTTGGCCAATTTCACGAAAAATCACAAATCGGATCTTGGGCTGGAGATCGGATTGGCAACTTTTAAGTAATTGCGAGTCGGATTTCGGGCGCGAAAATCGGACGACAATCTCTAGTTTCAAGGCAGTTTCATATCATGGAGTTTCAATTTCACATTAAAGGATAATGAAGCTACAAGATAACAAATAAAATAAAGCAACAAAATAACAAAAAATAATAAAACAAAGCAAATAGATAAAAAAACTACCTAAAAAGGATTTTTTTCCTTTTTGTTTTTTCCTCTTTCTTTTTGCTTCTTCACCCACGATTTCGTGGGCTGCCACCGGTGAGGGGGAAGGGATCGCAGCAGAGGGAGTCGCGGGTCTGCTCGGACCACGTCGGCTTCGGGAGCAAGGATCGCGGATCGGGAGTCCCTGGGTGCATGCAGAGGCGAGAACGTCGGGACGGCAAAGGGGGCGTCGGGTGGCGCGGCGGTCGCGGTTGGCTTCAGGGCGGCGAGCGGCGTGGGTCGACAGGACGTTGGGGGGAGTGAGCAGCGCGGGTCTACCTGACTTTAGGCAGAGCAGCAGCGGCGGGTTAGATCGAGCGGCGCGGGTCCGCCTGGCTTGTGACCTGGGTCGCTGATCGGAGGTCACGGCGTTCTGATGGGCGGAGCGATGAGCGGCAGTGTCGCGCGGCGGCTGGCGCAGGTGGGGTGGTGACCGGCGGAACGCTGCAAGCGAGAGAAACAGACGGCGCTTCGTAGAAAGAGCAGCTGAAGAAGAAGACCTTTTTTTCTTTTTCTCTTTATTTTTTCTGCCTGCCGCACGTCTCATGTCCCCCTCATATCGCTTCCCCCTGTTTTGCTTCTGTCAGCCATTCACTTTTTCCTTTGACTTTTCAGCCAAAGAGGCTTTTTGCTTTTTTCTTCAAAACTGAGAGCCCCCCACTCGGTAAAACTCCCACGAATGCAGCTCTCTTTTCTCTCTGTCTCTCTCTTTTCACCTTTTTTTTGCTTTCTTTGCTTTTCTTTCGAATAAAAAACGAGAGAGCCCCCCCACAACTACCGTACACAACCCCTTTTATATGCCAAAAATTGAATCTTGGGGGTATATTTCATTTCCAATTCTACTTGCGCACGATACCTCTGAATATATCATCGAAATATTTTCGCATGTTCTATCCAAAATTTCCCTTTTTGCGCAAAATCGCATCTCCCATTGTATATTACCTAAATCTATAAAAATCTTAACAAAATAAGACAAAATATAACAAAATCAAAATAAAATCTGCCTAAACTATATGCCATGCATTTTTTTTTATTTTTTATATTTTAGCAAAAATCAAACCCAAAAATTGAGGTGTCAACAGCTGCCCCTCTTTGAAGGTAAGCTCGCAGATGTTGCCTTCAAAGATAAATTGAGACCTAAATTTTGGTTATGCTTTTGCAATAAATAATAATTTTTTTGTTGGAAAATGAATTCCATTTTTTAATGCAATTTATATGATTTTTTTTGAATATGAATGTAACTTTCATGATGCATGGAAATGCTGATGCAAATGCATGATGCGAAAGGAATTAACGTACCTATAATTGCTCACCAATCAGTGTTGTAGAGCATTTTGAGGTACATGATAAATACCCATTTGCTTCACAAGTACCCAATTCTCACTCAGGTTCCTTGAAAAGCCTAACAGGTAAAAAATCGAACATTCACATCCAAAGTGAAATGTTCAAATCAAGACATCCAGTCCGGGAGTGAGATGTCAAGAGTTTTGGGCTCGAAATACCTAGATCCAGACTAAGGTATAACGGGAAAGATTGAAAACATTCACATCTAGAGTGAAATGTTTAAATTGAGACATCTAGATCCATACTGAAATGTCAAGAGTTTTGGACTTGAAATACCTAGATCCAGACTAAGGTATAGCGAGAAAGATGAGATGTTTAAATCAAGACATCCAGATCCAGACTGAGATGTCAAGAGTTTTGGACTCGAAATACCTAGATCCAGACTAAGGTATAACGAGAAAGATGAAAAACTTAAATCAAGACATCCAGATCCAGACTGAGATGTCAAGTGTTTTGGACTCGAAATACCTAGATCCAGACTAAGGTATAACGAGAAAGATGAAAAACTTAAATCAAGACATCCAGATCCAGACTGAGATGTCAAGAGATTTAAACTCGAAATACCTAGATCCAGACTAAGGTATAACGAGAAAGATTAAAAACATTCACATCAAGAGTGAAATGTTTAAATCAAGACATCTAGATCCAGACTGAGATGTCAAGTGATCTTACCCTCAATGAAGATAGTTTGTGTTACATGTCCAGGACCGGTACCATTCTACGGTCGCCTAGACTGAGGTTTTTGCTTGGCTAGGACCCGAACCATTCTTCGGTCGCTTTAATCAGATTGAATCTTGGAGAGAAATCTTTGGGGGGACAGCTCCATTGAGTGTCGATATACTTAAAATGGAATACCTGCACAGTGACAAATATTCAAGGTATGGATAGAGATACACTAACCTGGTAACATCTCTGATCTTCAAGGATATGTCTCCTACAAAACATGGTCATAGGAGGAGCAACATGCATTTGTAATCATAAACATGCATCAATCTAATGGAGGTTCATGATAATTTCCATCAATCTTGCATCATCTAATTTGCATTCTAAAAACACGAGTGTCATGAATGTGTCAAATGAGGGATCTTTTGGTCTGGAAGGACTTTTCTCTCATCCCCATTAAAATGGCTATTTTATCTTGACCTTTGATGCAGGATTCTGTCAATCACTCTATCTCACCCTCATCATGCCAAACAAGGGTCCAAGCAATCTCGCAAGTGGTACGACTTCACCAATCTGAGAGGTCTTTTAAGAGGGATCGTAATGTGGGCTCGGTCAATGGCTTAACAAAGGGGACTCTTTGAGTCAAGCTTAAAAATGAGAGATATTCTGCAATCATTTTGGGGGTTACAAGTCAAGAAACATAAGAAATGAGGCAGAAATTATCTTACTCACACTTCTTCGAGCGATGCTTTTGAACATATGAACCTTTACGTTAATTTAAGTGCCCTAATCTGAAGAGACTTTGCAAGGGACGTAACGTAAGCTTGGTTCATGGGTTAAGAAACGAAAGGATCATTAGGCTCAAAAAGTGTTTAGAGGGTAAAAGTTGGTGATCATCTTGACATTTCCACCAATTTTCTTCTTCAATGTCGAAGATTTTCTTTGCACCCATTGATTGCAACAACATTTGAGCTTTTTTTGTTCTTTTTCTTTTCTTTTTTTGTTCTTTTTTTTTTTCAATACCACCTTCTTCACGGTACAGCTCACCATATCAGGTGTTTGATTTTTTTCTTTGGGCATTGGCCTTGCTTTTACCAGGCACACTGCTTTTTTCATGCCCCATTTTGCACTTTTTCTTTGGACAAAATCTCCATTTTTGTCGGCATTCTAGTTCATGCCACTTGAATGTTTTTGCCTTGCCCTAGTGTGAGGGATGATCACCAACTGGGTTTAATATGAAATGAAATTGCCGGCTTAAGTGGGCTATGCAATGGACAAAAGTGTATAGGATAGAGAAATGACTGCTCTTCATCATCTTAAGGCACTTCAATTATCGTATCAGTTACACTGTGAAAGCAATACCCAAAGATTGATGCAAGTGTAAGTAAGAAAATTTCTACCATTGATTTCAAATTTGTCCCAATGTGGGATGGTTATTGACAGGGATAATTTAAAAGCTCTTCATGTGTGTGGGCTCAAAGGGCTAAACAATGGATATACCTATAGTGTTTTGGGTAGAGGAAGAAATTGCCTCTCATCACTTTGGATAACGTACCCTTTGCGAGACCGCCCTTTTCCTTGTGGGCATGGAATTTTTTCACACAGCTCGCCGGGGATTAGTGTATGGAATAGTGTATGGAATAAGGCTTGCCTTTCATCATTCCAAGATATCCCATTTGACACATTCAATTTATCTCACGCAATTCATTATGGAGAACATACAAAATGAATAATTGAATTTGCAACTTTTTATGGCAATTTATTCATTATAAAAGTGCTAGCAGTTCAAAACATGACACAGCAAATTCAATCATGGATAATTTTTCTTGACAGCATCAGAATTAACTGGAGTGGAAAACTGACGACCATCCATTTCTACCAAAATCAAAGCACCTCCAGGAAGTACCTTCTTCACCACATATGGACCACTGTAATTTGGGGCAAACTTCCCCCCGAGATCTGGAAAAATTGGCAACGGCTTCCTTATAACAAGATCATTTACCTCGAAGTGTCTCGGTCGTACCTTCTGGTTGAAGGATCTGGCCACTCTTTGCTGATAAGTCTGGCCATGGCAAAGAGCCTTCAGTCTCTTCTCATCAATCATGTTCAACTGTTCATGTCTTTGTTGCATCCATTCAGCCTTAGACAACTCTGCTTGGGATAAAACTCTTAGGGACGGAATCTCCACCTCCACAAGTAAAACAGCCTCCATGCCATACACTAGAGCAAAATGGGTTGCCCTTGTAGAAGTGCGGATAGACGTTCGGTATGCCATCAATGCGAAAGGTAACCTCTCATGCCACTGATGAAAAATTTTGAGGCCATCTTCGTGATGTATTTCCTATTAGTCGGAGTTCCTTTAGGAAATTCCTGCCTTTTAATGTAGTTCATGATATCGTAATACCATGGCTTTCCATCAGACTCTTCAGTTATGATCATGCACTAAGCCGGTTTGGGCAAAACTTCTATTTTTAATGGCTCAACTTTTAATCCATCAGTGACTTGCAACATAGATGACAAAGTCGCGAGTGCATTCGCAAATTGATTATGACACCTTGGCAAGTATTCAAACGATATTTCCTTGAATTCTTTTACAAGATCTTCCAGATACTTGTGGTATGGGAGCAACTTGGGGTTCTTAGTTTTCCATTCTCCTATAGTCTGTAGTATGATCAGTGCGGAATCCCCGAATACTTTCAATTTGGTCGCACCCATCTTGATTGTAGCTTGAAGCCCGAGGATGCAAGCTTCATACTCAGCCACATTGTTGGTGCATGGAAATACCAATTTTGCGGCTACCAAGTGGTGTTGTCCGTCTGGGGATATCAGGACTGCCCTAGTACCAGAACTGGACAAATTTACAGCCCCATCAAAGAACATTGTCCACGAGTCTTCATCTATACTCAAAACGTAGTTATCTGGGGAACCGTAATCATTATTTGAGATTCCTGGATTCTCGGCCAACATATCAACGATCACTCGACCTTTAACTGACTTTTGCGGCATGAACTGCACTTCAAATTCTGAGATTAAAATTTGCCACTTACCCAACTTACCCACCAAAGCTGGCCGATCAAGCAAATACTTGATAGGATTGTTCTCAGTTACAAGGAACGTCTGGTAGTGCAATGTGTATTGCCGTAATCTATGCAACACCCACACTAATGCAGCACAAGTTTTTTTAACATCAGAATATTTCAATTCGGACACAGTGAACTTTTTACTTAGGTAATAAATGGCTCGTTCTTTTTTATCAATGGGACTTTCCTGAGCCAACATTGCACCCAATGATTCACTATGAATAGTGAGGTAGAGAATCAAGGGATGGCCCGGTGATGGTGGGACCAGAACTGGTGGGTTCATTAGGTACTACTTTAGCTTGTCGAATGCTCCTCGACACTCATCATCCCAGTTGACTCATGCATTCTTCTTTAGGAGCTTGAAGAACGGCTTGGCAGTTTTAGAAAGTTGGGAAATGAATCGGGCAATGTAATTCAATCTTCCCAAAAAGTTTCGGACTTCTTTGACCGTCGATGGAGGCTGTAACTCACATATGGCCTTAACTTTAGATGGGTCAATCTCAATTCCTTTACTACTCACGATGAATCCGAGTAATTTACCGGACGTTGCTCCAAACACACATTTAGCGGGGTTTAATTGAAGCTTGAATTCACGAAGACGATCAAACAACTTCTTCAGGGTTTCAACATGGCTTCTTCCTGGTCGGGTCTTTGCAATCATATCATCGACATAGACTTCGATCTCCTTATGCATCATATCGTGAAATAGTGCTGCCATGGCCCGCTGGTAAGTCGCCCCTGCATTCTTGAGTCCAAAAGGCATGACCTTATAATGAAAGGTCCCCCATGGAGTGATAAATGCAGTCTTCTCCTTATCTTCCTCCTTCATCCTTATCTGATTGTATCCAGAGAAACCATCTATAAATGAGAATAGTTCAAATCCAGCTGTACTATCAACTAGGACGTCTATGTGAGGTTGCGGAAAATCATCCTTCGGGCTGGCCTTATTCAAATCCCGATAGTCGACACAGACTCGAACTCGACCATCTTTCTTCATCACTGGCGCAATGTTAGCCACCCATTCAGGGTATTGTGAGATTTCAATAAATCCCACCTTCAAAAGCTTCATCACTTCTTCCTCAATCTTCTTTGAAAGCTCGGGTTTAGTTCTCCGTAGCTTCTGCTTTTTAGGTGGCACGTCTGGATCAGTAGGCAAGCCATGCTCCACGATTGCTGGGTCTAAACCAGGCATGTCAGCATAGGTCCATGCAAAGACATCCTGATATTCTTTTAGTAGTCGGATTAGGCAATCGGCCTCGTCTTTGGGGAGATTTGTCCCAATTGTGACCTCCTTGGCTTCTTCAATGTCACTTAGATTGATAGTGATGGTTTGCTCGGATGTAAGAGCCTTGGCTTTTTCATGTTGTTCCCAGCTACGCTGCATCTCAATGGAGTCTTCAAGCGAGTCTCCAGGATCTTCATTATCAGCATTTGCGGCATTGGATTGGACCATTTCCACACCTTTGCATGCCATAAGATTATCCCTGAAACAGGAAGTAGATAATTTAGAAAAACAAACAGATTAATCTATATTTTTTGAAAGATTTTTTGAAAGATTTTTGAAAAGCAATCGCAAAAGCATTTAAAATTTTTTTTTGACACGAGGAAGCATGATGAAGCCCAGGCCTCAGAATTCTCATTGGATTTTTCTTTCTTTTCTTTTATCGCCTGGATATCATCATCGGGCTGGTTTGGTGTACCTCATCATGCCCTCAAAATAAAACTTGTAATTTTATTGATATTTATCAATCAATTACATTTATTGAATGGAAAATGTGAATCCGAGTCCTAAAAAGAAAGCGAAAAGGAAGAAATCGAAAACAATCCCTAGATAGCGATAATTATTCCTAAAAAACAATAAAAATTCCCACGCAGGGGAACATGAAGAAGCAATAAATGAGTTACTCTTGTGGGCCGGGGCCCATTTCTTCTGGAGATCCTTCGTCAATGACTCCAACGACGATGTCATCAAACAAACTGGTAACGCCTTCCAGCACATCATCAGGGTTCTAAGTCTTCAAGGGTGTTGGATCATCCATGCCTCCCCATCCATCTGGAACTATCTCGCTGGGATCAATATAGAAGCTTGGAGGGGCTGAATACTTCACCAGGTAGTCAAACTTGCTGCTTGGCTGCCCCAGGGTGTCTATTACTTCCGCCTCATCTTGCATCATTATTGGAGGACCAGGGAATGTCTCATGAATACTTGGGGGCAACGGGTTTTGCCTCCCTTGGCTTCAGTTAGGCGTTGGGTTCTGTCCTTCCCGTCTTCGTCCTCCAGGATTTTGTCCACCTCCTCCATGGTACCCTAATCCAGCGGAACGGGACCTCTGAGGGGCTTCAATGGGGTCTCGAATGCCTTGGCCATTTCTTCCAAGACCACCACCAGGAACGAAACCATTCCCAACCATCACTCTTCCCACCATAGGGGCAGCACTTGAAACTTTGGGAGTAGGAGGTGTCGAGTCAGGAGAAGCATGTATGGTGGATACTAACTCGAACGAGTGGTAGCTCGCCTCGAACTCATAGTCTGGCTCCACATAGGGGATGGCCGTCTCCTGATAGATCCGGTGATCCTCCTCACCATACACGGTGACTAGTTTCCTTTCAATCAGAAACTTTATAGCCTGATGCAAACTTGAAGGCACCGCTCCCGCGGTGTGTATCCAGGGATGACCAAGTAAGAAGTTGAATGCAGTGGGGATGTCCAACACTTGAAAGGGAATGTTGAAGGCGACCGGCCCTATTTGTATATCAAGGTGGATTTGCCCGATCACGTCCTTCTTCGTGCCATCGAAAGCTCGTGAAATAGGCTAGTGAATCAACCTAGAGGGGGGTGAATAAGTTGTTGCGGAATTCTTTTGGAATCTTTTGCGGTAGAATACGTTGATATCAAAGATATATCAAAAATAAATAAAGCATGTATTCATAAAGTAAATAGAGTAGGGTAAGAGAAAATTAACACAAGGATTATAGTGGTTTGGCTTAGTCCAAGCCTACGTCCACTCTCCACACTGGCAGCCAACTGGCTATAATCACTATGTAGCAAACGAGAGTCACATTACGGTATACGGACTAGACTTCTTCAATAGACAGTCTCTCCTACGGCTTCTCCCGCTGCTTTCGCACTATATCTCACTCTCTTCGATACACAATTTGAACATGAAAGATTTTTAGAGAACAAGTGATTTTGGAGATTCTAACATCGAGATTTTTCTACCCAGTCTCTCCTTGTTTCCAAGCAACATCGATCGACCTTAAATAGCCTCCGTGCCTTCATACCCGTTGGCACTTACCAAAAATTCATCCAATCAACCCGTTGGACTGAATCAATTTAAGTGATCACCTTGTCGCCGAAAACGTAAGTAGATAGTAGCTCGTCAATTCTGTTCGCCCATACAATCAGGATCTTGAGTTCCCAAAATTAGATTCTTCCAAGAATAAACTTGATCTTCAACGGATAAAATCCGGAGAGTAAATCTTCCAAATTCTCGATCACGACCCGAGAGATATTCCATGGTTTAAGATTAGGAAACATGAAATCTAATATCTTACTTTCCTTAGCCATAAGAATAACCTGTGGCCAGCCTATAAAAATTGCGAACTATTTTCAAACTTAGATTTGGGTCTTGAAGGTCGTTAGACTGAAACTGAGTCTTGAAGGTCTTCAGACTGAAACTGTGTCTTGACTGACTTCAGACGGAAAAACTTCAGACCGAACTTCCGGTCCGACTTGTCTTTGAAAAACTTTAGACCTTGAAAGCTTCGGACGTAATCGGCGAGTCTTGGAGTCTTTAGACCGTACTGTTGAGGCTGTTTTGTCAACTTCAAAACTCCAAGGGATTTTTCTTCAACAGCTCGCACAGAAGTCGTTGCACGTTGTATCCTAGATGGGTCAACTTTGAGGCGGTGAAGAGTAGCCAACGAGCATATATTTAGGGCGAACCCATTATCAATGAGCACTCGGGACACATGGGTAGTCTTGTGCTTGACGGATATGTAAAGTGCCTTGTTGTGCCCTCTACCCTCAAGAGGGAATTCCTCATCGGAAAAGGCGATCAAATCCTTGAGAAGAACTGATCCTACAAATTCTTCTAACTTGTCTGCCTCAATCGTCTCTAGCACATGAATTTCACTTAGCACCTTCATCAGTGCCTTTTGATGCACAGGCGATGTCTGCATGAGCTCAAGCAGAGAGACCTGGGCGGGCATTTTCCTCAAATGATCGACCACATTATACTCACTTGCTTTTATTACAGCCAGAAATTTCTTGGCCTCTTCATCAGTGACAGGCTTTGTAGGTTAAGCATTTGCTTGAGCATAAGTCTGACCAGACCTTATAACAATACCAACATCCAAGTCATAAGACCAAGGGACGGCCTTATTGCTGACATACTCATAAGGTTGGGGCATCTCAATCACTATTTCACCATCAGATACATCTTCTAATGGAGGCATGTCCGCGAGTGAAGGATCAACTTCTTCCTTTTCAGCAACAAGCGCGGCTTGTTCCTCCTCCCAATCGATGATGATGTGAGAAATAGTGGAAACTACGCAATTATGGTCGGCATATACTATAATGCCGTCATCCACCATTTTGGCAACTCTTTCCTTCATTAGTGATAGGGGATATCTTCATGGTCCGGATAATACCCAGCTCTAACTAGGCCATTGTAAGCATCCGCCACATGTACCTTCGAGTTCTTGATGCGACCGACTTCAGGTTCCAAAATGGCATTCACTGTACCTTCATGCTCCGATAGCGGATTCTTTTGGACATTCGGCCGAGCAGTTTGGAATGAAAAGGCCTTCGTGTCCAGGAGGTTTTGGATCTTGTGCTTGAGGGTGAAACACTCATAAGTTGAATGCCCCAATTGATATAGGCTAGTGAATCCATCTAGAGGGGGGTGATTAGGTGATTACGAAATTCTTTTGGAATCTTTTACAGTAGAATACTTTAATATGAAGAATATATCAATAGCAAGTAGATCATGCATTCATAAAGTAAATAGAGTAGGGTAAAAGAGAATTGACACAATGATTATAGTGGTTCGGCTTATTCCAAGCCTACGTCCACACTCCACGCCGGCACCAACCGGGGCATAATCACTATGTAGCAAATGAGAGCTGTTACAAATCACGAACTAGACTTCTCCAAAGAAAGTCTCTTCTACAACTTCTTGCTGTATCGCACTATAATTAACTCTCTTTGATACACAATTTGAACACGAGAGATTTTAGAGAACAAGTGATTTCAGAGATTCTAACATCGAAATTTTTCTATCAATTCTCTCTCTTATTTGCGAGCAACACCGATCCACCTTAAATAGCCTCCGTGCCACCATACCCGTTGACACTTTCCAAGAATTCATCCAATCAACCCGTTGGACTGAATCAATTTAAGTGATCTTCACGTCGCCGAAAATATAAGTAGAAAATAGCTCGTCAATCCTGCTCGCCCATACAATCAGGATCTTGAGTTCCCAAAATTAGATCATTCCAAAAATTCGCTTGATCTTCAACGGATAAAATCCGAAGAATAAATCTTCTATGCTCACGATCACAGCCAGAAATATTCCATGGATAAGTTAGGGAATATAATATCCAAATCTTACTATCCTTAACCATAAAAAAATAACCTGCTGTCAGCCTGGCAAAATCGCAAACTGTCTTCAGACTTAGATTTTGGGTCTGGAGGTCTTCAGACGGAAACTAGGTTTTGACTGTCTTCAGACGGAAAAACTTCAGACCGAACTTTGGGTCTGATTGTCTTTAGACGGAAAACCTTTGGGTCTTGAACTCTTCAGACTTAATCGACTGAGTCTTGGATTCTTCAGACTTTGCTTATGAGGTTGTTTTGTCAACTTCAAAACTTCAAGAGATTTTTCTTCAACACCAATTCCCCACTATGGTAATCACACTTCTTTGTTGGATCATAACTACGAAGGGTTTCGCGGTTAGGGCGCTTTGGTTTGCTAGTAAGCAAGCCTTTCTTTCTTAGGATTGCCAACACCTGGGATGGAGATCCAGGGAGAGGAGTGAACTCCCTTCTATCATTTGCAAATGATCGACGACCAGTAGTTTGTTGCTGCCTTGCATTGATCTGGACGGCCGGGCCACGGTTAGTACTTTCTTGGCTATAAGCCACATTTACGTCCACGACAGCTTCCTTCTCCTTCTTGGCAGAGAATCTCTTACTTGATGGTTCAGTAAACCATCCTTCCCTTATCCCCATCTCCACTTGTTCTCCCATAGGAATAAGTTGGTTGAAACTCTCGACATAGGTGCTTGCCATCCGATTACAGAACTCAGATGGGACGGTCTTTATGAACAGCTTCATCAGCTCCTTGTTAGTAGGCTCAGGAGTGATTTGTGCAGCTAGATTTCGCCATCTCACGGCGTACTCCTTGAATGACTTGCTCCTCTTTTTCTCCATCCTCTCAAGATCTTCTCGGGAAGGAGCGATGTCCATGTTGAACTTATACTGCTTGAGGAATGCATCTGCCACCTCATTCCAAGTCTCCAGAAGGTTCACATTCTTCATCACATACCAGTTTAGTACGGGTTCGGTCAAACTCGCGTGAAATGATTGGATCATGAGAGGCTCATTCTTGACATATTGGGTCATGCGTACGTGGTACATCTACAAATGACACTTTGGGCAAGTTGTACCATTGTATTTCTCAAATTCCGGCATCTTGAACTTCTTTGGCATCTTGACCTTCTCGTAGACCGACAAGTCAAAGGAGAGTGAGCTCTGTGACTCCTGTAATTGTTTCACCTTTTCTTCGAGCTTTGCAAAGCGTTCATCCGGCTCCATCTTGGAGATGTTAATAGGCTTACCCTTTTCCAAATTGATTGGGAATGGGTCGTCTTCTAAATCAGGCATGTCGTCATCACTCATCTGGGACTTATCCGCTCGCTTTGGGACAACAGCAGGTGGCTGAGCCGGATTGACTTGGAGGGATTTGATTTGAGTCGTTATAAGCTCCATAGTGGCAGCTAACTGACGGAGCTGACCTTCCATGTTCGACATACGATCACGCATTTCATTTTGGTCGGCCATTTTGGCTCTTGATCGCGTGATAATGGGCGAGCGTGGAGGATCCGTTACCACCTAAATAAAAGAAATGAACAAAAATAAGTATCTCATATGAAAAACGCCGATCCATGGCAACGGTCTAAATCTTTTATTTATTAATGGAATTTTTTGACAAGCCCAGCAAAATAGGAATTCAAAATGCACTAAGCAAATGAACTAGGAAAGTAAAAGA
Source organism: Eucalyptus erythrocorys (assembly GCA_014182555.1). NCBI lineage: Eukaryota > Viridiplantae > Streptophyta > Magnoliopsida > Myrtales > Myrtaceae > Eucalyptus > Eucalyptus erythrocorys. The sequence goes on from CM024597.1 coordinate 22,459,615, forward strand.
ATTGACTCCATAAATATCAATCTAGAAATGAAAATGACGAAATTGATTCAAGCACTTCATTTAGCTTGATCAATATACACTCGGGACACCATTCGGCGCAATCGCTTATTCTCCTCTTGAGCTTTCTCGGCAACTCTCTTGAGGCGTTTATTCTCAGCGCGGTTGGTGATCTTTAGCGGCACCTCAGGTATCTTCGGAAGTAGCTCCTCCGGGATCTTGTGTTGTTGGATATACTTGGTTGAGGCATAATACTTCCTTTCCTTCCCTTTCAGCTTCTCCTCGGGCCACTTGAGTTTTCGTGGATGGCACATGTCCCACATTGATTTGATCGTGAGAATAGAATCTTCATGGCCTTGGCTTCCATCAACGAAGTTGACTTGGAGTGGATATGCTTGTAATGCTGGGGGGAGCTCTTGCACGACTTGGTACTGATGAGTCACTCTAATCGGATAGTACTCTAAAGCTCCAGTGAATCCCAATAGAGGAATTGGGCCAACACCTCCACACGTGAGTCTCGCCGCACGAATTTGAAACCACATAGCATGTCATAGAAAACCCTTGGAAGTCGGTTTTTTATGAAGGCTAGCCACTTAGAATAGTGGTAATCCGGTGCATGTTTTTGCTTATCCTCAAACCTCATAATGGGGTGATTTGAGTCATTAATATCATGTATGGTCATTAGACCACCAAATCCTTTTAAATGAGAAAGAAACCAAATTTGCAAAAGCTCAGGAGAGGAATGGAAAGTCTTATCACCATCTCCTTTAAATCGAGTGAGGGAAAGGAAAGTTTCAGTCAAAATAGTGTTTATAAAATTCTTTCCTTCCAACACTTGTTTAACTAAGTGAGCCATCAAAGGGTTAATAGCATTCTTGTAATAGGGAAAAACTATAAACCCAAAGAAGGCTAAAAAAAAAAAAAATCGCATTAGAGATGAAGGGCTAGTTTCAAAATGTTCTTTCAGAAAAGACAGGGGACATGTATTGTGATGAGCCTTTAAAACCTTTTTCACATCATCCCCCTTAATTCTCAAAAAATCCGATAAAGCCATAACGAGATCTATCCTGATAGGCAGACCAATTAACTCAGCTTTCAGAGACTTTCCTATGTAATGCTATACTCTTCCAAGGTGGGCGTGAGCTCATGCTTACCGCCGAAAATGAAAGTAGAAGTCTTGGGGCACCAAGAGTGGGCAAGTGCTTCGATGAGGCCGCCATGGATGTTGATACGCAGCAATGGAAGCAGTCGGCCAATGTATGACTCCACGAATTGACGGCTATCTTGGTCTAACTTGTCCCACCATGTGCCAAGCTCTTGCTTTGGAGGGAGAATAATTCGAATGTCCGGTATCCCCATTGTATATTGACCAAGACTCAAGACAATCCTAATGCCATGGAACGACAAAATGATATGATAAGGTAATAAATTGCAGAGGTGAAAATTTATAGAACTTACTTTACCAATGAGGGGCAATCACATAGACATGCGCATGGTAAGTGGTTTGATTTCTACTCTAGAAGGTTTAACAAAGTGGAGCCACAAGGATGACCAGACTAGCCACGGGTGCGTGGACTATGTCAGGTCCTCAAGACTTCGGCTTGGTCAAAGAGTCGACCCAGTCGCGGGCATGCGGACCGAGATGGGTACTCTTGACACCATGAATGAAATTTCGGGATTGAGATGGGCGACTCGTACCGTGGGCTTGCGGTCGGAGTGGTATCCACCTCAATACCATCCTAGATGATCCTATTCGGCCCAGGTCTGGCGGCAGGTTATGTGTGCAATAGTGTAGTGTAAATGTAAGGCATGCACAACAGTTTATACCACAGAACACTTCATATATGCAAATAAACCATACATTCCTACACCTCCCTGCAAAACAAAGGTCAGAAAACACTTCCCCTTATACCTCCCAATCTGCAAAAACATTTAACACCTTAAATGTAAGGGACGTACCTGGGATCCTTGCTGCCAAACAAAAACATTTTTCAAAAGAAAATTGGCCTAAGTCCACTAAGAGTTTTAACTCAAGTCCCCAACGGAGTCGCCAAGCTGTTGCGACCAATTTTTCGGGTGAACCACCTAAGGTTTGGCTAATGGATTTTTAAGCCTAGACTTAACTCGGGCTCTCTCAAGCCCATACCAATTCGCGACTTTAGGTTCAAATTCTTAACATGCAAATAGATTGTCAATTAGGAGTCGCCACTAATCTATTTTTGGTGGGTCGATTAGAAACCCAAGTAAAGTAATGGGAGATTTACTTTACTCCTACGAACTAGAGATTCTAGATACGAGGACTTAGTTACGTTAGATTTCTCTAACGCCCTTTCGGAACCTTTTCTTTTATTTCTTTGAAAAATGTTTGACAAGCAGCTTGAATTGATTTTAATTTAAATCCCTAACATGTGAGGTAACCATGCGGATGCGCAATCCATCAATTTAACACTGAAGAAAAAAAACAACGAATAGATTGCAAAACTTACCTCAAAGCAACAAAAGCATCCGCAATGTTAAATTAAAATCCACGTCAACAATCCTATATATGGTCTCTAATTAACACGCGATTTTCTCCTTTTTTTTTTCACTTTATTCAATGGAATTTAATCTATATGCAATGCATGCTAATAACCTAATATGGCATGGCAACATGACCTAAATTAGATTACATGAATAGAGTAGATCCTAAAGAAATGCAACAACTTAAATGGCCTAATATGCAAATTTTAATTAAACGGCCCTAGAATGCAAATTACTTAACATGCACCTAATGTTGCTAATAAACCTATTATGCAAGTTAACATGCACCTAATGTTTTTGGATTTTTTTATTTGAAATTTCGAATTAACAAAAGTCCTAATTGAACTACCTAAAATGAATGATTTTCTAATTCACGTTTGGGATTAATTTGAATTCACCCTACTCTGACTTAGAAAATCATTTCTTGGTTTTTTTTTTTTTTTTTGGTTTTTTCATTTTTTTTAAATATGCCAACTTTTCTAAGAATCCAGTTATCAAGGTCTAACCCTAACCTATTCCAAAGAGATTTCTAAAAAAATATAATCCTAAAAATGTGATTCTAAAATAAACCTAATTTACTAGCCTAAATGTCTTATTTACTAAATCTATATATCTAATTCTACATGCTCATGCAAGATTTTAATTTTTTTTGATTTAATGATTTTTTATTATTCTCCTTTCTCCTAAAAAAAAAAAAATGCAATTTATCCTAAAAAAAGGGAAGTAATTTATCCTAGGACTCTTGTATGAAACTCCTAACTAAATTAAAATTCCATCAAATTTAAACTAGGGATTAAGTCATACTAAACCCTAATTTAAACTAAGACATTATTTTAATTTTGCAGTTTCTAACCTAAGACGCAACCTATCTAAAAGATTGATCTAAGCTTAAAATTAAACATGCAATTCTATTCTAAAATGCATGATGATTTTTGTTTGCTTTTTTATCCATGACCTAAAATAAAATCCTTAATCTAAACATGCAAGACAATAAAAAACAAACCTAATCCTAATTCAACATTTTTCTTGAGTTTTTTTGTTATCTCCTTGTATTTTGAAATTATCAATTCTTAATAACTAAACATGCAACCTAAACCAGTTAATATGATATTTTTGATATTTTTGATTTCTTATTATTTAAAAAAAAGGAGATTTCTATCCTAAGCATGCAAACCCTAAAACTACATTTTTGATTTTTGATTTTTTGAAGAAAACTAATTCAAACAATCATAGCAAATCAAGCAAAATTGATCCCCCAAATTGACGAACCGTATCTCGCGCATGAGATCGGGTTGGCCAATTTCACGAAAAATCACAAATTGGATCTCGGGCTGGAGATCGGATTGGCAACTTTTTAAGTAATTGCGAGTCGGATTTCGGGTGCGAAAATCGGACTGACAATCACTAGTTTCAAGGCAGTTTCATATCATGGAGTTTCAATTTCACATTAAAGGATAATTAAGCTACAAGAGAACAAATAAAATAAAGCAACAAAATAACAAAAATAATAAAACAAAGCAAATAGATAAAAAAATACCTAAAAAGGATTTTTTTTCCTTTTTGTTTTTCCTCTTTCTTTTTGCTTCTTCACCCATGATTTCGTGGGCTGCCACTGGTGAGGGGGAAGGGATCGCAGCAGAGGGAGTCGCGGGTCTGCTCGGACCACGTCGGCTTCGGGAGCAAGGATTGCAGATCGAGAGTGCCTGGCTGCACGCGGAGGGGAGAAGGTCGGGACGGCAAAGGGGACGTCGGGCGGTGCGGCGGTCGCGGCTGGCTTCGGGGCGGCGAGTGGCGCGGGTCGACAGGATGTTGGGGGGAGTGAGCAGTGCGGGTCTGCCTAGCTTTAGGCAGAGTAGCAGCGGCGGGTCGGATCGAGTGGCGCGGGTTCGCCTAGCTTGCGACTTGGGTGACTGATCGGAGGTCACGGCATTCGGATGGGCGGAGCGACGAGCGGCGGTGTCGCGCGGCGGCTGGCGCAGGTGGGGTGGTGACAGGCGGAACGCTGTAAGCGAGAGAAACGGACGACGCTTCGTCGAAAGAGTAGCTGAAGAAGAAGACCTTCTTTTCTTTTTCTCTTTATTTTTTCTGCCTGCCGCACCTCTCACGTCCCCCTCATATCGCTTCCCTCTGTTCTGCTTTTGTCAGCCATTCACTTTTTCCTTTGACTTTTCAGCCAAAGAGGCTTTTTGCTTTTTTCTTCAAAATCGAGAGCCCCCCACTCGTTAAAACTCCCATGAACGCAGCTCTCTTTTCTCTCTTTCTCTCTCTTTTCACCTTTTTTTGCTTTCTTTTCTTTTCTTTCGAATAAAAAACAAGAGAGCCCCCCATAACTACCGTACACAACCCCTTTTATATGCCAAAAAATTGAATCTTGGGGGTATATTTCATTTCCAATTCTACTTGCGCACGATACCTCTGAATATATCATCGAAATATTTTCGCATGTTCTATCCAAAATTTCCCTTTTGCGCAAAACCGCATCTCCCATTGTATATTACCTAAATCTATAAAAATCTTAACAAAATAAGACAAAATAGAACAAAATCAAAATAAAATCTGCCTAAACTATATGCCATGCATTTTTTTATTTATTTTTTTAGCAAAAATCAACCCCAAAAATTTAGGTGTCAGCAGTGGTATATTTATTTTACATGTTTGATGATTTTATGGATATGAAAATACATACAAAGCCATAAATACGTGTATTTTTAGTGTATTTTTCTTGTATTTTCTATGATTTTGGAAATACAAGTATTGGATTATAGGTATATTATCACATAATCACTGTGATTCATCAATAAAAAAATCAAACTTTATTGTGAATTGAAGCCGGCTTAATGAGATACAATCATTATGAGATAGTTATTAAACTATGTCTTGAGATAATGAGAAAAACTTTTGTTACGCATGCATACTCCTTTACATGCTGGTAATTTTTGAATGTTGGACATCTTAAGAATCTGTGACCAAACTGATTGTATTAATTAACACATCTACTGAGTGTAGGTAATGCATGTTAGTTAAGTTATTGCATATTATACCTAAACTCATATGGTCACTGGTTAACGTCTATCAAATTGAATATTTTTATGGTTAAGGAGTATGGCAATATTTATGTAGAGCAATAGTATCTACTGTTATAGTTTAGATATTTGGTTCTGTGATTTGACTCAATTTATAGGCCATTGGTTGAAGTAATGATATTTGTTACATAAAATTGACTAATAAATTAGTTGTTGGCCTTGGAGTTATGTTTTGCCTGATGAAACTCATGAGCTATAATGAATAAGTTGTCAGGCTTCTCGATTTGGTGTACCATGTATTGCTATTGATGTTGATTTGTGATAGATTCTCTAGATCAACATTAAAAGAATCATTGGAATCTGCAATTTTGGTGCACAAGAGAAGTTTCTGTGTTCTTTGTGATTGGTGATCTCATTGGAATCTATCTTTCAGATTCTCTATATATATTTATATATATGTATGATTAATTTTATAAGGCAATGTAATTAGCTTGATATGTGATTTCAGTGATATATACCCCTATCACTAAAGTTGAAATCACATGTATATGGTGTATGTGAGATGTAAATATATCCCTGGTATGAGAGAGTTTCAAGGATTCAATTGAGTAGTGATCGCCAAAGTGGCATTCTTGATTGGGTTTAAGAAATTTCGGTCTCGTACGCTGATTGGGGTGTCTCCTGGTCTAATGCATGGTCATACTCCCGAAGGAGGTGATTGTGTATTAGTTCATGGAGGGATACATAATGGTGTGGTGGAGGAGTGATCAGTCCTAATGGTTCATCTGCCCAAAGGTGATGAATTCACGAAGATTGGAACATATTCTCATAACCGCTATCATGTGGGGAGTGTACAACTGCATGTCATGTATTTTGCCCAAAGGTGATTATATGATTATGCGTGTAACTCTCTGGATATGTACTTATACGTCAAGTTACACGGTGCTCACATGATGCTAATTATATACATTGCTTGTTTTTCAGTCACCTTTCTGTAATTAATAACTCCACTATTATTGAGGTTTTTACTGCTTCAAATTTTAAGTTGTGGACATATGATTTGTTGCTTAAGAATAGAGCACTAGAATTTGCTTACTGTCCATAAAGCGGTCCATTCTGGAACACTTGAAAAGTGGTTTGCCTACTAACTGCACTGCTAAGAGACGATGGAAGCCTTAGTGGCTTGAAATTATGTCTTGTTTAATATCGAAATTAGGACATATCTGTAAAGATTATGTTTAAGTCCTAATGACTTATACATCTTGTATATGGTTAAAAGGTTTTCAAAAGTTTTCTATTTAAGGAAAACGACCGAGATAAAGAATAAATAATTATAATTAGTCTTAAAAGGTTGTCAGGCTTAATAGTGGCCGTGAGTATTTTGGCAAGTATGACAATGCGAAATAGTTTAAAGGGTCATTTGTCGAATATTTGGTAGATTATGGGGTGGTAACTTAATTACTATACCTGTAAATCTTGACAAAAGATTTGGCCGAAAGGTATAATTGTACCATAATTAATATGGTGATGAGTGTGATTAGTAAGACTAATTTATTCGGTCTTTTATGGGATGGTATTTTGAAAACAACCTTTTCACACACAAAACGTGTTTCTTATCAAAGTTATTTCATAAACTTCTTTTGATTTATGAACTGAATGTAAATTACTTAACTCTTATTAAAATTAAGAGGTGGTTATCTAATCCAATATTAGAGGTGTTGGAATTTAGATTCACTCGGAATTATTTTGCATCTTACCTAGATTGTTCAAAAGGGTATTGATTTTAAGACCCTAAAGAAGATACAAGACTTATGATATCACATACTGTAAAGTTTCTACAGTTTGACGTAATTGACGAGGATAGCTGCTCTCAGACTATTAAGTATAATAGTACAATGGAAAATCACTGTGTCTTTGTCTTTGTCTAAATAGATAATTGTGATACAGACAATTGTGGAATCTCCTGTACCGTAGACTAAAATTGATGAGGTTCAAGGTACTATTCTTGATATAGTTTATGATGAAATTTTCCTCTCAAGTATAGAAGAAGTAGTTGTAGATTTACTCGGGAGATTTGTTAGGGAAAGACGATCAGTTATTCCATTAGACTATATAGTCTATTTGTGAGAGCATGACCACAATATCCACTACATGGTTGATTTAGCGACATAAATAAATGTTGTTTCTTATCCTCAATTAAGTATGTGATTAGATGCCATAAAAGACGATTTGCACTCTACGAAACATGTTTGGAAACTTACTGATTTGTCTAAAGATCACAAGTTCTTTAGTTGCGAATTGGTGTACAAAACTAAAAGTTTTCACTTTGAAAGACGGGTGGATTGTTAATAGTGAAGAAATAATTATTTCTTTACAAGATTCTTTCAGAGTGAATGTGGCATTAATAGTTTATTTATGCATTTATTTTGGTTTGGAGTTACGCCAAATAGATACAAAATCTATATAGTGCAATTGGAGGATTTTGCAATAAATTTAAGTAAACTTGTGTGTAGACTAAAAGTTTTATTAATAGTTTTATGCAAGTTTCCAAACAATATTAATAAAGTTTCATAGTGTTGTTATTTTGTTCAATTGGGAACAAAGTTATTCAATATGCTGAAAGGTCAGTGGGAGAAAAGTTATTTTTTCTCATATTCTATGTACCTGATATTTTGTTTACAAGTAGTGACCTTGAGGTATTTTTTATTCTTTGCACTAAGGTCTGCAAGGATTATTCTTGGCATATATATTGGATTTTACATTAGATTTTCTTAGAGGACATTTGCTTATCGTATTTTAGAAATATTCAATATACATCATTGCAAGTTAGGAATTACTCATATTGTTAAGGGTGATGGACTGAATCTATCACATTGTCCTTATTTAGATATTGAGAAAATCTAATTAAATGGAGTACCTTGTGTTAGTGCACTTAAAAGTATAATATGTGCTTTGATTTTGCACTAGATTAAATATCGCCTTTGCGATGGGACTTTTAGGCAAATATAAGTTGAATCTAGGATGCGATCACTAGGTTGCTGCCAAAAAGGTTTTAAGGTACTTAAAAGGACAAGAGATTATATGTTAATTTACAGACAAGTTTAATTAAGATGTTAACTTTGTTGACTGTTAGGTTGATATAATATCAATAATAGGATACATATTTGTATTAATAGGAAGTGCGGTGCAGTAAATAAAGTTTTATATCTTTTATGTAAGTAGAGTTTGTAACTTTCTTGTAGGCTGTTACTTGGGCTATTATGCTTGAGAACCTTATGAAGGAGTTGACCGTTTTGACTTTATGGATAGACCCATACGGTTAAGTTGATACAATAAATTTGTTGTATTTTTATTAATAACAAATGTCTCAAGGGGTCTAAATATATGGCGGTCAAATATTTTTGACTATAAAGAAACGGTATAGAAAGGTGACTTATTATATAATATATTTTCACAAATGATGTGGTTGCAGATCCACTAACTAAAGACCTACGCCCATGAGTATTTGAGTGACATGTCATCAATATGGGCCTAGGAGTATCTTTGGATACTGTTGTTTAGTGGGAGCTATTTTGGCTTTATTATGATAAAGTTCACATATGTGTTCGTTACTTTTAGTAACGGTTTGATATGTATCAACTTTTGCATTCTATAAAATAATTTTGAATGTGTTATTATCATGTTGAATACATATTGATAAAGTCTCAAGGTATTACCTTGAGTGAAGGCTAGGGGCATCCGATTATTAGCCTTGTGCATATGTTCTTGTAAAAGGTTAACCATAAGGCAAGACATATGTGAGTTCATTAGAACCATGATTTCATTCTCTTGTGGCACAAACTTTTGTGTCGCCTAAGTAAGAGAATCATATATGGGTTCATTAGAACCATGATTTCATTCTCTTGTGGCACATACTTTTGTGTCACCTAAGTAAGAGAATGGTGACCGACAAATGGATCTCTCTATCAATAAAGTTGAAATCACTTGTGACCATGGAAGGCTCTGTGTGTATACATGCAGTTACCGCCATGATTCGGTGTTGGAGACTTTATGGGATAGGATTGACTATTAAGAATTATCTCTGGACCAATGTGTGCACATATAATACAATTTCAATTAATATAGTCAAAGTGGGAGAATGTTAGAGTTTTCCTCTAATGTGGACTAAATTAATTGACATTGTTATTTATCGTTTAATGTTTACCGTTTTACGAGGTTTGGTCTAAGGTGAGATAGAAGGTTTCTTAATTAGTCTAATATGGGGCTGGCTAGTATGGGCCGAGTTGAGCCTGGCCCGTAATGAGGGGGACTGACTGGAAACTCTATAAATAGTGCTCAAGTCTCTCCTCTAACCCTAATCTCACATATCCTCACCTAAGGGGCGTTATTCTAATGCTAATCGTGAGGGGCCGCCTCATTGAGCCAGTGATCCGGAGGGCGACGGAGGAGAAGGATTTGCGCAAGGAACATTATGTTTCTGCTTCCGCTCAAGAACGATGGATCTTAAAACAGGTGCGTTAATCTTCTACTCTTTGAATGTGTGTTCTTGTTCTAGTTATGGAGATCTTGGGGTTGCGCAATTTGCGTCCTACAATCGTGCCTGGTCAAATCCCGCCCGTTGAATTGCTCGGTGTCAAGGTGATTTGGGGATTCCCTTTCGCCCCGTTTCTGAAGTTATCAAATGGAACAATGGGTTGTTCTTGTGTTTCATTTCCAGTTGAACTTATATGACATATCATGGGGAGTTAGTTTGTTTCCTTTTTTTATCTGTGACGATGTCGGATTGTCTTGACATGAAAGTTTTACATGGAGCTTTATCTTCTTTGTCTCTTTGGCCATTGTCCGATAATTCATTTCGAGGGCTGGAATGTTCCCTGACGCTAGAACATTGTTTTTACTGCCAAATTGAGGCCTACCTTTCGAGGATGAATTCGCGTTCTTGCTTGACCGAGCCACTGATTCTAAGTGCATCTTCCCTTTCTGTTTGTTCCTAGTTACATGACCTTGATAGCTCCACTTGCTGCTTTCTCCAAATTTGACCTACGTGCCACAAAAATTAAATGTGTTTTCGTGCTCATCTAACCCTCTTCCGAAATACATAAAGTTTCTGGCGGACAATGAGTTAATATCGCTGCTTTGCTTGTTCTTAATGGGTTTGTTCTTTCAAGATGTAATTGCTAATATTTTGCAGGAGTCTATTAAGTGTTCCCGCCAATTCATGGTTGGTGTTAGAATATCGGGGTTACTTTATTTATAGATTGTTTAAATTTGGGATTGGGTGAAATGCATATTCCAAAGTGAGGTTACTTGTGTATATATGACGTAGTGCATTACATGGCTTTAGGGTTTTATAGACTTGACGGTGGGAGTTTTGTTCTTTTTGTCCTTCGACAAGATTTGTCTTTATTATCATGCCATTAGGTAATTTGATGGGAAAATTTAATGAATTGCTACCCAGTGATCCCCGATCCTGCAAAGGTGATTGAAGCTACAATCCCAAGAAACTGCTAGGAAACGTTGGAAACTAATTTTGGAGTTGCTGAACTGTATGCAGTTCTTACTATGAGCAAAATAACCTCTAGCAGCTACTCTTGGTAATATTTTCTCTTGAGATGGTCACCGTGAAGAGTTGATCCGAAACTACTTAAAAAACAAGAGGAGGAGTTAATCACAAACTCTGTTTTGCAGCTACTCTTGGTAATATTTTCTCTTGAGATGGTCACCGTGAAGAGTTGATCCAAGACTACTTAAGAAACAAGAGGAGTTAATCACATACTCTGTTTTGCATTTCTCCTGCCTAATATGGAGTTTCTCTATACTTGCAATGTTTTTGTACTTGGACATTCATATATTTAATACATGCTGCGTTTTTGTATTTGGACATTCGAATATTTAATTATGGATACATTGATATTAAACAATTAGATATTCAGATTACATTTTCCTTTTATGACTTCTTGCGTTACAGAGTAGTCATGCTACTTCTTCATAAGAGGATGCATGAAGAAAGCACTTCTCCCATCTATTTGTATCTTTTTTTTTTTTTCCTTTTTGTCGTTTTGTTGTAGACCTGATCTGTCTTTCAGTACCTTTCTATCAGATGTTGACGTGAGAAATTGGTTGCTCATCGATGCTCGGCATTGTTTTACTTTTTCATGTGCATGACGAGAGTGGTTCAAATATCATTCTTCGTTGTGTTTCATGGTATCCTTTGTCTCTTTTTTTTTTTTCTTGATGTCATGCATCATTCTTGTGTCCAAACCGGTGCAGCGAATTAATGTCCACCGAAGTTTTGTGGAACCCGTCGAAAGGGAACCGAAATTGCTTGGGAAGGTACTTGTGTTTTTCTCTCTTGTCCTTATCGGTTAGTTTGTGTTATGATTTCTATTTTCTTGAAATATGAATTGATCTTTCTAAGTAGCGGCTGGGGTTTTGGCTGCTGCACTTTAGGCAATTTCATTTGCCTTTTTCTGTTATTCTGAAATGGTTATTTTTTCCAAAATTTTATGGTGGGTTTTTCTTCTGCTGTGGAAAATCCACGAGCTATATGAACTTTGGAAATGATAAATGGTTAGGAAAGTCTACTTTTTTGAGGTAGAGGGTCTGTCATGGGTTGTTTTGACGGAGAATTTGATGTTCTGTCAGAAGTGTAACTGCCATTGTGTATATTGTTTTATGAAATTATAGCGGCGTCCTAATTATGGGTGCTGATATCTAAAATTGGGTTATGTTGTCATACATACAGAAGTACAGGACGCCCTAGATTTTGTGATGGAGAGAGGAGAGAGTAGACATTGTGTCATGCTGTGGAGTGCCGGTGGATTTCTTCTAAGATGATTGGTTGTCTTGCCAAGCATGGTTTTAGAAGATTTTGATTGCATAGGTTCTTTTGGTTGTTTAAATAAGCGCATACCGCTTCTAACATCTCATTTCTGCTAGTAGTAGGGCTGGTCTCTCTAATTCTGTCTTTCCATTCATGCTTTGAGAACTAGTTGTTGCATCGTTTCCCTCATAGTTGTAGATTTCGGGGGCACAATACTAATGGCAAACGTTGGTTCCTGTTTCTCTGGATGCAGTTCCTGGATTCGGCTGTTAACCTCATGAACAAGTCGTTCATTGATCGTGATGATTTTTAATTATTTAATTTGATGGGCTAAAGCTGGCCCGTCCGCCCATGTTGGGCCGAAAAGCCCGGCCCACAAAGAATGAGGGCCCATGGACGGAGGGAGGTGTTGAAGGGGTGTGTTTTGTATTTTTTGGGAGACGTATAAAAGGGGGAGAGAGAGGGAGAGAAGTCACCTTTTCGAAATTACGTACGTCTTATTCCCTTCTCCCTCCAAAACTCTCAAGAAAAAAAGGAACAGTAGGCGAGAGGGCCAAAAAGGCGACACCCGACTTCCCTCCAAGGCGTTTTTGCATCATCGAATTGAATAGGACCGGTTTTTCTCTTCCTCTTGGCATCTTTGGGGTTTAATCCATGGAAAACAAGGTACGTTCGGTTCTGTGATGTGTCTTAGGATCGGTGATGCATATAGAAATCCCGGGCTCGTCTTCTGCGCAAGTTTAGGGGTTCGATTTAGGGTCGAATCCGGTTTTTGGGGATCCGACGATCCCAACATTGGTATCAGAGCCAGGTTTATGTTTCCCGATCCCTTTTCATGTTTTTCCCGACCCCTTTCATGTCTGTGGATGTGTTTTTTATTGATTTTCGTGAATATAAATTCGGCCGACACCGATCGGGGCGAGAAATCCCGACACCCGAGACTGTTTGTGCATTTTTCCGACTTTCTATAAGTCGAAATCGATTTCTGATGGCACTGGATGAACGGTCTCGTTGAGACGAGTACGACGAGTGGCGGAACGCCGCCAACGGCCGCTGGACGCGCCCCCACGCGCAGCTAGAGCGAATGGGTGTTCGCACGCGCCGATACGGAGAAGGAGCAGGCGCGTGCGTCACATGCGCGCGCTGCGCGTACGCACGTGCGGCGCACGTGCACCTTGCGGGCGGCGGCGCGCGTGCGAGGCACGCGCCGGGTCGGTCCGTCCGACCCGGCCCGACCGGCCGGTCCGACCCGTCGGCTCGACCGGCGACCCGACCCGGACCGACCGGCCGACTCGACCCGTCTGGCCGCGACCGTTGACCGTTGACCGCTGTTGACCGTTGACCTCCGTTGACCGTTGACGACTGTTGACCTTTGTTGACCGTTGACCATTGACGACCGTTGACCGTTGACTTTGACCGTTGACCAAAAAAAAAAAAAAAAAAGGAGGAGGAGGAGGAGAAGAATGTGTTTCTTTTTCAATTATGTCTATGTGGATTATATGTAATCCCTATTTGTTCTGCATTTGTTGCAGGAACAATGCCTCCCCTTAAATTGCGTTCGCCTATTCGTGTACATATTGCCGAACAAAAGGAAAGGCTTGCGAGTTTGATAGCCGATTTGGATGGGTATCGATGGGAGAGCGGGGACATAATAGATCATGTTCTTGAAGTCAACGGGAAACTTCAAAAGGTCATATGGAATGGTCGTCCAATGCCACAGTCTGAGATGGTGCGATATTTCATGAACACTCTACCACCAGAATGGCAAGGAGTGTTGAATCGCATATGGAATGCCAACCAAGACGCTTCATATAAGAAAATTGTGATGGTATTTGTAGATGATTATTACCTTATTATTACAAAGGACAAGATCAAGAAATTAAACAAAAAAGGAGCTTTCCCAATTCATGTAATGGCTTGGGTTTAGACATTATGATCTGTCTCTCTTTTAATATAGTTTGTGGATACTTTAAGTAAATAATTTTTTTTGTGTTACCTGGTTGTTGTTGATGTAGCTACTAATATGTAAGTTGTATTGTGTGCAAGCATACTTATTCTATTGAATGTAAGGTATTATTTGCTTTCTAATGTTATTGATTGTTGTGGATAGCACATAGAAGTTTTTGTAACTTCATGAAATTTAGTTTGCATAAGACAATTATATTAATGACAGTTTTAAGTTAGGATTTTTTAGAGGATGATTGGAAACATAGTGACCTTTTGATTCCAAAGCCTTACTTAAAATTGTTTATTAATATGATGGGTCTGTGCAAAGAAGATGCATAAATGATAGGCATTAATTGTTTGTGCATGTATGTATAATGTGTTCAGATCAATGGCTTCAGCTACAAAGAGCATAGTTGCCGAGCTGAACAAAGGTGAAAAGCTCAATGGTGACAACTATGAAATCTGGCACATGAAAATCCAATATGTGCTGAAAGAGCAAGAGGCGCTAGAAGCTTTTAACCTAACCATGGAAGAGCCTGAAGATGGAACCACTGCACAACATAAGAGAAATAATGATGCATTTGATGTGTGGAAAAGGAAGAACTCCCTAGCTCGCATTACGTTGTTGAGCAGCATGGAAAATGATGTCATGCGAGAGTTCAAGCGTTTTGAGAATGCCAAAGAAATGTGGGAATCATTGGCAGCAAGATTTGGTCATACTTCGGTGACCAAACTGAGGCAGCTCACCATTTGGTTTGACTCCTACAAAAAGCCTCATGGTCAGACCATGAAGTAGCACTTGAGAAAAATGTCAAACATGATAAATGAGCTGAAAGATGCTGGTCATGTCCTGACCGATGAGCAGCAAGTGCAAGCAGTGATTCGTTCCTTACCTCAAAGTTGGGAGCATGTGAAGGTGCACCTGACCCACAATGAAAATATCAAAATCTTTGAGGACACAGTGCGCCATCTTGAGCTGGAGGAGGACCGCCTCTTGGCGGCTAAGCCGGAAACTGATATATATTATGCTGGTTCTAGCTCAAGTGGAGCTTCGGGCTCCAAGCGCAAACGTCCTGACTGGTTCAAGAAGTGGAAAGGCAAGGGACCAAGTGCTTCAGGAAAGAAACCGAAGCTTGACCAATGTCAAAGAGGAAAGCGTCCTCGAATGAAGAAGCTGACAAGGGTGAAATGTTACAACTGTAGCAAGAGGGGTCACTATGCTCGCGATTGTCGCGAGCCAAAGAAGGTATATACCCCTTGTGCTTTTAAAAACTTTGTTTATGTATCAAGTTCTGTATTTTTGACTGAATCTAATCCTTTGTGGATTGTAGATTCAGGAGCAACAGACCATGTAGTGAAGGATAGAGGATCCTTCGTGGAATTTCGACGAGTACCAACTGGAACTAAGTTGGTTTATGTGGGAAACAACTCCAGAGCTGAAGTAAAAGGAATTGGCACCTGCCAACTGAACATGCGTGGTGGACGCACTTTGATCCT
Organism: Eucalyptus erythrocorys; assembly: GCA_014182555.1. Classification (NCBI taxonomy): domain Eukaryota; kingdom Viridiplantae; phylum Streptophyta; class Magnoliopsida; order Myrtales; family Myrtaceae; genus Eucalyptus; species Eucalyptus erythrocorys. The sequence goes on from CM024597.1 coordinate 22,475,422, forward strand.
GCATGATGTATTGTATGCTCCGGAGATTCGTCGGAATCTAGTGTCTGTTTTAGTATTGGTCAAACTAGGTTTTAGCATGAACTTCCATTATAGAGGTGTGGATTTGTTTTTGGACACAAATTTCTATGGTTGTGGTTATTTTCTGGATGGTTTTATTGTTTTAGACATTGACTATGTTAATGCAAATGTTTGTTATTCCCTTATCACGTCTCCTAATTCATATGACAATGATGTGAATGTGGGGCATGCTAGACTTGGTCATATTGGCCAACAACGTATGAATAGACTAGCCAAAGAGGGCTTGTTGGGCAATATTGAAAAAGTCGATTTGCCGATATGTGAGCATTGCCTAGCGAGGAAAACAACAAGGAAACCATTTGGAAAAGGTAAAAGAGCTGAATTTCCTCTGCATTTAATCCATTCTGACATCTGTGGTCCAATGAATGTGAGAGGAAGGCATGTGACTGTTTATTTCATCACTTTTATAGATGATTTTACTCGATTCGGATATGTCTATTTGATTTCTCATAAATCTGAAGCATTAAGTTGTTTCAAAAGGTTTATGGCCTTGGTAGAGAATCAATTAGACAGGAAAATAAAAGCATTGAGATCTGATCGAGGTCGAGAATATTTATCGATGAGTTTAGAAAATTATGTGATGAAAAAGGAATAGAAAGACAGTTGTCTATTCCATATACTCCTCAACAAAATGGTGTTGCGAGAGAGAAGAAACGAGAACCCTACTAGAAATGGTTAGGTCCATGATGGCACATGCTAACTTACCTATCACCTTTTGGAGTGATGCATTATTGACAGCTGCCTATGTACTTAACCGGGTGCCTTCCAAATTAGTTACTTCCACTCCATATGAGTTATGGACAGGTAGAAAACCGGACTTAGGTTTTCTTAAGCCATGGGGTTGTGCTGCCTATACCCATGAGCCCTCTCACAAATTTGGGAAATTAGGTCCCGAGAGGAAAGAAGAGTATTTTCATAAGATACTCTGAACACTCAAAAGGATATGTGTTAATAGGTGAGCAGGAAAGTGGGAGTGTAACTGAATTTGAATCACGGGATGTCACATTCTTAGAGGATGAGTTTCCTAAGAAGGGCGAAATAGGTAAAGATTACTCCCTATTTGAAACCATGGATCCAGATAATGATATTAGTGGGGTTCGCCCAAGTGGGAGTAATATAAGAAGTGATGAATTGAATACAACTGATTCTCAATCACAACCACATGATGAGACGACATCATCATTATCTGATCCTAGTGGGAGCATAATGGGAAATGATGTGCTAAGTGTACAATCTCCTATACGGCGAACAAGTCGCAAAAGTATTCCCCGTCGACGTTTTGACATTGAAGGGGAAACTTTTATGATTGCCCCACAAGATGAGGATGAGCCAAGAAATATACATGAGGCTCTAAGTTGCCCTAGTAAAGAAAAATGGATGGATGCAATGGGAGAGGAAATGGAATCAATGAAGTCAAACTATGTTTGGGAACTGGTTGATCTTCCAAAGGGACGCAAAGCTATTGGGAACAAGTGGGTTCTCAAAATAAAGCGTAAAGCTGATGGCTCGATAGAAAGATATAAAGCTCGCCTTGTGGCGAAAGGCTATAATCAACGGAAGGAATTGATTATGAGGAAACATTTTCCCTCGTTGTGAGATTCACCTCAATTCGCATTATTCGGCAATAGTGGCAAGTATGGATCTTGAATTACATCAAATGGATGTAAAGACTGCTTTTCTCAATGGAAAATTAGATGAGGAAATATATATGGAACAACCTTGTTGGTTTCATTACGAAAGGCCAAGAAGGAAAGGTATGTCGACTTTTGAAATCGATATATGGCCTTAAGCGATCGTCAAGACAGTGGTATATACGTTTTCATAATGCTATGATGGCATATAATTTTACAATGATTGATGAGGATCATTGTGTATATATCAAAAGATCCAAAGATCAATTTGTGATCATATCATTATATGTTGATGATATATTAATTGCCGGAAGCAATATGGAGTTAGTTAATACCATCAAAAGTTGGTTATCTTCTAATTTTGAGATGAAAGATATGGGTGAGGCTGCATACATACTTAGAGTTAAGATTTCAAGAGATCGTTCGAAGAGATCATTATCTATTTCGCAAGAAACATATATAAGTAAAGTTCTTGAACGATTTCGTATGCAAGATTGTAAACCCATAGACACTCCTATTGCAAAAGGTGAAGGATTAAGCCATAGACTCGTGTCCAAGGACTCCACAAGAGAAGGAACAAATGAAGCATGTTCCTTATGCTAGTGCTGTTGGAAGCTTGATGTACGCTATGTTGTGTACAAGACCTGACATATGCTTTGCAGTTGGAATGGTGAGTAGATACCAATCCAATCCAGGTCAAGCACATTGGAAAGCCGTTAAGAGAATACTAAGGTATCTGAAGGGAACTGCTGATTACAAGCTGAATTACCAAGGAAAGGATCTGCGACTTGAAGGCTATTCGAGATGCCGATTGGGGAGGAGATTTAGATGAAAGGAAATCTACCTCGGATTTGCGTTCTTCTTGAACAATGGCGCCATATCATGGAGCAGTAAGAAGCAAACGTGTATAGCCTTGTTCACGATGGAAGCTGAGTTCGTGGCATTATCAGCAGCGATACAAGAAGGAGTTTGGCTTAAAAGATTTTTGGATCATTTAGGTGTTATTGAGAAAGCTGCAAATCCATTATTGGTTAATTGTGATAGCCAAGCACCTATAGCATACACCAAAGATCCAAAGTATCATGGCAAGACCAAACATATAGATACCAAGTATAACTTTGTCAAAGATATGGTTGCACGAAAGGATGTGAACTTACGGTACATACCTACGCATAGAATGGTAGCAGATCCTATGACAAAGCCAATACCTAGAGATGTGTTTTGTGGTCATGTAAAATCTCTAGGATTGCGTAGAGTCTGATGTACTAGATATTGTAATTTCCATGAGTTGTTCACATTTATGAACTTGTGTTTTTCATCATTAATGCCTATGAATCTTTATTTGATCTTTATGCATCTTAATGCTCAGTGCATTATATTAAGTTGAGAAAGTATGTCGGACGGATAAGAGATTAGCCCACTCACACGGGTAATCGCCTCTATTTCTTGTGTGATAAATAGAGATGAGACGGTTTTTAAGCTTATTATCTAGGTGATAATTGAGAGCTCAAGCTTAAAATATATATGTCGCCTTAACTAAGTGTTAAGATGAGGACATGATAAATACTATGTCCGAATGTAAAATACCCCACATATTTTACTTTATCTGTCTAAGATGCCAGATGTGAGTTCTAATGAATTAAGTGAATGAGTAGATACGTGAACTCAAGTTAGACATTGGGTATGTCTGAACTATCATCTGTACGGTATTGATTGTGTAGACATACACTCCATGGGAAAGGAGTTAATACCGTAATACGTATTTCATACTACGTATGCATGAGACGACCAATAAGAGTGGCAAAAGTTTTGATCTCAACTTTTATGCCGTGTGAGACTCTTGACGGAAATGAGTTCCTCAATTTTAGTCCTCTCAGGACTCTTACTTATTCTCAAGATTTCTATTTAGTGTTTGCTATCTTAGGATGTTGCCAATGGTCATGAGTTGATTCGATCTAATGGGACATTTCTAGAAAAGCAAGCTGGACTGAAATTGAGAGTTTGAAGGAAAGAGGAAGATCGGATTTGGAGAATCACATTGTAGTTTTGTATTCACTGGTCGACCAATTATGACTGTCTTTGGGATAATCATAATTGTGAATGCAATATATATCATTGTTAAAAAGAGATCAAGAGAGATATAAATGTGATCGACCGATCTAGGGTACTGCATACTAAATCTACTCAGAGTGTGACGCCCATTATGAGCAGCTGTATATTCCTAACAGATGTATGGCAACGAGCTCTCAAAGTATGCCGGTCGCACGGATTATTCACTAGTATGAATGTTGAAAAGATGTTAAGAGGATCCTATTCGGCCCACCATGTGCGAGTGGGAGATGATGATTTTTAATTATTTAATTTGATGGGCTAAAGCTGGCCTGTCCGCCCATGTTGGGCCAAAAAGCATGGCCCACAAAAAATGAGGGCCCATGGACGGAGGGAGGTGTTGAAGGGGTGTGTTTTGTATTTTTTGGGAGAGGTATAAAAGGGGGAGAGAGAGGGAGAGAAGACACCTTTTTGACATTACGTACGTCTTCTTCCCTTCTCCCTCCAAAACTCTCAAGAAAAAAAGGAACAATAGGCGAAAGGGCCAAAAAGGCGACACCCGACTTCCCTCCAAGGCGTTTTTGCATCATCGGATTGAATAGGACCGGTTTTTCTCTTCCTCTTGGTGTCGTTGGGGTTTAATCCGTGGAAAACAAGGTACGTTCGGTTCTGTGATGTGCCTTAGGATCGGTGATGCATATAGAAATCCCGGGCTCGTCTTCCGCGCAAGTTTAGGGGTTCGATTTAGGGTCGAATCCGGTTTTTGGGGATCCGACGATCCCAACAGATCGTTAAGTGCTTCAGACTCTCTTATTTGGTTTAAAACTGAGCATGTGATTGTAAATTAACCCTTTTCTCGTTGCGACAGAATCGTAGCGAATGGACTATGAAGAGGATTTGTTTTTGTTCGTTCTCATGGACGGACCATTTTGATTGACACCTGAGCTGGTCACTTGAGTAGATGTTTAGGTTGTGGAAATAATGTATTACATAGTGTTGCATTTACAGTTACACATTTGAGTGTAGGTCCGATTTTTGTCGATCTTTCTTTAAAGTTTTCTCCAAGACACGAGTCGATAATAGATTTACTGTTGTCAAGTATTTGTAGCTGTCTTACGGAGCAATCATCCTTTTCTTTTGGCTCTAAGTTGGGGATATCGGTGAAAGGAGTATCGATTGTCACTTCGAGGTAAGAATATTATTACTCCTTGGAGAATCAAATGTAGAATCGCAGGCCCAAAGACTATGCGTGACGGAATCGGAAACAGTTTGGTTTTCCAAGTATTTTAAGGAGGACTTACCCTTTGGCCAGGTTGGGCTCTTTAAAGCTACTGACATCCCTGATGCTAATACTATCTTGATGATTGAGGATCCAAATGATTATCGCGATTAAATAACGTTGTGAGTGCTTATAGCAACCCAATTCCCCGAGGCTTTGGGGATCCCCAACCGCAATGCATCCTTCTCTAGCATGAACAATCATCTCTTGGAGCTTATTAATGGCGTGCTGCCGTGGGGCCCTCTTAATTTTTTTTAATGAATCAGACAATATCAAGTTAGAGGATTGTCGACCTCTAAATGCAAGTGCCCCAGTTCTCCTCTCTCTGTGCGCATGCTTTGCTTCCTTTGGAGTTTGGAGTTTGACAGAAGTTCTTAATGGTTTTTTTTTTTTGTTTAGTTTTTATGGTGATTTTCTTGCTAGTTCAAAGTTAGCTCACATGTATCTGTGGTAGAAGGGTTTGATCTGATCTAGCTTGGCCTTCTGTTCTTTGTTCTATCTGCTGCTATACACCTGTTTTTTTGCGCCCGACAATCTACGGCTTTCTCTTATGAATATTCTTGCCAAGTATCAATCTTTGGGCTTCATGTAGATGAGCTCATCACCATTGCTGCCAACTTGGGGACCACTGGGAAGGGTATCCTTGTTGCTGATGAATCGATTAGCACGGTCAAGCTGTCCTGTCGTGAAGATAGCGAGAGCCGCAGGCGTGTTCAGCGGGAACTATTCTTGAACACTCCTGGAGCTCTCCGCTCGCTCGACGGAGTGGTGCTTTATGAGGAAGCTCTCTATCAGAAGACCGCCGAAAGTCAGCGTCTCAGCTAATTGAGCTGTATATTGCCCTCCATCTACCGAGAGCATTCTAAATTCGATTGCTGTGACATCTAAAGATGATTGAATCTAGGCTTGGTGTATGTGCAGGCAAACCTTTCATGGATGTCCTGGACGGAAGTGGAGTACTTGTTGGCATTACGATTAGGGGCAGCTGTGCCACTTGGCGTGGCCCCGATGGCCATGCTTAGAAATTTCGACAATACCGCAAAGCCGAGGCTCGCTTTGCCATGTGGGGTGATGCGCCCATCATCGATGCAAGTGAGCCTCTCAAGGAGGCAAAGGAGCTGGCGTGGTTCGCTACTCACTGCCAGAGGAGCGGTCTCGTCCCCATTGTGTATCCCAAGCTGTTGTTTGATAAACCCCCCAGCACTCTCAAGTTCACCAATTCGACCGAGAATGTTCTCGCCACTTGCTTGACGGCCCTAAATGAACACAAAGTGCACCTCGAGGGAACCCTGTTGATGCTCGGGATAGTCCCCCAAGCTGATCCGCAAGACATTGCTAGAGAGGAAGCACGGCACAGATGCTAGTAGTCATCATGTTAAAATCCTCTAAACCAAGCACAGCCAGCACAGATGCCAGGGCCCCAGCAAACTCAAGATCCACATTCAGTACTTGTAGTCCTCACCGACTTCAAGGTCGCCCTTGTTACTTCCTCGAGTTTGCTTCCGAGCTCGCCTCGCCTCTAGTGGGGAATGCGGATTGTCCTTTCCATCCCCAGCCTTCAAGGTTCCCTGCTGTAGCGGCGGATCGAAAAAGGAGGAGATCTTCCATGGCTGCTTGCCCTTGAGCTTGTTCATGGCAATAATGGCCTTCTCCTCGCTCTGTCCGCTGGACAATAACACGATGGCCGGAATGGCAGGAAGCACCTTCTGCTGCAGGACACGGAGGGTCTCTCTAGCAATGTCTTGCGGATCGGCCTGGGGGACTATCCCGAGCATTAACAGGGTTCCCTCGAGGTGCACTTTGCGTTCATTTAGGGTCGTCAAGCAAGCGGCGAGAACATTCTCGGTCGAATTGATGAACTTGAGAGTGCTGGGGGGTTTATCAAACAACAGCTTGGGATACACAATGGGGATGAGACCGCTCCTCTAGCAGTGAGTAGCGAACGACGCTACCTCCTTTGCCTCCTTGAGAGGCTCACTTGCGTCGATGATGGGCGCATCACCCCACATGGCAAAGCGAGCCTCGGCTTTGCGGTATTGTCGAAATTTCTAAGCACGGCCATCGGGGCCACGCCAAGTGGCACGGCTGCCCCTAATCATAATGCCAACAAGTACTCCACTTCCGTCTGAAGAGATTCATGCGTAGAGAAGAACTTGATAAGAGAGATTTTGGGAAGAAGGTAATTTGTTTTCTGCTGTATTTCTTCATTAGTAAGAATCAATGAATCAGATACATGGATTAGCCTTTTATACTCGAAGGCTTTCTTTATACAAATGCTTTCGGTTGGGAAAAGAAACAAACTAACTAAATGAAAAAGAAGTTAACTAACTTCTCAAAACTGAAGCAAACTGACTAACTGACAGAGAAGACTTAGTAGCTTAGAAACAGAGGATCGAAAAATAGGGGAACAGGGGAATAAAGCACAGAGGCTTGGCTACTTTCTGTATCGCTGCTTTCACTCTTTTTGTATACTTCCTCCTGTACATCTTCATTTTCCTTGTTCTGTTCTTGTTTGATGTCAGTAATTGTATCAGTAATGATCACTAGCATTATTAGTGATCTTCTTGTGCATCAGCAGCATATTTACTCTTCTTGTTCTTTACTATGCTTTGTTTCTTTGCTGCCCACGATATTAAATTGGAACCCAGGTATGTGCAAAATCCTGTTGTTGACCTTCTTGTGACTGAGCAACCTGCCCAATCTACATCTGAGAAACCATATAGATGAAGGGAACTTCGAGAGTGAATAAACACTCCAAGATTTATAGTGCCTTTGACATATCTCAGCACTCTCTTGAGTTTCTATAAATCTGCAATAGAGGGTTTTTGTAGCTTTTGACACAGCTGATTGGTAGCATAAGCAATGTTAGGTCTTGTTAGAGTCAGATACTGGAGCCCTCCTACTAGACTTCGATATTCTATAGGATTGGAGAGTAGAGTAGAATCATTGACCAGGATGGTTGGTTCTAATGAGACAGGAGTGGCAATTGGTTTACACTCAAGCATATGAGCTCGAGTAAGAAGATCTCTGGCATATTTAGCTTGGCTAAGGAATAGATGATCAGAAGTGTTTTTGACTTCAATGCCAAGAAAGTAATGTAATTTGCCAAGATCTTTCATACGAGAATTGAAGATTTAGGGAATGGATGAGACTTGGATAGTGACCGTGAAGAACTTCCAAAGAAGAATGATGTCATCAACATATAGTAATAGGAGAAGTGTTTCTGTATCAGTGTGATAGATGAATAAAGATGGATCAGTAGAGCTGCAAAAGAAGCCATACTCAATTAAGAAGTTGCTGAACTTGTCAAACCAAGCTCGGGGAGCTTGTCGAAGTCCATAGAGGGACTTTTTGAGGAGACAAACATGGTGAGGTTTCTTGAGATTTTTAAAACCAGGAGGTTGCTCCATGTATACTGTCTCAGTCAATGTACCATGCAGAAATGCATTCTTTACATCTAACTGATGAATTGGCCAGTGTTTCAACATGGCTACAGAGAGAATAATGCGAATTGTAGCATGTTTGATGACAGGACTAAAGGTTTATGTAAAGTCTATACCTTCTTCCTAATGGAATCCTTTAGCTACCAAACGAGCTTTGAGTCTGTGAAGGCTACCATCAGCTGCTAATTTTGTTTTAAAAACCCACTTACAGCCAATAACATTCATCTCATCAGTTCTAGGAATTAATTCCCAAGTTTTGTTCTGATAGAGTGCATCCATTTCTTCTATCATTGCTTGATACTAGCCTTTATGTGCTAAGGCTGATTTGATTGTTTTTGGTTCAGCAGGTACTTCATATACAGCAAGACAGGCATATCGAGGATTGTTCTTGACAATACCAGACTTAGATCTTGTTTGCATAGGGTGAGTTGATACTGTACCTTTGTGAGTTTATATGAGCATTCGAAATACATTGTTCTGCATCTAGCTCACCTTGTGAATTCACCTGAGTATTTGAAGTCTGCTGTTCCACATGAGTATTTGAAGTCTGTTGTTCCACATCTGATTCATTTGATGTTTCAGGTATGGAAGCAAATATTTCATCTTGTTGTGGATAGACCTGAGTAGCAGTAGATCCCTGATTCATATAAGGTTCTGGCAAAGCAACAGAAGTTATTTGTTCTGTATACTCAGGTGAGACTACCTCACTTGTTGGCTCAACTATACAGTTTTGTCCACAACCTCTATAACAGGAAGTCGAGTATTTTGAGTGAGCTGTAGTTGGAGCAGTTAAGAATTGTTCTTCTTTTATCCATAGTTTATACAGGTGTGTATGAGAGGGATAACTTGCTGCTAACTTTTGAGAAAATGGAAAGTAGTTCTCATCAAATGTTACATGTCGACAGATGTAGACATGGCCGGTAGTAGGAACAAGACATCGATATCCTTTGTAGTGATCACTATATCCCAGAAAAACACAAGTTAGTGATCTTGGGTCTAATTTGTGCTGAGCATAAGGTCTAAGGGATGGATAACAAGCACAGCCAAATGTTCTGAGGTGGTCATATCTTGGCTTAGACTGATATAATTTGCTGAATGGAGACTGCATCAGTAATTTTTGAGTAGGAAGAATATTGACAATGTAATTGGCTGTAACAAATGCATCTACCTAGAATTTCAGTGGAACTTTTGCATGGTATAACATGGCCAAACCAAGCTCAACTATATGTCGATGCTTCCTTTTAGGTATCCCATTCTGTTCAGGTGTGTATGGACATGAGATGTGCTGTTGAATACCACAATTCTGTAAGTGTATTCTAAATTTTTGGCTAACAAACTCTCCTCCACCATCACACTGGAAAGTTTTGATTTTACAACTGAGCTGGTTTTCTACCAGCTTTTGAAACATGAGAAAGACATTATAGAAGTCTGACTTCAGTTTTAAAGGATATATCCAACTGAATAGAGAAAAATTGTCAACAAAGATGACATAATACTTGAAATTCTGAAAAGATTTAACTAGAGAGGGTCCCCAGATGTCATAGTGGATCTGTTCCAGAGGTCTTATAGCAGTAGAATTCGATAAAGGAAAAGGCAAAGCAGTACTCTTGGCAATTTGGCAACTTCTACATATAGACTTTGGTTCATTACTGTACTGAATTAAATCTTGATTCCTCAAATGCTTCAGGATACTCTGATTTGCATGAGCCAGCCTTTGATGCCAGATTCCTTCTGCAACAATTTTCTGTCTTTGAGTGAAGTAGATTTCTGCAGCATGAGGATCTATTCTGTACAATCCTCTAGCCTTCTTTCCTATCTTCACGATTGTGTTGGTGGTGTTGTCCTTGATATACACACCAATTTTGTCAAAGATAAAAGAACAAGGGTAATCATCGATTATTTTTGAAACCGATAAGAGATTTTTCTTAATCTCAGGTACAATCAGTACATCTTTTAAGGGCAAGGTATCAATTGCAGTATTCGGAATTGCATTGCCAACATATTTGACAGGTAAACAAGAGCCATTGCCTATCATTACTGCATCATTACTATTACTTTTAGAAAGACTGGAGTATACCAACATTGGAAGTGATGTGTGCTGTTGCTCCTGTATCGGGATACCACTCTTGATCATTTGTTTCCTCAATATGTAGTGCTGCTAGAGCTGTTGGTATTTCTTCAGCTTGATAAGAATTATCAAACGTATACTAGCAGTGTAAGGCATCATGGCCAGGTCTCTTACTAATCTGACATTCAAGTCAAGTGTTCTCTGTTGCTTTTTCCTCTTGCATTCTTTTGTGAGGAGTTGAATTTGATACAGGATAAGCCCTGGTATCTGAGTACCTTTGAGCTGGTACATTATATGGCCTGAACCCTTGAACAGATCCCATACCAGGAGAGGTACTGAGTTGTTTAAACTGCTGATTTTTGTTGAAGAAAAATCCCTTGGAGTTTTGAAGTTGACAAAACAGCCTCAACAGTATGGTCTAGAGACTCCAAGACTCAGTCGGTTACGTCTGAAGTTTTCAAGGTCTAAAGGTTTTCAAAGACAATCAGACCCAGAAGTTCAGTCTGAAGTTTTTTCGTCTGAAGTCAGTCAAGACTCAGTTTCCGTCTGAAGACCTTCAAGACTCAGTTTCAGTCTGATAACCCTCAAGACCCAAATCTAAGTCTGAAGACAGTTCCCGATTTTTACAGGCTGGCCACAAGTTATTCTTATGGCTAAGGAAAGTAAGATATTGGATTTAGTATTTCCTAATCTTAACCATGGAATATCTCTGGTTGTGATCAAGAGCTTGGAAGATTTACTCTCCGGATTTTATCCGTTGAAGATCAAGTTTATTCTTGGAAGAATCTAATTTTGGGAACTCAAGATCTTGATTGTATGGGCGAACAGGATTGACGAGCTACTGTCTACTTACGTTTTCGGCGACAAGGAGATCACTTAAATTGATTCAGTCCAACGGGTTGATTAGATGAATTTTGGAATGTGCCAACGGGTATGAAGGCACGGAGGCTATTTAAGGTGGATCGATGTTGCTTGGAAACAAGGAGAGAGGGTAGAAAAATCTCGATGTTAGAATCTCCAAAATCACTTGTTCTCTAAAATCTTTCATATTCAAATTGTGTATCGAAGAGAGTGAGATATAGTGCGAAAGCAAAAGAGGAAGCTATAGGAGAGACTGTCTATTGAAGAAGTCTAGTCCGTTTACTTGTAATGGCTCTCGTTTGCTACATAGTGATTACAACCAGTTGGCTGCCAGCGTGGAGAGTGGACGTAGGCTTGGACTAAGCCGAACCACTATAATCCTTGTGTCAATTCTCTGTTACTCTACTCTATTTACTTTATGAATACGTGATCTATTTATTATTGATATATCTTTGATATCAACGTATTCCACCGCAAAAGATTCCAAAAGAATTCCACAACAACCTATTCACCCCCCACTAGGTTGATTCACTAGCCTATTTCAATTGGTATCAGAGCCAGGTTGCTTATTCATAAGAAGTGTTATTACTTCTAAAGCTAAAGATCTATGGCTAGTGTTTTGGCTCCAGGTTTAATTGAAGGACAAAGCAATACCAGACCTCCCTACTTCGATGGCAAGGAGTATAACGTATGGAAAAGCAAGATGAAGGCGTTCCTAAGATTTAAAGATCCTATGGAATGGGATGTAGTGGAGAATGGAATTATTCCTAAAGCTACATCAAGCACAGGAAAAGAAATAGCTGATGGAGCAAGATTACCACAAGCAGAAGTTTCTAAGAGACATGCTCTTGACGCAAAGGCTATTTATTCTCTATATTGTGCATTATCTCCTACTGAATATAATAGAATTTTATCTTGTGAAACAACCAAAGAAGTTTGGGACAGATTACATGTCACCTATGAAGGAACAGATCGAGTCAAAGAAACCAAGATCAATATCCTTCTTGGTCAATATGAAGCCTTCAAAATGAAGCCGGAGAAACCATCATGGATATGTTCGGTCGATTTACAGAAATTGTAAACGGCTTGGCATACCAAGGACAGCCAATCTCGGGACCTATGAAGGTCAATAAATTGTTGAGAGGGCTCTCCAAAGATTGGAATCACGTCAAAACATCTATAAGAGAAACACAAAGGATCATGCCTCTTTCATTAGATGAATTGGTCGGCACACTTCAATCCTATGAAGTCGAACAATTCAATGAGGAATTTGACACAAAAGGTAAGAAGTCAATTGCTTTAAAATCTAATGATGATTCGATGCTCTGATTCGAAGAAGACTTGGATGATGAAGAATTGACACTTCCGATTAGAAAATTCAGAAGGTTAAATAGAAAAGGTAGAAGGTTCAATGGAAATAAACAAAACAATCAAAGATTTCAAAGGAGATCAAATGAAGAAGAAGATACGGGCAAAGAAGTTGTTTGCTTTGAATCCAAGAAAAAGGGACACATCAGACCAAACTGTCCCTTATTGAAGAAAAAGAAAGGGAAACCTGAAAAGTTCAAGAAAGCACTCAAAGCTGAGACGTGGAGTGACACTGAATGTGAGGAGTGTGATGAAGAATATGCAAACATATGTCTTATGGCAAACTTAGACTCAGACCAAGACTCTGACTTTGACTCAGACTCAGACTCAGATTCAGACTCAGACTCAAACAGTGGTACCAAGGTTACCTTCAAGAAGAAAGTCAAGTGTTATTTGGACAGTGGATGTTCAAGACACATGACAAGAGACTCAAGTTGTTTTACAAAATTCTCTCTTATAAAAGGAGGAAATGTCTCTTTTGGTGGTAACAACAAGGGAAAGATTGTTGGTCAAGGAACTGTGATGATTGGAAATCTAACAATTAACAACGTCTCTCTTGTTGAGGGATTGAACTACAATCTATTGAGTATTAGTCAATTATGCGATTCTGGATACAAAATCAATTTTCAAGAAGATACATGTTCTGGATCAAGCAAGGATCTTTCACGGTCCTTTCGGTCGAAGACATGGGAATATCTATTTGCTAGATAAAAGATCGACAGTCCTCAATGCTTGATATCGATTCAAGACGAAGTCGGTCTCGGCATAGGAAGCTTGGACATGTCAACCTTAAGCAAATCGCAAAAGTGTCATCCAAAAAGCTTGTTCGAGGACTTCCTAATCTCAAGTATCAAAAGCATGAATTATGCACTCCCTGTGTACTTGGAAAACAGGTTAGAAATTCCTATAAATCTATAAATCAAGTATCCACTAATCGTGTTTTGCAGCTATTACACATGGATTTATTCGGACCAACAAGAGTTCAAAGTATTGGAGGTAAAAGATATTGCTTAGTTATAGTTGATGATTATTCTCGTTTTACATGGGTTTTCTTTCTTGCAAATAAATCTGATGCATTGATTCATTTTACTAAGTTTGCAAAGAAAATTCAAATTGAAAAAGGATATGCGATTTCAAGTATTAAAACTGACCATGGTGGAGAATTTGAAAATCATGATTTTGCTAAATATTGTGATGACAATGGTATTCAACATAATTTATCATCCCCATACACTCCACAACAAAATGGAGTTGTAGAAAGGAAAAATCGTTCTTTGCAAGAAATGGCAAGAACTCTTTTAATCGAAAGTAATATTTCACCTCATTGTTGGGCTGAAGCTACTTCCACTGCTTGTTGCATTATAAATAGAATTTTTCTAAGACCTATATTGGAAAAGACACCTTATGAACTGCTCAAAGGTAAGAAACCAATTGTTTCATATTTTCATGTATTCAGTTGCAAATGTTTTATCCTAAAGAATTCCAAAGTGATCGAATTGGTAAGTTTGAAGAAAAATCAGATGAAGGAATTTTCCTTGGCTACTCCATGACAAGCAAAGCATTCGAGTCTTCAACAAACGCACACAAACGTGGAAGAATCCATGAATGTGAGGTTTGAAGACTCGTACAAGATCAGACTCAACCTGAAGATTTTGAGTCTAGCCAAGTGTCTACAAACTCTCATAAAGAAAATCAAGCTTCAGACAATGAGCCTCAAACAAATCCAGTAACACCAACTGAGGTGGAGATTCATCAAATTGATAAACCAACTACAAGTTGGAAGCAAAAGTCAAGTCATCCCCCAGACCTCATCATTAGCAATATTGATAAAGGAGTTCGTACAAGATCTAAAAGACGAGAAGCTTCTCGTGCTCTTGCACTAATTTCTGAGATCGAACCGAAAAATATAGAAGATGCATTGAAAGATGAAAGCTGGATCGAAGCAATGCAGGAAGAACTAAATCAATTCAAAATCAACAACGTTTGGGAGCTAGTTCCTAAACCAAAAGGTAAATCAATCATTGGTAGCAAATGGGTTTTCAGGAACAAGCTTGATCAACAAGGAAAAATGGTAAGGAACAAAGCAAGACTTGTAGCAAAAGGCTACACACAAGAAGAAGGCATCGACTATGACGAAACCTATGCTCTGGTGGCAAGGTTAGAAGCTATAAGATTACTTCTTCCTTTTGCTTGCTTTAAAAATTTCAGGTTATTCCAAATGGACGTGAAAAGTGCATTCCTAAATGGAGTCATCCAAGAAGAAGTCTATGTGGAACAACCACCAGGATTTGAAGATCCTAAAAGACCAAACCTTGTTTTCAAGCTGAAGAAAGCCTTATATGGTTTAAAATAAGCACCCCGAGCATGGTATGAAAGGTTAAGCAACTTTTTAATTCATAATGGCTTCTCTAAAGGTAAAGTAGATACTACCTTATTTATAAAAAGAGAAGGCAAAGATTTCATACTTGTTCAAATTTATGTTGATGACATTATTTTTGGTTCTTCTAATGAGAAACTTTGTAAGAATTTTTCAAAGTGTATGCAGAACGAATTTGAGATGAGCATGATGGGAGAACTAAACTTCTTTTTGGGACTTCAAGTCAAACAATCAAGTGAAGGAACTTTCATCCATCAAGAGAAGTATGCAAAAGACCTTATCAAGAAGTTTGGAATGGAGAATTGCAAGAAAACAGAGACTCCTATGTTAAGCTCATCAAAGTTGGATAAAGACGAACAAGGGAAGAGTGTAGACCAAAAGCTATACAGAAGTATAATCGGGTCACTACTTTACCTTACAGCTTCTAGACCTGATATCTTGTTTAGTGTCTGCATTTGTGCTAGATTTCAATCTGATCCTAAAGAATCTCATAGGTCTGCTATTAAGCGTATCATTAAATATGTAGCAACTACATCTAAGCTAGGTCTGTGGTACTCTAAGAAAGGAGATTTTACTCTCCTTGGATATTCGATGCTGACCTTGCTGGTTGTAGAGTGGATAGAAAAAGCACTACGGTACATGTCAATTATTGGGAAACAAGATGGTGTCTTGGTTCTCAAGAAAACAGTACCGTGGCTCTTTCAACCGCTGAAGCAGAGTACATTGCTCTTGGAAGTTGCTGCTCTCAAATTCTTTGGATGTAACAGCAATTGAGAGATTTTGGAGTTGATGAAACTCATACTGAAATCAAATGTGACAACACCAGCGCAATCAACATCACAAAGAATCCAATACTTCATTCAAGAGCAAAGCACATTGAAATCAAGCATAATTTCATTCGAGATCATGTTCAAAATGGAGATGTTTTGATTCAGCATGTAGATTCAAAGAATCAATTGGCAGATATATTCACAAAACCCCTGGAGAAGGCTCACTTTGAATCAATTTGTTCAAGACTGGGTTTTTGAAGATAATCAGACTCAAGATTAAAGTCTGAAGGTGGTTCAGACTCATCGCTAAAGTCTGAAGATGGTTTAGACTCATCGCTAAGTCTGGAAGTGGTTCAGACTCAACGCTAGGTCTGAAGACGGCTCAGACTCAAAGCAAGGTCTGAAAGCGTTTCAGACTCTACGTAAAGTCTGATTGTGCTCAAACGCAAAGGTAAAGTCTGAAAAGGGTTCAAACTCAAAGGTAAAGTCTGAACATCTGTTAGACTCTGTATTTTTAATCTCTTTACGAATTTTTCGTATTCTCTCTTTAACTCATTTTTGGTAATTACTTTTCGGTATATCAAAATCTCTTTTTGCTCTTTTTCTGACACGTATTAATGACAGTTTATATTTTCAAAAATGGCAGTTTTCTTTTTACGGTTTATTTTTGGCAGTTCTTTACCTTTACTTTTTGGCGACGATTCGTATTCCGGTGATTTCTCTCTCACTATTTATACTCTCGAACCGTCACTTTTACTCTCAGCTACTCCTTTGCGATCCAATCCTCATATTCTTTCACTCTCAAAATCCTAAAAAGTTCCTTTTGCCGTTTCCGTTTCATCTCTTTTTTGCCACAAAGTTTCCATTTTTCCTCACGTTCAAGTTGAAACTTTGCTTGCTCTCCAAGAATGTCGTCTCGCAAGTCCTCGAGAATCGCCGCGGGGACCACATAGACAGCAAGAGGGTCCTACAAGGGTGGACCTAACGGAGGAAGATTCGCCTCAACGAGAAGCAGGGAGTCAACATTCTGAGGAAGTTGTTACCGGCGAACCGGTAAGAACTCTCAAACCTAATGTGGCTTACGATCTCTATAAAAGGCTTAAAGATGGAAAGGTTAGCCTTAAGACGATCGAGGAATATCTGAAGGAAAGAGGGTTTAGGAGCGAGTATGCGTTTTTGATGGAAATGGAAAAGTTGAAGGTTGTTGGTGAAGGTACTGCACAGAGGACGCTAGAGAATATTTTGAGTAATCCACTTGAAAATACTCTTGCTGAGACCCTAGATGATGATGAGAGATTGTTCTCTCACTTTTAACCTCGTTTTGGTGTGGCTGCTAATACTATTTGTCCTCCGGGAAGTTTATTTCGGTCGAGGGAGCATGAACGAGTTTATGTGAAGCTGTTAAAGAGGGGTGTGGTCAATCCAAGGAGTGTGGATTTTGACTTCCTAGATTTGATAAAGATTAATTTAAGAGGGAAGTTTGCTAAGTTGCAATTGGAGAATTTCTGCACGGATATGACTGAGGCCCACTTTGAACTGGCGGCTTACTTTTACTCGAATCTATCCTTTTTGGATGCAAATCATTTGTCCTTTTCTTTCATGGACAAAGACCATGTTGTTGATGTTGACTTGCTGGCTGACATTATTGGTGTGGAAAGAAGGAGTTTCCGGCCAATCAAAGTCTCAACAGCCTATGCAACCTTGGATATTGTACGAGGAACATTGAAGGCAAGATATCCTACACTAGGATGAATGCCACCAATGTTTTGTTGCATAAGATTGTCATCAACTGCATCCGGCCAAAAACGACCTCGAAGATTGATGTTTCCAAAACAGAGGCAAAGCTGATGTTTGCCATCAACCAGGGCAGACCTTTCTCACTTCCACATGTCATTCTTTTCCATATGTATAGAACTGTGGTAAAGGATAAAGGTCAGCTACCTTATTCATCAATCATCACCAAATTGATTAGGCATTTTGATATTCAAGTTCCTGCATCTTTATGCCTAACAAAGTTGAATTCGATGCTCGTTGGTGAGAAAATGGTGATGAAGATGAAATTTCCGAACCGACTGCAAGATTTGGAAAGGTTGAGAAGGGAAATACCTTCAAGGGAGATCCCCACTGCTTCATCGAAAAGGAAGGGCAAAGAGCCCATGGCTAAAAAGAAAAGAAGAAAAATCATCCTGCAAGACGAGGAGGATGAAAAAGATGCCATGACTCTGTCCACTCTCTCTAGGATGAGGAGCCCTGCTGTTTTGAGAACAGAGGCTGAAGAGAGAAGGAGAAGAGAAGCAGAGGAGAATGAAGCAGAGAAACAGAGGAAAGAGAAGGAAGAAAAAGAAAGGAGAAAAGAGGAAGAAAGGAAAAGAAGAGAAGAAGAGGAGAGAAGAAGAGAAGAGGAACAGAGAGAAGAAGAAGAGAGACAGAGGAAAGCTGAAGAAGAAAGAAGAAGGGAAGAAGAAGAGGAAGAAATGAGAAGAGAAGAAGAAGAAAGGAGGAAGAAGGCTGAGGAAGAAAGCAAAATGCAGGAGGATATGGCTGTTGCATTTGAGCCATCTTTTGCTAGGGAAGAGACCGAGAAACATCCAAGTACTGAAATGGATGTTGGCAATGAATTTTCTACTCCACTCACTAGCATTCACACAGGGGGAGTTGCTACAAAACAAGGGACAATATCGCCACTACACTTTAGTGATGTGAGTAGGTTAGGTGCTGACCCTGAGGAGGTTTATGCATCTCACTTCCCAGAGCATGAAGAATCCTCACCTGCTGAGAAGGAAAGGGCTGAAAGGGAAGCTCCTAGTTTTCAAACCCATTTCTTGGTCCAAGTGGAAGCAATGCTAATTCCACAGCCTTCACACAGCTGTTGGATGTCATGTTGGACTTGATAAAGCAGGTTTTTGGGATGGACTTCGAGACGAGAGATTTGAAAAAGGCGCTGCTGAGTACTTCAGTGAACATGCAGGAACAGATCAATGCACTGAGAGCACAAATGGAATCGAATCAGACCAGTGCAGAATTAGATTCAGTGAAGGAAAACCTTGCCAAACTCGAGAAGTCAATCCAGGAGCTTAGCAAGTTTCAACTTGTTCGTTCCCCTGCAGGCCCCTAAATATTTTCAAAACTTTATCACATTCACTCTACCTCTTTGATGGGACAAAAAGGGGGAGAGTTGCGTAGATTTGATTGCAGGTTTTGAAGATTTGAAGTTTTTGAAGCTTTGAGAAAGCTTTGAGAGTTTTTATTTTGATGTTATTGAGTTTTACTTTGAAGTTTATTTTTATTTAGACTGTTTTCATTTTGGATGTCGATTGGGTTGTTTGAACTTCTATGACCTTATGTTGACTTGATGATTTGGATCTAGACTTGTGAATTTGATTGCAGGATTATTATATTTTGTGAGGATAATTGTTATTGGACTAACACTCTGTTTTGCAGATATAATCCTCAAAATATATATGAGTTTTTCCTTGCAGGTTTTTAAATTCGCAAATTTGTCGAGGGTTTTGTCACCATCAAAAAGGGGGAGATTGTTGAAGAAAAATCCCTTGGAGTTTTGAAGTTGACAAAACAGCCTCAACAGTACGGTCTAGAGACTCCAAGACTTAGTCGGTTACATCTGAGGTTTTCAAGGTCTAAAGGTTTTCAAAGACAGTCAGACCCAGAAGTTCGGTCTGAAGTTTTTCTGTCTGAAGTCAGTCAAGACTCAGTTTCCGTTTGAAGACCTTCAAGACTCAGTTTCAGTCTGATAACCCTCAAGACCCAAACCTAAGTCTGAAGACAATTCGCGATTTTTACAGGCTGGCCACAGGTTATTCTTATGGCTAAGGAAAGTGAGATATTGGATTTAGTATTTCCTAATCTTAACCATGGAATATCTCTAGCTGTGATCAAGAGCTTGGAAGATTTACTCTCCGGATTTTATCCGTTGAAGATCAAGTTTATTCTTGGAAGAATCTAATTTTGGGAACTCAGGATCCTGATTATATGGGCGAACAGGATTGACGAGCTACTGTTTACTTACGTTTTCGGCGACAAGGAGATTACTTAAATTGATTCAGTCCAACGGGTTGATTGGATGAATTTTTGGAATGTGCCAACGGGTATGAAGGCACGGAGGCTATTTAAGGTGGATTGATGTTGCTTGGAAACAAGGAGAGACTGGGTAGAAAAATCTCGATGTTAGAATCTCCAAAATCACTTGTTCTCTAAAATCTTTCATATTCAAATTGTGTATCGAAGAGAGTGAGATATATTGCGAAAGCAGCAGGAAGCTGTAGGAGAGACTGTTTATTGAAGAAGTCTAGTCCGTTTGCGTAACGGCTCTCGTTTGCTACATAGTGATTACGACCGGTTGGTTGGCTGCCCGGCGTGGAGAGTGGACGTAGGCTTGGACTAAGCCGAACCACTATAATCCTTGTGTCAATTCTCTCTTACTCTACTCTATTTACTTTATGAATACATGATCTATTTATTATTGATATATCTTTGATATCAATGTATTCCACCGCAAAAGATTCCAAAAGAATTCCGCAACAACCTATTCACCCCCCTCTAGGTTGATTCACTAGCCTATTTCAATTTTCTCTTGCATAGTTTGAGTTGTTGTTTCTGTAACTCATATTAGTTCCAGGGTATCCAAAGTTTCTGTATCTTGCATTATATATTCTTCCTCTTCTATAACTTCTACCTCCACGATTGTTTAATCTTGGTCCTCTAAAAGCAGTATCTTGTTGTATATATTCTCTAACGATTCATCTTTATTCACAAAGATCGGTTTTCCTCGGCCGTAGTAAGCTAGATTAGGAGTAAACCGATTCAAAGAGTAACTCTTCAACCTAGCTTCGAATCTTTCCAGATGTGAGATGACTTCATCATATTCTGGTTGTAGCTTTAGGCAATAGATTGTAGTTTTAAAACTCTCATATTCTGGTCCCAAGCCTTCCAAAGGAAGCAAAGCATGCGCAGAGAGAGAGAGAGAGAGAGAGAAGAGAGAATGAGTTGGGTCAGGGAAGAGATTGAACGTGATTTCTTCTTAAGCGAACTATTCACAGTGTCCACGTCCGCGTGCGCGTAAGTTGGAGCAGGAAATCATACTGAGACACGTGTCGTGTCTTGGGTCCCGCTTTTTTTAGCCAAATGTCGATGTTTGACTTCTCCTTCTCTCTTTTCATTAATCACTGCATCGCTGCATCCTTTTCTGTCTTTTTCGGCCCTTCGCGTTTGAAGCGCCCTCTCTCCTGTGTTCTCCATCAAGCCGCACGAAGTCACTCTCCCTCTCTCTCTCTCTCGCAAAAATCTCTCCTTCCCAATAGCCCGCCGATTGCCTCCGCTATCCTGGAGACACTCCCTTAGGTTGCACGAGGCCCTCTTTCAACTATCTCTCGAGAGCCCACCCGTTGCATCCCGAGTTCCGGTCCGTCGCCTGCGCCTCTGCCTCCGCCATCGCCATTCCCTCAAGCCGCACGAAACCCTCTTTCGAAAATCTCTCCCTCCCAAGAGCCCACTCGTCGCAGCCGAGCTCAGATCCGCTGCCTCCGACACATTGCTGGTGCTTCTGGTGCTTCCTCATCCCGCCCCGCATTCATCGTTGGTGCTTCTGTGCTGGGGCTATAGTGTACTCATCCGACACTATGGCCGAGAGTAAGCGGGTTGTGCTCACACATGGTAATTTCATCGCCATGTTCGAGCTCTTTGCAAGGTTCGAAGCCTCTTAGTACGATTACCCGAACTCCGAGAATGTGTATTTGGTTGTCCTGCCAATTTTTCACATATATGGCCCGTCGCTTTGTCTTGGGACTGTTGTCGTTAGGGTGTATACTGTGGTTTTAATGAGGAGGTTTGATCCCAACATGGTGGTTAAGGCCATCGATAGGTATGGAGCCACCCATTTCCCTATGGTTCTGATGAGGTTCGATCCCAATGAGGTTGGATCCTCATTTTATTATGATCCCCGGAATATCAAGTATCGAGCAAATTTAAGTGGGATGAACTGCAAAGTTGAGCCTGTAATTTTTAGCAATTCAAACCCATCGTCTGTGGCCTATGTTTAGATTTATCATGGTAGGACATATGTCATTATGGGAAACTCAGTCCTAGTTTAGGGACATGATGTACCTTTTCCTTGCAACCAATAGGAAAACTTTGAACTTGATTGATATAACATGTGCCATTAAGCATGTCAAAGACAAAGAGATGTAGAGAGAAGCCGGTGACACCTACTCCCTCTCCATTTTGGCTAGTAGAGAGTGCTTGAGATGGAACCCATTGTGTGGGTCGAGTTGAGCCTGGCCCGTAATGAAGGGGACTGGTTGGACACTCTATAAATAGTGCTCAAGTCTCTCCTCTAACCCTAATCTCACATATCCTCACATAAGGGGCGTTATTCTAACGCTAATCATGAGGAGTCGCCTCATTGAGCCAGTGATTCGGAGGGCGACAGAGGAGAAGGATTTGCGCAAGGAACATTGTGTTTCCGCTTCCGCTCAAGAACGATGAATCCTAAAACAGGTGCGTTAATCTTATACTCTTTGGATGTGTGTTCTTGTTCTAGTTATGGAAATCTTGGGGTTGGGCAATTTGCATTCTACATGTGGTATCAGAGCCTCCATAACTTTAGAACTTGAACCCTAATTGATTTTGCCCTAATCACTATGAATTTGACCTAATTTGTGATTTTTGACCTAATTTGTGATTTTCAAGACTTTTTGTTCAATAAAAATTAAATTAAATCACAAATTTGGACTGGGGGAGACGAGACGGTCAAAATCGTCGCCGGTGCGTCGCCTGGGGACACTGCACGCGCCCCCACGCGCGGCCACGCACCAGTGGGGCGTCGAACACGCGCCCCACGTGCGGCCACGTGCCCACACGCGCAGGGCGTGCTACGCACGCGGTCGATGACGTCAGCACTCGACCCGCTGAAGTCAGCGACCCGGGTTCGACCCGATGCGTGCGCAGCACGTGCGTGATGACGTCAACGCCGACCTGCCGACGTCAGTTACCGACCCGACCCGAGGACCGCCCCGACCCGACCGAGGATGCGACCCGATTCGTTGACCGGCCCGACCCGGCCAACCATTGACCGACCCGACCCGGTCAACCGTTGATCGGACCGGTCAATTGGTTGGACTGAACGGTCGGACCGGGAACCGGTCGGATCGCTGCCGGTCGGACCGGTTTTGACGGGTCTTCAGGCCAGGCGTGTGAGCTCCACGTGTCGCGCACTCAGGCGGCGCGTGCGGGCGCGTGGAGGCTCGGATCGGCGCGTGGCTGGCCGCGTTGGATTCGTATGCTCCTCTATCTTGTGGTTGTCGCGACCAATTTTTTGGGTGAACTGCCTAAGGTTTGGCTAATAGAATATTAAGCCTAGACTGAACTCGGGCTCTCCTTAGCCCATACCAATTCGTGACTTTAGGTTCAAATTCTTAACATGCAAATAGATTTTCAATTAGGAGTCGCCACTAATCTATTTTTGGTGGGTCGATTAGAAACCCAAGTAATGTAATGGGAGATTTACTTTACTCGTACGAACCAGAGATTCTAGATACGGGGACTTGGTTACGTTAGATTTCTTTAACGCCCTTTCGGTACCTTTTCTTTTATTTTTTTAAAAAATGTTTGACAAGCAGCTTGAATTGATTTTAATTTAAATCCCTAACATGTGAGGTAACCATGCGGATGCGCAATCCACCAATTTAACACTCAAGAAAAAAGAACAACGAATAGATTGCAAAACTTACCTCAAAGCAGCAAAAGCATCTGCAATGTTAAATTAAAATCCACATCAACAATCCTAGATATGGTCTTTAATTAACACGCGATTTTCTCTTTTTTTTTTTTTTCACTTTATTCAATGGAATTTAATCTATATGCAATGCATGCTAATAACCTAATATGGCATGGCAACATGACCTAAATTAAATGACATGAATAGAGTAGATCCTAAAGAAATGCAACAACTTAAATGGCCTAATATGCAAATTTTAATTAAACGGCCCTAGAATGCAAATTACTTAACATGCACCTAATGTTGCTAATAAACCTATTATGCAAGTTAACATGCACCTAACGTTTTTGGATTTTTTTATCTGAAATTTCGAATTAACAAAAGTCCTAATTGAACTACCTAAAATGAATGATTTTCTAATTCACGTTTGGGATTAATTTGAATTAACCCTATTCTGACTTAGAAAATCATTTCTTGGTTTTTTTTTTTTGGTTTTTTCATTTTTTTAAATATGCCAACTTTTCTAAGAATCTAGTTATCTAGGTCTAACCCTAACCTATTCCAAAGAGATTTCTAAAAAAATATAATCCTAAAAACGTGATTCTAAAATAAACCTAATTTACTAGCCTAAATGTCTTATTACTAAATCTATATATCTAATTCTACATGCTCATGCAGGATTTTAATTTTTTTGATTTTATGATTTTTTATTATTCTCCTTTCTCCTAAAAAAAATGCAATTTATCCTAAAAAGGGAAGTAATTAACCTAAGACTCTTGTATGAAACTCCTAACTAAATTAAAATTCCATCCAATTTAAACTAGGGATTAAGTCATACTAAACCTAATTTAAACTAAGACATTATTTTAATTTTGCAGTTTCTAACCTAAGACGCAACCTATCTAAAAGATTGATCTAAGCTTAAAATTAAACATGCAATTCTATTCTAAAATGCATGATGATTTTTGTTTGCTTTTTTTCCATGACCTAAAATAAAATCCTTAATCTAAACATGCAAGACAATAAAAAAAAAAACTTAATCCTAATTCAACATTTTTCTTGAGTTTTTTTGTTATCTCCATTTATTTTGAAATTAACAATTCTTAATAACTAAACATGCAACCTAAACCAGTTAATATGATATTTTTGATATTTTTGATTTCTTATTATTTAAAAAAAAATGAGATTTCTATCTTAAGCATGCAAACCCTAAAACTACATTTTTGATTTTTGATTTTTTGAAGAAAACTAATTCAAACAATCCTAGCAAATCAAGCAAAATTGATCCCTCAAATTGAAGAACCGTATCTCGCGCATGAGATTAGGTTGGCCAATTTCACGAAAAATCACAAATCGGATCTCGGGCTGGAGATCGGATTGGCAACTTTTTAAGTAATTGCGAGTCGGATTTCGGGCACGAAAATCGGACTGACAATCACTAGTTTCAAGGTAGTTTCATATCATGGAGTTTCAATTTCACATTAAAGAATAATTAAGCTATAAGAGAACAAATAAAATAAAGCAACAAAAAAAACAAAAAAAAAATAAAACAAAGCAAATAGATAAAAAAATACCTAAAAAGGATTTTTTTTCCTTTTTGTTTTTTCCTCTTTCTTTTTGCTTCTTCACCCACGATTTCGTGGGCTGCCACCGGTGAGGGGGAAGGGATCGCAGCAGAGGGAGTAGCAGGTCTGCTCGGACCATGTCGGCTTCGGGAGCAAGGATCGCGGATCGGGAGTCCCTGGGTGCGGGCGGAGGCGAGAACGTCGGGACGGCAAAGGGGCGTCGGGTGGCGCGGCGATCGCGGCTGGCTTCGGGGCGGCGAGCGGCGCGAGTCGGCAGGACATTGGGGGGAGTGAGCAGCGCGGGTCTGCCTGGTGGATCTGCCTGGCAGAGCAACAGCGGCGGGTCGGATCAGCGGTGCGGGTCCGCCTGGCTTGCGACCTGGGTCGCTGATCGGAGGTCACGGCGTTCGGATGGGCGGAGTGACAAGCGACGGAGTCGCGCGGTGGCTAGCGCAGGTGGGGTGGTGACCGGCGGAATGCCGCGAGCGAGAGAAACGGACGGCACTTCGTCGAAAGAGCAGCTGAAGAAGAAGACCTTTTTTTCTTTTTCTCTTTATTTTTTTTTTGCCTGCCGCACCTCTCACATCCCCCTCATATCGCTTCCCCCTGTTCTGCTTCTGTCAACCATTCACTTTTTCCTTTGACTTTTCAGCCAAAGAGGCTTTTTGCTTTTTTCTTCAAAACTGAGAGCCCCCCACTCGGTAAAACTCCCACGAACGCAGCTCTCTTTTCTCTCTGTCTCTCTCTTTTCACCTTTTTTTTTTTTGCTTTCTTTTCTTTTCTTTCGAATAAAAAACGAGAGAGCCCCCCCACAACTACTGTACACAACCCCTTTTATATGCCAAAAAATTGAATCTTGGGGGTATATTTCATTTCCAATTCTACTTGTGCACGATACCTCTGAATATATCATCGAAATATTTTCGCATGTTCTATCCAAAATTTCCCTTTTTGCGCAAAACCGCATCTCCCATTGTATATTACCTAAATCTATAAAAATCTTAACAAAATAAGACAAAATATAACAAAATCAAAATAAAATCTGCCTAAACTATATGCCATGTATTTTTTTTATTTTTTATTTTTTTTAGCAAAAATCAACCCCAAAAATTTAGGTGTCAACAGCTGTCCCTCTTTGAAGGTAAGCTCGTAGAGGTTGCCTTCAAAGATAAATTGAGACCTAAATTTTGGTTATGCTTATGCAATAAATAATAATTTATTTGTTGGAAAATGAATTCCATTTTTTAATGCAATTTATATGATTTTTTTTTTTAATATGAATGTAACTTTCATGATGCATGGAAATGCTGATGCAAATGCATGATGCGAAAGGAAAGAACGTACCTATAATTGCTCACCAATCAGTGTTGTAGAGCATCTTGAGGTACATGATAAATACCCATTTGCTTCACAAGTACTGAATTATCACTCAGGTTCCTTGAAAAGCCTAACAGGTAATAAATCGAACATTCACATCCAAAGTGAAATGTTCAAATCAAGACATCCAGGTCCAGACTGAGATGTGAAGAGTTTTGGGCTCGAAATACCTACATCCAGACTAAGATATAACGAGAAAGATTGAAAACATTCACATCCAGAGTGAAATGTTTAAACCGAGACATCCAGATCCAGACTGAGATGTCAAGAGTTTTGGACTCGAAATACCTAGATCCAGACTAAGGTATAACGAGAAAGATGAGATGTTTAAATCAAGATATCCAAATCCAAACTGATATGTCAAGAGTTTCGGACTCGAAATACCTAGATCCAGACTAAGATATAACGAGAAAGATGAGAGACTTAAATCAAGACATCCAGATCCAAACTGAGATGTCAAGAGTTTTGGACTCGAAATACCTAGATCCAGACTAAGGTATAACGAGAAAGATGAAAAACTTAGATCAATCCAGACTAAGGTATAACGAGAAAGATGAAAAACTTAAATCAAGACATCCAGATTCAGACTGAGATGTCAAGTGTTTTGGACTCGAAATACCTAGATCCAGACTAAGGTATAACGAGAAAGATGAAAAACTTAGATCAATCCAGACTAAGGTATAACGAGAAAGATGAAAAACTTAAATCAAGACATCCAGATTCAGACTGAGATGTCAAGTGTTTTGGACTCGAAATACCTATATCCAGACTAAGGTATAACGAGAAAGATGAAAAACTTAAATCAAGACATTCAGATACAGACTGAGATGTCAAGAGATTTAAACTTGAAATACCTAGATCCAGACTAAGGTATAACGAGAAAGATTAAAAACATTCACATCCAGAGTGAAATGTTTAAATCAAGACATCCAGAGCTAGACTGAGATGTCAAGTGATCTTACCCTCAATGAAGATAGTTGGTGTTACATGTCCAGGACCTGTACCATTCTACGGTCGCCTAGACTGAGGTTTTTGCTTGGCTAGGACCCGAATCATTCCTCGATCGCCCAGCCTTGGGATAGAAATCATCTAACCAGGACCTGAACCATTCTTCGGTCACTTTAATCAGATTGAATCTTGGAGAGAAATCTTTGGGGGGACAGCTCAATTGAGTGTCGATATACTTAAAATGGAATACCTGCACAGTGACAAATATTCAAGGTATGGATAGAGATATACTAACCTAGTAACATCTCTGATCTTCGAGGATATGTCTCCTGCAAAACATGGTCATAGGAGGAGCAACATGCATTTGTAATCATAAACATGCATCAATTTAATGGAGGTTCATGATAATTTCCATCAATCTTGCATCATCTAATTTCCATTCTAAACACACGAGTGTCATGAATGTGTCAAATGAGGGATCTTTTGGTCTGAAAGGACTTTGCTCTCATCCCCATTAAAATGGCTATTTTATCCTGACCTTTAATGTAGGATTCTGTCAATCACTCTATCTCACCCTCATCATGCCAAACAAGGGTCCAAGCAATCTCGCAAGTGGTACGGCTTCACCAATCTGAGAGGTCTTTTAAGAGGGACCGTAATGTGGGCTCGGTCAATGGCTTAACAAAGGGGACTCTTTGAGTCAAGCTTAAAAATGAGAGATATTCTACAATCATTTTGGGGTTTACAAGTCAAGAAACATAAGAAATGAGGCAGAAATTATCTTACTCACACTTCTTCGAGTGATGCTTTTGAACATATGAACCTCTACGTTAATTTAAGTGCCCTAATCTGAAGAGATTTTGCAAGGGACGTAATGTAAGCTTGGTTCATGGATTAAGAAACGAAAGGATCATTAGGCTCAAAAAGTGTTTAGAGGGTAAAAGTTGGTGATCATCTTGACATTTCCACCAATTTTCTTCTTCAATGTCGAAGATTTTCTTTGCACCCATTGATTGCAACTTTGAGCTTTTTTTGTTCTTTTTCTTTTCTTTTTTTTTCAATACCACCTTCTTCACGGTACAGCTCACCATATCAAGTGTTTGATTTTTTTTCTTTGGGCATCGGCCTTGCTTTTACTAGACACACTGCTTTTTTCATGCCCCATTTTGCACTTTTTCTTTGGACAAAATCTCCATTTTTGTTGGCATTCTAGTTCATGCCACTTGAATGTTTTTGCCTTGCCCCAGTGTGGGGGATGATCACCAACTGGGTTTAATATGAAATGAAATTGCCAGCTCAAGTGGGCTATGCAATGGACAAAAGTGTATAGGATAGAGAAATGACTGCTCTTCATCATCTTAAGGCACTTCAATTATCGTATCAGTTACACTGCGAAAGCAATACCCAAAGATTGATGCAAGTGTAAGTAAGAAAATTTCTACCATTGATTTCAAATTTGTCCCAATGTGGGATGGTTCTTGACAGGGATAATTTAAAAGCTCTTCATGTGTGTGGGCTCAAAGGGCTAAACAATGGATATACTTGTAGTGTTTTGGGTAGAGGAAGAAATTGCCTTTCATCACTTCGGATAGCGTACCCTTTGCGAGACCGCTCTTTTCCTCGTGGGCATGGAATTTTTTCACACAGCTCGCCGGGGATTAGTGTATGGAATAGTGTATGGAATAAGGCTTGCCTTTCATCATTCCAAGATATCCCATTTGACACATTCAATTTATCTCACGCAATTCATTATGGAGAACATACAAAATGAATAATTGAATTTGCAACTTTTTGTGGCAATTTATTCATTATAAAAGTGCTAGCAGTTCAAAACATGACACAACAAATTCAATCATGGATAATATTTATTGATAGCATTAGAATTAACTGGAGTGGAAAACTAACGACCATCCATTTCTGCCAAAATCAAAGCACCTCCAGGAAGTACCTTCTTCACCACATATGGACCGTTGTAATTTGGGGCAAACTTCCCCCCGGTATCTGGAAAAATTGGCAACGGCTTCCTTATAACAAGATCATTTACCTCGAAGTCTCTCGGTCGTACCTTCCTGTTGAAGGATCTGGCCACTCTTTGCTGATAAGTCTGGCCATGGTAGAGAGCCTTCAATCTCTTCTCATCAATCAAGTTCAACTGTTCATGTCTTTGTTGCATCCATTTAGCCTCAGACAACTCTGCTTGGGATAAAACTCTTAGGGACGGAATCTCCACCTCCACAAGTAAAACAGCCTCCTTGCCATACACTAGAGCAAAAGGGGTTGCCCCAGTAGAAGTGCGGATAGACGTTCGGTATGCCATCAATGCGAAAGGTAACCTCTCATGCCAATCTCGATAATTCTCGGCTGTCTTGGCCAAGATCTTCTTAATGTTCTTATTGGCAGCCTCCACAGCCCCGTTCATTTGTGGGCGGTAAGGGGACGAATTGAGCATAAGTCCGACCAGACCTTGTAACAATATCAACATCCAAGTCATAAGACCAAGGGACGGCCTTATTGCTGACATACTCATAAGGTTGGGGCATCTCAATCACTATTTCACCATCTGATCCATCTTCTAAAGGGGGCATGTCCGCGAGTGAAAGATCAACTTCTTCCTTTTCAGCAACAAGCGCGGCTTGTTCCTCCTCCCAATCGATGATGATGTGAGAAATAGTGGAAACTACGCAATTATTGTCGGCATATACTATAATGCCGTCATCCACCATTTTGGCAACTCTTTCCTTCATTAGTGATAGGGGGATATCTTCATGGTCCGGATAATACCTAGCTCTAACTAGGCCATTGTAAGCATCCGCAACATGTACCTTCGAGTTCTTGATGCGACCGACTTCAGGTTCCAAAATGGCATTCACTGTACCCTCATGCTCCGGTAGCGGATTCTTTGGGACATTCGGCTGAGCGGTTTGGAATGAAAAGGCTTTCGTGTCTAGGAGGTTTTGGATCTTGTGCTTGAGGGTGAAACACTCATCAGTTGAATGCCCCAATTGATATAGGCTAGTGAATCCACCTAGAAGGGGGTGAATAGGTGATTACGAAATTCTTTTGGAATCTTTTACAGTAGAATACTTTAATATGAAGAATATATCAATAGCAAGTAGATTATGCATTTATAAAGTAAATAGAGTAGGGTAAAAGAGAATAGACACAATGATTATAGTGGTTCGGCTTATTCCAAGCCTACATCCACTCTCCACGCCGGCAGCCAACTGGGCTGTAATCACTATGTAGCAAATGAGAGCATTACAAATCACGAACTAAACTTCTCCAACGAAAGTCTCTTCTACAGCTTCTTGCTGTATCGCACTATAATTAAGTCTCTTTGATACACAATTTGAACACGAGAGATTTTAGAGAACAAGTGATTTCAGAGATTCTAACATCGAGATTTTTCTATTAGTTCTCTCTCTTATTTTCGAGCAACACCAATCCACCTTAAATAGCCTCCGTGCCATCACACCCGTTGACACTTTCCAAGAATTCATCCAATCAACCCATTGGACTGAATCAATTTAAGTGATCTTCATGTCGCCGAAAATATAAGTAGAAAATAGCTCGTCAATCCTGCTCACCCATACAATCAGGATCTTGAGTTCCCAAAATTAGATCCTTCAAAAAATTCGCTTGATCTTCAACGGATAAAATCTGAAGAATAAATCTTCCATGCTCGCGATCACAGCTAGAGATATTCCATGGATAAGTTAGGGAATATAATATCCAAATCTTACTATCCTTAACCATAAAAAAAAAATAACCTGCTGTCAACCTGGCAAAATTGCAAACTGTCTTCAGACTTAGATTTTAGGTCTGGAGGTCTTCAGATGGAAACTGGGTCTTGACTGTCTTTAGACGAAAAAACTTCAGACCGAACTTTGGGTCTGACTGTCTTCAGACGGAAAACCTTTGGGTCTTGAACTCTTTAGACTTAACCGACTGAGTCTTGGATTCTTCAGACTTTGCTTATGAGTCTGTTTTGTCAACTTCAAAACTTCAAGGGATTTTTCTTCAACAATCTCCCCCTTTTTGATGGTGACAAAACCCTCGGCAGATTTGTGAATTTAAAACCTGCAAAGAGAACTCATATATACTTTGAGGATTATTTCTGCAAAACAGAAAATGTTAGTCCAATAACAATTATCCTCACAAATATAATGATCCTGCAATGCAAATTCACAAGTCTAGAAATCCAAACATAACATCGGCATAAGGTTATAAAGGTTCAAATAAATAACCCAATCCAAATTCAAATCAAAACAGTCTAAGCGAAATAAAAGTTCAAAACAAATAAACGTTCAAAACAAATAAACAAGCTTAACAAGCTTCAAATCTGCAAACTCTCCCCCTTTTTGTCCCATCAAAGGAGGTACAGTGAATAAGAGATGGTTTTGAAAAGAAACTTAGGGCTCTCCAAGGATGCGAACAAGCTGAAATTTGCTGAGCGTTTGAACTGTCTTCTCGAGATTAGCAAGAGCTTCCTTCACTGAGATCAACTCTGCACTATTTTGATTCGATTCCACTTGAGCTCTAAGTGCGTTGATCTGATCTTGCATATTCACAGAAGTACTCAGCATTGCCTTCTTTAAATCCCTCAGCTCAAAATCCATTCCAAACACCTGTTTCTTTAGGGCCAACATAACATCTAACAGTTGTGTAAAAGCTGTCGAGTTATAATTACCTCCACTAGGACCAGCAGATTCAGTTCTAGGAGTTTGGAAACTCGGAGCAACCTTCTCAGCCCTTTCCTTCTCTAATGGAGGGGATTCTTCATGCTCTGGGAAAAGAGATGCGTAGACCTCCTCAGGGTCAGCACCTGACCTACTCATATCACTAAAATGTAAAGGCGAAGTCGTTCCTTGATCCATAGCAACTCCCCCTGTGTTGATGCCAGTGGGTGGAGTTGAATAATCCTCGCTCACTTCCATATCAGCACTGTGCTGTTTCTCGGTCTCTTCCCCAAATTGAGCAAATGATGGCTCAAATCCTGCAGCCACATCCTCCTGCATTTGGCTTTCCTCTTCATTCCTCTTCTTTCTCTCTTCCTCTTCTCTTCTCATCTCTTCTTCTTCTCTACTTAATTCTTCTTCCTTCCTTAGTCTTTCCTCTTCTTCTCTCTGTTCTTCTTCTTTCCTTCTTTGTTCTTCTTCTTCTCTTCTCTGTTCCTCTTCTCTCCTTTTTCTTTCTTCTTCTCTCCTCTTCCTTTCTTCTTCTCTCTTCCTCTGTTTTTCTTCCTCTTTCCTCTGCTTCTTTCCTTGCCCTCTCTCCAGCCTCTGTTCTCAGGCTGACTGGACTCCTCAATCTTGAGAGAGCAGATAGAGTCATGGCATCATCAAATTCTTCCTCATCCTCTTCGTCCTGCAGGATGATTTTTCGACGCTTTTTCTCAGCCATGGGCTCTTTGCCCTTTCTCTTTGAAGAAGCAGTAGGGGTCTCCTTTGAAGATGTCTTTTCCCTCAACCTTTCCACAGCATCATTTAGCTCAGGAAACTTCATCTTCATCACCATCTTGTAACCAACAAGCATCAGACTTAAATTGGTCAAGCATAGAGGTGCAGGAATTTGAATTTCAAAGTGCCTGAACAACTTGGTGATGATCGATGAATAAGGCAATTGAAAACAAGATTTGATTTTCTGGGATCTTCAAATCCGGGTGGTTATTCCACATAGGCTTCTTCTTGGATAATTCCATTTAGGAATGCACTTTTCACATCCATTTGGAATAACCTGAAATTTTTAAAACAAGCAAAAGCAAGAAGTAATCTTATAGCTTCTAACCTTGCCACGGGAGCATAGGTTTTATCATAGTCGATGCCTTCTTCTTGTGTGTAACCTTTTGTCACAAGTCTTGCTTTGTTCCTTACCACTTTTCCCTGTTGATCAAGCTTGTTCCTGAAAACCCATTTGGTACCGATAATTGATTTACCTTTTGGTTTAGGGACTAGTTCGCCAACATTGTTGATTTTCAATTGATTCAATTCCTCTTGCATTGCTTCAATCCAGCTTTCATCTTTCAAAGCATCTTCTATGTTTTTAGGTTTGATCTCAGAGATGAGTGCAAGAGCACTAGATTCTTCACGCCTTTTAGATCTTGTGTGAACTCCTTCATTAATATTGCCAATGATGAGATTTGCAGGGTGAGTTGATTTGTGCTTCCAATTTGTAGTTGGTTTGTCACTTTGATGAAGCTCTTTTTCAGTTGAAGCTACTAAATTGGTTTGCGACTGAGTGTCTGAGATTTGATTTTCTTCAAGAGAATTTGTAGACAATTGGCCAGACTCATGATCTTCAGGTTGAGTATGATTTTGAACTGAGTCTTCAAACTTCACATTCATGGATTCCTCCACAGTCTGAGTCCGTTTGTTGAAAACTCTGAAGGCTTTGCTTGTCATAGAGTAGCCAAAGAAAATTCCTTCATCTGATTTTTCTTTGAATAGTTCATAAGGTGTTTTCTCTAAAATAGGTCTTAGAAAAATTATGTTTATAATATAGCAAGTAGTTGAAGTAGCTTCAGTTCAAAAATAAGGAGAAATATTACTTTCAATCAAAAGAGTTCTTGCCATTTCTTGCAAAGAACGATTTTTCCTCTCTACAACTGCATTTTGTTGTGGAGTGTATGGGGATGAAAAATTATGTTGGATACCATAATCATCACAATATTTAGCAAAATCATAATTCTCAAATTCTCCACCATGGTCAGTTCAAATACTTGAAATTGCATATCCTTTCTCAATTTGGATTTTCTTTGCAAACTTAGTAAAATAAGTTAATGCTTCAGATTTATTTGCAAGAAAGAATACCCAAGTAAAACGAAAGATCATCAACTATTACCAAACAATATTTTTTACCTCCAATGCTTTGAGTTCTTGTTGGACCGAACAAATCCATGTGTAATAGCTGCAAAACACGATTAGTGGATACTTGATTTATTGATTTATAAGAATTTCTAACCTATTTTCCAAGTACACAAGGAGTGCATAAATCATGCTTTTGATACTTGAGGTTAGAAAGTCCCCGAACAAGCCTTTTTGATGAAACTTTTGCAATTTGCTTCAGGTTGACATGTCCAAGCTTCCTATGCCAAAGAATGGCTTCATCTTGAATTGATATCAAGCATTGAGGACTGTCAAACTTTACATCCAGCAAATAAATGTTTCCATGTCTTCGTCCAGTAAAGGATTGTGAGAGATTTTTGCTTGTTCCAGAACACGTATCTTCTTGAAAGTTGATCCTGTATCCAGTGTCGCATAGTTGACTAATACTCAATAGATTGTAGTTCAATCCTTCAACCAGAGAAACATTGTTGATTGTGAGGTTTCCTATCTTCACGGTTCCTCGACCAACAATTTTTCCTTTGTTGTTGCCACCAAAAGAAACATTTCCTCCTTTTACATGAGAGAGTTTTGTGAAACAATTTGAGTCTCCTGTCATGTGTCTTGAACAGCCACTATCCAAATACCATTTGATTTTCTTCTTGATAGTGACTTGCATTTAAATGAAAAACTCAAATCTTCTTTGGTACCCAAACTTTCTTGGGTCCATCATAGTTAGTACCATAAACAGTCATTGCCCAACTCTTCTTAACAGGTCTCCAAACTTTAGGACAATCCTTCTCAAAATGTTCTACACTTCTGCATTTTGAACATGTAAGAGCATTTCTACCAACAAGCTTCACAAAAACCTTTCGAAAATGATCCTTATAAAAAGATTTTGTTGGCCTATTCTTGATTCTTTCTTTTACCGTTGGAAAATCAATCAAAGTAATGGTTTCATGTGTCATTCCTAGACCATATTTATTAAAATAAGGTCTTTGAATGGAAAGAATTTTATCCAATTTTTCAGAACCCATTGAAAATTTCTTTGTAACTTTCAACAAATCTTCTTTCAAGCAAGCATTTTCTTTTGAAAGTACAATTTCATTTTCTTTTGCAATAGCAAGACACTTGTCTAGACTTTCAGCTTTTTCAACTAAAATTTTTTCTTGTTGTTTCAATTTGGAATTCTCCCTTTTCAGTTCAGAAATCCTTTTAAGAGAGCCTTTAAAACTGAGACAAAGTTCATTAATGTATTTTGATACCTTGGTAGGAATTTTTAAATTTCTAACCTGGATACCGCTATTTGAGTCTGAGTTTGAGCCTGAGTCTGAGTCTGAGTTTGAGTCTGAGTTAGCCATCAGACAGATATTGGCATATTCTTCATCACTCTCTTCACATTCTGTGTCAATCCACGTTTCAACTTTGAGTGCTTTTTTGAACCTTTCAGGTTTTCCTTTCTTTTTCTTTAATAAGGGACAGTTGGGTCTGATGTGTCTCTTCTTCTTGCATTCAAAGCAAACAACCTCTTTGTTGGTATCTTCTTCTTCATTTGATTTCTTCTGAAATCTCTGATTATTTTGTCTTTTTCCATTGAACCTTCTGCCTTTTCTATTCAGCCATCTGAACTTTCTAAGTAGAAGTGCCAACTCCTCATCATCCAAGTCTTCTTCTGAATCTGTAGCATCAGAATTATCATTAGACTTTAAAGCAATTGACTTCTTACCTTTGGTATCAAATTCCTCATTGAATTGATCAACTTCATATGATTGAAGTGTGCCGACCAACTCATCTACTGAAAGAGGCATGATCCTTTGTGTTTCTCTTATGGATGTTTTGAAATGATTCCAATCTTTGGAGAGTCTTCTCAATAGTTTATTGACCTTCATAGGTCCTGAGATTGGTTGTCCTTGATATGCCAAGCCATTTTCAATTTCTGTAAATCGACTGAACATATCCGTAATGGATTCTCCTAGCTTCATTTTGAAAGCTTCATTTTGTCCAAGAAGGATATTGATCTTGGTTTCTTTGACTCGATCTGTTCCCTCATTGGTGATGTGCAATCTATCCCAAACTTCTTT
Organism: Eucalyptus erythrocorys; assembly: GCA_014182555.1. NCBI lineage: Eukaryota > Viridiplantae > Streptophyta > Magnoliopsida > Myrtales > Myrtaceae > Eucalyptus > Eucalyptus erythrocorys. The sequence continues at coordinate 22,511,870 of CM024597.1, forward strand.
GGCTGTTTCACAAGATGAAATTCTATTATACTCACTAGGAGATAATGCATAATATAGAGAATAGATAGCCTTAGCATCGAGGGCTTGTCTCTTTGAAATATTGGTTCGTGATATTCCCACTCCATCAGGTAATTATTTTCCTGTGATTGATGCAGCTTTAGGATCATTTCCATTCTCCACTACATCCCACTCTTGAGGATCTTTTGGATCTGAGGAATGCCTTCATCTTGTTTTTCCATATGTTGTACTCCTTTCCATCGAAGTAGGGAGGTCTGGTATTGCTTTGCCCTTCAATTAAACCTGGAGCCAAAATACTAGCCATAGATCTTTTGCTTTAGAAATAATAAACACTTCCGATAAATAAGCAACCCGCTCTGATACCAATTGATATAGGCTAGTGAATCCACCTAGAGGGGGGTGAATAAGTGATTACGAAATTCTTTTGGAATCTTTTACAGTAGAATACTTTAATATGAAGAATATATCAATAGCAAGTAGATCATGCATTCATAAAGTAAATAGAGTAGGGTAAAAGAGAATTGACACAATGATTATAGTGGTTCGGCTTATTCCAAGCCTACGTCCACTCTCCACGCTAGCAACCAACTGGCTATAATCACTATGTAGCAAATGAGAGCTGTTACAAATCACGAACTAGACTTCTCCAGCAGAAAGTCTCTTCTACAGCTTCTTGCTGTATCGCACTATAATTAACTCTCTTTGATACACAATTTGAACACGAGAGATTTTAGAGAACAAGTGATTTTAGAGATTCTAACATCGAGATTTTTTTATCAGTTCTCTCTCTTATTTTCGAGCAACACCGATCCACCTTAAATAGCCTCCGTGCCATCACACCCGTTGACACTTTCCAAGAATTCATCCAATCAACCTATTGGACTGAATCAATATAAGTAATCTTCACGTCGCCGAAAATATAAGTAGAAAATAGCTCGTTAATACTGCTCGCCCATACAATCAGGATCTTGAGTTCCCAAAATTAGATCCTTCAAAAAATTCGCTTGATCTTCAACGGATAAAATCTGAAGAATAAATCTTCCATGCTCGCGATCACAGCCAGAGATATTCCATGGATAAGTTAGGGAATATAATATTCAAATCTTACTATCCTTAACCATAAAAGAAAAATAACCTGCTGTCAGCCTGGCAAAATCGCAAACTGTCTTCAGACTTAGATTTTGGGCTTGGAAGTCTTCAAACGGACACTGGGTCTTGACTGTCTTCAGACGGAAAAACTTCAGACTAAACTTTGGGTCTAACTGTCTTCAGACGAAAAACCTTTGGGTCTTGAACTCTTCAGACTTAACCGACTGAGTCTTGGATTCTTCAGACTTTGCTTACGAGGCTGTTTTGTCAACTTCAAAACTTTAAAGGATTTTTCTTCAACACCAATTCCCCACTATGGTAATCACACTTCTTTGTTGGATCATAACTACGAAGGGTTTCGTGATTAGGGCGTTTTGGTTCGCTAGTAAGCAAGCCTTTCTTTCTTAGGATTGTCAACACCTGGGATGGAGATCCAGGGAGAGGAGTGAACTCCCTTCTATCATTTGCAAATGATCGACGACCAGTAGTTTGTTGCTGCCTTGCATTAATCTAGATGGCCGGGCCACGGTTAGTACTTTCTTGGCTATAAGCCACATTTACGTCCGCGACAACTTCCTTCTCCTTCTTGGCAGAGAATCTCTTACTTGATGGTTCAGTAAACCATCCTTCCCTTATCCCCATCTCGACTTGTTCTCCCACAGGAATCAGCTGGTTGAAACTCTCGACATAGGTGCTTGCCATCCGATTACGGAACTCTGATGGGAGGGTCTTTATGAACAGCTTCATTAGCTCCTTGTCAGTAGGCTCAGGAGTGATTTGAGCAGCTAGATTTCGCCATCTCATGGCGTACTCCTTGAATGACTCGCTGCTCTTTTTCTCCATCCTCTCAAGATCTTCTCGGGAAGGAGCGATGTCCATGTTGAACTTATACTGCTTGAGGAATGCAACGGCCACCTCATTCCAAGTCTCCAGAAGGTTCACATTCTTCATCACATACCAGTTTAGTGCGGGTCCGGTCAAACTCGCGTGAAATGATTGGATCATGAGAGGCTCATTCTTGACATACTAGACCATGCGTACGTGGTACATCTGCAAATGAGACTTTGGGCAAGTTGTACCATCGTACTTCTCAAATTCCGGCATCTTGAACTTCTTTGGCATCTTGACCTTCTTGTAGACTGACAAGTCAAAGGGGAGTGAGCTCTGTGACTCCTGCAATTGTTTCACCTTTTCTTCAAGCTTTGCAAAGCGTTCATCCGGCTCCATCTTGGAGATGTTAACAGGCTTACCCTTTTCCAAATTGATTGGGAATGGGTCGTCTTCTAAATCAGGCATGTCGTCATCACTCATCTGGGACTTATCCGCTCGCTTTGGGACAATAATAGGTGGCTGAGCCGGATTGACTTGGAGGGATTTGATTTGAGTCGTTATAAGCTCCATAGTGGCAGCTAACTGATGGAGCTGACCTTCCATGTTCGACATACGATCACGCATTTCATTTTGGTCGGCCATTTTGGCTCTTGATCGCGTGATAATGGGCGAGCGTGGAGGATCCGTTACCACCTAAACAAAAGAAATGAACAAAAATAAGTATCTCATATGAAAAACGCCGATCCATGGCAACGGTCTAAAGCTTTTATTTATTAATGGAATTTTTTGACAAGCCCAGCAAAATAAGAATTCAAAATGCCCTAAGCAAATGAACTAGGAAAGTAAAAGACTTGACTCCATAAATGTCAATCTAGAAATGAAAATGATGAAATTGATTCAAGCACTTCATCTAGCTTGATCAATGTACACTTGGGACACCATTCGGCGCAATCGCTTATTCTCCTCTTGAGCTTTCTCGGCAATTCTCTTGAGGCGTTTATTATCAGCGCGGTTGGTGATCTTCAGCGGTGCCTCAGGTATCTTCGGAAGTAGCTCATTTGGGATGTTGTGTTGTTGGATATACTTGGTTGAGGCATAATACTTCCTTTCCTTCCCTTTCAGCTCCTCCTCGGGCCACTTGAGTTTTCGCGGATGGCACATGTCCCACATTGATTTGATCGTGAGAATAGAATCTTCATGGCCTTGGCTTCCATCAACGAAGTTGACTTGGAGCGGATCTGCTTGTAATGCCGAGGGGAGCTCTTGCACGACTTGGTACTGACGAGTCACTCTAGTCGGATAGTACTCCAAAGCTCCAGTGAATCCCAATAGAGGAATTGGGCCAACACCTCCACACGTGAGTCTCGCCGCACGAATTTGAAACCACATAGCATGCCAAAGAAAACCCTTGGAAGTCGGTTTTTTCATGAAAGCTAGCCACTTAGAATAGTGGTAATCCGGTGCATCTTTTTGCTTATCCTCAAACCTCATAATGGGGTGATTTGAGCCATTAATATCATGTATGGTCATTAGACCACCAAATCCTTTTAAATGAGAAAGAAACCAAATTTGCAAAAGCTCAGGAGAGGAATGGAAAGTCTTATCACCATCTACTTTAAATCGAGTTAGCGAAAGGAAAGTTTAAGTCAAAATAGTGTGTATAAAATTCTCTCCTTCCAATACTTGTTTAACTAAGTGAGCCATCAAAGGGTTACTAGCAATCTTGTAATAGGGAAAAACTATAAACCCAAAGAAGGCTAAAAAAAAAAAAAAATCCTTCGCATTTGAGATGAAGGGCTAGTTTCAAAATGTTCTTTCAGAAAAGACAGGGGACATGTATTGCGATGAGCCTTTAAAACCTTTTCACATCATCCCCCTTAATTCTCAAAAAATCCGATAAAGCCAAAACGAGATCTATCCCGATAGGCGGACCAATTAACTCAGCTTTGAGAGACTTTCCTATGGCAATGCTATACTCTTCCAAGGTGGGCGTGAGCTCATGCTTACCGCCGAAAATGAAAGTAGAAGTCTTGGGGCACCAAGAGTGGGCAAGTGCTTGGATGAGGCCGCCATGGATGTTGATACGCAGCAATGGAAGTAGTCGGCCATTGTATGACTCCACGAATTGACGGCTATCTTGGTCTAACTTGTCCCACCATGTGCCAAGCTCTTGCTTTGGAGGGAGAATAATTCGAATGTCCGGTATACCCATTGTATATTGACCAAGACTCAAGACAATCCTAATGCCATGGACCGACAAAATGATACGATAAGGTAAGTAAATTGCAGAGGTGAAAATTTAGAGAACTTACTTTACCAATGAGGGGCAATCACATAGACATGCGCATGGTAAGTGATTGGAGTGGTATCCACCTCAATACCATCCTAGATGATCCTATGCGGCCCAAGTCCGGCAGCAGGTTGTGTGTGCAATAGTGTAGTGTTAATGCAAGGCATGCACAACAGTTTATACCACAGAACACTTCATATATGCAAATAAACCATACATTCCTACACCTCTCTGCAAAACAAAGGTCAGAAAACACTTCTCCTTATACCTCCGAATCTGCAAAAACATTTAACACCTTAAATGTAAGGGACGTACCTGGGATCCTCGCTGTCAAACAAAAACATTTTTCAAAAGAAAATTGGCCTAAGTCCACTAAGAGTTTTAACTCAAGTCCCCAACGGAGTCGCCAAGCTGTCGTGACCAATTTTTCGGGTGAACCACCTAAGGTTTGGCTAATGGATTTTTAAGCCTAGACTTAACTCGGGCTCTCCCAAGCCCATACCAATTCGCGACTTTAGATTCAAATTCTTAACATGCAAGTAGATTTTCAATTAGGAGTCGCCACTAATCTATTTTTGGTGGGTCGATTAGAAACCCAAGTAAAGTAATGGGAGATTTACTTTACTCTTACGAACCAGAGATTCTAGATACGAGGACTTGGTTACGTTAGATTTCTCTAACGCCCTTTCGGTACCTTTTTTTTTTATTTTTTTGAAAAATGTTTGACAAGCAGCTTGAATTGACTTTAATTTAAATCCCTAACATGTGAGGTGATCATGCGGATGCGCAATCCACCAATTTAACACTCAAGAAAAAAAACAACGAATAGATTGCAAAACTTACCTCAAAGCAGCAAAAACATCTGCATTGTTAAATTAAAATCCACGTCAACAATCCTAGATATGGTCTCTAATTAACACGCTATTTTCTTCTCTTTTTTTCACTTTATTCAATGGAATTTAATCTATTGCAATGCATGCTAATAACCTAATATGGCATGGCAACATGACCTAAATTAAATGACATGAATAGAGTAGATCCTAAAGAAATGCAACAACTTAAATGGCCTAATATGCAAATTTTAATTAAACGGCCCTAGAATGCAAATTACTTAGCATGCACCTAATGTTGCTAATAAACCTATTATGCAAGTTAACATGTACCTAATGTTTTTGGATTTTTTTATCTAAAATTTCGAATTAACAAAAGTTCTAATTGAACAACCTAAAATGAATGATTTTCTAATTCACGTTTGGGATTAATTTGAATTAACCCTACTATGACTTAGAAAATCATTTCTTGGTTTTTTCTTTTGGTTTTTTCATTTTTTTTAAAATATGCCAACTTTTATAAGAATCTAGTTATCTAGGTCTAACCCTAACCTATTCCAAAGAGATTTCTAAAAAAATATAATCCTAAAAATGTGATTCTAAAAAAACCTAATTTCCTAGTCTAAATGTCTTCTTTACTAAATCTATAGATCTAATTCTACATGCTCATGCAAGATTTTAATTTTTTTGATTTTATGATTTTTTATTATTCTCCTTTTCTCCTAAAAAAAATGCAATTTATCCTAAAAAAGGGAAGTAATTTATCCTAAGACTCTTGTATGAAACTCCTAACTAAATTAAAATTCCATCCAATTTAAACTAGGGATTAAGTCATACTAAATCCTAATTTAAACTAAGACATTATTTTAATTTTGCAGTTTCTAACCTAAGACACAACCTATCTAAAAGATTGATCTAAGCTTAAAATTAAACATGCAATTCTATTCTAAAATGCATGATGATTTTTGTTTGCTTTTTTTCCATGACCTAAAATAAAATCCTTAATCTAAACATGCAAGATAATAAAAAACAAACCTAATCCTAATTCAACATTTTTCTTGAGTTTTTTTGTTATCTCCCTTTATTTTGAAATTAACAATTCTTAATAACTAAACATGTAACCTAAACCAGTTAATCTATTTTTTTTTTAATTTTTTTGATTTCTAATTATTTAAAAAAAATGAGATTTCTATCCTAAGCATGCAAACCCTAAAACTTCATTTTTGATTTTTGATTTTTGAAGAAAACTAATTCAAACAATCCTAGCAAATCAAGCAAAATTGATCCCCCAAATTGACGAACCATATCTCGCGCATGAGATTGGGTTAGCCAATTTCACGAAAAATCACAAATCGGATCTCGGGCTGGAGATCGGATTGGCAACTTTTTAAGTAATTGCGAGTCGGATTTCGGGCGCGAAAATCGGACTGACAATCACTAGTTTCAAGGCGGTTTCATATCATGGAGTTTCACTTTCGCATTAAAGGATAATTAAGCTACAAGAGAACAAATAAAATAAAGCAACAAAATAACAAAAAATAATAAAACAAAGCAAATAGATAAAAAAAAAAACTACCTAAAAAGGATTTCTTTTCCTTTTTGTTTTTTCCTCTTTCTTTTTTGCTTCGCACCCACAATTTCGTGGGCTGCCACCGATGAGGGGGAAGGGATCGCAGCAGAGGGAGTCGCGGGTCTGCTCGGACCGCGTCGGCTTCGGGAGCAAGGATTGCGGATTGGGAGTCCCTGGGTGCGGGCGGAGGCGAGAACGTCGGGACGGCAAAGGGGGCGTCGGGTGGCGCGGCGGTCGCGGCTGGCTTCGGGCGGCGGCGGCGCGCGGTCTGCCGCTTTGGCTTTAGGCGGAAGCGGCGCGGCGGGTCGGATCAAGCGGCGCGGGTCTGCCTGGCTTGCGACCTGGGTCGCTTATCGAAGGTCACGGCGTTCGGATGGGTGGAGCGACGAGCGGCGGTGTCGCGCGATGGCTGGCACAGGTGGGGTGGTGACCGGCGGAACGCTGCGAGCGAGAGAAACGGACAGCGCTTCGTCGAAAGAGCAGTGGAAGAAGAAGACCTTTTTTTTTCTTTTTCTCTTTATTTTTTCTGCCTGCCGCACCTCTCACGTGCCCCTCATATCGCTTCCCCTTGTTATGCTTCTGTCAGCCATTCACTTTTTCCTTTGACTTTTCAGACAAAGAGGCTTTTTGCTTTTTTCTTCAAAACCGAAAGCCCCCCACTCGGTAAAATTCCCACGAACGCAGCTCTCTTTTCTCTCTGTCTCTCTCTTTTCACCTTTTTTTGCTTTCTTTTCTTTTCTTTCGAATAAAAAACGAGAGAGCCCCCCGCCACCAACTACCGTACACAACCCCTTTTATATGCCAAAAAATTGAATCTTGGGGGTATATTTCATTTCCAATTCTACTTGCGCACGATACCTCTGAATATATCATCGAAATATTTTCGCATGTTCTATCCAAAATTTTCCTTTTTGCGCAAAACTGCATCTCCCATTGTATATTACCTAAATCTATAAAAATCTTAACAAAATAAGACAAAATATAACAAAATCAAAATAAAATCTGCCTAAACTATATGCCATGCATTTTTTTTTTTTTATAGCAAAAATCAATCCCAAAAATTTAGGTGTCAACAGTGGTATATTTATTTTACATGTTTGATAATTTTATGGATGTGAAAATACATACAAAGCCATAAATGCGTGTATTTTTAGTGTATTTTTGTGTATTTTTATTGTATTTTCTATGATTTTGGAAATACAAGTATTGGATTATAGGTATATTATCACACAATCGTTATAAAGGTGTGATTCATCAATAAAAAAATCAAACTTTATTGTGAATTGAAGCCGGCTTAATGAGATACAATCATTATGAGATAGTTATTAAACTATGTCTTGAGATAATGAGAAAAACTTTTGTTACTCATGCATACTCCTTTATATGCTGGTAACCTTTGAATGTTGGACGTTTTAAGAATCTGTGACCAAACTGATTGTATTAATTAACACATCTGCTGAGTGTAGGTAATGCATGTTGGTTAAGTTATTGCATATTATACCTAAACTCATATGGTCACTAGTTAACGTCTATCAAATTGAATATTTTTATGGTTAAGGAGTATGGCAATATTTATGCAGAGCAATAGTATCTACTGTTATAGTTTAAATATTTGGTTCTGTGATTTGACTCAATTTATGGGCCACTGGTTGAAGTAATGATATTTGTTACTTAAAATTGACTAATAAATTAGTTGTTGGCCTTGGAGTTATGTTTTGCCTTATGAAACTCATGAGCTATAATGAATCAGTTGTCAGGCTTCTCGATCTGGTGTACCATGTATTGCTATTGATGTTGATTTGTGATAGATTCTCTAGATCAACATTAAAAAGAATCATTAGAATCTGCAATTTTGGTGCACAAGAGAAGTTTCCTGTGTTGCTGTGATTGGTGATCTCATTAGAATCTATCTTTCAGATTCTCTATATATATTTATATATATGTATGATTAATTTTATAAGGCGATGTAATTAGCATGATATGTGATTTCAGTGATATATGCCCCTATCACTAAAGTTGAAATCACATGTATATGGCGTATGTGAGATGTAAATATATCCCTGGTATGAGAGAGTTTCAAGGATTCAATTGAGTAGTGACCGCCAAAGTGGCATGCTTGATTGGGTTTAAGAAATTTCGGTCTCGTACACTGATTGGGATGTCTCCTGGTCTAATGCATGGTCATACTCCCAAAGGAGGTGATTGTGTATTAGTTCATGGAGGGATACATAATGGTGTGGTGGAGGAGTGATCAGTCCTAATGGTTCATATGCCCAAAGGTGATGAATTCACGAAGATTAGAACATATTCTCATAACCGCTATCATGTGGGGAGTGTACAACTGCATGTCATGTATTTTGCCCAAAGGTGATTATATGATTATGCGTGTAACTCTCTAGATGTGTACTTGTACATCAAGCTACACGGTGCTCACATGATGCTAATTATATACATTGCTTGTTTTTCAGTCACCTTTCTGTAATTAATAACTCCACTACTATTGAGGTTTTTATTGCTTCAAGTTTTAAGTTGTGGACATATGATTTGTTGCTTAAGAATAGAGCACTGGAATTTGCTTACTATCCATAAAGCGGTCCATTCTGGAACACTTGAAAAGTGGTTTGCCTACTAACTGCACTGCTAAGAGACGATTTATATCTTGTCTAATATCGAAATTAGGACATATCTATAAAGATTATGTTTAAGTCCTAATGACATATACATCTTGTATATGGTTAAAAGGTTATTTTCAAAAGTTTTCTATTTAAGGAAAACGACCGAGATAAAGAATAAATAATTACAATTAGTCTTAAAAGGTTGTCAGGCTTAATAGTGGCCATGAGTATTTTGGCAAGTATGACAATGCGAAATAGCTTAAAGGGTCATTTGTCGAATACTTGGTAAATTATGGGGTGGTAACTTAATTACTATACCTGTAAATCCTGACAAAAGATTTGGCCGAAAGGCATAATTGTACCATAATTAATATGGTGATGAGTGTGATTGGTAAGACTAATTTATTCGGTCTTTTATGGGATGGTATTTTGAAAATAACCTTTTCACACACAAAACGTGTTTCTTATCAAAGTTATTTCATAAACTTCTTTTGATTTATGAACTGGATGTAAATTACTTAACTCTTATTAAAATTAAGAGGTGGTTATCTAATCCATTATTAGAGGTGTTGGAATTTAGATTCACTCGGAATTATTTTGCATCTCACCTAGATTGTTCAAAAGGGTATTGATTTTAAGACCCTAAAGAAGATACAAGAATTATGATATCACATACTATAAAGTTTCTACAGTTTGACGTAATTGACGAGGATAGCTGCTCTCAGACTATTAAGTATAATAGTACAATGGAAAATCACTGTGTCTTTGTCTTTGTCTAAATAGATAATTGTGATACAGACAATTGTGGAATCTTCTGTACCATAGACTAAAATTGATGAGGTTCAAGGTACTATTCTTGATATAGTTTATGATGAAATTTTCCTCTCAAGTATAGAATGAAGTGGTTGTAGATTTACTCGGGAGATTTGTTAGGGAAAGACGATCAGTTATTCCATTAGACTATATAGTCTATTTGTGAGAGCATGACCACAATATCCACTACATGGTTGATTCAGCGTCATAAATAAATGTTGTTTCTTATCCTCAATTAAGTATGTGATTAGATGCCATAAAAGGTGATTTGCACTCTATGAAACATGTTTGGAAACTTACTGATTTGTCTAAAGATCACAAGTTCTTTAGTTGCAAATTGGCGTGCAAAACTAAAAGTTTTCACTCTGAAAGAGGGGTGGATTGTTAATAGTGAAGAAATAATTATTTCTTTACAAGATTCTTTCAGAGTGAATGTGGCATTAATAGTTTAATTTATGCATTTATTTTGGTTTGGAGTTACGTCAAATAGATACAAAATCTATATAGTGCAATTGGAGGATTTTGCAATAAATTTAAGTAAACTTGTGTGTAGACTAAAAGTCTTATTAATAGTTTTATGCAAGTTTCCAAACAATATTAATAAAGTTTCATAGTGTTGTTATTTTGTTCAATTGGAAACAAAGTTATTCAATATACTGAAAGGTCAGTGGGAGAAAAGTTATTTTTTCTCATATTCTATGTACATGATATTTTGTTTACAAGTAGTGACCTTGAGGTATTTTTTATTCTTTACACTAAGGTCTGCAAGGATTATTCTTGGCATATATATTGGATTTTATATTAGATTTTCTTAGAGGACATTTGCTAATCGTATTTTGGAAATATTCAATATACATCATTGTAAGTTAGGAATTACTCCTGTTGTTAAGGGTGATGGACTGAATCTATCACATTGTCCTTATTTAGATATTGAGAAAATCTAATTAAATGGAGTACCTTGTGTTAGTGCACTTAAAAGTATAATATATGCTTTGATTTTGCACTAGATTAAATATTGCCTTTGCGATGGGACTTTTAGGCAGATATAAATTGAATCTAGGATGCGATCACTAGGTTGCTGCCAAAAAGGTTTTAAGGTACTTAAAAGGACAAGAGATTATATGTTAATTTACATACAAGTTTAATTAAGATGTTAACTTTGTTGACTGTTAGGTTGATATAATATCAATAACAGGATACATATTTGTGTTAACAGGGAATGCAGTGCAGTAAATAAAGTTCTATATCTACTATGTAAGTAGAGTTTGTAACTTTCTTGTAGGCTGTTACTTGGGCTATTATGCTTCGGAACCTTATGAAGGAGTTAACCGTTTTGACTTTATGGATAGACCGATACGGTTAAGTTGAGACAATAAATTTGTTGTATTTTTATTAATAACAAATGTCTCGAGGGGTCTAAATATATGGCGGTCAAATATTTTTGACTATAAAGAAACGGTATAGAAATGTGACTTATTATATAATATATTTTCACAGATGATGTGGTTGCAGATCCACTAACTAATGACCTACGCCCATGAGTATTTGAGTGACATGTCATCAATATGGGCCTAGGAGTATCTTTGGATACTGTTGTTTAGTGGGAGCTATTTTGATTTTATTATGATAAAGTTCACATCTGTGTTCGTTACTTTTAGTAACGGTTTGATATGTATCAACTTTTGCATTCAATAAAATAATTTTGAATGTGTTATTATCATGTTAAATACATATTGATAAAGTCTTAAGGTATTACCTTGAGTGAAGGCTAGGGGCATCTGGTTATTAGCCTTGTGCATATGTTCTTGTAAAGGTTAACCATAAGAACAAGACATATGTGGGTTCATTAGAACCATGATTTCATTCTCTTGTGGCACAAACTTTTGTGTCGCCTAAGTAAGAGAATCATATATGGGTTCATTAGAACCATGATTTCATTCTCTTGTGGCACATACTTTTGTGTCACCTAAGTAAGAGAATGGTGACTGACAAATGGATCTCTCTATCAATAAAGTTCAAATCACTTGTGACCATGGAAGGCTCTGTGTGCATACATGCAGTTACCGCCATGATTCGGTGTTGGAGACTTTATGGGATAGAATTGACTATTAAGAATTATCTTTGCACCAATGTGTGCACATATAATACAATTTCAATTAATATAGTCCAAGTGGGAGAATGTTAGAGTTTTCCTCTAATGTGGACTAAATTAATTGACATTGTTATTTACCGTTTAACGTTTATCGTTTTATGAGGTTTGGTCTAAAGTGAGATAGAAGGTTTCTTAATTAGTCTAATATGGGGCTGGCTAGTGTGGGCCAAGTTGAGCCTGGCCCGTAATGAGGGGGACTGGCTGGAAACTCTATAAATAGTGCTCAAGTGTCTCCTCTAACCCTAATCTCACATATCCTCACCTAAGGGGCGTTATTCTAACGCTAATCGTGAGGGGCCGCCTCATTGAGCCAGTGATTTGGAGGGCGACAGAAGAGAAGGATTTGCGCAAAGAACATTGTGTTTCCGCTTCCGCTCAAGAACGATGGATCTTGAAACAGGTGCATCAATCTTCTACTCTTTGAATGTGTGTTCTTGTTCTAGTTATGAAGATCTTGGGGTTGTGCAATTTGCGTCCTACAATCGTGCTTGGTCAAATCCTGCCTGTTGAATTGCTCGGTGTCAAGGTGATTTGGGGATTTCCCTTTCGCCCCGTTTCTGAAGTTATCAAATGGAACAATGGGCTGTTCTTGCGTTTCATTTCCAGTTGAACTTATATGATATATCATGGGGAGTTAGTTTGTTTCCTTTTTTTATCTGTGACGGTGTCGGATTGTCTTGACATGAAAGTTTTACATGGAGCTTTATCTTCTTTGTCTCTTTGGCCATTGTCCGATAATTCATTTCGAGGGCTAGAATGTTCCCTGATGCTAGAACATGATTTTTACTGCCAAATTGAGGCCTACCTTTCGAGGATGAATTCGCGTTCTTGCTTGACGGAGCCACTGATTCTAAGTGCATCTTCCCTTTCTATTTGTTCTTGGTTACATGACCTTGATAGCTCCACTTGCTGCTTTCTCCAAATTTGACCTGCGTGCCACAAAAATTAAATGTGTTTTCGTTCTCATCTAACCCTCTTCCAGAAATACATAAAGTTTCTGGTGGACAATGAGTTAATATCGCTGCTTTGCTTGTTCTTAATGGGTTTGTTATTTCAAGATGTAATTGCTAATATTTTGCAGGAGTCTATTAAGTGTTCCCGCCAATTCATGGTTGGTGTTAGAATATCGGGGTTACTTTATTTATAGATTGTTTAAATTTGGGATTGGGTGAAATGCATATTCCAAAGTGAGGTTACTTGTGTATTTATGACGTAGTGCATTACATGGCTTTAGGGTTTTATAGACTTGACGGTTGGAGTTTTGTTCTTTTTGTCCTTCGACAAGATTGGTCTTTATTATCATGCCATTAGGTAATTTGATGGGAAAATTTAATGAATTGCTACCCAGTGATCCCCGATCCTGCAAAGGTGATTGAAGCTACAATCCCAAGAAACTGCTAGGAAACGTTGGAAACTAATTTTGGAGTTGCATGAACTGTATGCAGTTCTGACTATGAGCAAAATAACCTCTAGCAGCTACTCTTGGTAATATTTTCTCTTGAGATGGTCACCGTGAAGAGTTGATCCAAAACTACTTAAAAAACAAGAGGAGGAGTTAATCACAAACTCTGTTTTGCAGCTACTCTTGGTAATATTTCCTCTTGAGATGGTCACCGTGAAGAGTTGATCCGAGACTACTTAAAAAACAAGAGGAGGAGTTAATCACAAACTCTGTTTTGCATTTCTCCTGCCTAATATGGAGTTTCTCTATACTTGCAATGTTTTTGTACTTGGACATTCATATATTTAATACATGCTGCGTTTTTGTATTTGGACATTCGAATATTTAATTATGGATACATTGATATTAAACAATTAGATATTCAGATTACATTTTCCTTATATGACTTCTTGCGTTACAGAGTAGTCATGCTACTTCTTCATAAGAGGATGCACGAAGAAAGCACTTCTCCCATCTGTTTGTATCTTTTTTTTTCCTTTTTGTCATTTTGTTGTAGACCTGATCTGTCTTTCAATACCTTTCTATCAGATGTTGACGTGAGAAATTGGTTGCTTATCGATGCTCGGCATTGTTTTACTTTTTCATGTGCATGACGAGAGTGGTTCAGATATCATTCTTCGTTGTGTTTCATGGTATCCTTTGTCTCTTTTTTTTCTTGATGTCATGCATCATTCTTGTGTCCAAACTAGTCTGGCGAATTAATGTCCACCTGAAGTTTTGTGGAACCTGTTGAAAGGGAACTGAAATTGCTTGGGAAGGTACTTGTGTTTTTCTCTCTCGTCCTTATCAGTTAGTTTGTGTTATGATTTCTATTTTCTTGAAATATGAATTGATCTTTCTAAGTAGCGGCTGGGGTTTTGGCTGCTGCACTTTAGGCAATTTCATTTGCCTTTTTCTATTATTCTGAAATGGTTATTTTTTCCAAAATTTTATGGTGGGTTTTTCTTCTGCTGTGGAAAATCCACGAGCTATATGAACTTTGGAAATGATAAATGGTTAGGAAAGTCTACTTTTTTGAGGTAGAGGGTCTGTCATGGGTTGTTTTGACGGAGAATTTGATGTTCTGTCAGAAGTGTAACTGATATTGTGTATATTGTTTTATGAAATTATAGCGGCGTCCTAATTATGGGTGCTGATATCTAAAATTGGGTTATGTTGTTATACATACGAAGTACGGACGCCCTAGATTTTGTGATGGAGAGAGGAGAGAGTAGACATTGTGTCATGCTGTGGAGTGCCAGTGGATTTCTTCTAAGATGATTGGTTGTCTTGCCAAGCATGGTTTTAGAAGATTTTGATTGCATAGGTTCTTTTGGTTGTTTAAATAAGCAGAGAGTCTACTTCTCACATCTCATTTCTGCTAGTAGTAGGGCTGGTCTCTCTAATTCTGTCTTTCCATTCATGCTTTGAGAACTAGTTGTTGCATCGTTTCCCTCATAGTTGTAGATTTCGGGGGCACAATACTAATGGCAAACGTTGGTTTCTGTTTCTCTGGATGCAGTTCCTGGATTCGGCTGTTAACCTCATGAACAAGTTGTTCATTGATCGTTAAGTGCTTCAGACTCTCTTATTTGGTTTAAAACTGAGCATGTGATTGCAAATTAACCCTTTTCTCGTTGCGACAAAATCGTAGCGAATGGACTATGAAGAGGATTTGTTTTTGTTCGTTCTCGTGGATGGACCATTTTGATTGACACCTGAGCTGGTCACTTGAGTAGATGTTTAGGTTGTGGAAATAATGTATTACATAGTGTTGCATTTACAGTTACACATTTGAGTGTAGGTCCGATTTTTGTCGATCTTTCTTTAGAGTTTTCTCCAAGACACGAGTGGATAATAGATATACTGTTGTCAAGTATTTGCAGCTGTCTTACAGAGCAATCATCCCTTTCTTTTGGCTCTAGGTTGGGGATATCGGTGAAAGGAGTATCGATTGTCACTTCGAGGTAAGAATATTATTACTCCTTGGAGAATCAAATGTAGAATCGCGGGGCCCAAAGACTATGTGTGACGGAATCGGAAATAGTTTGGTTTTCCAAGTATTTTAAGGAGGACTTACCCTTTGGCCAGGTTGGGCTCTTTAAAGCTACTGACATCCTTGATGCTAATACTATCTTGATGATTGAGGATCCAAATGATTATCGCGATTAAATAACGTTGTGAGTGCTTATAGCAACCCAATTCCCCGAGGCTTTGGGGATCCCCAACCACAATGCATCCTTCTCTAGCATGAACAATCATCTCTTGGAGCTTATTAATGGCGTGCTGCCGTGGGGCCCTCTTAATTTTTTTTAATGAATCAGACAATATCAAGTTAGAGGATTGTCGACCTCTAAATGCAAGTGCCCCAGTTCTCCTCTCTCTGTGCGCATGCTTTGCTTCCTTTGGAGTTTGAAGTTTGACAGAAGTTCTTAATGGTTTTTTTTTTTTGTTTAGTTTTTATGGTGATTTTCTTGCTAGTTCAAAGTTAGCTCACATGTATCCATGGTAGAAGGGTTTGATCTGATCTAGCTTGGCCTTCTATTCTCTGTTCTATCTGCTGCTATACACCTGTTTTTTTGCGCCCGACAATCTGCGGCTTTCTCTTATGAATATTCTTGCCAAGTATCAATCTTTGGGCTTCATGTAGATGAGCTCATCACCATTGCTGCCAACTTGGGGACCACTGGAAAGGGTATCCTTGCTGCTGATGAATCGATAATAGAAGTTCTTAATGGTTTTTTTTTTTTTTTTGTTTAGTTTTTATGGCGATTTTCTTGCTAGTTCAAAGTTAGCTCACATGTATCCGTGGTAGAAGGGTTTGATCTGATCTAGCTTGGCCTTCTGTTCTCTGTTCTATCTGCTGCTATGCACCTGTTTTTTTGCGCCCAACAATCTACGGCTTTCTCTTATGAATATTCTTGCCAAGTATCAATCTTTGGGCTTCATGTAGATGAGCTCATCACCATTGCTGCCAACTTGGGGACCATTGGAAAGGGTATCCTTGCTGCTGATGAATCGATTAGCACGGTCAAGATGTCCTGTCGTGAAGATAGCGAGAGCCGCAGGCATGTTCAGCGGGAACTATTCTTGAACACTTCTGGAGCTCTGTCAGGAAACGAAGAGAACGCAAGAACAGAGCAACGGGAAGAGAAAAATCGAAGAAATAGTTAGCGAATTTTCTTGTATATTCATTGTGTTTCTTTGTACATTCTGATGTAATTATATTACAAGACTTGTATAAATAAAGGAAAGGAAATATTATACAAATCAATTCAATATTCCCTATCTCAATCTATTCTCAATCTAGTCCATGATTGATCTGGTCATGATTTATGACCAGAAATAGTTGGAGCATATCTTCCAACACTCCCCCTCAAGCCGGTGGCTTGTAGATATCCAAGACTCCTAGCTTGCTTAGGAGATATACGTGCTGTCTCTGACATAAAGGTTTGGTGAAGATGTCTGCAGGTTGCTCTGCAGTTCCAATCCCTCTTGTCTCGATGATCCCTTCTTGAATCTTCTCTCTTGTGAAGTGGCAATCTACCTCTATATGCTTCGTTCTTTCATGCATCACGGGATTTGCTGCAAGCTTAATAGCTGCATCATTGTCACAAAATAGCTTTGTTGCCTTATTTAGCTTAATCCCAAGATCCCCAAGTAACCCTCGTAGCCATACAACCTCGCATGTAGTTTTTGCCATAGCCCGATATTCTGCTTCTGCTGAGGACAAGGAGACAGTTGCCTGTTTCTTGGTCTTCCATGAGAGAAGAGACTCTCCAAGTTTAATGTAGAATCCAGTGATCGATCTCCGACTCATTGGACAGGTCGCATAATCTACATCACAATACGCCGTCAATTCCATGTTGCATTTTCTGGAGAGAAGTATCCCAAGTCCCGGACTCCTTTTCAGATATTTTACAACCTTCAATGCAGCATTCATGTGAGATTCCTTCGGGCTGTGCATAAATTGACTGAGAGTCTGCACCGCATATGATATGTCAGGTCTGGTCATGGTCAGATATATAAGTTTTCCAACGAGCCTCTGATAACTTGCAGGATCTTGAAGTATGGGATCATCATCTTGAGACACTCCTCCAAGAAAATCTGCTGTGGTCAACTTGATATTCTGCTCGATTGGTATAACTGTTGGCTTGCGACCTGACAGGCCAGTTTCTGAAATTATTTCCAATATGAACTTCCTTTGACCGAGAGAAATCCCTTGGTCTGATCGACCAATCTCAATTCCTAGGAAGTATTTTGGTGCTCCCAGATCTTTTATATGAAATGTGGCATGCAAATAATTCTTGAGACTCTCTATTGCAAGTTCATCATTTCCCATGATAAGAATGTCATCAACATATATCATCAAATAGATGGATGACATACCTTTAGTCTATGTGAAAAGAGCATTGTAACGACCCGGGTCCCACTATATAATATTGTCCGCTTTGGATGGGATTGCACGAAGCCATTTCCCTCCCTCACGGCTTTAAAACGCGTCATCAAAGGTTAGGCTTTTCAACCCTCCCTCCTCGGATATTGTCCTCTCTGGGTCACAGTGTGCCCACCGGCGCGGACGTACCGCCATCCCGGTCACGCCTGCCCACCCTCAAGGTTTTGTTCTCAGCACAGCGGAAGCATGTGTGAAACGCGTCATACAGGTTAAGAGGAGCCCAAGCCATTATATACTGGCCCAAGACTTCCTCCCTAGGCGATGTGGGACAGGACTCCTTCCTTGCGCACGTCCAGGGACTGAGGCGCGGACACACCGCCATCCCTTCTCCCCGCGCACCGCCGCTCGGGTTGTCACACTCTCCCCTCCTTGGGAGCACAACGCCCTCGTTGTGGCCCCACACGCGGTCGAGAGTTGGATCTGATACCATTTGTAACGACTCGGACCCCACTGTATAATATTGTCCGCTTTGGATGGGATTGCACGAAGCCATTTCCCTCCCTCACGGCTTTAAAACGCGTTATACAGGGGCAGAGGGCCATCCCTCGGGCCTTCCCTCTCCCAAGCCATAATATTGTCCGCTTTGGAGGCACGGCCCACTGGCCCGTCCTCCCTCACGGCTTTGTTTTCAGCGCAGCGGAAGCATACGTGAAACGCGTTATGCAGGGGCCATGCTAATCTTCTCTGTATCGTTCAAATTTTATCGGATGTCTAGCATAACGCGTTTCACGTATGCTTCCGCTGCGCTGAAAACAAAGCCGTGAGGGAGGACGGGCCAGTGGGCCGTGCCTCCAAAGCGGACAATATTATGGCTTGGGAGAGGGAAGGCCCGAGGGATGGCCCTCTGCCCCTGTATAACGCGTTTTAAAGCCGTGAGGGATTGCACGAAGCCATTTCCCTCCCTCACGGCTTTAAAACGCGTCATCAAAGGTTAGGCTTTTCAACCCTCCCTCCTCGGATATTGTCCTCTCTGGGTCACAGTACGCCCACTGGCGCGGACGTACCGCCATCCCGGTCACGCCTGCCCACCCTCAAGGTTTTGTTCTCGGCACAATGAAGCATGTGTGAAACGCGACATACAGGTTAAGAGGAGCCCAAGCCATTATATACTGGCCCAAGACTTCCTCCCTAGGTGATGTGGGACAGGACTCCTTCCTTGCGCACGTCCGGGGACTGAGGCGCGGACACACCGCCATCCCTCCTCCCCGCGCACCGCCGCTCGGGTTGTCACAAGCATAGTCATACTTGGACTGTTTGAATCCTGCATTAGTCAGAGCATTAGTAAATTTTGCATACCATTGTCTTGAGGCTTGTTTCAGTCCATAGAGGGATTTACGGAGACGACATACTCTATCCTCCCCCTATCTCCATAAACCCTGAGGAATGGTCATGTAAATTTCCTCATCTAGATCGCCATGAAGAAAGGCGTTATGGACATCCATCTGATGCAAGGACCAATCATGAATAGCTGCAACGGATAAGAATGAACGAACAGTAACAGCTTTAGCGACTGGGGAGAAGGTCTCGTGGTAATCGAATCCTTCTCGTTGGGTAAACCCTTTGGCTACCAACCTAGCCTTATAGCGCTCAATCGATCCATCAGATCTATACTTGATCTTGTATACCCACTTACATCCTATCGGTTTTCTGTTTGGAGGGAGGGTGACTAATTCCCAGGTTTGGTTGTCAGTCAATGCTTGTAATTCTGCTGCCATGGCCTGTCGCCAACGTTGATCTCTTGAGGCTTCATCATAGTTGGAAGGCTCTATGTCGTTTGAAATACGACTAATGCAGCATTTATGATCCGATGAAAGCTTGTCGAAGCATACATAAGAAGACATTGGATAGCGAATACCTGGTGAGTTGAATGAAGCACAGACATAATCTTTACTCCAGGTTGCTGGTCTTGTAGTTCGTCCTGACCGCCATGGATAAATGGGTGGTGGTAGAGGTGAAGATTCTTCCTCCGCCGTTGGCTCAGAAGTATGTTCCATGCTAGTAATCTCTGTAGGGACATCATCCACTCCATCTAAAGGAGATGCAGTCAATGTGGGAGGAATCCTTACTTCGGGAGGCGTTGTGATAATATAGCCTGGGAATGGTTCCTCATCAGTGAAGTGTTGATGAGTGTTGGTTGTAATGCCCAAGCTGTCTTGTGGAGATGAGCTTTCACGTAAGGGAAAGATATTTTCGTGGAAAACAACATCTCGACTGATAAAGAAATCTCCCGTGCTCGTGTCGAGGACACAATAGCCCTTTTGTAAACTGGGATATCCCATGAAGATGCATCGCCTAGCACGAGTGCTCATTTTGTCCCGAGGCCCCATGATTGTAGCATAGCACAAACAGCCAAAGACTCTCAGATGATCCAACGTTGGTTTCTTCCCATAGAGTAATTCGAAGGGCGATTTGCCATCCAATATTCGTGTTGGCATCCGGTTGATTAGATATGCTGCAGTGATGACACATTCTCCCCAGTAATTTTCTGGAATAGAACCCTGAAATTTAAGGGCCCTGGTGACCTCCAAGAGATGGCGATGCTTTCTTTCGACTACCCCATTCTGTTGTGGGGTATAAATACAGGAGCTCTCATGAAGAATGCCTTGGGACAGAAATAATGAGTGGCAATCATTATTAAAAAATTCTGTCCCATTATCAATACGAACTCGTTGTATCAATTTCCTGAACTAATTCTTGGTCAGAGTCAGAAACATCTTTAAATTAGAGGCAACCTGTGCTTTTGACTGCATCAAAAAGACCCACGTGGCACGAGAGTAGTCGTCCACAATTGTGAGAAAATATCGTGAACCATCCCTATGTGGGGTGTGACAAGGTCCCCAAACATCCATATGAATCAAAGAAAAAATTTCAGTAGAGCGAGTTGTACTGTTTGGAAAAGGAGATCGGGACTGTTTTGCAAGCTGGCAAATTTCACATTTAGAGTAAGGAAAAAAGGCACTGTGTCCCATTCGAGAATGCATAAGAAAGCTCTTGTCATTGGTAGATAAATTACACAATGAGTTTTTATTCTGAGGTACTGGAATGGAATTAAAATGACTGTTCCAAAAATAGAGTCCTTCAGAAACATTACCCAAGCCCATCAGTTTCCCAGTCGAAGGGGCCTGGAAAAAACAGTTGTCAGAGTCAAAGAATATTTGACAAGAATTTTCCTTGCAAACTTTAGAGAATGAAATGAGATTGAATTGGAATTGTGGGACATAAAGGACATTTCGAAGAATTATCTCAGGGCTTAATTGAACAGTGCCTGTCAAAATGACATGAGTGGTGTTTCCATTTGGCAATTGCACAAAAATGGGTGTGTGCAATTTTTTGTGCTCATTGGAAAAAAAGGATTTATCATAGATAATATGATCAGTTGCCCCTGAGTCAATGATCCAGGCCTTTCTTGAAATAGAATTTATCAAGCAATGTGAAATACCTGAAAAACTCGCTCCTTTATTCCCCAAATCAATTTTCTGTAATGCTTGCATCAGCTGTTGGTACTGCCCATATGAAATTGGTTGTTCACTGTTCAGGCTGGCTGGTCCAGTGACCTGATAGGCTGCAGCATTTTTCTTCCCTTTTTCTCCTGGCTTGCCATGTAATTTCCAGCAATTATCCATGGTATGATGAGGTCTTTTGCAATATTCACAATATAATTTTCCTTTTCCTTTTGAATTTTGCCCGGAATTTTTAAAAGGAGCTGAAAAAAACTGACCTTCCGATCCATTTGGCGAGGAAAAGATCTGACCGTTGGATCCCTTTAATGAGGGAAAGATCTGGCCGTCAAATCTGTTTGAAGACACAAAATATCCACCGTCCGATCCTCAAACTGAGGGATGATCTCCACCGTTAGATCCACCGACAAGGAAGGCCGCTTGTCCACCGTCAGATTTGGCCGTGTAATCCTGGCCATCCAACATGCCCCTTTTAAGCCCCTTTTCAACAGAACCTTGCAGCAACCCTAGCCCCCTTTCGCGATTCTCCCTCTCTCGGGCTAGGGTTTTGTCCAAGTCTCGCCGGACAACGCGCATCGCGAGGGCGATGCTGTCGCTTCCTCGCATTTGCTCCAGAACCGCGAGCCTCTAGCTCTCCTCTTGGACGGCCAGCTGGAAGATTCGTCCAAGAGGAGGAACTGGGTCCATCGCCAAGATCTGTGACCGAAAATTTTGGTAAGTTTCGTTTAAAATCAAAAGAAATCGCGTGGATTTCTCCCTTTCTTTTATGGATCTATACTGCCGAAGTGTTTTTGCCGGTCCCTCAAGCTTCTCCTCTACGGCTTCGAGCTGGTTCCACAGGGAGGATAGCTTGTTGTAACAAGCTGTGACGCTCATATTTCCCTGTTTTAATTCGCTCAATTCCTGCATGAGATAAAAAATTTGGGCCCGATCTAACTTCCCGTACATTTCTTTGATGTTATCCCACATCGTTTTGGTGTCTTCAGTCGGAGGCAGCTCGGCGGCCACATCTGGAGAGATGCAATTGCAGATCCATGTTCGGATCAGGTGATTGCATTTTCTCCAGTGCCTGGCCAGCCGCTCGTCCGAAGGAATAGGTACGGTGCCGTCGAGGAATCCATCCTTATCTTTGGTCACCAGGGCTCGCCGGAAATCATACGACCATTTTGAGTAATTCCCCGATCCGGTGAGTTGTAGACTGATTAATTTCACTTCTGGCCCATTAGCGGTTGATACGTACAAAGGGTCGCCAGGTTCTGGCCGCCCTGTGATGGCTGCGATTGGGAATGGAAGGTATCCGGGCGTGATGTTCGGGTAGGGATTCGTACCCGACCCACCAGATCCGGATCCAGACCCTGCATTAAATGTGCCTGGATGATTCGATCCGAGAAAGGGTTCGCCCGATCTGCTCACTTGCTCTAAACCGACGGCAGAATTTGCCCCATTCGTGGCTGGTGGATTCCCGTCGGTCTGGGGGTTGCTCTGACTGCTCCCAGACCCCGGCGATGATGTGTTTGGGCCTGTCCCAACGTATAATGGGTACGGCACCCATTGGTAAGGCTGCTCGGAGATGGGTAACCCCATGGCTGACTGAGCCGGGAAAAACTGCCACGGCAGATTCTAGAGGTGAGCTTGTGGTTGGATCAAAATAGTGCTCTGTGTTTGTTGTGCAGGCGAAGCTTCTTCTGGAACCCTGCTATCGACGCCAGAGGATGGATTTTCTGGGTTACTCATGGTGAGTAAAAATTACTGGTTCTTTCTTCTCTAAAAAAAAACTTTGATTCCTTCATTGCTTTGATCTAATTTTGCAGATCAGGGAGCTTCAGTAGGCAATCAAGACTTGCGGAAGCGAAATCAGGAGCTAAAGCTCTGATACCATGTCAGGAAACGAAGAGAAGGCAAGAACAGAGCAACGGGAAGAGAAAAATCGAAGAAATAGTTAGGGAATTTTCTTGTATATTCATTGTGTTTCTTTGTACATTCTGATGTAATTATATTACAAGACTTGTATAAATAAAGGAAAGGAAATATTATACAAATCAATTCAATATTCCCTATCTCAATCTATTCTCAATCTAGTCCATGATTGATCTGGTCATGATTTATGACCAGAAATAGTTGGAGCATATCTTCCAACAAGCTCTCCGCTCACTTGACGGAGTGGTGCTTTCTGAGGAAGCTCTCTATCAGAAGACCGCCGAAGGTCAGCGTCTCAGCTAATTGAGCTGTATATTGCCCTCCATTTACCGAGAGCATTCTAAATTCAATTGCTGTGACATCTCAAGATGATCAAATCTAGGCTTGGTGTATGTGCAGGCAAACCTTTCGTGGATGTCCTAGACGGAAGTGGAGTACTTGTTGGCATTACGATTAGGGGCAGCTGTGCCACTTGGCGTGGCCCCAATGGCCATGCTCAGAAATTTCGACAATACCGCAAAGCCAAGGCTCGCTTTGCCATGTGGGGTAATGCGCCCATCATTGATGCAAGTGAGCCTCTCAAGGAGGCAAAGGAGCTGGCGTGGTTCGCTACTCACTGCCAGAGGAGCGGTCTCGTCCCCATTGTGTATCCCAAGCTGTTGTTTGATAAACCCCCGGCACTCTCAAGTTCACCAATTCGGCCAGAGAATGTTCTCGCCACTTACTTGACGGCCCTAAATGAACGCAAAGTGCACCTCGAGGGAACCCTGTTGATGCTCGGGATAGTCCCCCAGGCTGATCCGCAAGACATTGCTAGAAAGACCCTCCATGTCCTGCAGCGGAAGGTGCCTCCTGCCATTCCGGCCATCGTGTTTTTGTCCAGCGGACAGAGCGAGGAGAAGGCCATTATTGCCATGAACAAGCTCAAGGGCAAGAAGCCATGGAAGATCTCCTCCTTTTTTGGTCTACCACTACAGCAGGGAACCTTGAAGGCTGGGGATGGAAAGGACAATCTGCATTCCCCACTAGAGGCGAGGTGAGCTCGGAAGCGAACTCGGGGAAGTAACAAGGGCGACCTTGAAGTCGGTGAGGACTACAAGTACTAAATGTGGATCTTGAGTTTGCTGGGGCACTGGCATCTGTGGTGGCTTTGCTTGGTTTAGAGGATTTTAACATGATGACTACTAGCATCTGTGCCGTGCTTCCTCTCGAGGATTACTAACTTTGATAAATATCGCCGATCCGCGTTACAATGGGTTTCAATAGTTGATCTTGAGAATTGCCTTTTCCTTGTTGCTTGCTTTATATAGAATACATCTTTGCTCGTTATTGGGAGGTTACAATGGGTTTTAATAGTTGATCTTGAGAATTGCCTTTTCCTTGTTGCTTGCTTTATTTAGAATACATCTTTGTTCGTCATTGAGAGACTGGCTTTACATTGAGAGACTGGCTTTACACAAAACTCATTGTAAAGCCAGTCTCTCAATGACGAACAAAGACGTATTCTAAATAAAGCAAGCAACAAGGAAAAGGCAATTCTCAAGATCAACTATTAAAACCCATTGTAACCTCCCAATAACGAACAAAGATGTATTCTATATAAAGCAAGATACAAGGAAAAGGCAATTCTCAAGATCAACTATTGAAACCCATTGTAACGCGGATCGGCGATATTTATCAAAGTTAGTAATCCTCGAGAGGAAGCACGGCCAGATGCTAGTAGTCATCATGTTAAAATCCTCTAAACCAAGCACAGCCACCACAAATGCCAGCACCCCAGCAAACTCAAGATCCACATTCAGTACTTGTAGTCCTCACCGACTTCAAGGTCGCCCTTGTTACTTCCCCGAGTTTGCTTCCGAGCTCGCCTCGCCTCTAGTGGGGAATGCGGATTGTCCTTTCCATCCCAGCCTTCAAGGTTCCCTGCTGTAGCGGCGGACCGAAAAAGGAGGAGATCTTCCATGGCTGCTTGCCCTTGAGATTGTTCATGGCAATAATGGCCTTCTCCTCGCTCTGTCTGCTGGACAAGAACACGATGGCCGGAATGACAGGAGGCACCTTCAGCTGCAGGACATGGAGGGTCTCTCTAGCAATGTCTTGCGGATCAGCCTGGGGGACTATCCCGAGCATCAACAGGGTTCCCTCAAGGTGCACTTTGCGTTCATTTAGGGTCGTCAAGCAAGCGGCGAGAACATTCTTGGTCGAATTGGTGAACTTGAGAGTGCTGGCGGGTTTATCAAACAACAGCTTGGGATACACAATGGGGATGAGACCGCTCCTCTGGCAGTGAGTAGCAAACCACGCTAGCTCCATCGCCTCCTTGAGAGGCTCACTTGCGTCGATGATGGGTGCATCACCCCACATGGCAAAGCGAGCCCTGGCTTCGCGGTATTGTAGAAATTTCTGAGCACGGCCATCGGGGCCACGCCAAGTGGCACGACTGCCCCTAATTGTAATGCCAACAAGTACTCCACTTCCGTCTGAAGAGATTCATGCGCAGAGAAGAACTTGATAAGAGAGATTTTGGGAAGAAGGTAATTTGTTTTCTGCTGTATTTCTTCATTAGTAAGAATCAATGAATCAGAAACATGGATTTGCCTTTTATAGTCGAAGGCTTTCTTTATACAAGAGCTTTCAGTTGTGAAGGAAAACAAACTAACTAAAATGAAAAAGGAAGTTAACTAACTTCTCAAAACGGAAGCAAACCGACTAACGACGAGAAGACTTAGTAGCTTAGAAACAGAGGATCAAAAAATAGGGGAACAGGGGAATAAAGCACAGAGGCTTGGCTACTTTATGTATCGCTGCTTTCACTCTTTTTGTATACTTCCTCCTGTACATCTTCATTTTCCTTGTTCTGTTCTTGTTTGATGTTAGTAATTGTATCAGTAATGATCACCAGCATTATTAGTGATCTTCTTGTGCATCAACAGCATCTTTGCTCTGTCCATCAACAACATCTTTACTCTTCTTGTTCTTTACTGTGCTTTGTTTCTTTGCTGCCCACGATATTAAATTGGAACCTAGGTATGTGCAAAATCCTGTTGTTGACCTTCTTGTGACTGAGCAACTTGCCCAATCTGCATCTGAGAACCCATATAGATGAAGGGAACTTCGAGAGTGAATAAACACTCCAAGATTTATAGTGCCTTTGACATATCTCAGCACTCTCTTGAGTTTTTGTAAATCTGCAATATAGGGTTTTTGTAGCTTTTGACATAGCTGATTGGTAGCATAAGCAATGTTAGGTCTTGTTAGAGTCAAGATACTGGAGCCCTCCTACTAGACTTCGATATTCTATAGGATTGGAGAGTAGAGTAGAATCATTGACCAGGATGGTTGGTTTTAATGAGACAGGAGTGGCAATTGGTTTACACTCAAGCATATGAGCTCGAGTAAGAAGATCTCTGGCATATTTAGTTTGGCTAAGGAATAGATGATCATAAGTGTTTTTGACTTCAATGCCAAGAAAGTAATGTAATTTGCCAAGATCTTTCATACAAAATTGAAGATTCAGGGAATGGATGAGACTGGATAGTGACTGTGAAGAACTTCCAGTAAGAATGATGTCATCAACATATAGTAATAGGAGAAGTGTTTCTGTATCAGTGTGATAGATGAATAAAGATGGATCAGCAGAGCTACAAAAGAAGCCATACTCAATTAAGAAGTTGATGAACTTGTCAAACCAAGCTCGGGGAGCTTGTCGAAGTCCATAGAGGGACTTTTTGAGGAGACAAACATGGTGAGGTTTCTTGAGATTTTTAAAACCAGGAGGCTGCTCCATGTATACTGTCTTAGTCAATGTACCATGCAGAAATGCATTCTTTACATCTAACTGATGAATTGGCCAGTGTTTCGACATGGCTACAGAGAGAATAATGCGAATTGTAGCATGTTTGATAAAAGGACTAAAGGTTTCTGTAAAGTCTATACCTTCTTCCTGATGGAATCCTTTAGCTACCAGACGAGCTTTGAGTCTGTCAAGGCTACCATCAGCTGCTAATTTTGTTTTAAAAACCCACTTATAGCCAATAACATTCATCTCATCAATTCTAGGAATTAATTCCCAAGTTTTGTTCTGATAGAGTGCATCCATTTCTTCTGTCATTGCTTGATACCAGCCTTTATGTGCTAAGGCTAATTTGATTGTTTTTGGTTCAGCAGGTACTTCATATATAGCAAGACAGGCATATCAAGGATTGTTCTTGACAATACCAGACTTAGATCTTGTTTGCATAGGGTGAGTTGATACTGTACCTTGTGAGTTTATCTGAGCATTCGAAGTACATTGTTCTGCATCTAGCTCACCTTGTGAATTCACCTGAGTATTTGAAGTCTGCTGTTCCACATGAGTATTTGAAGTCTGCTATTCCACATCTAATTCATTTGCTGTTTCAGGTATGGAAGCAAATATTTCATCTTGTTGTGGATAGACTTGAGTAGTAGTAGATCCCTGATCCATATAAGGTTCTGGCAAAGCAACAGAAGTTATTTGTTCTGTATACTCAGGTGAGACTACCTCACTTGTTGGCTCAACTATACAGTTTTGTCCACAACCCGTATAACAGAAGTCGAGTATTTTGAGTGAGCCGTAGTTGGAGCAGTTAAGAATTGTTCTTCTTTTATCCATAGTTTATACAGGTGTGTATGAGAGGGATAACTTGCTGCTAACTTTTGAGAAAATGGAAAGTAGTTCTCATCAAATGTTACATGTCGATTGATGTAGACAAGGCCAGTAGTAGGAACAAGACATCGATATCCTTTGTAGTGATCACTATATCCCAGAAAAACACAGGTTAGTGATCTTGGGTCTGATGTGTGCTGAGCATAAGGTCTAAGGCATGGATAACAAGCACAGCCAAATGTTCTGAGGTGGTCATATCTTGGCTTAGACTGATATAATTTGCTGAATGGAGACTGCATCAGTAATTTTTGAGTAGGAAGAATATTAACAATGTAATTGACTGTAACAAATGCATCTACCCAGAATTTTGATATTGGCTAGTGAATCCACCTGGAGGGGGGGTGAATAGGTGAACACGGAATTCTTTTTGAAATCTTTAATTAAAGAACAATTTAATATAACTAATGCATCAACAAAAGATAGATCATGCAATCATAAAGTAAATGAGATAGGGTAAGAGAGAATTGACACGAGGTTTATAGTGGTTCGGCTTATTTCAAGCCTACATCCACTCTCCACGCTGGCAGCCAATTGGCTGTAGTCACTATGTAGCAAATGAGAGCTGTTACAATTCACGAACTAGACTTCTTCAATAGATAGTCCCTCCTACAGCTTCTTGCTGTTTTCGCACTATATGTAGCTCTCTTTTGATACACAAATTGAACACGAGAGATTTTAGAGAACAAATGATTTTAGAGGTTCTAACATCGAGATTTTTCTATCAGGTCTCTCCTTATTTTCGAGCAACACCGATCCACCTTAAATAGCCTTCATGTCTCCATACCCGTTGACACTTTCCAAGAATTCATCCAATCAACCCGTTGGACTGAATCAATTTAAGTAATCTTCACGTCGTCGAAAATGTAAGTAGACAATAGCTCGTCAATCCTGTTCGCCCATACAATCAGGATCTTGAGTTCCCAAAATTAGATCCTTTCAAAAATTCACTTGATCTTCAACGGATAAAAATTCAAAGAATAAATCTTCCGAGCTCACGATCATAGCCAGAGATATTCCATGGATAGGATAGGAATATAATATCCAAATCTCACTTTCCTTAACCATAAGAATAACCTGTTGCCCCTGTCAAAATCGCAAACCGTCTTCGGACTTAGATTTGGGTCTTAAAGGTCTTCGACGGAAACGGGTCTTGATAGTCTTCGGACGGAAAAACTTCAGACCGAACTTTGGGTCTTGATTGTCTTCAGATGGAAAACCTTTGTGACTTGAAATCTTCAGACTTAACCGACTGAGTCTTGGATTCTTTAGACCTTACTCTAGAGGCTGTTTTGTCAACTTCAAAACTCCAAGGGATTTTTCTTCAACAATCTCCCCCTTTTTGATGGTGACAAAACCTTCAGCAGATTTGCGAATTTAAAAACCTGCAAGGAAAACTCATATATACTTTGAGGATTATTTCTGCAAAACAGAGTGTTAGTCCAATAACAATTATCCTCACAAATATAATGGTCCTGCAATGCAAATTCACAAGTCTAAAGATCCATAAAAATCATCAGGATAAAGTCATAAAGATTCAACACAGTCCAATCCAAATCTAAATGAAAATAAAAAACAACAAGCGAATAAAAGTTCAAAACGAATCAAACGAAACAAACTTCAAGCTTCAAGCTTCAAAAAGCTTCAAATCTGCAAACTCTCCCCCTTTTTGTCCTATCAAAGAGGTAGAGTAAATAATGGATGATTTTGAAAAGATTTAGGGTCTATCAGGGAAACGAACAAGCTGAAACTTGCTGAGCTCCTGTACTGACTTCTCGAGATTTGCAAGAGCTTCCTTCACTGAAACCAACTCTACACTGGTCTGATTTGAATCAACTTGAGCTCTTAGTGCGTTGATCTGATCTTGCATATTCATGGAAGTACTCAGCATGGCCTTCTTTAAGTCCCTCAGCTCGTAATCCATTCCAAACACCTGCTTTTTCAGGTCCAACATAACATCCAACAAGCTTGTGTGAAAGCCGTCGAATTAGCGCACACACTTGGACCACAGATTTAGTTCTAGGGGTTTGGAAACTGGGAGCTTCCTGATCAGCCCTTTCCTTCTCGATTGGTGAGGATTCTTCATGCTCTGGGAAATGAAATGCATAGACCTCTTCAGGATCGGCACTTGACCTACTCACATCACTAAAGTGTAGTGGCGATATAGTCCCCTGTTCTGCAGCGACTCCCCCTGTGTTGATGCCAGTGGGTGGAGTAGAATATTCATCGCCAACATCCATATTAGCACTTGGATGTTTCTCGGTCTCTTCCCCGCCTTGAGCAAATGATGGCTCAAATCCTGCAAAGCAATATCCTCCCGTATTCTCGCTTTCTTCTTCATCTTTCTTCCTTCTTTCTTCTTCTTCTCTTCTCATTTCTTCCTCTTCTTCTTTCCTTCTTCTTTCTTCTTCTTCAGCTTTCCTCTGTCTCTCTTCTTCTTCTCTCTGTTCCTCTCTTCTTCTCTCCTCCTCTTCTCTTCTTTTTCTTTCTTCCTCTCTTCTCTTTCTTTCTTCTTCTCTTCTCTTTCTTTCTTCTTCTCTCTTCCTCTATTTCTCAGCTTCCTTCTCCTCTGCTTTTTTCCTTGCTCTCTCTCCAGCCTCTGTTCTCAAACTAATAGGGCTCCTCAATCTTGAGAGAGCGGATAAAGTCATGGCATCATCCTCATCCTCTTCATCTTGCAAGATGATTTTTCAACGCTTTTTCTCAGCCATGGGCTCTTTGCCCTTTCCTTTTGATGAAGCAGTAGGGATCTCCTTTGAAGCTGTCTCCTCCCTCAACCTTTCCAGTGCAACATTCAGCTTTGGAAGCTTCATCTTCATCACCATCTTCTGCCCAATGAGCATCAGACTTAATTTGGTCAGGCATAGAGGAGCAGGAATTTGTATATCGAAGTGCCTGAACAATTTGGTGATGATTGATGAATAAGGCAATTGACCCTTATCCTTAACCACTGTCCTGTACATGTGGAAAAGAATAACATGTGGGAGAGAAAAGGGTCTGCCTTTGTTGATGGCGAACATCGGCTTGGCTTCGGTCTTGGAAACATCGGTCTTTGACGTTGTCTTTGGCCGGATACAGTTGATGACGATTTTATGCAACAATACATTTGTGGCATTCATCCTAGTGTAGGATATTTTGCCCTTAACAGTTCTATCTCGCACAATCTCCAAAGTTGCATAGGCTGTAAAGACTTTGATTGGTTGGAAACTCCTCCTTTCCACCCCAATAATATCAGCCAGCAAGTCAACATCAATATATAATCCTTATCCATGAAAGAAAAAGACAATCGATTTGCATCCAAAAACGACAAATTTGACTGAAAATAAGTCGTAAGTTCAGAGTGGGCATCAGTGGTATCCGTGCAGAAACTTTCCAGTTGCAGTCTAGCAAACTTCCCTCTAAGATTAATTTTCAGCGAATCAAGGAAGTCGAAATCTACACTTCTCGGATTCACTATACCCCTCTTCAATAGCTTCATATACACACGCTCATGCTCCTTTGACCGAACAAGCTTCCCGAAGGACAAACAGAGTTAGCAGCCACACCATACCGAGGCTGAAAGTGAGAGAAAAGTCTCTCATCGTCGTCTAGGGTCTCAGCTGGAGTATTTTCAAGCGGATTACTCGAAATGTTTTCGAGCGATCTTTGCGCTGTCCCTTCCTTAACCACTTTCAACTTCTCCATTTCAAGTAAAAAGAGATACTCGCTCTTGAATCCTCTCTCTTTCAAATATTCCTCAATCGTCTTTAGGCTTACCCTTCCATCCTTAAGCCTTTTGTAAAGATCATAAGCAACATTCGGTTTGAGAGTTCTTACCGGTTCTGCTTCTGTAATCTCTTCCTCAAGGTGCTGACTTTCGACTTCTCTTTGAGGCAAATCTTCTCCCGTGAGGTCCACCCTTGTAGGACCCTCTGACTGTCTCTATGGTCTCCTGCTTGCGATTCTAGAAGACTTCCGAGACGACATACTTGGAGAGCAAGCGAAGATTCAACTTGTTCGCTTAAAAAGATGGAATCTTTGTGTCGAGAAAGGTAATGGAACAGGAACGGCAAATGGAACTTTTAGGGTTTCGAAAGAGGATGAAGATGGATTTTTCAAACGAGTAGTAGCGGATGAAAGTGACGATTCGAGTGTATAAATAGTAAGAGAAAATAAAACGGGAAAATGAATCATCGCCAAAAAGTAAAGAGAAAAAACCGCTAAAAATAAACCGTAATTTCGAAAAAGAAAACTGCCTTTTTGAAAATATAAACTGCCATAATTGCATGTTAGAAAATGAGTAAGAAGAGATTTTGAAAATTCGAAAAGTAATCAATAAAAATAATATAATCCTGAGAATACGAAGAGATTAAAATACGAAAAAGAACTTTAAAAAGAGTCTGATAGTTGTTCAGACTTTACCTCAGAGTCTAAACTCTTTTCAGACTTTACCTTTGAGCGCTATCAAACTTTACGTAGGGTCTAAGCATCTTTAGACCTTTCGTTGAGTCTGAAACACCTTCAGACCTTGCATTAAGTCTGAGCTGCCTTCAGACCTAGCGTTGAGTCTGAACCTTTCAAGACTTTAATTTTGAGTATGAACTTCTTCAAATCTTACGATATTAAGTCTTGAGCGAATTGATTCAAAGTGAGCCTTTTCTAGGGGCTTTGTGAATATATCTGCTAAATGATTCTTTGAGTCTACATGCTGAATTACCACTTCTCCACTTTGAACATGATCTCGAATGAAATGATGCTTGATTTCAATGTGCTTTGCTCTTGAGTGAAGTATTGGATTCTTTGTGAGGTTGATTGCACTTGTGTTGTCACATTTGATTTCTGTACTTGTTTCCTCAACTCCAAAGTCTCTCAATTGTTGGTGCATCCATAGGATTTGAGAGCAACAACTTCCAAGAGCTATGCACTCTGCTTCAGCGGTTGAAAGAGCCACGGTACCCTGTTTTCTTGAGAACCAAGACACCATCCTGTTTCCCAATAGTTGACATGGACCTGTAGTGCTTTTTCTATCCACTCTACAACCAGCAATGTCGGCATCGAAATATCCAAGGAGAGTAAAATCTCCTTGTTTGGAATACCACGTACCTAGCTTAGATGAAGTTGCAACATATTTAATAATGCGCTTAGTAGCAGTCATATGAGATTCTTTAGGATCGATTGAAATCTAGCACATATGCAAACACTAAATAAAATATCGGTCTAGAAGCTGTAAGGTAAAGAAGTGACCCGATTATACTCCCCGTATAGTTTTTGGTCTACACTCTTTCCTTGTTCATCTTTATCCAGCTTTGATGAGCTTGACATAGGAGTTTCGTTTTCTTGCAATTCTCCATTCCAAACTTCTTGATAAGGTCTTTTGCATACTTCTCTTGATGGATAAAAGTTCATTCACTTGATTGGTTGACTTGAAGTCTCAAAAGAAGTTCAATTCTCCCATCATGCTCATCTCAAATTCATTCTCGCATACACTTTGAAAAATTCTTGCAAAGCTTTTCATTAGAAGAACCAAATATTATATCATCAACATAAATTTGAATAAGTATGAAATCATTGCCTTCTCTTTTTATAAATAAAGTAGTATCTACTTTACCTTTAGAGAAACCATTTTGAATTAAGAAATTACTTAACCTTTCATACCATGCTCGAGGTGCCTGTTTTAATCCATATAAAGCTTTCTTTAATTTGAAAACATGGTTTGGTCTTCTAGGATCTTCAAATCCTGGTGGTTGTTCCACATAGACTTCTTCTTGGATAATTCCATTTAGGAATGCACTTTTTACGTCCATTTGGAATAACCTGAAATTCTTAAAACAAGCAAAAGCAAGAAGTAATCCTATAGCTTCTAACCTTGCCACCGGAGCATAGGTTTTATCATAGTCGATGCCTTCTTCTTGTGTGTAACCTTTTGCTACAAGTCTTGCTTTGTTCCTTATCACTTTTCCTTGTTGATCAAGCTTGTTCCTGAAAACCCATTTGGTACCAATAATTGATTTACCTTTTGGTTTAGGAACTAGCTCCCAAACATTGTTGATTTTGAATTGATTCAGTTCTTCTTGCATTGCTTCAATCCAGCTTTCATCTTTCAATGCATCTTCTATATTTTTAGGTTCGATTTCAGAAATGAGTGCAAGAGCACTAGATTCTTCACGCCTTTTAGATCTTGTACGAACTCCTTCATCAATATTACCTATGATGAGATCTGCAGGGTGACTTGATTTGTGCTTCCAATTTCTAGTTAGTTTGTCATTTTGATGAGGCTCTTCTTCAATTGGAACAGTTGGTTTGGTTTGTGGCTGAGTGTCTAAGATTTGATTTTCTTCAAGAGAATTTGTAGACACTTGGCCGGACTCAATATCTTCGAGTTGAGTCCGATTTTGTACCGAGTCTTCAAACTTCACATTCATGGATTCTTCCACAGTTTGAGTTCGTTTGTTGAAAACTCTGAAAGCTTTGTTTGTCATAGAGTAGCCAAGGAAAATTCCTTCATCTGATTTTTCTTCAAACTTACCAATTCGATCATTTGAATTCTTTAGGATAAAACATTTACAACCAAATACATGAAAATAGGGATAAGTACATTAGAAGTCCTAAAACTTATTATGAAAATGCAATTAAATCCTAAAACTTTCAAAAAGTGCAATTAAGTCCTAAAATTTATTGCGAAAGTTCATTAAAGTCCTAAAACTTTCAAAAGGTTTAATAAAGTCCTAAAACTTATCTTGAAAGTGCAATCAAGTCCTAAAACTTGTCTAGAAAGTGCAATCAAGTCCTAAAACTTTCCAAAAGTGCAATCAATGGAAGGACATAGATTGAACTATTTTGATAAGTTTTAGGACTTGATTGCACTTTTGAAAGTTTTAGGACTTAATTGCACTTTGTGACAAGTTTTAGGACTTAATTACACTTTTTGAAAGTTTTAGGACTTAATTACATTTTCATAATAAATTTTAGAACTTCCAATGCACTTATCCGCATGAAAATATGAAACAATAGGTTTCTTACCTTTAAGCAATTCGTAAGGTGTTTTCTCTAAAATAGGTCTTAGAAAAATTCTATTTATAATATAACAAGCAGTTGAAATAGCTTCGGCCCAAAAATGAGGTGAAATATTACTTTCAATCAAAAGAGTTCTTGTCATTTCTTGCAAAGAACGATTTTTCCTCTCTACAACTCCATTTTGTTGTGGAGTGTATGGGAATGAAAAATTATATTGAATACCATAGTCATCACAATATTTAGCAAAATCATGATTTTCAAATTCTCCACCATGGTCAGTTCTAACACTTGAAATTGCATATCCTTTTTCAATTTGGATTGTCTTTGCAAACTTAGTAAAATAAGTCAATGCATCAGATTTATTTGCAAGAAAGAATACCTAAGTAAAACGAGAATAATCATCAACTATAACCAAACAAATATCTTTTACCTCCAATACTTTGAATTCTTGTTGGCCCAAACAAATCCATGTGTAATAGCTGCAAAACACGATTAGTGGATACCTGATTTATAGACTTATAGGAATTTCTAACCTGTTTTCCAAGTACACAAGGAGTGCATAGATCATGCTTTTGATACTTGAGGTTAGGTAGTCCCTGAACAAGCTTTTTGGATGAAACTTTTGCAATTTGCTTCAAATTGACATGTCCAAGTTTCCTATGCCAAAGGTTGGCTTCATCTTGAATTGATATCAAGCATTGTGGACTGTCAGACTTTACATCCAGCAGACAAATGATTCTATGTCTTCTTCCAGTAAAGGATTGTGAGAGATTTTTGCTTGTTCCAGAACATTTATCTTCTTGAAAGTTGATTTTGTATCCAGTATCGCATAGTTGACTAATACTCAATAGATTATAGTTCAACCCTTCAACAAGAGAAACATTGTTGATTGCGAGGTTTCCTATCTTCACGGTTCCTCGACCAATAATTTTTCCTTTGTTGTTGCCACCGAAAGAAACATTTCCTCCTTTTACATGAGAGAGTTTTGTAAAACAATTTGAGTCTCCCGTCATGTGTCTTGAACAGCCACTATCCAAATACCACTTGATTTTCTTCTTGATAATGACCTGCATTTAAATGAAAGACTCAAGTTTTCTTTGGTACCCAAACTTTCTTGGGTCCATTATTGTTAGTAGCATAAATAGTCTCTGCCCAGCTCTTCTTAACAGGTCTCCAAACTTTGGGACATTCCTTTTCAAAATGTTCTACGCTTTTGCATTTTGAACATGTAAGAGCATTTCTACCAACAGGCTTTACAAAAACTTTTTAGAAATGACTCTTATAAAACATTTTTGTTGGCCTATTCTTGATTCTTTCCTTTACTTTTGGGAAATCAATCAAAGGAATAGTATCATGTGTCATTCCTAGACCAGATTTATTAAAATAAGGTCTTTGAATAGAAAGAATTTTATCCAACTTTTCGAACCCATTGAAAATTTCTTTGTAACTTTTAACAAATCTTCTTTCAAGCAGGCATTTTCTTTTGAAAGTTCATTCTCATTTTCTTTCAAAACAGCAAGAGACTTGTCTAGACACTCAACTTTTTCACTTAAAATCTTTTCTTGTTGTTTTAGTTTGGAATTATCCATTTTTAGTTCTGAAATCCTTTTAAGAGAACCTTTAAGACTGAGACAAAATTCATCAATGTATTTTGATACTTTGGTAGGAATTTTTAAATTTCTAACCTTGGTATCGCTGTTTGAGTCTGAGTCTGAGTTTGAGCTTGAATCTGAGTCTGAGTCTGAATCTGCCATAAGACAAATATTTGCATATTCTTCATCACTCTCCTCACATTCAGTATCACTCCAAGTTTCAGCTTTGAGTGCTTTCTTGAATCTTGCAGATTTTCCTTTCTTTTTCTTCAATAAGGGGCAGTTGGGTCTAATGTGTCCCTTCTTCTTGCATTCAAAGCAAACAACCTCTTTGCTGGTATCTTCTTCTTCATTTGATTTCTTTTGAAGTCTATGATTGTTTTGTTTCTTTCCGTTGAACCTTCTGCCTTTTCTATTTAACCTTTTGAACTGTCTTATCAGAAGTGCCAACTCCTCATCATCCAAGTCTTCTTTTGAATCTGTAGCATCAGAATCATCATTAGATTTTAAAGCAATTGACTTCTTACCTTTTGTGTCAAATTCCTCATTGAATTGCTCGACTTCATAAGATTGAAATGTGCCGACCAATTCATCTACTGAAAGAGGCATGATCCTTTGTGTTTCTCTTATAGATGTCTTGACGTGATTCCAATCTTTGGAGAGTCCTCTCAACAATTTATTGACCTTCATAGGTCCTGAGATTAGCTGTCCTTGGTATGCCAAGCCGTTTACAATTTCTATAAACCGACTGAACATATCCGTGATGGATTCTCCTGGCTTCATTTTGAAGGCTTCATATTGACCAAGAAGGATATTGATCTTGGTTTCTTTGACTCGATTTGTTCCTTCATAGATGACGTGCAATCTATCCCAAACTTCTTTGGCTGTTTCACAAGATGAAATTATATTATATTTAGTAAGAGATAATGCACAATATAGAGAGTAGATAGCCTTTGCATCAAGGGCTTGTCTCTTTGGGATATCGATGTGCGTCGCTCCCACTCCATCAGGTAATTCTTTCCCTGTGATTGATGCAGCTTTAGGAGCAATTCCATTCTCCACTACATCCCATTCCATAGGATCTTTGGATCTTAGGAATGCCTTCATCTTGTTTTTCCATACGTTGTACTCCTTTCCATCGAAGTAGGGAGGTCTCGGTATTGCTTTGCCGTTCAATTAAACCTGGAGCCAAAACACTAGCCATAGATCTTTTTCTTTAGAAATAATAAACACTTCCAATAAGTAAGCAATCAAGCTCTGATACCAGTTGATATTGGCTAGTGAATCCACCTAGAGGGGGGTGAATAGGTGAACGCGGAATTCTTTTTGAAATCTTTAATTAAAGAACAATTTAATATAACTAATGCATCAACAAAAGATAGATCATGCAATCATAAAGTAAATGAGATAGGGTAAGAGAGAATTGACACGAGGTTTATAGTGGTTCGGCTTATTTCAAGCCTACGTCCACTCTCCACACTAGCAGCCAATATCATCTATTCGCACTATATGTAGCTCTCTTTTGATACACAAATTGAACACGAGAGATTTTAGAGAACAAATGATTTCAGAGGTTCTAACATCGAGATTTTTCTATCAGGTCTCTCCTTATTTTCGAGCAACACCGATTCACCTTAAATAGCTTTCGTGTCTCCATACCCGTTGACACTTTCCAAGAATTCATCCGATCAACCCGTTGGATTGAATCAATTTAAGTGATCTTCACGTCACCGAAATGTAAGTAGACAATAGCTTGTCAATCATGTTTGCCCATACAATTAGGATCTTGAGTTCCCAAAATTAGATCCTTCCAAAAATTCACTTGATCTTCAACGGATAAAAATCCGAAGAATAAATCTTCCGAGCTCACGATCACAGCCAGAGATATTCCATGGATAGGATAGGAATATAATATCCAAATTTCACTTTCCTTAACCATAAGAATAACCTATTGCCAGCCTGTCTAAATCGCAAACTGTCTTCAAACTTAGATTTGGGTTTAGATGGAAACTGGGTCTTGACAGTCTTTAGACGGAAAAACTTCAGACCGAACTTTGGGTCTTGACTGTCTTTAGACAGAAAACCTTTGTGACTTGAAATCTTCAAACTTAACCGACTGAGTCTTGGATTCTTTAGACCTTACTCTAGAGGCTGCTTTGTCAATTTCAAAACTCCAAAGGATTTTTCTTCAACAAATTTTAGTGGAACTTTTGCATGGTATAATATGACCAAACCAAGCTCAACTATATGTCCATGCTTCCTTTTTGTATCCACTCGTTCGTGTGTATGGACATGAGATGTGCTGTTGAATACCACAATTCTGTAAGTGTATTCTAAATTTTTGGCTAACAAACTCTCCTCCACCATCACACTAGAAAGTTTTGATTTTACAGCTGAGCTGGTTTTCTACCAGCTTTTGAAACATGAGAAAGACATTATAGAAGTCTGACTTAAGTTTTAAAGGATATATCCAACTGAACCGAGAAAATTGTCAATAAAGATGACATAATACTTGAAATTCTGAAAAGATTTAACTGGAGAGGGTCCCCAGATGTCACAGTGGATTTGTTCCAGAGGTCTTATAGCAGTAGAATTCGATAAAGGAAAAGGCAAAGCAGTACTCTTGGCTATTTGGCAACTTCTACATATAGACTTTGGTTCATTACTGTACTGAATTAAATCTTGATTCCTCAAATGCTTCAGGATACTCTGATTTGCATGAGCCAACCTTTGATGCCGATTCCTTCGCAACAATTTTCTCGTCTTTGAGTGAAGTAGATTTTTGCAGCATGAGGATCTATTCTGTACAATCCTCTAGCCTTCTTTCCTATCTTCACGATTATGTTGGTGGTGTTGTCCTTGATATACACACCAATTTTGTCAAAGATAAAAGAACAAGGGTAATCATCAGTTATTTTTGAAACTGATAAGAGATTTTTCTTAATCTCAGGTACAATCAGTACATCTTTTAAGGGCAAGGTATCAATTGCGGTATTCGAATTGCATTGCTAACATATTTGACAGGTAAACAAGAGCCATTGCCTATCATTACTGCATCATTACTATTACTTTTAGAAAGACTGTGGAGTATACCAGCATTGGAAGTGATGTGTGTTGTTGCTCCCGTATCGGGATACCACTCTTGATCATTTGTTTCCTCAATATGTAGTGCTGCTAGAGCTGTTGGTATTTCTTCAGCTTGATAAGAATTATCAAACCTATACTAGCAAGCAAAGGCATCATGGCCAGTCTCTTACAAATCTGACATTCAAGTCGAGTGTTCTCTGTTGCTTTTTCCTCTTGCATTCTTTTGTGAGGAGTTGAATTTGATACAGGATAAGCCCTGGTATCTGAGTACCTTTGAGCTGGTACATTATATGGCCTGAACCCTTGAACAGATCCCAAACCAGGAGAGGTACTGAGTTGTTTAAACTGCTGATTTTCTCTTGCATAGTTTGAGTTGTTGTTTCTGTAACTCATATTAGTTCCAGGGTATCCAAAGTTTCTGTATCTTGCATTATATATTCTTCCTCTTCCATAACTTCTACCTCCACGCTTGTTTGATCTTGGTCCTCTAAAAGCAGCATCTTGTTGTATATATTCTCTAACAGATTCATCTTTATTCACAAGCATCGCTTTTCCTCTCGGCCGTAGTAAGCTAGATCGAGTAAACCGATTCAAAGAGTAACTCTTCAACCTAGCTTCGAATCTTTCCGGATGTGAGATGACTTCATCATATTCTGGTTGTGGCTTTAGGCAATAGATTGTAGTTTTAAAACTCTCATATTCTGGTCCCAAGCCTTCTAGAACTCCGAAAAGCTTTGTTATTTCATCAACTAGTTTTCCTATGGCATTCAATTGATCACAAATGGACTTATACTCTCTGAGATAGGCTGATAATGTTTGTTCTCATTTTTGACAGGCCTGTAATTTTCCCCTCAACTCAAACTCCTTTGCTACTGATTTTTGAGTAAATCTGTTTAGCAAAGTCTGCCACACCTCATAAGCAGTATCTAATCCAATTATGAAGCTTAGAATGTTCTCTGATACAGCACCACTAATCCATGAAGAAACCGGCTGATCTGTTTTTATCCAGTCATTATAATCAGGATTAGGAATTTCAATAGTTTGATCTCCTTCTTCGACCTGCAATGTCTTTGCAGGTGATGGAATTTCCCCATTCACAAAACCGAATAGATCTTGACTTCTTAGAAACCTATAGAATTGAGCTTGCCATAGGAGGAAGTTGTCCTAAGCTAATTTGATATTAACAAAGTTTGAGATATTGATATGAATAGGAAATGGATATCTCAAACTTCTTGCTGCCATTGTAATCTTCCTGAACTTTGATCAATACTATTTGTTTCCATACACTTTACCACTTCTGCAGTATGTTTCTACGAATATATTGCTAATGAAGAAGTAGATGTGGATGAGAAATATTACTCACAGATCTTTTCTAGAAGATACAGATATTCTTCACAGATGAATCTTTGACTCTGATCTTCAACTTCATATGATTTCTCCAGGATACGGCTCTGATACCATGAAGAGATTCATGCGTAGAGAAGAACTTGCTAAGAGAGATTTTGGGAAGAAGGTAATTTGTTTTCTGCTGTATTTCTTCATTAGTAAGAATCAATGAATCAGATACATGGATTTGCCTTTTATAATCGAAGGCTTTCTTTATACAAGAGCTTTCGCCAGTGAAAGAAAACAAACTAACTAAAATGAAAAAGGAAGTTAACTAACTTCTCAAAACCGAAGCAAATTGACTAACCGACGAGAAGACTTAGTAGCTTAGAAACGAGAGGATCGAAAAATAGGGGAACAGGGAATAAAGCACGAGGCTTGGCTACTTTCTGTATTGCTGCTTTCACTCTTTTTGTATACTTCCTCCTGTACATTTTCATTTTCCTTGTTCTGTTCTTGTTTGATGTTAGTAATTGTATTAGTAATGATCACCAGCATTATTAGTGATCTTCTTGTGCATCAGCAGCATCTTTACTCTGTGCGTCAGCAGCATCTTTACTCTTCTTGTTCTTCATCACCTTAACACCGTCCGGGACATCCACGAAAGCTTTGCCTGCACATACACCAAGCCTAGATTTGATCATCTTGAGATGTCGCAGCAATCGAATTTAGAATGCTCTCGGTAGATGGAGGGCAATATACAGCTTAATTAGCTAAGACACTGACCTTCGGCGATCTTCTAATAGAGAGCTTCCTCATAAAGCACCACTCTGTTGAGTGAGCGGAGAGCTCTAGGAGTGTTCAAGAATAGTTCCCGCTGAACACGCCTGCGGCTCTCGCTATCTTCACAACATGACAACTTGACCGTGCTAATCGATTCATCAACAGCAAGGATACCCTTTCCAGCAGTCCCCAAGTTGGCAGCAATGGTGATGAGCTCATCTACATGAAGCCCAAAGATTGATGCTTGGCAAGAATATTCATAAGAGAAAGCCGTAGATTGTCGGGCGCAAAAAAAAGGTGTATAGTAGCAGATAGAACAGAGAATAGAAGGCCAAGCTAGATCGGTTCAAACCCTTCTACCACGGATACATGTGAGCTAACTTTGAACTAGCAAGAAAATCGCCATAAAAACTAAACAAAAAAAACCATTAAGAACTTCTGTCAAACTCCAATCTCCAAAGGAAGCAAAGCATGCGCAGAGAGAGAGAGAGAGAGAGAGAGAATGAGTTGGGTCAGGGAATAGATTGAACGCGATTTCTTCTTAAGCGAACTATTCACAGCGTCCGCGTCCGCACGCGCGTAAGTTGGAGCAGGAAATCATACTGAGACACGTGTCGTGTCCTGGGTCCCGCTTTTTTTAGCCAAATGTCGATGTTTGACTTCTCCTTCTCTCTTTTCATTAATCGCTGCATCGCTGCATCCTTTTCTGTCTTTTCCGGCCCTTCGCGTTTGAAGCGCCCTCTCTCCTGTGTTCTCCGTCAAGCCGCATGAAGTCACTCTCCCTCTCTCTCTCGCAAAAATCTGTCCTTCCCAATAGCCCGCCGATCGCCTCCGCTGTCCTGGAGACACTCTCTCAGGTTGCACGAGGCCCTCTTTCAAATATCTCTCAGGAGCCCGCCCGTCGCATCCCGAGTTCTGGTCCGTCGCCTGCGTCTCCGCCTCCGCCATCGCCACTCCCTCAAGCCGCACGAAACCCTCTTTCGAAAATCTCTCCCTCCCAAGAGCCCGCTCGTCGCAGCCGAGCTCAGATCCGCCGCCT
Organism: Eucalyptus erythrocorys; assembly: GCA_014182555.1. Taxonomy (NCBI): domain Eukaryota; kingdom Viridiplantae; phylum Streptophyta; class Magnoliopsida; order Myrtales; family Myrtaceae; genus Eucalyptus; species Eucalyptus erythrocorys. The sequence goes on from CM024597.1 coordinate 22,554,854, forward strand.
CCGGCACATTGCTGGTGCTTCTGGTGCTTCCTCATCCCGCCCCGCATTCATAGTTGGTGCTTCTGTGCTGGGGCTATAGTGTACTCATTCGACACTATGGCCGTGAGCAAGCGGGTTGTGCTCACACATGGTAATTTCATCGCCATGTGCGAGCTCTTTGCAAGGTTCGAAGCCTCTTAGTACGATTACCCGAACTCTGAGAATGTGTATTTGGTTGTCCTGCCAACTTTTCACATATATGGCCCGTCGCTTTGTCTTGGGACTGTTGTCGTTAGGGTGTACACTGTGGTTGTAATGAGGAGGTTCGATCCCAACATGGTGGTTAAGGCCATCGATAGGTATGGAGCCACCCATTTCCCTATGGTTCTGATGAGGTTCGATCCCAATGAGGTTGGATCCTCATTTTATTATGATCCCTGGAATATCGAGTATCTGAGCAAATTTAAGTGGGATGAACCTGCAAAGTTGAGCCTGTAATTTTTAGCAATTCAAACCCGTAGTCTGTGGCCTATGTTTAGATTTATCATGGTAGGACATATGTCATTGTGGGAAACTCAGTCCTAGTTTAGGGACATGATGTACCTTTTCCTTGCAGTCAATAGGAAAATTTTGAACTTGACTAATATAACATGTGCCATTAAGCATGTCAAAGACAGAGAGATGCAGAGAGAAGCCAGTGACACCTACTCCCTCTCCATTTTGGCTAGCAGAGAGTGCTTGAGATGGAACCCGTTTCTCCACATTTCCAGTTATTTACTTTTATACGTAAGGAGTTTGTGAAAGAATTCAGAAACGCTTGAATTTGAGATAATGCACTATATAAATGTCCGTGTGGTTACACAAGCATTGCTCGTGAATCGTTTGGATGCCTTTTCTTTTTCCATTACAGGCAGGACGGGAATTCTTTCAGATCCATCATTAGATCTTACTATAGAGGAGCCGCTGGAGCACTTATAGTTTATGACATCACCTAGTATGTAAATTTCGAAATGAGAGTCTGTCTTTTTTTTTTTTTTTTTTTTTTTGAGGGAGAGAGAATGGGTAGAATGATCTCCTTACAATCTTGTGTCCTGGTTAAATAACTTCTTTAGACATTGAGTAACTTCGTAATATGGATGCTGCCACATGGCAATGAAAGCTATGCAGCAAACTAAAAGGGGGAGAAAATGTGATCAACAGATTATGAGGCCACGAAACCTATGATCAGAGAATATTTACATTGGAATCTGATGTTATCATTCTTCCTTTGCTTTTCCTTATCTGCATCAACCAATTCACTATATCTTACATGCTTTGATTCATGAAGATTGGTATTTTTTTTTCTTTTCTCTTTGTTGGTGATGAGTTCAGTACAAAATGGTCCTGAGGGGAGGAGAGGGGGAGGTGAGTCCGCTTATGAGTTTTTGCCACCATTGTTACTGCAGATGAAAGCGAACCAAGCATGATGCTCTGTTCTAAAAGGGCTGCTAGTTAATTTGCTTTGTGTTCTTGTTTGAAGGTTTGAAGGGATGATGACTCTGAGCCAAGGGCAAGTCGAATTGCTGACATTTTGCTCCTGCATTGGCCTTGCTAGCATTGGCCTGGTTCTTACAACTACTGTTCTGGGCATTTGAAAAAACTGTGTGAGCAACGAGGAATGAGCTAATTAAGGTAAGGATGATAGTGGTAGAAGACTGGACACTATTGGAGATCGTTGTTCAGGGGGATGATCAGCAAGTTGAGATGAGGAAGGAGCTTCAGCTCAACGAGAAGGGCATGGTTTATTTAATAGGCATATTCAAGAGATGACCAATGTCCCAGCACTTCTGATGGGGTGTGGGTCATCCAACACTTGCAGCAATACTTACTGCAGGGCCATGCTGTTACTAGGAAGCTTAATTCTAATGGTAAGGTGGATACCTTGCAGATTCTGCACGACCTAAACAAAGTTATTGATTTTCTTGTTTGTTGGATGCTGGATTCCTAAAAAAGATTCATTTATATAGCTCATATATGTAATGTCATGACTATCTAGATGAGTAGCCTCAATTTGAACAAGCTTGGAAGAAAAATGCTAGAAAGCATTTGCCCGGTTGGAGAGAGCATTTTGATGGCCACGATAATAGGGGTGAGTATTGCTGTGGGATTATTGTTTTTTCAGCTGCATCTTTTGTGTTAATGACAAGCAAAGAATCAATTTTTCAATTGTGTTAGATGATGTTTTTACCTATTGTCATTTTTTTCTTTTTTCTGGTTGGTGTGTTTGTTTGATTGCTGATGGGGCATCAAACAGGTTCCCATCGTCTAAACACATCAATTATCTAGTTGAATATGACAATGTGCTGTTTTAAGAAGCTTCTTTGTTTGTTTCCTTTGTTCTACAATGAGCATGTGGCAGGTTTTAATGCAAACTCAAGTCACTCGTGTTCATTCACATGCAGGATGGTGCAGTTGCTTTTGATTGCCATAGGTTTTACTGTTGTTACTAGTTTTAAAAAAGCAGCATACCGTGCTTGGCTTTGGCTACTATAACTCGATCAGGGAGATTGGAACGGACAAAAAAACACTTGTGGAGCTAGCCAACTGATTCTGCGAATCCATTGGTTTGCAGCTGTTGTCAAGTATTTGCAGCTGTCTTACAGGGCAATCGTCCCTTTCTTTTGGCTCTAAGTTGGGGATATCGGTGAAAGAAGTATCGATTGTCACTTTGAGGTAAGATTATTATTACTCCCTGGAGATTCAAATGTAGAATTGCAGGGGCCAGCACTGTTGCGTGACGGAATTGGAAACAGTTTGGTTTTCCAAGTATTTCAAGGAGGACTTACCCTTTGGCCAGGTTGGGCTCTGTAAAGCTACTGACATCCCTGATGCTAATACTATCTTGATGATTGTGGATCAAAATGATTATTGCGATGAAATAACGTTGTGAGTGCTTATAGCAACCCAATTCCCTGAGGCGTTGGGGATCCACAACTGCAATGCATCCTTCTCTAGTATGAACAATCATCTCTCGGATCTTATTAATGGCAAGCTGCCGTGGGACCCTCTTAATTTTTTTTTTTTTTAATGAATCAGACAATATCAAGTTAGAGGATTGTCTGAGAGGGCAATCGCTGAGAATGCTCCTGAGAAGTTCTGCAATTGCCAAATTTCCTTTAGCCAGAACTTGTATCAATTACATTTGCCAATGAAATAGCTGGGGTTAGGGAGCCCATCTATTTAGCTAAATATGTTTTTGTTGTGATCATGTTCTTTCTGTTATGCTTCTGGATCTTTTTTTGCATTCGTGGTGGAGTTTTGATATGCCTACGCACCAGTTGCTCCTGGTGACCTCTTATATTTGAGGGAGCAGTGTGATTTGTGGTTCCTTATTCCGGTTTTAGTGTCAACTTTGTTTTGTGTAAAATCTTCAACGTGTAATTTCTTATGCATCTTGTGGATTAATTCTTCAGGGGGTACAAAGTGTATCATGATGAGAAGGGAAAGGAGGGACAGAGGGCATATTAAGAGGAAGCGGTTTCAATGTTTTGATAATGATGAACCTGCTCTGAATTGGGTTGATAATCTACTGGATGTTGATCCTCTGGACCGATTCTGTTATTATCTATCAGAGACAGAGTATGGACATCGGAAGTGTTCAAGGAAGGAAAGAAAGAAAGGCAGAAGACGAAGGAAGAAGAGGAAGAAAAAAAAAGGAGGAAGAATTGTGAAAAGGATGGAGGAAAAAGAGGAGAAAACAAAGTGAAAAAAGTCGAAAAATAGTGGAAGAAATGCAAGGATGTTGTATATTCTCGGTTTTAGGATCATAAGCTTCCTTTTATATATATATATATATATATATATATATATATATATGAGAGACAGAAGGGCTTGTAGATGGTCCAAGTTAACTGAAAAGGCACCATTGTCTGCCAACTATGTTTTTGTTTCGCCTACATTCTTCTGCTATATTACTGGTTATAATTTTGGCTCAGTAGTGGAGTTTGTAATTGCTGATCACATTTAGGAATTGCTAATAACCGCCTTTGCAATTTATGGTAAGGGACATGTTTTCGAATAAATATGGCCGTGATAGGCTTGTGTACCTTGGAGCTTCGAGAGTTGTTTCTAATGCTGTTTATAAGCTCCTCGTCTTAAGAGCTGGCGACTATTTTCCCTGATTGCTGCGCAGCCCTATATAAGCAGATCTTTTGAAGAGCATGTCCTTTTGGCTTAATGTGTTAATCTAGAATATTAATGAGTTATGATAATATGAGTCGGGTGTGGGTCATTAAATTTACATGGCATGGCAATGAGTCCGAAATGGATTAAATGGATCAATATAGATCGGACTAGTTTCAATTCTATCCTAGCCTCATCCAACTCACTTATTTGACGGCCCAATCGCCAATGCAAGCACGGTCTTTCTATAACGAACAAAGACGTATTCTAAATAAAGTAAGCAATAAGGAAAAGGCAATTTTCAATAACAACTATTAAAACCCATTATAAAGCTAGTCTCTCAATAACGAACAAAGATGTATTCTAAATAAAGCAAGCAAGAAGGAAAAGGCAAGTCTCAAGATCAACTGTTGTAATCCACCGCAACGGCTATCAGCGATGCTCATCAAAGTACTAATTCCTTAAAACCAACCACGGGGCAGATGCTAGTAGTCATCGTGCTAAAATCCTCTAAACCAAGCACAGCCACAGATGCCAGGGCCGCAGCAAACTCAAGATCCACATTTAGTGCTTGTAGTCCTTGTGATAAGGAGATTTAGAAGTGCCCTCACCGGGTTGAGGGTCGCCCTTGTTAGTTCCCCAAGGTCGCTTCTGAGCTCGCCTCGTGTCTTGTGGGGAATGCGGACTGTCATTTCGAGCCTTGGCCTTCAAGGTTCTCTGTTGTAGTGGCGGACCAAAAAAGGAGGAGAGGCTCCATGGCTTGCTGACCTTGAGATTTTTCATGGCAATGATGGCCTCGTCCTCACTCTGACCACTGGACAAGAACACGGTGGCCGGAATGGCAGGAGGCACAGTATCCTTCAGGACACGGAAGGTGTTTCTAGCAATGGACTGCGGATCAGCCTCGGGGGGTATCCTGAGCATCAACAGGGTTCCCTCGAGGAGCACTCTCTGATAATTTAGGGCCGCCACGCAAGTGGTGAGAACTTTCTTGGTCAAATCGGCGAACTTGACAATGCTGGGGGGTTTATCAAACGACAGCTTGGGATACACAATGGGGACGAGACCGCTACTCTGGCAGTAAGTAGCGAACAACGCCAGTTCCTTTGCCTTCTTGTGGATAGCCTCAAATGGCTCACTTGCGTCGATGACGGGCCCATCACCCCACACGGCAAAGCGAGCCCCGACTTCACGGTATTGTTGGATTTTCAGAGCACGGCCATCAAGACCACCCAACGCGATGAGGTCGCCCCTAATCATAATGCCAACAAGTACTTCATTTTCCTTCAGGACATCCACGAAAGGTTTGCCTGCATAAATACCAACATCGATAAAGACTAATGTTCAAAACGCTACGCACCTTCCCTAGATTCAATCATCTTGAGATGTCGCAGCGACAGAATTTAGAATGCTCTCAATAGATTAAGGGCAATATACAGCATAATTGGCTAAAGACACTGACCATTGGCGGTCTTCTTATTGAGAGCTTCCTCCGAAAGAACCGCTCCCTTAAGTGAGCAGAGAGCTCCAGGAGTTATCAAGAGTATTTCCCGAGAGGCACGCCTGAGATCCTCCTTATCTTCACAAGAGGGCATCTTGACGATGCTAATCGATTCATCAGCAGCAAGGATGCCCTTTCCAGCTGTCCCCAAGTAGGCAGCATTAGCTATGAGCTCATCTACATAAAGCCCAAAGACGCAGAGTCCATCACCACCGGCAAGAATATTCATGGGAAAAAGCCGAACATTGTCGGACGCAAAAAAAAGCAGGGTTATAGTAGCAGATAGAACAGAGAACAGATGAGAAGGTCAGATCAGATCAAGCCCTTCTATATGAGCTAACTTTGAACTAGCAAGATAATCACCATAAAAACAAAACAAAACAAAGAGAGACTACAGGTTCAACTCATTTAGCAGTAGTGATAAATCGAGTAAGGGACAGATGACGCAGAGGGAGCACGAGAGACAGAATAGTATCCTATAAAGATCACACTCAACACTCCAAAGTAAGCAAAGCGCATGCAGAGAGAAGAAGGAGTACTGGGGCATTTGCCCTTGGAGGTCGACATTTCGTCTTCGTTTCCAGCGATATGAGGACCCGGACAGCAGGAGGCTTCTTCCGATCGTTAGGAGAAGTCACAGAACCTGTTGTGTGAGGAAAAAGTGCGCATGGCCTCCATATGAAGAAGAGATGGGAGCCCGGTCACTGACAAACCATCCTCAAACGAGAATCCCATAGGAAACTATTGGGTTGACTAACCTCCAAAAGTAGTGCCACGCTCTGTTAAACAATTAGCTATCCCGGCAGAGTTCATATAACTTTGAAGGTCACCATCACCTGATGGTGACCGTTAATATCCGCTAAATGGAATAGTTTAAGGATCTTTTCAGTCCAATCGAATTAGAAGATAAAATTTGAAAAAAAAGGATGGGCTCACGTATAAGAATTCCTTATTTGGAAAGAGCGAAGTCTTGCTTAAAGTTGTTATCCTCGGGCCCAGCACACACAAATTTCGTTCCCTTTAGCCGGCGAGAGAAAAGAGGAAAGAAGCTGCACGTGAAATTGAAAGTGAAGGTGGGCCCCTAAGTCAACTATTTAACCTCTTGGGCACACCCACGTATCAAAGCAAATATTGTGCAGGTTTCTTCTCAGAACCTGGAACACGCCGCCGAAGGTCTACTTAAGAAGCCGCATGTCTGCCGAAGAGAAGCCGGAGATTTCTTCTTTTTGGCGTGTGACTTGGACGTGCGATTAATTTATGTCATGAGTTTATATTTCAGTTGAGTTGTTTATTTATAAATATCTTGGGTTTGGGATTAAATCTAGATGTGAAAAATACTTGAGCGTTTGAGCGATTGTAAATTCTGATATTCCGATTATAGTTGATTATTTATTGCTGGCTCTCCCCATGGACGTAAGTACCGATACTCGGATTGAACCACATAAATTCTCGATGTCCTTATTTTTCTCGTTTATTTTCTCTATTGATTTTGCGTTGATGTAAATTATAAGATTTTGTTGTTTTCGCGTATTATATCCCAACAGTAACATCCAAGTTATATTGACTCCTATGGTGATGGTGACATCCAAGTTAGGATGGTTAATTGTTAAATAGAATGCGACACTACTTTTTGGGGTTCTCAATCCAACATTTTTCTATGAATATGAAGGAGACTAGGAAGAGGAGAGAGAGAAAGAAGGCAGAAGACACCAAGTGGGCCCACCCTCCACATGGCACCTCGTGAGTGGCCGGGATCATGCTGACTTGGCTCTCCGAGACCAACCAATATTTTCTCCTCTTTCCCAACCTGAAGACATCCTCTCCCAAAAAGCGCTGTCTCCAACGACGGCTGCGCTCGCTCCGACGATGGCCTCTCTTTCCACTCCATAGCCTCATTCTCTCAATGACATTCTTTCCATTCTTGTGACCTCTCTCTTCCCGAATCGCGCTCTCTCCTTACGACTGATTCCACTCGGCTTTTGCCATCCCTCCGTACTCGCGACCGAGAAGCAATCACCTCTGCTCTCTCGTCTAATCTTCCATCGAGGACTTGTTTCCAAGCTCCGCTCTGCTTAGTGCCGTCTCTCCCGAGAAGCCCTAATTTGCGACGTCAAGCCCACCTTTCAGGTTCAATTTTTCCTTTTTCACTGTGTTTTTATGTCCGCATCTTTGTTTTGGATGAAGCTCGCATTTGTTTGTCGACATCTCTTGCTTTGCCACAATAAGTGTAGGGGTGGTTCTTGCAAAAAGGCGAAGCGGTCGCTCTATTCTCTTGTCTAATCTTTGATAGCTCGGCTCGGCTTTGGCTTGGCTCGGCTTTGGCTCAAAGCCGTCCCTCCCGAGAACCCTGGCGGATCGCTGTACGCAAGTGGTGAAAATTTTTAATATGGTTTTATTTGTCATTCCAACAGAAAAAGGTATGTGGTTTTTCCGTCTCTTTTTAATTAATTGGGGGTGTTAAAAGAAGTTTGAGGGGCCTCCTCCGCAAAATTTCTTGCACACATGGGAAAACAAATGAACCAATTGCTGCCATCTCCATACCCTATGTATCCTCCGAAATGTGGCTTCTGTTTCTTCAACGCTTAAGAGTATGTACTGATTGCGCTTGCAGGTGAGAATTTTTGCGAGAATTCTCTGCTGAGACAAGTATCTAGTCTTCTCAGAAGATTGCCAGCTATTGAATCAGGGAAATTTCAGGACAACTTTTTGATGGTAAGTATTCTCTTCAGTTTATCATGCCCTGAAATCGAGGCTTCATTTTTTTTCCTTCGGGAAGTATTCTGTTAGTTTGACATGCCCTGAAGTTGAGGTTTCGTTTTTTCCTTTTTAAATTTCGTTTTCTATGTTAGTTGCTGAATAATTTTGTTCTTCACTTTCTCGCCTAGATTCTTCTCCAATTTGCTCTTCTTCCAGGAGTACAATGATACGTTGCTGATTACTTACCTGGCCATGCTCACCAATCGCTCAAGGTATGAACGAACTTTTGAATTATTTACTTTTGACTTATTTTGACTATGCTCAGGAGTCGTGATTTGGGATGAAAATATTGCGTTGGACCATCTTCTGGGTGATAAGGATTGGAGGATTGTGTATATAAATCAAGCCACACCTGTCATGTGCCTGATAGCTTATCCAATGATGTGAGTTATTAGCTAAATCTGGAATAATATATATTATAAGTTGAAATTTTCATGGGGAACAATTTGACTCAGATGACATCTCCCTAGCATTTGACTTTTTGTGCAATCTACTTGTTAGGAATTGCTCCTAGTGGATATGGTGTTGGAAAACCCTCTCCAATATTGATAGCCTTGAGCAACACGATGCATTTGTTCTTTCACAAGATTTCAAGTTAGTCTGTCCATAGGAAGCCTTGGAACATGATAGACCTTTGGTTTGTTCGCTTTATAACTTAAGAAGACTATAAAATAACCTTAGTAGATATTAAGTTTTTAACTAACGAGTATTGTCTATTCGTTTTGTTTTACAGTTTTTACTTCTTTCCTACAAAATAATTCATAATATTAGTCAAAATTTTTATGTAACATAAATAAAAAAATCGCTACTTTATTCAAACTTAACATTTTATGTGGGGTGTTGCGACCTTACCTCTAGTGGTTTAATTAGTGGATTATTGAATTTTGATTTAATTTGAGCTCTCCCAAACCCATATCAATTCGCTATTTAACATTCAAGTTATTAACATATAAATCATTTTCAATTAGGAGTTGACGCTAGACTATTTTGGGGGGTCGATCATGAACTAAGTAAAGTATTGGGAGAATTATTTTATTTATCGAATCGGAGATTAAATGGATTCAGAGACTTGATTATATTAGGTACTTTTTTCTGTTATTTTCAAAAATGCTTTATTATGTAACTTGATTGATTTTAATCTATTCTCTAATATTTAAGGTGATTGTGCGGATGTGTAAATATTAAAATAATAATAAATAATCAAAATAATAAAATAAACGGCGATTCCGCTTCTCCCCAACGGTCGCGTCGAGACGACGCTCGATCATTTTCGCGGGGTTTCTTGCAGCTCTCTCTGTCTCTCTCCTCTGCTCCACACCTGCCGCGACTTTTCTTGTCTGTACGACATCGTGTGGCGGCGAAATCTTCCAAGCGGGCGCGATTTCCTTCGGCGAAAGTTCACTGAGGGCGCGCATGATTGCGCGCTATTTCTGTTCCAGAAATTGTTTTTCTATTTCAGAAACAATTATGGAATAGAAATCCGTTTGGTAAAATTATTCTACTTTTCTATTTCTGAAATAGATTTTGGTTCCAGAAATAGATTTGGACAAGAAATTAGAAATAGAAAAAAGCTATTTTTCTATTTCTGAAATAGAAATGAGAAATAAAAAAAAATTTTCATCATTCATCGCGCCGCCGCCACCGGTCGCCTCTGGTCATTAGCTGCCGGTTGTGTCGCCGCCGTAGCCGATCGCCGACCGCCAACCGTCGGCCGTTGCCGTTGGACGTCGCCGTTGGTCGCCGGACGCCGCCGTCGCCACTGGTAGCCGGACGTTGCCGCCACCGCCGGTCGCCGTCGTCACCGGTCGCCGCCGTCGGACGTCGGCCGCCGCCGCGCGCGGATGCCGCCGCGCCGGCCGCCAATGCCGGACGCCGCCCGCCGCCCGCCGCCGGTCGCCGGTCGCGGTCGCCGGCCGGCGTCCGAAAGAAAAAGTTTTTGTGTCATTTATTTTTAGAGTAGAAATTTTGTGTCGTTATCAAACGGTTATTTTTGCTTAGAAACTCGTCCGAAATAGAAATAGAATCATGCGCGCCCGAGTAGTCGAAAGGAAATCAAAATGAGCCGTAAGCACCCCTTTTCTTCCATCCAAAAAAAATAAAAATAAAAAATCAATGGTCTTCAACGTGCAACCTTCTTCTTTGCCTTTTTGCCTAGCTCTTATTTGTCGTGCGACTTGCAGAAGCCTCCTTTCTCTATTCTATTTCAATTTTGATCAATAAAATCAAACTTTGTTGCCCTATCTTATAACTCTCGGCCATCCCACGATTAATGGGCTCATTTCACTTAACTCACATAAGCTTGGAACTTTAAACCACTGCCGGTCCAATTTCAATGCAATTTATGAATTAAGCTATACGATGAATGTTTATAAAATTATATGCTATGCACTTCACCGTATTCCTTTTGTTTAGGAGTTAGGATCAATCCCTAATTTTTTATGTAATTAATTTCAAAATAATTATCCAAAATTTAGGTGTCAACGCAAAGTGCTTGCTATCTTATTTCCCTATCCAGTATGCTTTGTGTTCATGTAAGTTCGAAAATTCTAGGATCTATTTAATCATGTATTCAACATATCACGTAAGATACCAAACTATGCCCAAGTAATTCACATAGAGACATGCTTACTACTACAGTTAAAAAGCTCGATTACATCTAACAAGGTATTGGTTAAGATGGCAACAGACTTTACTTTGTGGTCTTGGGTTCAAGTCCTTTGGGAGTTTACTATTACAGGATAGAACCATTTTCCTAAAAAATGACTAAGGTTAAGTTTGTTTACAGGGAAGGCGCACTTAATAGTTAATACTAAAAAGGCTCAATGCGTCTAAATAGTGATGATACATAAATACTCTCAAATTATTTTCCTCTTAACCCCATCGTCAATGCTAGCCAACTTTTATACCGGCATCTGACTAGACGATCTACCTACAACGATTTATATGGGCAAAGTCCTCTCTACCACTTTACAGTAATTTTAGTATCTTCCAAATTACCAATTTCAAAACCCTCAAATTTCTGTGTCGTTTTTTAATAGCTTTCCTAAACCTTCGAACTACCTGTATTATTCTAACTAGGATGAAGAATAAATGACAATAATTGACTATTCATCAATAATAAAAAGAACTCGAGAGAACTCATGGTTTTGAAATTGGTGATTTTGAAGGTGTAAAGTATAGATTGGTAAGACGGTTTTGCACATAATGCGGGGCAAGTAGGCCACCTGGTCGGGTTTTGGTCTAAAAGCTGGCCAGAGTCTACGTTCGGGGCATATTAAAGTGGGTTATGGACGAGAACATTGAATGGCAATTTGCAACAATCCGTATACCTTGAAGAGGGAAATGTAATTCGTTTATAATACCATCATCGGTGGATTGAGAATATATTATGATAGATTGATTTCCTTGAAGTGCGCATATGGATTGACTTCTACTTTTTTAATGTTATATTTAATGGGACTTGCTAAATCTATATATAAAACTTTAATACTCTGAAAAACCCGAAATCGATATATTTGTGATAAATTTAATTCGAACTAATTTTTTGACTATTAAAAATCCAAAATCGATATACTTTTGATAAATTTACTCCAAATTGATATACTTGTAATAAATTTATCATTTGCTAATTTCCATTAAATTTTATTGGAAAATTACGGAGTTGGATAACACGTGGTAGTAAACTGATGTGTACCAGTTTGGGATTTTAATTTTGTCATAATTGTACCATTTTTATGGTTTTTTGTGGTTCATTCAATTTCGCAAAAAACATATTTGTCACAAGTATATCAATTTAGTGTTTTCGGTGGTCGACCAAATTAATTTAAAGTAAATTTATCACAATTATACTAATTTATGATTTTTTATGGTCATTTAGAGTAAATTTATTATGAGTATAATAGTTTAGAGTTTTTTTATGATTAAAAAACTATTTTTGGATAAATTTTATCATAAGTTTACGAGTTTGGAATTTTCAGAGTGTTAATTTTATATAAAACAAAAGAGCGAGTAAGGAAAAAAACGACAGGTAGCATTGGGTTGGCGCATAAAATCTTTTTTCCTGATAAACCCCCATCCTCTCTCCCTCTCTGCTCACCATAAAGTCGCACCGCCTCTGTTCCGCCGCTGTTCCGCCTCTCCACCAGGCGCTCCGAAACCACCCACCAGCTTCAGCTCTCGGGTCACCGCCGCCACCACCCATTCGCGCCATGTCTCCTTCAGCACATTGCTGACCTCTCACGGCCACCGTCGTAGTCTCATTACCCAAGTTGGCGCGCGCACACACCATACACAGAGAGTACCTTTCGGTACTACCTGTGTCACTCGCTTGTCTTGAAGTGGCTTCGAAGGTTCTGTCGAGTTGGAATTGGAATTCCCGTTCGAGTGTCGGATTCATTTGGGGTGTCTTGAAGTGGCTTCGAAGGTTCTGTCGAGTTGGAATTGGAATTCCCGTTCGAGTGTCGGATTCATTTGGGGTGTGTGTTCTGGCAGCATCCTGATCCGATCGGGAGTGGACTGGGGATTGGATTGGTGGTCAAAGCTGCGGGGACGGATCGTATCGTGCCTGGTCAAATCCCGCCCGTTGAATTGCTCGGTGTCAAGGTGATTTGGGGATTTCCCTTTCGCCCCGTTTCTGAAGTTATCAAATGGAACAATGGGCTGTTCTTGTGTTTCATTTCCAGTTGAACTTATATGATATATCATGGGGAGTTAGTTTGTTTCCTTCTTTTATCTGTGACTTTGTCGGATTGTCTTGACATGAAAGTTTTACATGGAGCTTTATCTTCTTTGTCTCTTTGGCTGTTGTCCGATAATTCATTTCGAGGGCTGGAATGTTCCCTGACGCTAGAACATGATTTTTACTGCCAAATTGAGGCCTACCTTTCGAGGATGAATTCACGTTCTTGCTTGACGGAGCCAATGATTCTAGAGTGCATCTTCCCTTTCTGTTTGTTCCTAGTTACATGACCTTGATAGCTCCACTTGCTGCTTTCTCCAAATTTGACCTACGTGCCACAAAAATTAAATGTGTTTTCATGCTCATCTAACCCTCTTCCAGAAATACATAAAGTTTCTGGCGGACAATGAGTTAATATCGCTGCTTTGCTTGTTCTTAATGGGTTTGTTCTTTCAAGATGTAATTGCTAATATTTTGCAGGAGTCTATTAAGTGTTCCCGCCAATTCATGGTTGGTGTTAGACTATTGGGGTTACTTTATTTATAGATTGTTTAAATTTGGGATTGGGTGAAATGCATATTCCAAAGTGAGGTTACTTGTGTATATATGACGTAGTGCATTACATGGCTTTAGGGTTTTATAGACTTGACAGTGGGAGTTTTGTTGTTTTTGTCCTTGGACAAGATTGGTCTTTATTATCATGCCATTAGGTAATTTGACGGGAAAATTTAATGAATTGCTACCCAGTGATCCCGATCCTGCAAAGGTGATTGAAGCGACAATCCCAAGAAACTGCTAGGAAACGTTGGAAACTAATTTTGGAGTTGCGTGAACTGTATGCAGTTCTGACTATGAGCAAAATAACCTCTAGCAGCTACTCTTGGTAATATTTTCTCTTGAGATGGTCACCGTGAAGAGTTGATCCGAGACTACTTAAAAAACAAGAGGAGGAGTTAATCACAAACTCTGTTTTGCATTTCTCCTGTTTTACATTTCTCCTGCCTAATATGGAGTTTCTCTATACTTGCAATGTTTTTGTACTTGGACATTCATATATTTAATACATGCTGCGTTTTTGTATTTGGACATTCGAATATTTAATTATGGATATATTGATATTAAACAATTAGATATTCAGATTACATTTTCCTTATATGACTTCTTGCGTTACAGAGTAGTCATGCTACTTCTTCATAAGAGGATGCACGGAGAAAGCACTTCTCCCATCTGTTTGTATTTTTTTTTTTTTTCCTTTTTGTCGTTTTGTTGTAGACCTGATCTGTCTTTCAATACCTTTCTATCAGATGTTGACGTGAGAAATTGGTTGCTCATTGATGCTCAGCATTGTTTTACTTTTTCATGTGCATGACGAGAGTGGTTCAGATATCATTCTTCGTTGTGTTTCATGGTATCCTTTGTCTCTTTTTTTTCTTGATGTCATGCATCTTTCTTGTGTCCAAACTGGTCTGGCGAATTAATGTCCACCTGAAGTTTTGTGGAACCTGTCAAAAGGGAACTGAAATTGCTTGGAAAGGTACTTGTGTTTTTCTCTCTCGTCCTTATCAGTTAGTTTGCGTTATGATTTCTATTTTCTTGAAATATGAATTGATCTTTCTAAGTAGCGGCTGGGGTTTTGGCTGCTGCACTTTAGGCAATTTCATTTGCCTTTGTCTGTTATTCTGAAATGGTTATTTTTTCCAAAATTTTATGGTGGGTTTTTCTTCTGCTGTGGAAAATCCACGGGCTATATGAACTTTGGAAATGATAAATGGTTAGGAAAGTCTACTTTTTTGAGGTAGAGGGTCTGTCATGGGTTGTTTTGACGGAGAATTTGATGTTACGTCGAAGTGTAAGTGTAACGCCATTGTGTATATTGTTTTATGAAATTATAGCGGCGTCCTAATTATGGGTGCCGATATCTAAAATTGGGTTATGTTGTTGTTGACACCTAAAATTTAATAAAAATTATGTTTGAATTATAATAAAATAAAAATAAAAAATAAAAAAAAAAGAAAAGAAAAGAAAAAAGAAGAAGAAAATCAAAATAGAAAAATCGGAAATAAAAAAGAAAAAAAAAAAGAAGAAGGTCGAAATCAAAGAAAATAAAAAATGGAAAATTAAAAAGTCGGAAATTAGAAAATAAAAAAATTAAATTGACGAAATAAAAACAAAAAAAAAAATTAAAAAATGGAAAATATAAATAGAAAAGATTAGGGTTTTCGCGCGGGGGCTCGACACTCTCTCTCTCTTCGGCCATTCCCTCGCGTTTTCTCTCTCTCGGTTCTCTCTCTCCCGACGCAGCCTACCCCCAAATTTCTCTCGGAAACCCTAGATCGGGCCTCGATCTAAGGTTTCGGGAGAGATTTCCAAAAAATCTCTTGGAATCGACCCCCAAAATGACCGATCCTCTCTCCCTCTCACGATTTTCTCTCCCCCGCAAAGATCCACACCGAGCGACGGCAGCGGTGGTCCTTGACGCGACTCTTCCATCTTCGCCGATGATTGGGTAGCGACAGCCTTCGATTTAGGGAAGATCGACGCTTGCGGGAGGCCACGACATCGGATCCACGGTCGGCCAAGGAGATTCGAGGAGTACGAACCCGCATCCGGCGTAGACGGTGACGACGATGATGCTGTAGATCCGGGTCCGATTGGCCGACGGAAGGGATTGATCGCGAACCTCGACCGAGATCTCCTCTTCCCGAAAACCCTAGGAGACCGATCCGCGTTACAAAAAATCGGTGAGTTCCCCCCTTTTTCTTTGCCGATTAGTTTCCTTTTAGGGATTCGATTTTCTTCCTCCCTTTTCTTCGTTCCCTTTGTCTCTGAACACATTTTTTTTTCTCTTTCTCTTTTGTTTTCTTTGTTCGGTTCATCTCGGTCGAAACTGCCGACGGACGGATCGACTCCTCGAGGATCATTGGCGGGCGATTCTATTTTCAAGAAGACCATTGACGAATGGATCGACCATTTTCTTTTGTTGCAGATCATATTTCAGAGCTTGACACATTAGAGTTGGATTTATTCCAAGTTAGAGGTTTCGGTTTGTTCCTCAAGGTAAGAAAAATCCGAAACCCTAGGCCTTAGTCGCTCACTTGTTTTCGATCCGATCAAGTAGGGATAAATATGTTTGATTAGAAATTTAGTGATGCATGAATCTCTATGTTAAATCCGAACACGGTTTTTCATTATTTCTGCTTATAGATTTCTTCGGCCAAAATATTCGATGTCGGTTTGAAGGAATTTCCAAATCGATTAATGTGGGTTTCAATTCTGATTCTGATTGGGGGTCTCCATATGCCTTTTCGATATATGGATTCTACTGTATTGATTTCGTTTGAATTCCTTAAAATAGATGCTATATAACTTGCTGTATTGGTTAATCAGTAAGCATATGACTTACCCCCATCGCCCAGACCTTTGCTGCTTAATAGGTATAATTCTGAAATTATTGAAGAATATGAGCCATGACCGAACACTTTGCGAATGTTTTGAATGCCTGTCAGTGTTTAGTAGTTAATTGTGCTGATTTTCTTTGTTACGTTATCCATCTGTTTTGTTTAGCCGCCTTGATGTTTGCTGTTACGAAGTTTCTAAATTGCAGCTTTGATATACCGCTGTTGTGGTTGCTGTTTACCTCTTCTCTGCTATTAGATGTTCGGTTGTTTTTGCTCTATTATTCGTAGGCCTGCTATTTCATGAATTCAGTCTTGCCGTTTGTTTTTTCGGTGTTACCGTTCGGTTGTTTCTGTTTCTATATTACCTATACATTGTCTTCCACTTTGCTGTTCTTTTTGTTTTGTTGCACCGTTATTTTTAGTTATATCGGATCGATGCCTCATTGCTTCTTCTTTCTTGTTCCGCGATTCCACAGCTTTGTTGTATTGTTGGATCAGCTTTATTGCTTTGTTGTTTCAATGCTATGGTTCTATTGTTTGATTGTTCCCATGCTGCGACGTGCTGTCCCTATATCACTTTGTCTTGTGGTTTCTGCGGTGTCGTGCCACTATTCTTGCTCAAATGTTTACTGTTTTGTTATTCCAGTTTTACTGTTCTTGTTGCCTCCGTTTCAGTATTATTATAATACTTGCTGTTTTGCTATTTTCTTGTCATCATGTCGCCACTTTGCTGTCTTTATTTCACTGTTTTTATAGTGTTATTGTTTTTACTTTACTGTTCTTGTGATCTTTGCTTTATTATGCTGCTGCTCCATTAGCTTTATCTTGTTGTTTCTATTATACTGCATTGCTGTTTTCGCTCCAAAGTCTGCTTTTCTTGATACTCATGCTATGAAATTAGTTGTATTACTGTTTCAGCTTTGTCATATTGTCACCTTGATGTTTGCTTTACTGTTTTGTTGATTTCCTGTAGTCACATTGCCGTTTCGTTATCTTTGTTTTCGCTGTTTGAGGTTCTATTTTGTAGATTCTATTTTGCCATTGCATCACTTTATTTCTAGCTTTACATAATTTCTTTACTTAGTCACTTCATTTTGAAGTCAGCATTAGTTTCTTTTTTAATTCTTTAGTCTAAGCTTAGAATTAAGACTTTGAAGATGAAGAGGCCACGGAGATGGAGGAGGGTCGATGTCCATTCCGACCTTTATATATGTAATCTTCTTTTCTTTTATATTCCCGATATATGTTTCGGGTTTTTAAGATTGTATTAAAGCCCGACGAGTTGCGGGCCTTTTATTTTTCTTTTTTTATTATGTTTTCCTTTATGTTCTTTAGGATTATATGCTTGAATTTACTGCTTTATATTGACTGCTTTATTGCGTTTCAATTGGTTGTTTTCTTTACAACTTCTCTTATAATTGCATGTTCTGGTTTGTTTTTTTAGGTTGCTTGTTTATCCATCTTATAATGGCATGCTTATTGTTTGTTTTCTTTCTTTTAGGAATAAAATGAAATGAAACCGAATTCACCACGCATGATTACTTAGTATAGGATTGATTACCTTGAAAAAAACTTAAAGGACGCATGGAAACAAAAAATATATAAAAGAAAAATAAAAAAATCAAAAATAAAAGTTCAAAAAAAAAAGAAGAAAAAAAGAAAAAAACAACAACAAAAACAACAAAAACACAACATACCATTAGGTACCGAAAGGGCATTAGTAAAAAAAAAAAAAAAAAAAACACTAACGTAATCCGGGTCCCCGAGCTTTAGATCTCTGGTTGCGTAGGGATCGAGGGAATCTCCCAACCCTCGATTAGGTTTCTAGCTTGCCTTTAAGATAAGCTAGTGGCGACTCCTGTTTTGTTTAGGATTGATAATATGATTCAATTTTA
This sequence comes from Eucalyptus erythrocorys, assembly GCA_014182555.1. Taxonomy (NCBI): domain Eukaryota; kingdom Viridiplantae; phylum Streptophyta; class Magnoliopsida; order Myrtales; family Myrtaceae; genus Eucalyptus; species Eucalyptus erythrocorys. The sequence goes on from CM024597.1 coordinate 22,573,223, forward strand.
TAAACTTTTGTTGTGCCTAACGATTAGCTTGGGAGAGCTCGGGTTTGCATGTTTAAAATCCGAAAAAGTTAGGCACGACAGTTGTTATACATACAGAAGTACAGGACGCCCTAGATTTTGTGATGGAGAGAGGAGAGAGTAGACATTGTGTCATGCTGTGGAGTGCCGGTGGATTTCTTCTAAGATGATTGGTTATCTTGCCAAGCATGGTTTTAGAAGATTTTGATTGCATAGGTTCTTTTGGTTGTTTAAATAAGCAAACAGTCTGCTTCTCACATCTCATTTCTGCTAGTAGTAGGGCTGGTCTCTCTAATTCTGTCTTTCCATTCATGCTTTGAGAACTAGTTGTTGCATCGTTTCCCTCATAGTTGTAGATTTCGGGGGCACAATACTAATGGCAAACGTTGGTTTCTGTTTCTCTGGATGCAGTTCCTGAATTCGGCTGTTAACCTCATGAACAAGTCGTTCATTGATCGTTAAGTGCTTCAGACTCTCTTATTTAGTTTAAAACCGAGCATGTGATTGCAAATTAACCCTTTTCTTGTTGCGACAGAATCGTAGCGAATGGACTATGAAGAGGATTTGTTTTTGTTCGTTCTCGTGGATGGACCATTTTGATTGACACCTGAGCTGGTCACTTGAGTAGATGTTTACATTGTGGAAATAATGTATTACATAGTGTTGCATTTACAGTTACACATTTGAGTGTAGGTCCGATTTTTGTCGATCTTTCTTTAGAGTTGTCTCCAAGACACGAGTCGATAATAGATATACTGTTGTCAAGTATTTGCAGCTGTCTTATAGAGCAATCATCCCTTTCTTTTGGCTCTAAGTTGGGGATATCGGTGAAAGGAGTATCGATTGTCACTTCGAGGTAAGAATATTATTACTCCTTGGAGAATCAAATGTAGAATCGCAGGGCCTAGCACTATGCGTGACGGAATCGGAAACAGTTTGGTTTTCCAAGTATTTTAAGGAGGACTTACCCTTTGGCCAGGTTGGGCTCTTTAAAGCTACTGACATCCCTGATGCTAATACTATCTTGATGATTGAGGATCCAAATGATTATCGCGATTAAATAATGTTGTGAGTGCTTATAGCAACCCAATTCCCTGAGGCTTTGGGGATCCCCAACCGCAATGCATCCTTCTCTAGCATGAACAATCATCTCTTGGTGCTTATTAATGGCGTGCTGCCGTGGGGCCCTCTTAATTTTTTTTAATGAATCAGACAATATCAAGTTAGAGGATTGTCGACCTCTAAATGCAAGTGCCCCAGTTCTCCTCTCTCTGCGCATGCTTTGCTTCCTTTGGAGTTTGGAGTTTGACAGAAGTTCTTAATGGTTTTTTTTGTTTAGTTTTTATGGCGATTTTCTTGCTGGTTCAAAGTTAGCTCACATGTATCCGTGGTAGAAGGGTTTGATCTGATCTAGCTTGGCCTTTGTTCTCTGTTCTATCTGCTACTATACACCTGTTTTTTTTGCGCCCGACAATCTACGGCTTTCTCTTATGAATATTCTTGCCAAGTATCAATCTTTGGGCTTCATGTAGATGAGCTCATCACCATTGCTGCCAACTTGGGGACCGCTGGAAAGGGTATCCTTTCTGCTGATGAATCGATTAGCACAGTCAAACTGTCCTGTTGTGAAGATAGCGAGAGCCGCAGGCATGTTCAGCGGGAACTATTCTTGAACACTCCTGGAGCTCTCCGCTCACTTGACGGAGTGGTGCTTTCTGAGGAAGCTCTCTATCAGAAGACCGCCGAAGGTCAGTGTCTCAGCTAATTGAGCTGTATATTGCCCTCCATCTACCGAGAGCATTCTAAATTCGATTGCTGCGACATCTCAAGATGATCGAATCTAGGCTTGGTGTATGTGCAGGCAAACCTTTCGTGGATGTCCTAGACGGAAGTGGAGTACTTGTTGGCATTACGATTAGGGGCAGCCGTGCCACTTGGCGTGGCCACGATGGCCATGCTCAGAAATTTCGACAATACCGCGAAGCCGGGGCTCGCTTTGCCATGTGGGGTGATGCGCCCATCATCGACGCAAGTGAGCCTCTCAAGGAGGCAAAAGAGCTTACGTGGTTCGCTACTCACTGCCAGAGGAGCGGTCTCGTCCCCATTGTGTATCCCAAGCTGTTGTTTGATAAACCCCCCAGCACTCTCAAGTTCACCAATTCGACCGAGAATGTTCTTGCCGCTTGCTTGACGGCCCTAAATGAACGAAAAGTGCACCTCGAGCGGGATAGTCCCCCAAGCTGATCCACAAGACATTGCTAGAGAGACCCTCCATGTCCTGCAGCGGAAGGTGCCTCCTGTCATTCCGGCCATCGTGTTCTTGTCCAGCGGACAGAGTGAGGAGAAGGCCATTATTGCCATGAACAAGCTCAAGGGCAAGAAGCCATGGAAGATCTCCTCCTTTTTCGGTTCGCTGCTACAGCAGGGAACCTTGAAGGCAGGGGATGGAAAGGACAATCCGCATTCCCCACTAGAGGCGAGGCGAGCTCGGAAACGAACTCGGGGAAGTAACAAGGGCAACCTTGAAGTCGGTGAGGACTACAAGTACTGAATGTGGATCTTGAGTTTGCTGGGGCCTGGCGTCTGTGGTGGTTGTGCTTGGTTTAGAGGATTTTAACATGATGACTACTAGCATCTGTGCCATGCTTCCTCTCGAGGATTACTAACTTTAATAAATATCGCTGATCCACGTCATAATGGGTTTCAATAGTTGATCTTGAGAATTGCCTTTTCCTTGTTGCTTGCTTTATATAGAATACATCTTTGTTCGTTATTGGGAGGTTACAATGGGTTTTAATAGTTGATCTTGAGAATTGCCTTTTCCTTGTTGCTTGCTTTATTTAGAATACGTCTTTGTTCGTCATTGAAAGGAAGCATGGCATAGATGCTAGTAGTCATCATGCTAAAATCCTCAAAACCAAGCACAGCCACCATAGATGCCAGGGCCACAGCAAAGTCAAGATCCACATTCAGTACTTGTAGTCCTCACCGAGTTCAAGGTCGCCCTTGTTACTTCCCTGAGTTCGCTTCCGAGCTCGTCTCGCCTCTAGTGGGGAATGCGAATTGTCCTTTCCATCCTCGGCCTTCAAGGTTCCCTGCTGTAGCGGTGGACCGAAAAAGGAGGAGATCTTCCATGGCTTCTTGCCCTTGAACTTGTTCATGGCAATAATGGCCTTCTCCTCGCTCTGCCCGTTGGACAAGAACACGATGGCCGGAATGGCAGGAGGCACCTTTCGTTGCAGGACATGGAGGGTCTCCCTAGCAATGTCTCGCGGATCACCCTGGGGGGCTATGCCGAGCATCAACAGGGTCCCCTCGAGGTTCACTTTGCAATCATTTAGGGCCGTCAAGCAAGCAGCGAGAACATTCTCGGTCAAATTGGCGAACTCGAGAGTGCGGGGGGTTTTATCAAACAACAGCTTGGGATGCATGAGGGGGACGAGACCGCTCCTCTGGCAGTGAGTAGCGAACCACGCCAGCTCCTTTGCCTACTTGAGAGGCTCACTTGGGTCGATGATGGGCGCATCACCCCACATGGCAAAGCGAGCCCCGGCTTCGCAGTATTGTTGGAATTTCTGAGCATGGCCATCGAGACTACGCCAAGTGACACGGCTGCCCCTAATTGTAACGCCAACAAGTACTCCGCTTTCCTCCAGGACATCCACGAAAAGTTTGCCTACATATATACCAAGCCTAGATTTGATCATCTTGAGACATTGAAACGACCGAATTTAGAATGCTCTCGGTAGATGGAGGGCAATATACAACCCAATTAGCTGAGACACTGACCTTCGGTGGTCTTCTGGCGGTCTTTTGATGGAGAGCTTCCTCAGAAAGCACCACTCTGTTGAGTGAGCGGAGAGCTCCAGGAGTGTTCGAGAGTAGTTCCCGCTGGACACGCCTGCGGTTCTTGCTATCTTCACAACACGACAGCTTGACCATGCTAATCGATTCATCAGCAGCGAGGATACCCTTTCTAGCAGTCCCCAAATAGGTAGCATCGGCGATGAGCTCATCCACATATAGCCCAAAGACGCATAGTCCATCACCACCGGTGAGAATATTCATGAGAGAAAGCTGAACATTGCTGGACGCAAAAAAAGCAGGGGTATAATAGCAAATAGAACAGAGAATAGATGAGAAGGCCAGTCCAGATCACATCAAGCCCTTCTACCATGGATATATATGAGCTAACTTTGAACTAGCAAGATAATCACCATAGAAACAAAACAAAACAAAGAGAGACTACAGGATCAACCCATTTAGCAGTAGTTATAAATAGAGCAAGGGATAGATGAAGCAGAGGGAGCACGAGAGACAGAACATTATCCTATGAAGACCAAAACACTCCAAATTAAGCAAAGCGCATGCAGAGAGAGAAGAAGGAATACTGGGGCATTTGCTTTTGAAGGTCGACATTTGCTCTTCGTTTCCGGAGCTGGAGAAGCACATTAGGCTTTAAATGAAGTGCGAGATGGAAAAACCCCGCAAAAACCAGAGCCCAAAAAGCATTTCCACCCACTGCCCTTTAGAAAGTGCGGGCAATTCTGAAGATGCCACGTCATTACATTTTTAGTCTGAACCATTCCTAAAATGACAACTATGCCCCCGGAGTCCATGTCGTCCCATTTCAAACCCAGCGCACATCTCCCCAACTTTCAAGCCTAACGCGCGAGACGTCCTCCTCTCTCCTGTCTTTACTCAGCACTCTTCTCTCTCCTCTCTTCTCGCTCTCTCCGCTCTTTCCCGCCCCGACGACGTCCTTTCCCAAACAGCGCTCTCTCCAACGACGGCCGCGCTCCCTCCCGACGACGGCCTCTCTCTCCGCACTCCACAGCCTCTTCCTCCCAAGGGCGTTCTCTCCCCTCTCGTGACCTCTCTCTTCCCGAATCGCGCTCTCTCCCGACGACCGATTCCGCTCGGCTTTCGCCATCCCTCCGTACTCGCGACCGAGAAGCAATCAGCTCTGCCCTCTCGTCTAATCTTGCATCGACGAATTGCTTCCACGCTCCGCTCTGCTCAATGCCGTGTCTCCCGAGAAGCCCTAAATCTGCGACGACAAGCCCCGCCTTTCAGGTTCAATTTTTCCTTTTTCACCGGGTTTTTATGCCCGCATCTTTGTTTTGGGTGAAGCTCGCGTGTTGATTGTCGACATTTCTTGCTTTGCCACGATATGTGTAGGGGTGGCTCTTGCAGAAAGGCGAAGCGGTCGCTCTATTCTATCGTCTAATCTTCGATCGCTTCCACGCCGTCCGTCCCGAGAAGCCTGGCGTATGCTTTACGCAAGTGGGTGAAATTTTTCATATTGTTTTGTTTGTTATTCCAACAGCAGAAAGGTATGTGGTTTTAATGGTCTCCTTTTAATCAATTGGGGGTGCTAAAAAGAAGTTTGAGGGGCCTCCCTCCGCAAAATTTCTTGCACACGTGGGAAGCCAACGAACCAATTGCTGCCTTCTCCATACCCTATGTATCCTCTGAAATGTGGCTTCTGTTTCTTCAACGTAAAGCTTAGAGTATGTACTGATTGCGCCTGCGGGTGAGATTCCTCGTAAGAATTCTCTGCTGAGACAAGTATCTAGTCTTCTCAGAAGATTGCTAGCTATTGAATCAGGGAAATTTCAGGACGACTTTTTTATGGTAAGTATTCTCTTCAGTTTAACATGCCCTGAAGTCGAGGCTTTGTTTTTTTCCTTCGGTAAGTATTCTGTTAGTTTAACATGCCCTGAAGTTGAGGTTTCCTTTTTTCCTTTTTTCCTTTTTAAATTTCGTTTTCTATGTTAGTTGCTGAATAATTTTGTTCTTCACTTTCTCGCCTAGATTCTTCTCCAATTTGCTCTTCTTCCAGGAGTACAATGATACGTCGCTGATTACTTACCTGGCCATGCTCACCAATCGCTCAAGGTATGAACAAACTTTTCAATTATTTACTTTTGACTTATTTTGACTATGCTCAGGAGTCATGATTTGGGATGAAAATATTGCTTTGGACCATCTTCTGGGTGATAAGGATTGGAGGATTGTGTATATAAATCAAGCCACACCTGTCATGTGCCTGGAAGCTTATCCAATGATGTGAGTTATTAGCTTAATCTGGAAGAATATATACTATAAGTTGAAATTTTCATCGGGAACAATTTGACTCAGATGACATCTCCCTAGTATTTGACCTTTTGTGCAATCTACTTGTTAGGAATTGCTCCTAGCAGATGTAGTGTTGGAAAACACTCTCCAATATTCATAGCCTTGAGCAACACAATGCATTTGTTCTTTCACAAGGTTTCAAGTTAGTCCGTTTGTAGGAAGCCTTGGAACATGATAAACCTTGGGTACGGGTCAGCTAAGCTTTGGGGAAAGTAGCAAAGTCGACAGCTTTCTTTTGTGAAATATGCTTAATTTTGGTTTGGGCGCTTTATAACTTAGAAGTTTCTATGGTGCACAGATAAATGGATAATGACTGGATTGATATTAAATTGTCGATGCGTGGGTTTGCTCTTGACGTTGCGAGGCTTTGTTTCAGAAACCCAGATAATACTTCAACAAATTGACAAATTCAACAACGCTCATGACAGACACTGTAGTAGGGGAGGAAGGACCCCCTTTGTTTGAAAGATTCCTTCTTTCTATGATACCACTTTCAATTGATTATGGTTCTGCATCTCTCCTGGCATTGCGCTTGATTTGTGGCCTACTGTCAAAGTCTAGGCTTGTGCATGACGCAAGCGATCATGGCCGACACATATCAAGCAAGTTTCCTTACTGAGGCCCATACCACATAGAAGATGGGATCAGGGACATGAAATCAAAATCTAATAGAAAGCTTTATACATTCGCATTTTACTACGGTTCTCTCGCTATTTGCTTGGGATGTTCCCCCCCTCCTGGGCATTTCGTGGTTCCTAGGGCTAACGATAGTGAAGTAGGGAACCTTGATGCAAGATTTTCATATTTTACGGGCATGTTTTGACCTTTTGGTGTTGCCTTGAGATGATGGTCCTGGTATAGCTTTTGGCATCTTGTAGTGATTCTATATATTTATGAATTTTGAGCATTGTTGCCGAACTCGAATACTTGGTCCTGTGTAAGGCTCCTACGTTCGCTTATGTTTTCCATCTCTTTAATCCAATAACTTTGGTAACTTGCTAGCAACAAGCATCACCAGACACCATTTAGACCATTCCAAAATGATTTAAAGATCAGTTTTAACATTGTCAAGGATTATTCGTTTGACCTAAGTGTTTAGGGGATTGTTTCGCTCCAAAAGCCATTGAACTAGTTCAGTACTACCATCAAACCTATCCATCGATCATTGCATCTTTTTCTGTAAATCTCACATCATTTGCCACGTGATGAATTAGGTTGATATATTGAACACTCAAGAACGCGACAGCTAATTCCATATGATTTCTGAACCATTCGTTAGAATTTTCAAGCATCACTTTTTCAGTAACACGAGTTTCTGCACAGCCACAACTCGCAATACTCCACATTTGTTAATGAGACTTATCAAATTCAAGTCTTGGAAAGTAGTAATCGGGTAGTTAGCTAACATCAATAGAACATAATGAAGGAACTACGGAATCGTCGACCTTCAAACTGTAACCCCTCGCCATTTGTGGGATGAGCTTTATGAGATGCTGCGGCAGACTCATCACCACCAGATAATCCTAGGGCATCTAAATCTCTGTACATCATGAGCCCCCAAAGATCTGAACTCTTGCTGGAATCATAGTTATGCTAGCTTTGCTAGAATTCCCAAATCCAATATCTTGACATAAAGATTGTCCAGTTTCATGATACCATCCTCGCCACCCGGCATCCACTCCCATCAATTTGTCATTGTGACCGCGAAAAATAAACTAAAATAAAAATCTATCTTTCATGCGTCCTAACATCAGCTTCGTGAATGAAAAGCATGCAAATCAACCCTCCCTAAAACTAGTTATCTAAATTTGTAGATGATGCCTACAACTTTGTTCAACCATAAAACCAGAGAACCGCAAGTCGATGAACTGCGCTTGCTCAGAATGATTTAATGACTATTGAAGTAATTAAACGAGGGGAATGAGACAAAAAACAATATTAAAAATTTTCACCCTACTGCGTACAGCGATATGCCAGGCTTCTCGGGAGGGATGGCTTTGAGACAAGCCGAGCGTGGAAGTGATCGAAAATTAGACGAAAGAGAAGAGCGAGTGCTTCGCCGTTAACCACCCCTACACACATTGTGGCAAAACAAGAAATGTTGACAATCAACATGCGAACTTCGCCCAAAAAAAAAAAAAAAAAAAAAAAAATGCGGCCATAAAAACCCACCAAAAAAACTTGAAAGGCTGGGCTTGCCGTCGTAGATTTAGGGCTACACCGGAGAGACGGCATTGAGCAGAGTGGAGTGTGGAAGCGAGTTGTCAATGGAAGATTAGATGAGAGAGTAGAGCGATTGCTTTTGGGTCGTGAGTACGGAGCGACAGAGAAAGCCAAGCGAATCGGCCATCGGGAGAGAGCACAATTTGAGAAGAGACAGGTCACGAGAGCGAGCGGAGAGAATGCCGTTGGGAGGAAGAGGCCGTGGAATGGAGGGAGCGCAACCGTCGTTGGAGAGAGCTATTAAGGAGAGAACGTCATCCGGTCGGGAAAGAGCGGAGAGAGGGAGAAGAGAGAGGAGAGGGGAAAGAGCACTAAGTAAAGATAGAGAGAAGAGGAGCTCTCGCACGCTGGGTTTGAAATTTGCTGACATGTGAGCTCCGAAGGACACGTGTCAATTTGTGAAAGGTTCATTTGTAATTAGGGTTGTGCAAAAGAACCAGAACCGCTTAGAACTCCCAGAACCTGATCAGACTGGAATCGATATATCTCATTGATGTTGAAGAAAAATCCCTCAAGTGTTTTGAAGCTAACAAAACATCTTCATCAGTTAAATCTAAAGAATCCAAGACTCAGTCGCTTAAGTTTGAAGAGTTCAATACCCAAGTATTTCCGTCTGAAGGTTTCCAGACCCAGAAGTTTCGGTCTGAAGATCTCCAGATTCTATCAAAGTCTAAAGTCAGTCAGACTCAATTTTGCGATTTTGCCCAAGCTGATAGCGGTTTATTTCAATGGTTTAGGAATTCAAGAATTGGATATTATCTTCCTTAATTTGTTATAATCCATAGAAGATCTCTGGCTGAAACTAAGCTCGAAGATTTTTGGATTTAATCCGTTGAAGAACAAGCAAGATTTAGAAGGTTCCACTTTTGGAAACTCAAGATCCTAATTGTATGGGCGAGCAGGATTAACGAGCTATCTTCCACTTATATTCGACAATGTGAATATCACCTTAATTGATTCATTCCAACGGGTAGATTGGATGAACTCTTTTGGAAAGTGCTAACAACTATGAAGGCACGAAGGAGTATTTAAGGTGGAGTCGTAGTTGTTCGAGTAAGAGCAAGCCGATAGAAAAATTCAAAGTTCGAACCTCTGAAACTCCTCGTTCTCAAAATCTCTTGAGCTCTATTTGTGTACAAAGGAGAGATACTTACAGTAAGAATTTGCGAGAGCTGTAGCAAAGACTTTCTACTAAAGAAGTTTAGATCGAAAGCTGTAAAATTCTCTTTTGCTACATAGTGAATACAGCCAGTAGGCTGTCAGCGTGGAGAGTGGACGTAGGCTTACAATAAGCCGAACCACTATAAACTTCGGTGTCAAAATTCTCTTACCTTACTCTCTTTATTTTATTGTTGCATGATTTAATTAACTCTGATTTTTATTTCAAGCCGAGGGATTTGGGTTAAAGGTTTGAAAAGAATTTCATAAACACCTATTCACCCTCCTCTAGGTGTATTTACTAGCCTTTATCAATTGATATTGGAGCAGATTGCTTATTTATTGGAAGTGTTTATATTTTCCAAGCTAAAGATCTATGGCTAGTATTTTGTCTCCAGGTTTGATTGAAGGCCAAAGCAACACTAGACCACCTTACTTCGATGGAAAGGAATACAACGTATAGAAGAACAAGATGAAGGCATTCCTAAGATCAAAAGATCCTCAGGAATGAGATGTAGTAGAGAAAAGAATTGTTCCTAAAGCTACATCAACCACAGGGAAAGAAATAGCTGATGGAGCGGAACTGCCACAAGCCGAAATTTCAAAGAGACAAACCCTTGATGCTAAAGCTATCTATTCTCTGTATTATGCTTTATCTGCTACTGAGTAAAACAGAATTTCATTCTGTGAAACAGTTAAAGAGGTTTGGGATAGATTGCACGTCACTTATGAAGAAACATATCGAGTTAAAGAAACCAAGATCAACATCCTTCTTGGACAGTATGAAGCCTTCAAGATGAAGCCAGGAGAATCCATCACTGATATGTTCAGTCGATTTATAGAAATTGTAAATGGCTTAGCATACCAAGGACAGCCAATCTCAAGACCAATGAAGGTCAATAAGCTGTTGAGAGGACTCTCTAAAGATTGGAATCACGTAAAGACTTCCATAAGAGAAACACAGAGGATCATGCCCCTTTCGGTAGATGAATTGGTTGGCACACTCTAGTCATATGAAGTCGAGCAATTCAATGAGGACTTTGACACCAAAGGTAAGAAGTCAATTGCTTTAAAATCTAGTGATGATTCTGATGTTACAGATTCAGAAGAAGACTTGGATGATGAAGAGTTGGCACTTCTGATTAGAAAGTTCAGAAAATTAAATAGAAAATGAAGAAGGTTCAATGGGAAGAGACAAAACAATCAAAGATTTCAAAAGAAATCAAATGAAGAAGACGATACCAACAAGGATGTTGTTTGCTTTGAATGTAAGAAAAAAGGGACACATCAGACACAACTGTTCTTTATTGAAGAAAAAGAAAGGAAAACCAGAAAAATTCAAGAAGGCACTCAAAGCTGAAACATGGAGCGACACAGAATGTGAAGAGAGTAATGAAGAGTATGCAAATATCTGTCTCATGGCAAAGTCAGACTCAGACTCAAATTTAGACTCAGACTCGAAATCGGTTTGATTCGGACGGTGATGTCAAGGTTAGAAATTTAAAAATTCCTACCAAAGTGTCGAATTACATTGATGAACTATGTTTTAGTCTTAAAGCTTCTCTTAAAAGGATTTTTGAACTGAAAAAGGAGAATTCCAAATTGAAACAACAAGAAAAGATTTTGGTTGAAAAAGTTGAAAATTTAGACAAATGTCTTATTGTTTCAAAAGAAAATGAAATTGTTCTTTCAAAAGAAAATGCTGGTTTGAAAGAAGACCTTTTGAAAGTCACAAAAAAATTTTCAATGGGATCTGAAAAGTTGAACAAAATTCTTTCAATTCAAAGACCTTATTTTAATAAATCTGGTCTAGGAATGACATATGAAATTATTCCCTTGATTGACTTTCTAAAGGTAAAGGAAAGAATCAAGAATAGGCCTACAAAATCTTTTTACAAGAATCATTTTCAAAAGGTTTTTGTAATGCTTGTTGGAAGAGGTGCTCTTAAATGCTCAAAGTCCAAAAGTTTAGAACATTTTGGAGTAAAGAACACCCCAAGTGCCATAACTTGGCACGGGGGACACTTAAATGCCATAACTTTTTTCGATACACTTAAGTGCCACTTTTTTTTTTTAAATGGAACACTTAAGTGCCAATATCGGAGTAAAATGGAAACACTTAAGTGCCACTCCGGCGAAAATCCGGCCAAACGGCTAACGTGGCAATTTTCCGGCGATGGAGGTCCAAAACGGCGTCGTTTTTGCATGCTGACGTGGCAAAAAAATGCAAAAACGACGCCATTTCGCGTCTGACGTGTAAAAATAATAAAAAAAATAATTAAATTAAATTAAAAATTAATTTTAATTAAAAATACTCTAAAATTTTTTTAAAAAAAAGGGGGACGAAGGGGTGGGCGGTTGAGGGCGAGCCCTTGCCGCCGCCGCCTCCCGCCGTCGCCGGGAAGGGCCGGCGATGGAGGGGGTAGGGTCGGCGGGGTTGCCGGCCCCCGGCCGGCCGGCCGGCGGCGAGGGCCGCGAGCCCTCGCCGGATCGCGGCGAGGGCCCGTGAGCCCTCGCCCGGATCCGGCGAGGGCCGCGAGCTCTCGCGCGATCCGGCGAGGGCTTGCGGGCCCTCGCCGCCTCCCCGCCGTCGCCGGGAAGGGCCGGCGACGGAAGGGGGAGGGTCGGCCGGGATCGCCGGCCCCGGCCGACCGGCGGCGAGGGCGCGAGCCCTCGCCGGATCACGGCGAGGCTCGCGGCCCTCGCCGGATCCCTACCCCCTCCGTCGCTGGCCCTTCCCGGCGACGGCGGGGGGCGGCGGCGGCGAGGGCTCGGCCCTCGGCCGCCCGCCCCTTTGTCCCTTTTTTTTTTTTTTTTTTTTTTTTTTTTTTTTTTTTTAATTTTAGAGTATTTTTATTTAAAATTAATTTTTAATTTAATTTAATTATTTTTTATTATGCAAACAGTGTCATTTTTGCTGAGTTAGCGCCGACTCGGCTCTCCGGCGAGCCACGCAAACATTAAAAAATAATAAACACGTGCCACGTAGGATTTCCGGCAAGGTCGCCGGAGGTGGCACTAAGTGTCCCATTTGAAAAAAAAAGTGGCACTTAAGTGTACCGAAAAAAAGTTATGGCACTTAAGTGTCCCCCCGTGCCAAGTTATGACACTCTAGGTGTCCCAAACTTAACATTTTGAGAATGATTGCCCAAAGTTTGGAAACCTGTTAAGAGAAGTTGGGCAAATACTATTTATGGTGTAACAATGTTGGACCCAAGAAAATCTAAGGACCAAAGAAAGCTTGAGTTCTTCATTTAAATGTAGGTCACTATCAAGAAGAAAATCAAGTGGTATTTGGATAGTAGCTGCTCAAGACACATGACGGGAGATTCAACTTGCTTCACAAAACTCTTTCAAGTGAAAGGAGGAAGTGTTTCCTTTGGTGGTAACAACAAAGGAAAAATTGTTGGTTGTGGAATCGTGAAAATAGAAAATCTCACAACCAATAATGTTTCCTTAGTTGAAGGTTTAAATTATAATCTTCTTAGTATCAGTCAGCTGTGCGACACTGGATACAAGATTAACTTTCAAGAAGACACTTGTTCTGGAACAAGCAAAGATCTCTCACAATCATTCACTGGACGAAGACATGGGAACATCTATTTGCTGGATATAAAGTCTGACAGTTTTCAATACTTGATATCTATTCAAGATGAAGCTGTTCTCTGGCACAGAAAGCTTGAACATATCAACTTGAAGCAAATTGCAAAAGTTTCATCCAAGAAGCTAGTCCGAGGATTTCCTAACCTGAAGTATCAAAAATATGAATTATACACACCTTGCGTACTTGGAAAACATGTTATAAACTCTTACAAATCAATAATCAGGTATTTACTAAACGTGTTTTACAACTGTTGCACATGGTTTTGTTTGGACCAACAAGAACACAAAGCATTTGAGGTAAAAGGTATTGTTTGGTAATATTCGATGACTATTCTCGTTTTACTTGGGTATTCTTTCTTTCAACTAAATCTGAAGCATTATCTTATTTTACTAAGTTTGCTAAGAAAATTCAAATTGAGAAAGGTTATACTATTTCAAGTATTCGAACTGATCATGGAGGAGAATTCGAAAATCAAGATTTTGCTAATTTCTGTGATGATTCTGGCATTCATCATAATTTTTCATCTCCATACACTCCACAATAAAATGGAGTTGTAGAAAGGAAAAATCGTTCTTTGCAAGAAATGGCAATAACTCTTTTGATTGAAAGCAATATTTCTCCTCATTTTTGGGCTGAAGCAACTTCAATTGCTTGTTATATAATTAACAGAGTTTTTCTAAAACCTATTTTGAAGAAAACCCCTTATGAATTGTTTAAAGGAAAGAAACCTATTGTCTCTTATTTTCATGCATTTAGTTGCAAATGCTTTATTTTAAAGAATTCAAGTGATCGAACAGGTAAGTTTGAAGAAAAATCAGATGAATGAATTTTCCTTGGCAACTCAATGTCAAGCAAAGCTTTCAGAGTTTTTAACAAAAGGACTCAGACTGTAGAAGAATTCATGAATGTGAAGTTTGAAGACTTTGTTCAAAATCATGTTCCCCCGAAGAAAAACAAATCTCAGATGTTCAACCGCAAACCAAATTAGTAGCTCTAATTGAAATAGAGACTTAGCAAAATGACAAACCAATTACAAATTGGAAGCATAAATCTAGTCACCCTGCAGACCTTATCATTGGTAACATTGATGAAGGGATTCGTACAAGATCCAAAAGGTGTGAAGAGTCTAATGCACTTGCACTTGTTTATGAAGTTGAGCCCAAATCAATAGAAAAAGCCTTAATTGATGAAAGCTGGATTGAAGCTATGCAAGGAGAATTGAATCAATTCAGAATTAACAATGTTTGGGAACTTGATCCTAAACCAAAAGGTAAGTCAATTATTGGAACTAAATAGGCTTTCAGGAACAAGTTGGATCAATAAGGAAAGGTGGTGAGAAATAAAGTAAGACTCGTGGCAAAAGGTTATACACAAGAAGAAGTAATCGATTATGATGAAACCTATGCTCCAGTAGCAAAGTTAGAAGTAATAAGATTACTTATTGCTTTTGCTTGCTTTAAAAATTTCAGGTTATTCTAAATTGACGTAAAGAGTGCATTTCTAAATGGAATTATCCAATAAGAAGTCTATGTGGAACAACCACCAGGATTTGAAGATCCAAGAAAATCAAATCTTGCCTTCAAGCTGAAGAAAGCATTGTATGATTTAAAAAAAGCACCCCGAGCTTGGTATGAAATGTTAAGTAACTTCTTAATTCAAAATGGTTTTGCTAAAGGTAAGGTCGACACTACTTTATTTATCAAAAAAGAAGGAAATGATTTCATACTTGTTCAAATTTATGTTGATGACATATTATTTGGTTATTCTAATGAAAATCTTTGCAAGAAATTCTCTAGATATATGCAGAATGAATTTGAAATGAGAATGATGGATAAATTGAACTTCTTTTTGGGACTTTAAGTCAAACAATCAAAAGAAGGAACTTTTATTCACCAAGAAAAATATGCAAGAGATCTCATCAAGAAGTTTGGAATGGAGAATTGCAAGAAGACAAAAACTCCTATGTCAAATTCATTAAAGCTGGACAAAGATGAAAAAGGAAAAAGTGTAGACCAAAAACTATATAGGAGCATAATTGGTTCACTTCTTTACCTTACTGCATCTAGACTTGATAATTTGTTTAGCATTTGTATTTGTGCTAGATTTCAATCTAATCCTAAAGAATCTCACATGACTGCTGTGAAGTGTATTATCAAATATGTTGCAACTATATCTAAGCTAGGTCTTTGATATTCCAAAGAAGGAGACTTCACTTTCCTTGGATATTCTGATGCTGACTTGGCTAGCTGTAAAGTGGGTAGAAAAAGCACTACAGGTACGTGTCAACTATTAGGAAATAGGTTAGTATCTTGGTTCTTAAGAAAACAATGTATCGTAACTCTTTCAACAGCCGAAGCAGAGTATATAGCTCTTGGGAGTTGCCGTTCTCAAATCTTATGGATGTAACAATAATTGAAAGATTTTGGAGTTGAAGAAGTTGAAGAATCTTGCACAGAAATCAAATGCGACAACACTAGCGCCATCAACCTTACAAAGAATCCAATACTTCACTCAAGAGCAAAGCACATCGAAATCAAGCATCATTTTATTAGAGACCATGTTCAAAATGGTGAAGTGGTGATTCAGTTTGTTGATTCAAAGAACCAATTGGCGGATATATTCACAAAGCCCCTAGAGAAAGCTCACTTTGAATCAATTCGCTCAAGACTGAATATGGTAAGGTCTGAAGATGTTCAGACTCAAAGGTAAGGTCTGAAAATGTTCAGACTCT
This sequence comes from Eucalyptus erythrocorys, assembly GCA_014182555.1. Classification (NCBI taxonomy): domain Eukaryota; kingdom Viridiplantae; phylum Streptophyta; class Magnoliopsida; order Myrtales; family Myrtaceae; genus Eucalyptus; species Eucalyptus erythrocorys. The sequence continues at coordinate 22,589,098 of CM024597.1, forward strand.
GAGGTAAAGTTTGGAAATTCTTAGACTCTGACGTAAAGTATGAATGCGTGTTATTTTATTTTTATTTCCTTTATGATATATTAGATTTATAATTGCTTTTGAAATTTCGAAATCTGCTTTTGATATGATTTCTGACATATTTATGGCAATTTTCTTTTTCAAAACTGGCAGTTGATTATTTTTATTTGTCAGTTTTTCTTTTTTCTTTTCTTGCGACGGTTCGGTATCTCTTTTTTATTCTTGTTATTTATACTTCTAAATCGTCGTCTTCATCCTTCACAACTTTTAAAAACGCTTCTTTTTCTTCTCCTTGAAACCCTAAAGCTTAAAAAATTCTTCACTAGCGTCCCTGTTCGATTTGTTTACTCAGTAAAAATCCGACCTTTTTGCGAACAAGTTGCATATTCGCTCTCGGATCAAGCATATCTTTGAGAAAGTCATCGAGACTCGCTGGAAAGGGACCACAAAGGAGACATGAGGGACCTACCAGAGTGGACCTTACGGGCGAAGAAGATTCACCACAAAGGGAAACTCCAAGTCAGTAACACTTTGAAGAAGAAGTTATTACCGAGGCTGAACCGATAAGAACTTTAAGACCCAAACTTGCTTACTTGTTGTATAAAAAGTTGAAAGATGGAGGCACAGATTTAAACCTGATCGATGGGTTCCTGAAAGAGAGAGGATATCGAAATGAAACCATATTCTTGCGAGAAATGGAAGAACTGGGAATTGTTGGTGAAGGACTTGTGAAAAGCACGTACGAAAATATACCGAGTGACCCATGGTTTGGAACTACTAATCAGCCTATGGATGATGATAAAAGGCTATTTTCTCAGTTTTAACCACGGATGGGTGTTGCGGTGAACACCATCTGTCCTAAAGAAAGTTTGTTTTGCTCAAAAGAACAAGAGCGAATCTATACAAAATTGCTGAAGAGAGGAGTGATGAATCCCAGGAGTGTTGATTTCGATTTTCTTGACTCAATCAAGATAAATCTGAGGGAAAAATTCTCCCGGTTGTAGCTTGAGAGGTTCTGTATAGATGCGACAATTGCATATCCAGAGTTGACAGCCTACTTTTATTCAAACTTGTCATTCTTAGATGCAAACATGTTGTCCTTTACTTTTATGGATAAGGAATATGTTGTGCATGTTGATATGCTTTCTAACTTAGTCGGGGTGGAGAGAGGGTGTTTTTGACCGATCAGAGTATCCACAGCACATGCCACATTGGAGATTGTGCGAGACAGAAGCTTGGAGGGCAAGATATCCTACACCAGGATGAATGTTTTGAATATTCTGCTCCACAAAATTGTCATAAATTGTCTCAGACCCAAGGCGACCTCAAAGACTGACGTTTCGAAGATTGAAGCCAAACTCATGTTCGCTCTGAATGAAGCTAGAAGCTTTTTACTTCCCCACATTATCCTCTTCCACATGTACAGGATAGTGGTAAAGGATAAAGGACAATTGCCTTATTCATCTCTTGTCACCAGGCTGTTTAGGCATTTTAAAATCCAAATTCATGCCCCTCTCTGCCTGACCAACTTAAGTCTTATGCTTGTTGGATACAAGATGGTGATGAAGATGAAACTTCAGGAGTTGAACAAAGCACTAAAAGGCTTGAAGGAGAAGACCCCTTAAAAGATTTGGCTGCTGCTGCTACAAAAAGAAAGGGCAAAGAGCCCATGGCTGTACCTGAGAAAAGAAGAAGGAAATTCATCTTACAAGATGAGGATGAAGAAGAAATAGATAATGCCATGACTCTTTCAGCTCTTACAAGATTAAAGAGCACCGTCAGTTTGAGAGATGGCAGTCAAGAGAGAGCAAGAAGAGAGAAAGAGATAGAAGCAGAAGCGAAAGAAGAAGAAGAGAGATTGACAAGAGAAGAAGAATAGAGGAAAAGAGAAGAAGAAATAAAGAGAAGAGAAGAAGCAGAGGAGAGACAGAAAAGAGAAGAGGAGAGAGAGAGAAGAGAAGAGGAAGAACAAAGAAGAGAAGAAGAGGAGATCAGAAAAGAAAAAGAAGAAAGGTTAAGAAGAGATGAAGAGGAGAGCGAGGCTCAAGAAGACTTTGCAGAAGCATTTGAGCCATCCTCTACTCAAGCACATCCTGAAAAAGAGACTGAACTACATCACTCTGCTGGAGAAGAGATGGAAATTGACGAAGAATACTCAACTCCACCTACTGGCAACAAGACAGTGGGAGCTACTGCTGAAAAAGGTACATTATCGCCATTTCATACTAGTGATGTTAGTAAGTAGGTCAGGTGTTAATGCGGAAGACATCTATGCATCACATTTTCCAGAGCTTGAAGAATTCTCTCCAGCTGAAGAACAAAGAGCTGAGAACGAACCACTTAGCTTTCAGACGCAAAGACCAGAGTCTGCAGGTCCAAGTTCAGGTAATGTTAATTCAACAGAATTTTCCAAACTGTTGGATATCATGTTGGACATCAAGAAGCGAGCTTATGGGATGGACTACGAGCTGAGAGATTTGAAACAAGCAATGCTGGCTACTTCCTCCACTATGCAAGACCAACTCACTACCCTCAAACATCAAGTGGATTCCAATGTGAAGGGTACTGAATTGGAATCAGTAAAGGAAGCTCTATCCAGCCTTGAGAAGACGGTCAACTCGCTGAGTGAATATCGGCTTGTTCGCATCCCTAAGTAGCCCTGATTTTCATCAACTTTATTCTTGATTCCTCTGCCTCCTTTTGATGGGACAAAAATGGGAAGAGTTATGCAGATTTGCTACTATTATCTTTCATTTGTCTTTAGACAATTTATGTTTTGTTTACGACTTTAGACAATTGGGTGTTTGAATGTTTGAACTTATGACTTATGCACTGGTTTTATGATTGGATTTGTGGATTTGTGAACTTGCAGGATTATTTATACTTGTGAGGATATTTATGGACTAACATCTTTCTGTGGTTGCAGAAGTAATATGAAGTATTCCTTAAAATTTGTGTGAGTTTTCTTTGCAGGTTAAGAGTTTTACAAATCTGCCGAGATGTTTTGTCACCATCAAGAATGGGGAGATTGTTGAAGAAAAATCCCTCAAGTGTTTTGAAGCTAACAAAACATCCTTGTCAGTTAAGTCTAAAGAATCCAAGACTCGCCGCTTAAGTTTGAAGAGTTCAAGACCCAAGTGTTTCCGTCGAAGGTTTCCGGACCCGAAGTTTCGGTCGAAGATCTCCGGACTCTATCAAAGTCTGAAGTTAGTCAGACTTAGTTTTGCGATTTTGCCCAAGCTGACAGCAGTTTATTCCAACGGTTTAGGAATTCAAGAATTGGATATTATCTTCCTTAATTTGTTATAATCCATGGAAGATCTTTGGCTAAAACTAAGCTCGAAGATTTTTGGATTTAATCCGTTGAAGAACAAGCAAGATTTGGAAGGTTCTATTTTTGAAAACTCAAGATCCTGATTGTATGAGCGAGCAAAATTAACAAGCTATCTTCCGCTTATTTTTGACAACGTGAATATCACCTTAATTGATTCATTACAATGGGTAGATTGGATGAACTATTTTGGAAAGTGCTAACGGCTATGAAGGCATGAATGAGTATTTAAGGTGGAGTTGTAGTTGTTCGAGTAAGAGCGAGCCGATAAAAAAATTCAAAGTTCGAACCTCTGAAACTCCTTGTTCTCAAAATCTCTTGAGCTATATTTGTGTACAAAGGAGAGATACTTACAGTGAAAATTTGCGAGAGCTGTAGCAAAGACTTTTGACTAAAGAAGTCTCGATCAAAAGCTGTAAAATTCTCTTTTGCTACATAGTGAATACAGCCAGTGGGGTGTCAGCGTGGAGAGTGGACATAGGCTTACAATAAGCCGGAGAGTGGACATAGGCTTACAATAAGCCGAACCACTATAAACTTCGGTGTCAAAATTCTCTTATCTTACTCTCTTTATTTTATTGTTGCATGATTTAATTAACTCTGATTTTTATTTCAAGCCAAGGGATTTTGGTTAAAGCTTTGAAAAGAATTTCATAAACACCTATTCACCTTCCCTCTAGGTGTATTTACTAGCATTTATCAATTGAGACTAGTCCACCCGGTTCCAATTTAGTGGAACCGGTGAGTAGGCGTAGAAGTGCTTGCCCGCCCGCCCACCCACCCACCGGAATTTGTATATATATTTCAAAAAAGATAATTATTTTATATTTTTATCAAATATATATTTATATATTTATAGTTATTAGATATTATTAATTAATTTTGTTTCTTGGATGCATAGCGAATTAAACCTCCACTCTTTTTCATTCTAATAATTCATTTACCTTTTTTTTCAATTAAAACAAAATAATAAATGTAAAGGAAGGAGAAAATTGATTGGAGATATCCATAAGAGCCAACGGCTCATTTTAAGAATATAATTAGGTCTCTCTTTAGTCATTCTCATAATTTAATTTTGTTGATGTTAAAAAAAGATGAATCAAGTAATTAATATTTTAACTTCTATGAAGATTAGAACTTTTAACGTGATGTCTAATTCTTCACTTGTTTTCAATATCGGAAAGCCTTAAGAGAACCACATCATGACCTTCGTAAAAATGAAATTTTTAACTAGTAAGTATTGTCGATTCGTTTTGCTTTATAGTTTTCAATTGTTAATCAAAATCAATAGCTCGGCCGAATAAGTTAGTAGGGATTGAGGGGAATCAGACTGGACCAATGTCGAGGGTTTTGGTTTTAATTTTTCAAAATCGATCTTTAATGGATGGTTCTCGATCTTAAAGTGAGAATCGTCTATTTGGATTATGTTTATCCCTAATAATCCGGGCTTTGACTCCGGAAAAACATAGAAGGAGACAAGGACATTCTCTCCTTTTTTTCATGGGATCGTCTTAGACCTTTTTCAGTTGGACGCTGATGCTTTTTGTCACTCTCTGTGAATCCCACGAGACGTTTGGTGGGGGAGTAGGGTAGCTCCGTCGACCGACGAAAAGTCGGGATTCGTCTCAAAATCGTTGCATGCAAAACACTTCTTAGTGTGGTGAACAGGAACGTGTAGGACAAAAGAATATTCGTTCCATGTGGCCGACGTGTTAGAAAGGGACCGGCATCTATTCAGCTCGTTATTTATGACGTCACAACTACAGTGCCGTGGAGGAAAGTACGACTTTCCATGTAATGTCTTTTTGCCTCGCGTGCAGTTGTCTTACCTACTGATTTGGTCCTTTTAAGCCGTTGCTGTCTCTTTAAAATCAAGGGGTATGCTATTCTCTCTTGGCAGATGCCCTAAAATTTGCAACAAAAAAAACATTATCTTAGTCGTTCTAGACATGTCAGCATGACAGGGAGATCACGTAATGAAAAAAAGTCATGTCTATATTTTTTGTTTGACAAAATAAAACGGAATTAACCGAAGGTCTTAATTATAATAATTTCATTAGTTTTTGAATTCAATTGTATTTTCGTATTTAGTTTTAAAGGTTTTTAGTGAACATATCCCTAAAATCAAAACTATTAAAATGAAAAGTTCTTTTAGTTTTCAGGATATTATGAAAGAATCATATTTAATTTTACATGTTAATTTCACAAGTCCAGTAGTTTGGGATATAAAATTGGAAATCGAATAAATCAAAACTCGTTTCTCGATTTTTTAATCAAGAACTTATCCGGTCTCCTTATGAAATGGGCTTGGATCCAATTGATAAGCCGGTCATCTTTTCGGTTCTCGAGTGTAGCCAAGCGAAGCATAATTCAAGAGGCTGGGTCGGTCTAAGAATATAATCTTATGGAGAATGAAAGTTTGAAAATCTTGTCCGCAGTTCGTGTTAGTATGTTTTATTCAGATATAATGAGATTGGGTTTCTCCCCTTTGTTATATCTTGTTAGACACTAAGGGCGCGCATGAAATCATTTTTGTTCTAGAAATAGTTTCTAGAATGACGGCGGCAGAGGCAAGCGGCGACCGGTGGCAGCGGCAGCGATGAACAATGAAAATTTTTTTTATTTCTCATTTCTATTCCAGAAATAGAAAAGTAGAAAATTCTTATTTCTGATTTCTAGCCCAAACCTATTTCTGGAACAAGAATCTATTTCAGAAATAGAAAAGTGAAATGATTTTATCAAATGGATTTCTATTCCATAATTGTTTCTGGAATAGAAAAACTATTTCTGGAACAAAAATTGTGGGCAATCATGCGCTCCCTAACAAGCACAAGCAAAATTAAGGCATATGTTGACACATATACAGAAATAATGATATTTTAATCTAGATATACAGTGTACGATCCCTTTTTGTAAGTTTTGCGAACCCTAACAGTGACTAAATATATTTTAAAATCGTTGCCTGGTGTCACAGATTACTCCTTTCGTATATCTCTTGGCTTCCATTTTATACAAGGGAAAATGTTTGGATAGCACATAAAAATTTGATACCTTAATTGGGAGATCCGTCAGTAGAGAGCTCAAGTTCGAGCTAATCAACATATATAATTGGACACACTTTCATTCAATTCTCGAAAAGCAAAATATACGTGGGCGTTTTAACAATCTCCTTGGGACAAAAGAGACGAGTGTTTATATATTTATATGATTACTCATGCTTTGTATAATTGATGACTCGAGACATTTAGAATTAAGTTTTCATATATTTAGTGGAATACTAAAGTCGTAGTCACTAATTTTCAATGTCTTTGAACTAGATGAAAATTCATAAAATAATCTTAAAAAAACTGATTAATTAAAATTATTCCAACAATGCTCTCCAATATTTTAATTCCAATCAAAAATCAATTATTCTCTCTTACAAAATAAGACCTAATATTAATGAAAATTCATAAAATAAACTTAAAAAATTGATTAACTAAAATCATTCCAATAATGTTCTTCGGCGATTTGTTGTCAGTCGAAAAAACAAGTATTCTTTCCTACAAAATAATTCGTAATATTAGTCAAAACTTTTATGTATCATAAACTAAAATCACTACTTTATTCAAACTTAATTTTCTAAGCAAGGTGTCATGACCTTATCTCTAGTGGTTTAACAAGTGAATTATTAAATGTGATTTAACTTGAGCTTTTCCAAATCCATATCAATTTGCAGCTTAAGATTAAAGTTATTAACATACAAATAATTTAAAATTAGGAGTCGATGCTAAACTATTTTTGGTGGGTTGATTATAAATCAAATTAAATATTGAGAGAATTATTTTATTCTTTGAACATAATATTAAATGAATTCGGAGACTTGATTATATTAGATTTCTTTAGTGCCTTTTCAATACTTTTCTTTTAAAAAAAATATTTTATTATGCAATTTAGATTAATTTTAACATATTCTCTAATATGCGATGTGATTTTGCGGATTCGTGGAGATTAAAAAAATAATGAATAATCAAAATAATAAAATAAACGAGGATTACGCTTCTCCCTGATGGTCACGTCGGGACGACGCTTGATCATTTTCATGCGGGTTTCTTGCAGCTCTTTCTCTCCCCCTCCTCCCTCTATCTATTGCGCTCCACACCTGCTGCGACTTTTCTTGTCTGTACGACATGGTGTGGCGGCGAAGTGGGCGTGCTTTCCTTCAGGGAAAGTCTACTCAGCGGTCGAAAGGACATCAAATTGAGGCACAAGAACTCCCCTTCGCATCTGACCAATCAATGGACTTCAACGAGAAGCCAACCTTCTTTGCCTTTTTGCCGAGCTCTTCTTTCTCGTGCCACTTGCAGGAAGCCTCCTTTCTCTATTCTATTTCAATTTTGATCAATAAAATCAAACTTGTTGCGCTTTCTTATAACTCTCGGCCATCCCAAGATTAATGGCCTCATTTCAATCAACTCACGTAAGCTTGGAACTTTAAACCATTGCCGATCCAATTTCTATGCAATTTATGAATTAATCTATATGATGAATGTTCCTAAAATTATATACTATGCACTTCAACATATTCTTTTTGTTTAGGAGCTAGGATCAATCCCTAATTTTTTATGCAATTAATTTCAAAATAATTATCCAAAATTTAGGTGTCAATACAATGTGCTTACTATCTTATTTCTCTATCCAATATGCTTTGTGTTCATGTAAGTTCGAAAATTCTAGGATCTATTTAATCATGTATTTGACATATCATAGAAGTTATCAAACTATGCCCAAGTAATTCACATAGAGACATGCTTACTATTACAGTTAAAAAGCTCAATTACATCTAATAAGGTATTGGTTAAGATGGCAATAGACTTTACTTTGTGGTCTTGGGTTCAAGTCCTTTGGGAGTTTACTATTATAGGATAGAACCATTTTCCTCAAAAATGACTAAGGTTAAGTTTATTTATGAGGAAGGCACACTTAATAGTTAATACTAAAAAGGCTCAATGTGTCAAAATAGTGATGATACATAAATACTCTAATGTAAATTATATTTTGCCCCCCAGGTTTTTTGGGTTGTTGCAAGTTGCCCCCTTAATATTTATATCGCTACAATGATTCCCTCGATACTTTCAAATTATTTTCCTCTTTACCCTCACCGTCAATGCTAGCCAACTTTTATACCGACATCGGACTAGACAATCTACCTACAATGATTTATATGAGCAAAGTCCTCTTTGCCACTTTATAATAATTTTAGTATCTTCCAAATTACCAATTTCAAAACCCTCAAATTTCTGAATCGTTTTTTAATAGCTTTCCTAAATGCTCAAACTACCTGTATTATTCTAACTAGGATGAAGAATAAATGACAATAATTGACTATTCATCAATAATAAAAAGAAGTCAAGAGAACTCATGGTTTTGAAATTGGTGATTTTGAAGGTGTAAAGTATAGATTGGTAAGACGGTTTATGTGCAAGTAGTGTAAGAGTTTTCCTAATATGTGGACTAAATTAATTGACATTGTTATTTACCGTTTAACGTTTACCGTTTTACGGGGTTTGGTCTAAGGTGAGATAGAAGGTTTCTTAATTAGTCTAATATGGGGCGGGCTAGTGTGGGCCGAGTTGAGCCTGGCCCTTAATGAGGGGGATTGACTGGAAACTCTATAAATAGTGCTCAAGTCTTTCATCTAACCATAATTTTAACATATCTTCACTTAAGTGGCGTTATTCTAACGTTAATCGTGAGGGGCCGCCTCATTGAGCCAATGATACGGAGGGCAATAAAGGAGAATGATTTGCGCAAGGAACATTGTGTTTCCGTTTCAAGAACGATGGATCCTAAAATAGGTGCGTTAATCTTTCTATTTAATCTTGCATGTTCTTGTTCTGGTTATGGAGATCTTGGGTTGTGCATATCTACACCCAACAAGTAGGCCACCTGATTGGATTTTGGTCTAAAAGCTGGCCAGAGTCTACGTTCGGGGCATATTAAAGTGGGTTATGGACGAAAACATTGAATGAAAATTTGCAACAATCGGTATACCTTGAAGAGAGAAATGTAATTCATTTATAATAACTTCATCAGTGGATTGAGAACATATTATGATCGACTGATTTCCTTGAAGTGCGCGTATGGATTGACTTCTATTTTTTAATGTTATATTTAATGGGACTTGTTATTTATATATATATATATATATATATATATATATATATAAGGTTAATACTCTGAAAAATCCCAAACTGATATACTTATGATAAATTTAGTTCAAACTAATTTTCTGACTATTAAAAACTCAAAACCGATGTACTTTTGATAAATTTACTCCAAATTGGTATACTTGTGATAGATTTACCATTTGCTAGTTCCCGTTAAATTTTACTAGAAAATTGCGGAGCTACATAACACGTGATAGTAAACTGATGTATCGGTTTGGGATTTTAATTTTGTCATAGTTGTACCATTTATACGGTTTTCTGTGGTTCATTCCAATTTCGCAAAAGATATATTTGTCACAAATATATCAACTTAGGGTTTTCGGTGGTTGAATAAATTAGTTTGAAGTAAATTTGGCATAACTGTACTAATTTATGATTTTTTGTGGTCATTTGAAGTAAATTTATCATGAGTATAATAGTTTAGAGTTTTTTGTGATTAAAAATTATTTTGAAATAAATTTTATCGTAAGTTTATGGATTTGGAATTTTTAGGATATTAATCCTGTATAAAACAAAAGAGAGATTAATTCCGAAAGAAAATATGAAAAATCTTAAGCTCCGAAACTCCGAACAAAGCCAGAAATGGAAAAGCAAAAGGAAAAAAACCGGTACAGAGAAGTTGCTGAGCCACATGGGTTGGCGAATAAAATCTTTTTCCGGATAAAACCCCTTTCCTGTCTCCCTCTCTGCTCATCACAAAGTCGCACCGCCTCTGTTCCGCCTCTCCACCAGGCGCTCCAAAACCACCCACCAGCTTCCGCTCTCGGGTCACCGCCGCCGCCACCCATTACCGCCATGTCTTCTTCAGCACATTGCTGACCTCTCACGGCCACCGTCGTAGTCTCATTACCCAAGTTGGCGCGCGCGCGCACCATATACAGAGAGTACCTTTCGGTACTATCTGTGTCACTTGCTTGTCTTGAAGTGGCTTCGAAGGTTCTGTCGAGTTGAATTTGGAATTCCCGTTCGAGTGTGGGATTCACTTGGGGTGTGTGTTCTGGCAGCATCCTGATCCGATCGGGAGTGGATTGGGGATTGGATTGGTGGTCAAAGCTGCGGGGACGGATTGTATCGTGCCTGGCCAAATCCCGCCCGTTGAATTGCTCGGTGTCAAGGTGATTCGGGGATTTCCCCTTCGCCCCATTTCTGAAGTTATCAAATGGAACAATGGGCTGTTCTTGTGTTTCATTTCCAGTTGAACTTATATGATATATCATGGGAAGTTAGTTTGTTTCCTTTTTTTATCTGTGACGGTGTTGGATTGGAAATGATAAATGGTTAGGAAAGTCTACTTTTTTGAGGTAGAGGGTCTGTCATCGGTTGTTTTGACGGAGAATTTGATGTTCTGTTAGAAGTGTAACTGCCATTGCGTATATTGTTTTATGGAATTATAGCGGCGTCCTAATGATGGGTGCGGATATCTAAAACTGGGTTACGTTGTTATATATACAGAAGTACAGGACGCCCTAGATTTTGTGATGGAGAGAGGAGAGAGTAGACATTGTGTCATGCTGTGGAGGGCTGGTGGATTTCTTCTTAAGACGATCGGTTGTCTTGCCAAGCATGGTTTTAGAAGATTTTCATTGCATAGGTTCCTTTGGTTGTTTAAATAAGTAGATGGTCTGCTTCTCACATCTCATTTCTGCTAGTAGTAGGGCTGGTCTCTCTCTTTCTGTCTTTCCATTCATGCTTTGAGAACTAGTTGTTGCATCATTTCCCTCATAGTTGTAGATTTCGGTGGCACAATACTCATGGCAAACTTTTGTTTCTGTTTCTCTGGATGCAGTTCCTGGATTCGGCTGTCAACCTCATGAACAAGTCGTTCATTGATCATTAAGTGCTTCAGACTCTTATTTAGTTTAGAAACGAGCATGTGATTGCAAATTAACCTTTTTCTCGTTACGACAGAATCGTAGAGAGTGGACTACGAAGAGGAATTTGTTTTTGCTTGTTCTTGTGGACGGACCATTTTGATCAACACCTGAGCTAGTCATTTGAGTAGATATTTTGGTCGTGGAAATAATGTATTACATAGTGTTGCATTTACAGTTACACATTTGCGTGAAGGTCTGATTTTTCTCGATCTTTCTTTAATTAAACTTGAGTTGTCTCCAAGATACGAGTTGATAATAGATATACTGTTGTCAAGTATTTGCAGCTGTCTTACAGAGCAATCATCCCTTTTTTTTGGCTCTAAATTGGGGATATGGGCGAAAGAAGTATCGATTGTCACTTCGAGGTAAGATTATTATTACTCCTTGGACAATCAAATGTAGAATCGCAGGGCCCAGCACTATGCGTGATGGACTCAGAAACAGTTTGATTTTCCAAGTATTTCAAGGAGGACTTACCCTTTGGCCAGGTTGGGCTCTATAAAGCTACTGACATCCCTGATGCTAATACTATCTTGATGATTGAGGATCAAATTGATTATCGCGATTAAATAACGTTGTGAGTGCTTATAGCAACCCAATTCCCTGAGGCTTTGGGGATCCCCAACTGCGATGCATCCTTCTCTAGCATGGACAATCATCTCTTGGACCTTATTAATGGCGTGCAGCCGTGGGGCCCTCTTAATTTTTTTTAATGAATCAGACAATATCAAGTTAGAGGATTGTCTGAGGGGGCAATCGCTGGGAATGCTCCCGAGAAGTTCTGCAATTGCCAAATTTCCTCTAGCTAGAACTTGTATCAATTACATTTGCCAATGAAATAGCTTGGGTTAGGGAGCCCATCTATTTAGCTAATTATGTTTTTGTTTTGATCATGTTCTTTCTGTTATGCTTCTGGATCTTTTTTTGCATTCGTGGTGGAGTTTTGATATGCCTACGCGCCATTTGCTCCTGGTGACCTCTTATATTTGAGGGAGCAGTGTGATTTGTGGTTCCTTATTCCGGTTTTAGTGTCAACTTTGTTTTGTGTAAAATCTTTGATGTGTAATTTCTTATGCATCTTGTGGATTAATTCTTCAGGGGGTACAAAGTGTATCATGATGAGAAGGGAAAGGAGGGACAGAGGGCATTTGAAGAGGAAGCAGTTTCAACCTTTTGATAATGATGAACCTGCTCTGAATTGGGTTGATAATCTACTGGATGTTGATCCTCTGGACCGATTCTGTTATTATCTATCAGAGACAGAGTACGGACATCGGAAATGTTCAAGGAAGGAAAGAAAGAAAGGCAAAAGAAGAAGAAGAGGAAGAAAAAAAGAGGAGGAAGAAATGCGAAAGAGAGAGGGAAAAAAGGAGAAAACAAAGTAAAAAAGGCGAAAAATAGTAGGAGAAATGCAAGGATGTTGTGTATTCTCGGTTTTAGGATCATAAGCCTCCTTATATATATATATATATATATATATATATATATATATCTATACATATATATGTATATGTATATGTATATGTATAGATATATATGTATATATATGTATATAGAAAAGAGACAGAAGGGCTTGTAGATGGTCCAAGTTAATTGAAAAGGCACATTTGTCTGCCAACTATGTTTTTGTTTCGCCTACAGTCTTCTGCTATGTTAGTGGTTATTATTTTGGCTCAGTAGTGGAGCTGATTACATATAGGAATTGCTAATAACCGCCTTTGCTATTTATGCTAGGAACATGTCTTCAAATAAATATGGCCATGATAAGCTTGTGTACCTTGGAGCTTTGAGAGTTGTTCCTCATGCCGTTTATAAGCTCCTCGTCTTGAGAGCTGGCGACTATTTTCCCTGATCGCTGCGCAGCCCTATATAAGCAGATTTTGAAGAGCATGTCCTTTTGGCTTAATGTGTTAATCTAGAATATTAATGTGTTATGGTAATATGGGTCGGGTATGGGTCATTAAATTTTTATGGCATGACAATGAGTCCAAAATGGGTTAAATGGATCAATATAGATTGGATTATTTTTGATTATATGTGAGTCCCACCCGACTCACTTATTTGACAACCCAATCGCCAATGCAAGCACGGTTTCTCTATAACAAACAAAGATGTATTCTAAATAAAGCAAGCGACAAGGAAAATGCAATTTTCAAGTTTAAATACCAAAACCCATTGTAAAGCCGGTCTCTCAATAACGAGCAAAGATGTAATCTAAATAAAGCAAGCAACAAGGGAAAGGCAATTCTCAAGATCGACTATTAAAACCCATTGTAACACCCATCGGCAGTATTTATCAAAGTTAGTAATCCTTGAAATGAAGCATGGTACAGATGCTAGTAGTCATCATGCTAAAATCCTCTAAACCAAGCACAGCCACCACGGATGGCAGGGCCGTAGCAAACTCAAGATCCACATTTAGTACTTGTAGTCCTTATGATAAGGAGACTTGGAAGTGCCCTCACCGAGTTGAAGGTCGCCCTTGTTACTTCCCCGAGTTCGCTTCCGAGCTCACCTCGCCTCTAGTGGGGAATGCGGATTGTCCTTTCCATCCTCGGCCTTCAAGGTTCCCTGCTGTAGCGGCGGACCGAAAAAGGAGGAGATCTTCCATGGCTTCTTGCCCTTGAACTTGTTCATGGCAATAATGGCCTTCTCCTCGCTTTGCCCGCTAGACAAGAACACGATGGTCGGAATGGCAGGAGGCACCTTTCGCTGCAGGACATGGAGGGTCTCCCTAGCAATGTCTTGCGGATCACCCTGGGGGCCTATCTCGAGCATCAACAGGGTTCCCTCGAGGTGCACTTTGCGATCATTTAGGGCCGTCAAGCAAGCAGTGAGAACATTCTCGGTCGAATTGGCGAACTCGAGAGTGCAGGGGGTTTTATCAAACAACAGCTTGGGATGCACAAGGGGGATGAGACCGCTCCTCTGGCAGTGAGCAGCGAACCACGCCAGCTCCTTCGCCTCCTTGAGAGGCTCACTTGTGTCGATGATGGGCGCATCGCCCCACATGGCAAAGTGAGCCCCAGCTTCGCGGTATTGTCGGAAAAATACTTGAGCATGACCATCGGGACCATTTAAGAGTTTTCCTTAATATGGACTAAATTAATTAGCGTTATTATTTACTGTTTAACGTTTATCGTTTTATGGGGTTTGGTATAAGGTGAGATAGAAGGTTTTTTAATTAGTCTAATATGGGGTTGGCTAGTGTGGGCCAAGTTGAGCCTGGCCCAAAATGAGGGGGACTGGTTGAAAACTCTATAAATAGTGCTCAAGTCTCTCCTCTAACCCTAATTCTCACGTATCCTCACCTAAGGGGCATTATTCTAACGCTAATCGTGAGGGGCCGCCTCATTGAGCCAGTGATACGGAGGGCAATAGAGAAGAAGGATTTGCGCAAGAAACATTGTGTTTCCGCTTCCGCTTCAAGAACAATGGATCCCAGGTGTGTTAATCTTTCTACCTAATAATGCATGTTCTTGTTCTGGTTATGGAGATCTTGGGGTTGCGCAATTTGCGTCTAACATGTGGTATCAGAGCCTCCATAACCCTAGAACTTCAACCTAATTGATTTTGCCATAAATTGTACGAATGTACCCTAATTAGTACGGATCTTGCCCTAATTTGTGATTTTCGAGACTTTTTGTTAAATAAAAATTAAATTAAATCACAAATTCGGACTGGGAAAGTAGCGGCAGAGTTTGAATTTTTGCGAAGCGATTGCAACTTGGCTCCAATGCCGATGTGGAGATTGTTAAAATATGTCTCGAGTTTGAATCCAATGTGAAATTTCAAATATTCCGAATTGGATATGTTGCGGACGTTTGAAATCGAGCAAAGAAGATCCGAAGATCAAATCCTCAAAATTTGAATACGTGTTGGAGAGTCTAACCGCTAAAATAGGAAAGTCCAACTTTCACTAGGACTTGGATTTTGTTAAAATATATAGAGATATGTTTTGGATAAAATCGTTTAAGATAGGAAACGTAATCTTATGAGAAGCTGGCTTAATGATATAGTAATTGAAATATATCTTGAGATAATGAGAAACAGAAAAAGTCATGAAACTTTTGTTGTTTATGTATACTTCTTTACATGCTAGTAACCTTTGAATGATTGACATCTTACTGATTGTATTGATTTACACATCTGCTGAATGTGAGTAATGCATGTCAATTAAGTTATTGCATATTGTACCTAAACTCATATGGTCACTGGTTTATGGTTAAGGAGTACGGCAATATTTACGCAGAGCAATAGTATCTACTATTATAGTTTAGATATTTGGTTATGTGATTTGACTCAATTTATAGGTAACTGGTTGAAGTAATGATATTTGTTACCTAAAATTTATTAAAAAATCAGCTATTGGCCTTGGAGTCATGTTTTGCTTTATGAAACTCATGAGTTATAATGGATCAGCTGTCAGGCTTCTCGATTTGGTGTACCATGTATTGCTATTGATGTTAATTTGTGATAAATCCTCTAGATCAACGTTCGTTTTATGTTGTTTTAGTAATCAGTAATTTGGATGCATAAGAGAAGTTTTTTTTGTGTTGCTGTGATCGGTGATCTTATTGGAATCTGTCTTTCAGGTTTTTATATATGTGCATATTTAATTTTATTAATAAATAAGGCAATGTAATTAGCATGATATGTGATTTCAGTGATATATGCCCCTATCACTAAAGTTGAAATCACATGTATATGGTGTATGTGAGATGTAGATTTTTTATCCCTGATATAAGAGAGTTTCAAGGATTCAATTGAGTAGTGACCGCCAAAGTGGCATGCTTGATTGGGTTTGAGAAATTTCAATCTCGTATGTTGATTAGGATGTCTCCTGGACTAATGCGTGGTCATACTCCCAAAGGAGGTGATTATGTATTAGTTCATGGAGGGATACTTGATGGTGTGGTGGAGAAGTGACTGATCCTAGTGGTTTATATGCCCAAAGGTGATGAATTTACGAAGATTGGAATATATTCTTATAACCGCTATCATGTGGGGAGTGTATAACTGCATGTCATGTATTCTACCCAAATGTGATTATATGATTATGCGTGTAACTCTCTAGATGTGTACTTGTACGTCAAGTTACACGGTGCTCACATGATGCTAATTATATACACTGCTTGTTTTTCAGTCACATTTCTGTAATTAATAACTCCACTATTATTGAGGTTTTTATTGTTTCAAATTTTAAGTTGTGGACATATGATTTGTTGCTTGAGAAAAGAGCAATAAAATGTGCTTATTACCACCGACCATTGCAGTGTGGATAGTAGATCTAGTGAGCTCCACCGCGGAGACCCAAGTTCGAAGCCCCTGCGAAGTAGGGAGGCTGAAGCGCTGTGTGGTGACTTAAGTGTGGCGCCGGGCTGGTGGTTTCCCCGCTAGCGACATCTGGGGGTTTACGTGGCGGCTATCGGCCAAAGCGGTTCCTCCAGCATCAAAAAAATAAAAAAATAAAAAATAATAATAAAATGTGCTTATTGTCCATGAAGCGTTCCATTCTGGAACACTTGAAAAGTGATTTGTCTACTAACTGCACTGCTAAGAGATGATAGAAGCTTTAGTGGCTTGTAATTATGTCTTGTCTAATACCGAAATTAGGACAAATATGCAAAGATTATGTTTAAGTCCTAATGACCTATACACCTGGTATATAGTTAAAATATTGTTTTCAAAAATTTTCTATTTAGGGAAAATGATCGAGATAAAGAATAAATTATTACAATTAGTCTTAAAAGGTTGTCAGGCTTAATAGTGGCCGTGAATATTTTGACAAGTATGACAATGCGAAATAACTTAAAGGGTCATTTGTCAAATACTTGGTAGATTCTGGGGTGGTAACTTAATTACTATACCTGTAAATCCTGATAAAAGATTTGGCCGAAAGGCATAATTGCACCATAATATACATGGTGGTGAGTATGATTAGTAAGACTAATTTATTCGGTCTTTTATGGGATGGTATTTTGAAAAACAACTATTTCACACATAAATGTTGTTTCTTATCCTCAATTAAGTATGTGTTTAGATGCTATAAAAGACTATATGCAATCTATGAAACATGTTTGGAAACTTACTGACTTATCTAAAGATCACAAGTTCTTTAGTTGCAAATTGGCGTACAAAACTAAAAGGATTTCAAAGAAAGATTGTGGAATTTAAAGCTAAACTTGTAGTTAAAGTTTTCACTCTGAAGGAGGGGTGGATAATTAATAGTTAAGAAATAATTATTTCTTTAAAAGATTCTTTCAGAGTAAATGTGGCATTAATAGTTTATTTGTTTATTTTTATATGGAGTTACGCCAAATAGATACAAAATCTATATAGTGCAACTGGAGGATTTTGCAACAGATTTAAGTAAACTTGTATGTAGACTGACAAGTCTTATTAATTGTTTTATGTACATTTCCAGACAATATTAATAAAGTTTCATAGTGTTGTTATTTTGTTCAATTAGGAATAAAGTTATTCAATATACTGCAAAGTCAGTGGGAGAAAAGTTATTTTTTTCTCTTATTCTATGTACATGATATTTTGTTTACAAGTAGTGACCTTGAGACATTTTTTATTCTTTGCACTAAG
This sequence comes from Eucalyptus erythrocorys, assembly GCA_014182555.1. Classification (NCBI taxonomy): domain Eukaryota; kingdom Viridiplantae; phylum Streptophyta; class Magnoliopsida; order Myrtales; family Myrtaceae; genus Eucalyptus; species Eucalyptus erythrocorys. The sequence goes on from CM024597.1 coordinate 22,607,127, forward strand.
GTCTGCAAGGATTATTCTTGCCATATATATTGGATTTTTTATTAGATTTTCTTAGAGGACATTTGCGGATCGTATTTTGGAAATATTCAATATACATCATTGCAAGTCAGGAATTACTCCTATTGTTAAGGGTGATGGACTGAATCTATCACGTTGTCCTTATTTAGATATTGACAAAATCTAGTTAAATGGTGTACCTTGAGTAAGTGCACTTAAAAGTATAATATATGCTTGATTTTACACTAGATTAAATATCGTCTTTTCGACGGGACTTCTAGGCAGATATAAATTGAATTCAGGACGCGATCTAAGTTGCTGCCAAAAAGGTTTTAAGGTACTTAAAAGGACATGAGATTATATGTTAATTTACAGACAAGTTTAATTCTTGCAGTTAGTAGGGTATTCAGATGTTAACTTTGCTGGCTGTTAGGATGATATAATATCAATAACATGGTACATATTTATGTTAGCAGGAAGTTCAGTGCAGTAAATAAAGTTCTATGTCTACTATGTAAGTGGAGTTTGTAACTTTCTTTTAGGTTGTTACTTGAGCTATTATGCTTTGGAACCTTATGAAGGAGTTGACCGTTTTGACTTTATGAATAGATCAATATGGTTGTATTGAGATAATAAATTTGTTGTAATAAAACAAATGTCTCAAGGGGTCTAAATATATGGCGGTCAAATATTTTTAACCATAAAGAAACGATACAGAAATATGACTTCACAGATAATGTAGTTGCAGATCCACTAACTAAAGGCCTACGCCCATGTGTATTTTAGGCCTAGGAGTATCTTCGGATACTGTTGTTTAGTGGGAGCTACTTTGGCTTTACTCTAATAAAGTTCACACCTGTGGTTCGTTACATTTAGTAACGGTTTGATATGTATCAACTTTTGCATTCAATGAAATATTTTTGAATATGTTGTTATCATGTTGAATACATATTCATAAAGCCTCAAGGTATTACTTAAACCTTGAGTGAAGGCTAGGGACATCCGGTTATTAGCCTTGTACATATGTCTTGTGATACATAAAGAAAGGTTAACCATAAGGACAAGATATATGTGGGTTTTTTTTTTTTTTTTTGGTCAGTCCTACTCTATACCTATTCTACACTCACTCTCAGACTTTTGCCCTGCCTCTTGCAGGGCGTGGGCGTCGAAACCCACTTCTGAAACTTGCGCGTCCCCACCCCATCCCTCCTTGAGAAGGTGGGGGTTTGAACCCCCACACCTCCCCCTTCTATGTTGGAAGGGTGGCCACTGGGACGAATCCCAGTGGTTTACATATGTGGGTTCATTGGAACCATAATATCATTTTCTTGTGGCACAAGCTTTTGTGTCACCTAAGATAAGAGAATGGTGACTGACAAATGGATCTCTCTATGAGAGATGTTAGTCATTTATCACACTACCATATTGAATCCATATCAATAAAGTTGAAAGTATTTGTGACCATGGAAGGCTCTGTGCGTATACATGCAGTTACTACCATGATTCGGTGTTAAAGACTTTATGGGATATGATTGACTGTTAAGAATTATCTCTGGATCAATGTGCGCACAAACAATACAATTTCAATTAATATAGTCCAAGTGGGAGAATGTAAGAGTTTTCCTTAATATGGACTAAATCAATTAGCGTTGTTATTTACCGTTTAACGTTTATCGTTTTACAGGGTTCGGTCTACGGTGAGATAGAATGTTTCTTAATTAGTCTAATATGGGGCTGGCTAATGTGGGCCGAGCTCAATGAGAGGGACTGGCTGGAAACTCTATGAATAGTGCTCAAGTCTCTCCTTTAACCTTAATTCTCACATATCCTTACCTAAGGGGTGTTATTCTAACGTTAATCGTGAAGGGCCGCCTCATTGAGCAAGTGATACAAAGGGTAATAGAGGAGAAAGATTTGCGCAAGAAACATTGTGTTTCTGCTTCCGCTTCAAGAACAATGGATCCCAGGTGCGTTAATCTTTCTACCTAATAATGCATGTTCTTGTTCTGGTTATGGAGATCTTGGGGTTGCTCAATTTGCGTCTAACAGACGACCCCAAGTGACACGGTTGCCCCTAATTGTAATGCCAACAGGTACTCCACTTTCCTCCAGGATATCCACGAAAGGTTTGCCTGCATATATATCAAGCCTAGATTCGATCATCTTGAGACATTGCAACGACCGAATTTAGAATGCTCTCGGTAGATGGAGGGCAATATACAGCTCAATCAGCTGAGACACTGACCTTCGACGGTCTTCTAATAGAGAGCTTCCTCAGAAAGCACCACTCCGTTGAGTGAGTGGAGAGCTCTAGGAGTGTTCAAGAGTAGTTCCCGCTGGACACGCCTGCGGCTCTCGCTATCTTCACAACACGACAGCTTGACCATGCTAATCGATTCATCACCAGTGAGGACACCCTTTCCAGCGGTCCCCAAGTAGGCGGCATTGGTTATGTCTACATAAAGCCCAAAGACGCATAGTCCATCACCATTGGCAAGAATACTCATGGGAAAAAGCCGAACATTGTTGGATGCAAAAAAAAAAAAAAGCAGGGGTATAGTAGCAGATAGAACAGAGAACAGATGAGAAGGCCAATCCAGATCAGATCAAGCCCTTCTACCACGGATATATATGAGCTAACTTTGAACTAGCAAGATAATCACCATAAAAACAAGACAAAACAAAGAGAGACTACAGGTTCAGCCCACTTAACAGTAGTGATAAATCGACGAGGGACAGATGAAGGAAAGGGAGCACAAGAGACGGAATAGTATCCTATGAAGATCAAACTCAACACTCCAAAGTAAGCAAAGCGCATGTAGAGAGAGAAGAAGGAATACCGGGGCATTTGCCCTTGGTGGTTGACATTTCCTCTTCATTTCCAGCGATATGAGGACCCGAGAGCAGGACGCTTCTTCCGATCGTTGGTAGAAGTCACGGCAGAGTGCATTCAGCCTTTCATATGAAGAAGTGGCAAGCCTGTAAAATCAAATCCATAAAAGCATCCGCAAACGACCTGAGTAGCAAAAAGTCGACACACTAATATTATAATGCCAAATCCGCAAACGACCTGAGTGGCAAAAAGATGACACACTAATATTATAATGCCAGAAGCATTCCAGGAATGCTTTTATGGGTTTGATGTTACATGAATATTATCATGCCAGAAGCATTCCTGGAAATCCCTCCTGTTAAATTGCTTGGTATCAAGGTGGTTTGATGTTACATGAATATTATCAATGTTTGCGGATCTGGCATTATAATATTAGTGTGTCGACTTTTTGCTACTTAGGTTGTTTGCGGATGCTTTTATGGGTTTGATGTTACATGAATATTATCATATAAGTTAAACTTGAAAAGAGAATCCCCAAATCACCTTGATACCAAGCAATTTAACAGGAGGGATTTCTAGGAATGCTTCTGGCATGATAATATTCATGTAACATCAAACCCATAAAAGCATTCCTGGAATGCTTCTGGCATTATAATATTAGTGTGTCGACTTTTTTCCACTTAGGTCGTTTGCGGATCTGGCATTATAATATTAGTGTGTCAACTTTTTGTTACTCAGGTCATTTGCGGATGCTTTTATGGGTTTGATTTTACGGGCTTGCCACTTCTTCATATGAAAGGCCGAATGCACTCTGCTGTGACTTCTCCCAACGATCAGAAGAAGCGTACTGCTCTCGAGTCTTCATATCGCTGGAAACGAAGAGGAAATGTCGACCACCAAGGGCAAATGCCCTAGTATTCCTTCTTCTATCTCTGCATGCACTTTGCTTACTTTGGAGTGTTGAGTTTGATCTTCATAGGATACTATTCTGTCTCTTGTGCTCCCTTTCCTTCACCTGTCCCTCGTCGATTTATCACTACTGTTAAGTGGGCTGAACCTGTAGTCTCTCTTTGTTTTGTCTTGTTTTTATGGTGATTATCTTGCTAGTTCAAAGTTAGCTCATATATATCCGTGGTAGAAGGGCTTGATCTGATTTGGATTGGCCTTTTCATCTGTTCTCTGTTCTATCTGCTACTATACCCCTGTTTTTTTTTTTTTTTTTTTTTTTTTTTTTTTTTTTTTTTTTTTTTTTTTTTTGCATCCGACAATGTTCGGCTTTTTCCCATGAGTATTCTTTCCGGTGGTGATGTACTATGCGTCTTTGGGCTTTATGTAGATGAGCTCATAGCCTATGCCGCCTACTTGGGGACTGCTAGAAAGGGTATCCTCACTGGTGATGAATCGATTAGCATGGTCAAGCTGTCGTGTTGTGAAGATAGCGAGAGCTGTAGGCATGTCCAGCGGGAACTACTCTTGAACACTCCCGGAGCTCTTCGCTCACTCAACGGAGTGGTGCTTTCTGAGGAAGCTCTCTATCAGAAGACCGTCGAAGGTCAGTGTCTCAGCTGATTGAGTTGTATATTGCCCTCCATCTACCGAGAGCATTCTAAATTCGGTCGTTGTGATGTCTCAAGATGATCGAATCTAGGCTTGGTATATATGCAGGCAAACCTTTCGTGGATGTCATGGAGGAAAGTGGAGTACTTGTTGGCATTACAATTAGGGGCAGCCGTGTCACTTGGCGTCGATGGCCATGCTCAGAAATTCCGACAATACCGCGAAGCCGGGGCTCGCTTTGCCATGTGGGGCGATGCGCCCATCATCGACGCAAGTGAGCCTCTCAAGGAGGCGAAGGAGCTAGCGTGGTTCGCTACTCACTGCCAGAGGAGCGGTCTCGTCTCTCTCGTGCATCCCAAGCTGTTGTTTGATAAAACCCCCCGCACTCTCGAGTTTGCCAATTCGACCGAGAATGTTCTCGCTGCTTGCTTGACGGCCCAAAATGATCACAAAGTGCACCTCGAGGGAACCCTGTTGATGCTCAGGATAGGCCCCCAGGGTGATTCGCAAGACATTGCTAGGGAGACCCTTCATGTCCTACAGCGAAAGGTGCCTCCTGCCATTCCGGCCATTGTGTTCTTGTCCAGCGGGCAGATCGAGGAGAAGGCCATTATTGCCATGAACAAGTTCAAGGGCAAGAAGCCATGGAAGATCTCCTCCTTTTTCGATCCGCCGCTACAGCAGGGAACCTTGAAGGTCGGGGATGGAAAGGACAATCCGCATTCCCCACTAGAGGCAAGGCGAGCTCGGAAGCGAGCTCGGGGAAGTAACAAGGGCGACCTTCAACTCGGTGAGGACTACAGGTACTGAATGCGGATCTTGACTTTGTCGGGGCCCTGGCATCCGTGGTGGCTGCGCTTGGTTTAGAGGATTTTAGCATGATGACTACTAGCATCTGTGCCATGCTTCATTTCGAGGATTATCGACTTTGATAAATACCGCCGATGGGCGTTACAATGGGTTTTAATCTTGAGAATTGCCTTTCTCTTGTTGCTTGCTTTATTTAGAATACATCTTTGTTCATTATCGAGAGACCGGCTTTACAATGGGTTTTAGTCATGGATCTTGAAAATTGTCTTTTCGTTGTTGCTTGCTTTATTTAGAATACAACTTTTTCGTTGTAGAGAGACCATGCTTGCATTGGCAATTGGGTCATCGAATAAGTGAGTCCAGTGGGGCTTGGATAGAATTGAAAATAATCTGTTCTATATTGATCCATGTAGCCCGTTATGGACTCATTGCCATGCCATGTAAATTTAATGACCCGCACCCCACCCATATTACCATAACACATTGATATTTTAGATTAACACATTAAGCCAAAAGGACATGCTCTTCAAAAGATCTGCTTATATAGGGCTGCGCCCGCGATTAGGGTAAATAGTCGCCAGCTCTCAAGATGAGGAGCTTATAAACGGCATGAGGAACAACTCTCAAAGCTCCAAGGTACACAAGCTTATCAGGGCCATTTTTATTTGAAGGCATGTCCCTACCATAAATTGCAAAGGCGGTTATTAGCAATTCCTATATGTAATCAGCAATTATAAACTCCAGTACTGAGCCAAAATAATAACCAGTAATATAGCAGAAGAATGTAGGCGAAACAAAAACATAGTTGGCAGGCAAATGTGCCTTTTCAGTTAACTTGGACCATCCACAAGCCCTTCTGTCTCTTATGATCCTAAAACCGAGTATATACAACATCCTTGCATTTCTCCTACTATTTTTCGCCTTTTTTACTTTGTTTCTTCCTTTTTTTTTCTTCCTCTTCTTCCTTCGTCTTTGCCTTTCTTTCTTTCCTTCCTTGAACATTTCGATGCCCATACTGTCTCTGATAGATAATAACAGAATCGGTCCAGAGGATCAACATCCAGTAGATTATCAACCCAATTCAGGGCAGGTTCATCATCATCAAAAGGTTGAAACTGCTTCCTCTTCAAACGTCCTCTGTCCCTCCTTTCCCTTCTCATCATGATACACTTTGTACCCCACGAAGAATTAATCCACAAGATGCATATTACACGTCAAAGATTTTACACAAAACAAAGTTGACACTAAAAATGGAATAAGGAACCACAAATCACGCCGCTCCCTCAAATATAAGAGGTCACCAGGAGCAACTGGCGCGTAGGTATATCAAAACTCCACCACGAATGCAAAAAAAGATCCAGAAGCATAACAGAAAGAACATGATCAAAACAAAAACATAATTAGCTAAATAGATGGGCTCCCTAAACCAAGCTATTTCATTGGCAAATGTAATTGATACAAGTTCTAGCTAAAGGAAATTTGGCAATTGCAGAAGTTCTCGCGAGCATTCCCAGCGATTGCCCTCTCAGACAATCCTCTAACTTGATATTGTCCGATTCATTAAAAAAAAAAAATAAGAGGGCCCCATGGCAGCACGCCATTAATAAGATCCAAGAGATGATTGTTCATGCTAGAGAAGGATGCATTGCGGTTGGGGATCCCCAAAGCCTCAGGGATTGGGTTGCTATAAGCACTCACAACGTTATTTAATCGCGCGATAATCATTTTGATCCTCAATCATCAAGATAGTATTAGCATCAGGGATGTCAGTAGCTTTACAGAGCCCAACCTGGCCAAAGGGTACGTCCTCCTTAAAATACTTGGAAAACCAAACTGTTTCCGATTCCGTCACGCATAGTGCTGGGCCCTGCGATTCTACATTTGATTCTCCAAGGAGTAATAATAATCTTACCTCGAAGTGACAATCGATACTTCTTTCACCGATATCCCCAACTTATAGCCAAAAGAAAGGGATGATTGCTCTGTAAGACAGCTGCAAATACTTGACAACAGTACATCTATTATCGACTCGTGTCTTGGAGACAACTCTAAACAAAGATCGAGAAAAATTGTAAATGCAACACTATGTAATACATTATTTCCACAACCTAAACTTCTAATCAAGTGACCAGCTCAGGTGTCAATCAAAATGGTCCATCCACGAGAACGAACAAAAACAAATCCTCTTCATAGTCCATTCGCTACGATTCTGTCGCAACGAGAAAAGGGTTAATTTGCAATCACATGCTCGGTTTTAAACTAAATAAGAGAGTCTGAAGCACATAACGATCAATGAACGACTTGTTCATGAGGTTAACAGCTGAATCCAGGAACTGCATCCAGAGAAACAGAAACCAACGTTTGCTATTAGTATTGTGCCCCCAAAATCTACAACTATGAGGGAAATGATGCAACAACTAGTTCTCAAAGCATGAATGGAAAGACAGAAAGAGAGAGACCAGCCCTACTACTAGCAGAAATGAGATGTGAGAAGCAGACTGTCTGCTTATTTAAACAACCAAAGGAACCTATGCAATCAAAATCTGCTAAAACCATGCTTGGCAAGACAACAATCATCTTAAGAAGAAATCCACCAGCAGTCCACAGCACGACACAATGTCCACTCTCTCCTCTCTCCATCACAATATCTAGGGCGTCCTGTACTTCTGTATGTATAACAACATAACCCAATTTTAGATGTCAGCACCCATAATTAGGACGCCGCTCTAATTTCATAAAACAATATACACAATGGCAGTTACACTTTGACAGAACATCAAATTCTCCGTCAAAACAACCGATGACAGACCCTCTACCTCAAAAAAGTAGACTTTCCTAACCATTTATCATTTCCAAAGTTCATATAGCTCATGGATTTTCCACAGCAGAAGAAAAACCCACCATAAAATTTTGGAAAAGATAACCAATTCAGAATAACAGAAAAAGGCAAATGAAATTGCCTAAAGTGCAGCAGCCAAAACCCCAGCCGCTACTTAGAAAGATCAATTCATATTTCAAGAAAATAGAAATCATAACACAAACTAACTGATAAAGACGAGAGAGAAAAACACAAGTACCTTCCCAAGCAATTTCAGTTCCCCTTCAACAGGTTCCACAAAACTTCAGGTGGACATTAATTCACCAGACCTGTTTGGACACAAGAAAGATGCATGATATCAAGAAAAAAAAAGAGACAAAGGATACCATGAAACACAACGAAGAATGATATCTGAACCACTCTCGTCATGCACAAGATAAAGTAAAACAATGCCAAGCATCAATGAGCAACCAATTTCTCACGTCAACATCTGATAGAAAGGTACCGAAAGATCAGGTCTCCAACAAAACGACAAAAAGGCAAAAACAAAACATACAGACAGATGGAAAAAGTTCTTTCTTCTTGCATCCTCTGATGAAAGAGCAGCATGAATACTCTGTAACACAAGAAGTCATATGAGGAAAATGTAATCTGAATTATTCGTAATCAAAATTTGAATGTCCAGTCCAAAAGCATTGCAAGTATGGAGAAACTCCATATTAGGCAGGATAACGATACAGTATTCACCGTTTCCTTTACAATATTCCAGGAGAATATTACAACACTATCCAGATCTTCAAGACGTCATTGCAGTGAAAGCTCGAGGAGTGTTCCTCAGTCAAGAGAGAGAGAGAGAGAGAGAGAGAGAGAGAGAGAGAAATGCAAAACAGAGTTTGTGATTAACTCCTCTTGTTTTTTTAAGTAGTTTCTGATCAACTCTTCATGGTGACCATCTCAAGAGAAAATATTACCAAGAGGAGCTGCTAGAGGTTATTTTGCTCATAGTCAGAACCGCATACAGTTCAGGCAACTCCAAAATTAGTTTCCAACGTTTCCTAGCGATTTCTTGGGATTGTAGCTTCAATCACCTTTGCAGGACCGGGGATCACCAGGTAGCAATTCATTAAATTTTCCCATCAAATTACCTAATGGCATGATAATAAAGACCAATCTTGTCGAAGGACAAAAACAACGAAACTCCCACCGTCAAGTCTATAAAACCCTAAAGCCATGTAATGCACTACGTCATATATACACAAGTAAACTCACTTCGGAATATGCATTTCACCCAATCCCAAATTTAAACAATCTATAAATAAAGTAACCCCGATATTCTAACACCAAACATGAATTGGCAGGAACACTTAATAGACTCCTGCAAAATATTAGCAATTACATCTTGAAAGAACAAACGCATTAAGAACAAGGAAAGTAGCGATATTAACTCATTGTCCGCCAGAAAGTTTATGTATTTCTGGAAGAGGGTTAGATGAGCACGAAAACACATTTAATTTTTGTGGCACGTAGGTCAAATTTGGAGAAAGCAGCCAGTGGAGCTATCAAGGTCGTGTAACTAGGAACAAACAGAAAGGGAAGATGCACTCTAGAATCAGTGGCTCCCGTCGAGCAACAACGTGACTTCATCCTCGAAAGGTAGGCCCCAATTTGGCAGTAAAAATCATGTTGAACATTCCAGCCCTCGAAATGAATTATCGGACAACGGCCAAAGAGACTAAGAAGATAAAGCTCCATGTAAAACCTTCATGTCAAGACAATTCGACACCGTCACCGATAAAAAAAGGAAACAAACTAACTTCCCATGATATTGTAAGAGTTTTCCTTATGTGGGCTACATTAATTGAGATTGTAATTACCGTTTTTACGGGGTTGGTCTAATAAGGTAAGGCATAAGGTTTTCTTAATGGTCGAATATGGGCCTGGCTTGTGTGGGCCGAGTTGGGCCCGGCCCGTGATGAGAGGGCCAGCCCAAAACTCTATAAATAGCGCTAAGGTCCCTCCTCTAGCCCTTAACTTTTCCAAAAACTCTCTCTGAACTCACATAAGGCAAGTCGTGAGTGGCGGTCTCATCGAGCCAGAATCGAGGGTCATAGAGGAGAAGATCTTTAGCATTGAAGGCCGGGATTGCTGTCGTGTAGCTCCAAGAACAATGAATTCAAAATCAGGTACACAAATCCTTGTCAAACCTCATGGATGTTTGAGTTTCTAGCTATGTAGATCTTGGGAAGCCGTATTAAACGGCCAACATTTGGTATCAGAGCTTGCATAGACTAGAACTGAGTCCTTTTATGCCTGTTGAGCCCGTCGCCGGAGCTAAATTGGCCGCCTATGGCCTGTTTTCGGTCTTCTCCCTAGCTCCGAATCTTTGCCTTGCTTTTTCGTGATTTTTGGTCCAATAAAAGTGAAATTTTATTGCATAAACGGATTCTACTCGTCCATACGAGCAAAATGGTGGGTCGAACGTCGCCGGAGGAGGTCGAAATAGGCCGCACGCGCCGCCACGCGCCCAGGCGGTGCTGGGCGCCGACGGCACACGCCGCCGCGCGGCCCCACGCGCGCGCACGCGCAGCCACGCGCCGGCGCGTGGACCGCCACGCGGCCTCACGCGCGCGCCTAGCGCATGCGCGCCGACGCGTGGCGGCCACGTGGCTCGCGCGCGTACGCGCGCATGCGCGCGGACACGTGGTGCCACGCGTCCCGATGACGTCACGGTGACGTCATCTCCACCGCCTCACGCGTGACCGCCACGTGTCGGTGACGTCATCGATGACGTCACGTGACCCGACCCGTTAACCGGTTCGACCCGACCGGTTGACCGTGTTGACCCGACCCGCTGACCGGTTGGCCCGACCCGCTGACCGGGTTGACCCGACCCGCTGACTGTCCCGACCCGGTTGACCGTTGACCCGACCCGGTTGACCGTTGACCCGACCCGGTTGACCGTTGACCCGACCAGTTGACCCAGGTTGACCCGACCCGGTTGACCGTTGACACGACCGGTCTGACCGTTGACCGGTCCGACCGTTGACCGGTTCGGTCCGTTGACCGTCGGACCGGCTTCGGACCGGTTTTGTACGTCGGCGCGTGGGGCTCACGCGCCGCGCGCGTGCAGTGGCCTTTTGGCGCGTGACTTGTACCGCCGTGCTCATATGTGAATTTCCTACCTTGTGGTGTGCTTATTTGCATTTTTTGATGCCTTTAAGGATGTGAAAATGCATGTGAAAGTCTTAAAGTATGTGATTTTGGGTTAATTTTGGTATATTCTCATGTATTTCTCTATGTTTTTGGAAATGCAATTGCATACTTACAATTATATCATCACTTGAGGAATATATATGGTGTTGATTTATTATCAGTTTGTATTAATGGATGGAGCAATGCAATTAGCATGTTTTGTGATTTTAGTGACAAAAGACCCCGTCATCAAGTCGTATGTGAGTTATAAAGTTATATCCTTGATATGAGAGAAATTTTGATGATTCATTTGGGTTGTGACCGCCAAAGTGGCACACTTGATTGGATTTGAGAAATATCTGTCTCATATTTAAATGGGATGTCTCCCGATCTTATGTATAATTATACTCCCAAAGGAGGTAATTGTGCATTAGTTGATGGAGGGATACATGTACAGCATATGGTTGAAAAGTAGCTAGCCCTAGTGATTTATACACCCAAAGGTGATGAATTCGCGAAAGGTTAGAGCATATTTTTCATGGAACCGCTGTCATGTAAAGGGTATACAATTGTATGTCATGTATTCTGCCCAAAGGTGTTTATATGAGATACGTGTAGCTCTTGTATATTTAATACTCACATGATGCTAATTACATGTATTGCTCGCAAAACCAGTTACATTCTCTGTGAATGGCAATTCTATAGCTATTGAGGTTCTTACTGGGTCAAACTTCAAGAAATGGAAAAAGGATTTTCTGTTTGGAATGGAGCTTGCAGATGTTCATATTGCTCTTACTGAGGATAGACCGGTAGACCTTACTGATGCAAGTACAGAAACCCAGAAAGTACGTTTTGCTGCATGGGAAAAGAGTAATAGAATTTGCTTGCTCATTATGAAACGGTCAATTCAGGAACATTTGATGAGTGGCTTGCCAACCGATTGTACTTGTTAAGGAAATGATGGAAGCTTTGGAGGCTAGGTATCGTGTTTCTACCAATGCTTTGAGATAGGTACACTCATGCAATCACTCTTTAATATGAAGTATGATGGTTCAACTGGAGTTAGAGATTATGTGCTTAGGATGGTAGATCTTCGGACAAAACTCCGAATCCTTCAAGTTGATATACCCGAAGCTTGCATTGTGCATCAAGCATTAAATACTCTTCCTCCTGATTTTGGAATTATCAAGACAAACTATAGTTCGCAGAATGAATCTTGGTCCATTAATGATCTTATAGTTAGAATTGTGGCGAGAGGAAGAGAAATTAAAGAAGGAGAGAGGGCATCTTGCCTTGTATGCCTCTAGTTCTGCCAGTAGAAAAGGCAAATGGGTTGCACATCAGAGAGGAAATCCTAAAGCCATAAGAACTTTTAATAATACAGCTCCCAAGAGAGGGGATCCTGAAGCTGTAGGTCCCTCCAACTCTATGGCTCTTAGAAAGGCACCCTTTGCTGGTCCCTCCACTTCTATGGTTCCCAAAAGGATACCTTTTAAAAGGGAAGGTGTCCTTTGCTACTTTTATGGAAAGAGGGGACACATAAAGAAATACTGTGAGAGATATAAAGCTTGGTTGTCTAAAAATGAGCATAAAGGTAATGATTCTTTGGTACTTGTCTGTGAATCCAACCTATCTCGAAGCCCCATCCAGTTCTGGTGGCTAGATAGTGGTGCAACTAATCATGTTGCGTTTACCATACAGGATTCACAAACAGAAGGATGCCAAATCAGGATGAATCATCGCTCACTGTGGGAAACAACGATAAGATCGATGTTGAGTTCGTGGGAGATGTCATTTTGAATCTAGACTCTGGTTTTAATATGATATTAAGAAACACTTTCTATGTACCTTCCTTTAGACGGAACTTAGTTTCCGCATCATGTTTGGATATGTGTGGTTACTCTTTTGAAATAAAGAACAAAGATCTTGTTTCTATGTTCTTTAACTCAAATAAGGTTGGGTGCTGCAACATGTTCAATGGATTGTACAGATTGTGTTTATCTCCCAATGATATATACGTCGCTAATACAGTTGAAAATGTTGTTTCCAAAAGACCTCTACCTAAGGAACAATCTTATGTGTTGTGGCATAAACGGCTAGGTCACATATCCAAAGAAAGAGTAGAAAGGCCGATAAAGACACACATCCCGCCTAATCTTAAAGGTGACCTAGAGACTTGCATAGACTGTAGAGGAAAGATGACTAAGATAAAGAAGAAAACCGCAGTTCGAAGTTCGGATTACTTGGAGGTCATTCACACCGATATCGGTGGACCCTATACCGCAACCTTGTATAGAAATTTTTATTTCATCACGCTTATTGATGATTATTCTCGGTATGGTTACCTTTTCCTGATTAAGGAGAAATCCGAATCTCTTGACAAATTCAAGATCTATCGGATCAAGTTGAGAAACAGATTAGGAAAGGTAATAAAGGTGGTCGATCTCGATCGAGGTGGAGAATATTATGGTAGACATGGTAATGCTGGGCAAATTAAAGGACCATTTGCCAAATACTTAGAGGATTCAGGATAGTGGCTCGCCACTATGCCCGGAAGTCCCGAACGAATGGTGTGGCCGAAAGGCGCAATCGTACTCTCATGGATATGGTAAGATCTATGATGAGTAGAACTAATTTACCTGATTTTTTATGGGGTGAGGCATTAAAAACAGCCGTTTGTATATTGAATCGTGTTCCTACTAAAGCTGTTGCATCAACTCCTTTTGAGTTATGGACTCGGGCGCAAATCAAGTTTGAATCATTTCAAGGTCCGGGGATGTCCTGCGAAGTAAGATTGTATAATCCAACATTGGGTAAGTTGGAGGCTAAAACCACTCGATGTTACTTTGTATCTTACTCGGAACATTCAAAGGGATATCGGTTTTATAATCCAAGTGGAGGAACAAGGATTGTGGAATCACAAACGGCCAAGTTTTTGGAATTTGATGTAGCTGAAAAGCATGATTGTTCACAAATTAGTGAACATGACAACATCATGAGACCCGCTATATCTTTCTCCTTACCTATGCAAACAATGATAGAGCCTACTATGCCACAAACCGAACCTCCGTCAACGCCGAGAATCCTATTGATGAAATGACCACGAGATGAAGTCCTTGAAGTTCCTCGACTCAAAATGAGCCTACAAAGTGGCTCCACTTAGGAGGTCTACTAGGGAAAGGCGTTCAGCTATACCACCGGACTATATGGTCTATTTAGGAGAACATGATTATGATATAGGATGCATTAAAAATCCGGTGACTTATACGAGACGCCATTTCCTGTCCTCAATCTAGTTTATGGCTGGATGCAATGAGAGATGAGATGCGTCTATGAAATATAATGGCGTTTGGGAACTTGTTGAATTACCGAAAGGTTGTAAGCCCATAGGTTGCAAGTGGGTTTACAAGACTAAAAGAGATTCAAAAGGAAAGATTGAGAAATTTAAAGCCGACTTGTAGCCAAAGGTTTCACTCGAGGGGAAGGGATAGACTATGAAGCAACTTTTTCTCCAGGTTTCCTCTAAAGACTCTTTTAGAGTGATCATGGCATTAGTAGCTCATTTTGACATGGAATTACATCGATGGACGTTAAGACTGCTTTTCTAAATGGAGACCTTGATGAGGAGGTTTATATGATGCAACCCGAAGGTTTTGCAACAAATGACTCAGTGTGTGTAAATTAAAGAAAGCTATTTATGGTCTCAAACAAGCTTCCGACAATGGTACATGAAGTTTCACCATGTTGTTACTTCTTTTGGTTTTGTTGAGAACAAAGTAGATCGGTGCATATACTTTGCAAGGTCGGTGGGAGGAAATTTATTTTTCTCATACTCTATGTGGATGACATTTTGCTTGCAAGTAGTGATTTTGGATTACTTGCATGAAACAAAACAAATGTTGTCAAAGAATTTTGACATGAAAGACTTGGGTGAGGCATCTTTTGTTCTAGGCATTGAAATCCATAGAAATCGTTCTTGTCGTATGTTAGGTTTATCTCAAAAGGCATATGTTAATCGTATTTTGGAGAGATTCAACATGCAAGATTGCAAACCAGAAGTGTTCTGTCGTTAAGGGTGACAAGTTGAGTCTCTCACAATGTCCTCAATCAGATTTTGAAAAAGACCAAATGAAGGACATACCTTATGCTAATGCACTTGGAAGTATTATGTATGCTTAAGTTTGCACTAGACCAGACATTGCCTTTGTAACGGGACTTTTAGGCAGATATCAGTCGAATCCAGGACATGATCATTGGGTTGCTTCCAAAAAGGTCTTGAGATACTTAAAAAGAACAAGAGATTATATGTTGGTGTATAGATATGTCCATGATTTGCAATTGGTAGCATATTCGGATGCAGACTTTGCTAGTTGTGAAGATGATAGGAAGTCGACAACGGGATATATCTTCATGTTAGCGGGAGGTGCGATATCATGGAAAAGTGAGAAACAGAAATCTATATCTTCCTCTACCATGCAAGCAGAATTTATAGCATGTTTTTCAGCTGCTACTCAAGCTGTTTGGCTCAGGAACCTCATTAAGGAATTGACCGTATTTGATTTTGTGAATAGACCCATACGGTTGTATTGTGATAACAATTCTGCTGTGTTGTTTGTCAATAACAACGAAGTCTCAAAGGGTCTAAGCATATGGAGGTCAAATTTTTGACCATAAAGGAAATGGTACGAGAATGGTGACATTATAGTAGAGCATGTTTCTACGACGATATGTTGGCGAGATCCACGACTAAAGGCCTACGCCCTTGTGTATTTGAGCGACATATCATGAACATGGGCTTGGGAGAATCAAAGTGGATAATATCGTTTAGTAGGAAGTATTTCAGATTTGCTCTAATAAAGTTTATGTCTCTGTACCTTGTTACTTTTTGTAACATTTCGATATATGTCAACTCTTTTCTTTGTATAAGTTGTTATTGAGTTGTGCACATATATCTAAGGAAAATCTCAAGATACTGTGTAAATCTTGAGTAAAGGCTAGGGCATCCAGTTATTAGCCTTGTACATATGTCTTGATTACACATAAAGAAAGGTTAACCATAAAGATAAGACATATGTGGGTTCGTTAGAACCATAAAGATATTCTCTAGTGCCACATCCGGTTTTACGTGACACTTAAAGATAAGAGAATAGTGACCGACAAGGGAGATAACACATAAGGTATTGCTCTTTATGAGGTGTTATCTATTTGCCACACAACCATATTGAATCCATATCAATAAAGTTGAAAGCATTCGTGACCATGGAAGGCTCGTGTAAATACATGCGATTACCGCCATGATTCGGTGTTGGAGACTTTATGGGATAGGATTGACTATTAAGAATTGCCACTAGACCAACATAAAGATGTGCACATAAAGTACGGTCTCAATTAATATAGCCCAAGTGGGAGAATGTAAGAGTTTTCCTTATGTGGGCTACATTAATTGAGATTGTAATTACCGTTTTTACGGGGTTGGTCTAATAAGGTAAGGCATAAGGTTTTCTTAATGGTCGAATATGGGCCTGGCTTGTGTGGGCCGAGTTGGGCCCGGCCCGTGATGAGAGGGCCAGCCCAAAACTCTATAAATAGCGCTAAGGTCCCTCCTCTAGCCCTTAACTTTTCCAAAAACTCTCTCTGAACTCACATAAGGCAAGTCGTGAGTGGCGGTCTCATCGAGCCAGGAATCGAGGGTCATAGAGGAGAAGATCTTTAGCATTGAAGGCCGGGATTGCTGTCGTGTAGCTCCAAGAACAATGAATTCAAAATCAGGTACACAAATCCTTGTCAAACCTCATGGATGTTTGAGTTTCTAGCTATGTAGATCTTGGGAAGCCGTATTAAACGGCCAACATTTATCATATAAGTTCAACTGGAAATGAAACACAAGAACAGCCCATTGTTCCATTTGATAACTTCAGAAATGGGGCGGAAGGGAAATCCCCGAATCACCTTGACACCGAGCAATTCAACGGGCGGGATTTGACCAGGCACGATACAATCCGTCCCCGCAGCTTTGACCACCAATCCAATCCCCAATCCACTCTCGATCGGATCTGGATGCTGCCAGAACACACACCCCAACTTATTATAAAATTTATCCCAATATAATTTTTTAACCACAAAAAACTTTGAACTATTATACTCATGATAAATTTACTTCAAATGACCACAAAAAACCATAAATTAATATATTTGTGACAAATTTACTACAAACTAATTTATTTGACCACAAAAAAATCCTAAATTGATATATTTGTGACAAATATGTCATTTGAGAAATTGGAATGAACCACAGAAAACCATAAAAAAGGGTACAACTATGACAAAAATTAAAATCCCAAACTGGTACATCAATTTACTATCACGTGTACTCCAGCTCTGCAATTTTGCAGTAAAATTTAACGGAAACTAGCAAATGATAAATTTATCATAAGTATACCAATTTAGAATAAATTTATCAAAAGCATATCAGTTTGGGTTTTTGATAGTCAGAAAATTAGTTTGAACTAAATTTATCACAAATGTATCAGTTCATGATTTTTCAGAGTATTAACATTTCATATATAGATTTAGCAAGTCTCATTAAATATAACATTTTAAAAGTAGAAGTCAATCCATACGTGCGCTTCAAGGAAATCAGTCGATCATAATATGTTCTCAATCCACCGATGATATTATAAACGAATTATATTTCCCTCTTCAAGGTATACGGATTGTTGCAAATTGCCATTCAATGTTTTCGTCCATAACCCACTTTAATATGCCCCAAACGTAGACTCTAGCCAGCTTTTAGACCAAAACCCGACGAGGTGGCCTACTTGCCCCCGAATTATGTGCAAAACCATCTTACCAATCTATACTTTACACCTTCAAAATCACCAATTTCAAAACCATGAGTTCTCTCGAGTTCTTTTTATTATTGATGAATAGTCAATTATTGTCATTTATTCTTCATCCTAGTTGGAATAATACAGGTAGTTTGAAGGTTTAGGAAAGCTATTAAAAAACGATACAAAAATTTGAGGGTTTTGAAATTTGACGGTGGGGTTGAGAGGAAAATAATTTGAGAGTATCAAGGAAATCATTGCAGCGATATAAATATTAAGGGGGCAACTTGCAACAACCCAAAAAACCTGGAGGGCAAAATATAATTTACCTTAGAGTATTTATGTATCATCACTATTTTGACATATTGAGCATTTTTAGTATTAACTATTAAGTGCACCTTCCCCTTAAACAAACTTAACCTTAGTCATTTTTTGAGGAAAATGGTTCTATCCTATAATAGTAAACTCCTAAAGGACTTGAACCAGAGACCACAAAGTAAAGTCTATTGCCGTCTTAACCAATACCTTGTTAGATGTAGTTGAGCTTTTTAACCGTAATAGTAAGCATGTCTCTATGTGAATTACTTGGGCATAGTTTGGTATCTTCTATGATATGTCAAATACATGATTAAATAGATCCTAGAATTTTCAAACCTACATGAACACAAAGCATATTGGATAGGGAAATAAGATAGCGAGCCCTTCGTGTTGACACTTAAATTTTGGATAATCATTTTGAAATTAATTGCATAAAAAATTAGGGATTGACCCTAGTTCCTAAACAAAAAGAATATGTTGAAGTGCGTAATATATAATTTTAAGAACATTCATCATATAGCTTAATTCATAAATTGCATCGAAATTGGATCGGCAGTGGTTTAAAGTTCCAAGCTTATGCGAGTTGATTAAAATGAGCCCATTAATCGTGGGATGGCCGACAGTTATAAGATAGCGCAACAAGTTTGATTTTATTGATCAAAATTGAAATAGAAGAGAGAAAGGAGCACGCCCACTCCGCCGCCACACCATGTCGTACAGACAAGAAAAGTCGCGGCAGGTGTGGAGCACAATAGATAGAGGGAGGAAGGGGGGGAGAGAGAGCTGCAAGAAATCCCCATGAAAATGATCAAGCGTCGTCTCGACGTGACCGTCGGGGAGAAGCGGAATCCTCGTTTGTTTTATTTTTTAATTATTTATTATTATTTTAATCTCTACGCACCCACAAAATCACATCAGAGGATAGGTTAAAATCAATCTAAAATGCATAATAAAATATTTTAAAAATAAAAAAGAAAAGTACTAAAAGGGTATTAAAGAAATCTACTATACTTAAGTTTCCGAATCCATTTAATATCCGGTCCGATGAATAAAGTAATTCTCTTAATATTTTACTTAGTTTATAGTCGACACGCCAAAAATAGTTTAGCGTCAACTCCTAATTGAAAATGATTTGTATGTTAACAACTTAAATTTTAAGTTGCGAATTAATATATGTTTGGAAGAGCTCAAATTAAGTCAAGATTTGATAATCCACTTGTTAAACCACTAGAGGTAAGGTCGCGACACCCTGCTTAGAAAATTAAGTTTGAATAAAGTAGCGATTTTTAGTTTATGGTACATAAAAATTTTGACTAATATTACAAATTATTTTGCAGGAGAGAATACTTGTTTTTTTCTATTGAAATCAAATTGCAGAAGAACATTATTGGAATGATTTCAGTTAATCAGTTTTTTAAGTTTATTTTATGAATTTTCATTAATATTAGGTCTTATTGTGTAAGATAGAATAATTGCTTTTCGATTGAAATTAAAAATTTGGAGAGCATTGTTGGAATAATTTTAGTTAATTAGTTTTTTAATTTTATTTTATGAATTTTTAGTGACTACGACATTAGTATTCCACTAAATATATGAAAATTTAATTCTAAATGTCTTGAGTGGTCAATTGTACAAAGCATGAGTAATCATATATAGAAAAAAAAAAAAAAAAAAAAAAAAAAACTCGTCTCTTTTGTCCCAAGGAGATTGTTAAAACACCCTTGTATATTTTGCTTTACGGGAATTGAATGAAAGTATGTCTAATTATATATGTTGATTAGCTTGAATTTGAGCTCTCTATTGACAATCTCCCTAGTGAAGGTATCAAATTTTTATGTGCTATCCAAACATTTTCCTTTGTATAAAATGGGAGCCAAGATAAATACGCAACGAGTAATCTATGACACCAGGCAATGATTTTAATATATACATATATTGTCATTGTCAGGGTTCACAAAACTTTCAAAATGGGATCATACACTATATATCTAGATTAAAATGTCATTGTTTTTATATACGAGTCAGCATATACCTTAATTTTGCTTGCGCTTGTTATTATTATTTTTTTTTAGTCAGTCCCACTCTATTCCTATTCTACACTCACTCTCAGACTTTTACCCTGTCTCTTGCAGGGTGTGGGAGTCGAAATCCACTCCTGAAAATTATGCGTCCCCACCTCCATCCCGCTTGAGAAGGTGGGGATTTGAATTCCTCACCTCCCCCTTCAATGTTTGAAGGGTGGCCACTGGGGCGAATTCCAGTGGTTCTCGCGCTTGTTAGTTCAAATATATAACAAAAGGGAGAACCCAATCTTATTACATTGGAATAAAATTTACTTACACAAACTGCAGACAATATTTTCAAACTTCTATTCTTCATAAGATTATATTCTTAGACCGACCCAACCTCTTGAATTATGCTTCACTTGGCTACACTCGAGAACCAAAAAGATGACTGGCTTATCGATCGGATCTAGGCCCAATTCACAAGGAGACCAGGTAAGTTCTTGATTAATAAATCGAGAAACAAGTTTTGATCTGTTCGATTTCCAATTTTATATCCCAAACTACTTGACTTGTGATATTAACATGTGAAATTAAATATGATTCTTTCATAATGTCTTGAAAATTATAAGGTTAATGTTCTGAAAAACCCCAGACCGATATACTTATGATAAATTTATGATAAATTTACCCCAAACTGATATACTTGTGACAAATTTACTCTCTGTTAGTTTTCATTAAATTACTAAATAAATGACACATGACAGTTGACTAGTGTACCGATTTGAAATTTTACTCTCCTTTTGTCGCAGTTATACAATTTTTGTAATTTTCTTGTGATATTAATTCAACTTAATGAAGGGTATATTTGTCATAAATGTACCGATTTAGGGTTTTTGACGATCAAATAAATTAGTTCAGCATAAATTTGTCACAAGCATACCAATTTGGGATTTTTTATAGTTAGTTGGGGTAAATTTGTCACAAGTGTACCGGTTTGAGGGTTTTCGTGGTCAAAAAAATAGTTTTGGATAAATTTATCACGTGTGTATCAATTTAGGATTTTTAGGATATTAACCCAAAATTAAAAGAACTTTTCATTTTAATAGTTTTTATTTTAGGAATATGATCACTAAAAACCTTAAAAACTAGTTACGAATGTGCAATCGAGTCCAAAAATTGGTTGAATTAGCATAATCAAGACCTTAAGTTAACTCGGTCTAATTTTGCTAAACTAAAAATATAGACATGACATTTTTCCATTACTTTTCTCTCTCTCTCTCTCTCTCTCTCTCTCTCTCTCTCTCTCTCATTCATGTTGACAATTTAGGGGTGAGTGTGTTCTCGGGTAGAACCGAGAACCGGAGAAACAAACCGGAGGGTCCAGCTCGATTCCCAGTTCCGGTTTCGGGTTCCTTTTTCTGGGAACCGGCGGTTCTTGGTTCCGGTTCCAAAAAAACCCTAAGTTTACCCTAGTCTCAATTTTCAGAGAGTTCACTTCACACTTCACGCTTGCAGTTCTCCTCTGTCTTTTGGGAAAGTAGCAACGTCAACAGCTTTCTTTTGCAAAATATGCTTAATTTTGGGTTGGGCACTTTATAACTTGGAAGTTTCTATGGTGCACAGACAAATTGATGATGACTGGATTGATATTAAATTGTCAATGCATGCATTTGCTCTTGACGTTGCGAGGCTGTTGGGAAAATATAGTTTCGAATTGGGTAGAACAATGAAGACAGATCTTTAGAATATTCAAGTGGGACTTTGAGGTGTGATATCACTTTCTTTAAGAATTTATTTGCCCCACAAAGTTACTAATGGTCATCGGCAAATTTCCTCTAGGATACAACAAAGTAGAATGTTATATAACAATTCTAGTAATTCTCCAGGGTCTCTCTAGGAAACATTTAGAAAAATGGTTGTCGTTTTTTTTAGAAAGAAAGCTCGAGGAGGAATAAAATGATCACACATTCTTTCTTCCAAAATCTGACAAATATATATAAGACACTCTATAAACAAAGGCAACTCTTCATGAAAATTGAACAAACATGTCCTTTCGAAATTCGACCAAATGAACAAAGATGTCCGATCGGAAATAGTTAAAAAACCGAACAATTACAACTCTTCGGGAAAAGTTGCAAACCGAACAAGTATTTTTTCCAAAGGTTGTCTTTGGAAGACACAAACGGAATTTGGAATAATAATAATAATAATAATAATAATAATAATAATAATAATAATAATAATAATAATTTTTTTTAATAAATAAATAAAATTTCGAATTTATTATTATTTTTATTATTATTATTATTTAATAATTCCGAAAATTCTCAAAAGGAAAAACAACCTTTAGAACTTAAATAAGATAACAGTATAAAAGAAAATAAAATAAAGAAGAAAAATTAAAATAAAATTGAAGGGATTAGTGCTAATTAAATCGCGGGTGCGCCATTGGCGCACCTGCACGCGGGTATAGTGGGGCCTAGCCCCATCTAATTATTCCTTTGGTCATTCAAAGGAAATTCTACACTTTTAAATAGGTCTACTTCCTCCCACATTTTCTATATGGGAAAAAAAACACTCAGTTTGTTTTCACAAACAAACCTCCAATAGAGGCTTCATTTCAGAAACTCAGATAATACTTCTCTTTGCAGCACAATGAACGAGCTAATTGACAAACTCAACACCGCTTATGACAGACACGGTAGGAGGGGAGGAAGGACCCCTTTGTTTGAAAAATTTCTTTTTTTTTTTTTTTTTTTTTTTATCAGACCTCCTTCGATTGATTATGGCTCTGCATCTCTCCTGGCATTGCGCTTGATTTGTGGCCTACTGTCAAAGTCTAGGATTGTGCATGACGCAAGCGATCATGGCCGACACATATCAAGCAAGTTTCTTTACTGAGGCCCATACCACATAGAAGATGGGATCAGGGACATGAAATCAAAATCTAATAGAAAGCTTTATACATTCGCATTTTACTGCGGTTCTCTCGCTATTTGCTTGGGATGTTCCCACCCTCCTGGGCATTTCGTAGTTCCTGGGGCTAACGATAGTGAAGTAGGGAACCTTGCTTCAAGATTTTCATATTTTACAGGCATGTTTTGACCTTTTGGTGTTGCCTTGAGATGATGGTCCTGGTATAGCTTTTGGCATCTCTTAGTGATTCTATATATTTAACTTTATGGATTTTGAGCATTGTTGCCGAACTTGAATACTTGGTCCTGTGTAAGGCTCCTACGTTCGCTTCTGTTTTCCATCTCTTTTGTCCAATAACTTCGGTAACTTGCTACGATGAAGGGCTTGTAAGCCTTCGAGGATGTGAAGTGGCTGGTATTTGTATATAAACATAAACAGTGTGATTCCTACAAATCAACAGATGCGGACAAACTTCATTTTCGTCTTATTCCAGCTCTCATTGGGAGTATTTTACAACATCCAACATATAACAACCAACTTGGAAGTTCTTGCCCATTGGCTTTGACCACTCCCAAATGCGGAATCAATGAGAGAGGTAAACAAATAGAGTAAAGAAATTGGCAAAGTACAATTTCTTGTCGAGTTGTTCTAGAAAAAGCTCTCTTAAAGCTTCATACAGATAGTTCAGTTTTGAAGACAATGTGAGGTACAAGATAGTTGTTTTTTTTTTTTGGTCGAAAAAAAAAATAGCTAAAGGGGAAGTCCATAGAGTAGGAGAATCCATCCGTACCCGTAAGGCATCCGTAACTTTACGCCCCTGCAGCCCTTCCTTCTGCGCAGACCACCTATTCTCCGTGCTCTTCTTCTTCGAGAAATTCGGCAAACCACTGACAAATCTACCAGTGAAGTAGTTCCTGTCATTGCTGGGACCCGCCCGGACATTAGATTCCTACATAACGCACAACATACGTAGCATTTCAGCTCCCACTCATGTTCCCTTACCACCCACAATACGCGCATCTCAGCTTCCAGCAACACGGAAAAACCATAGGCAGCTTGTAACCCTCCCCTCGCAAAAACTCAAATCACCTAAATTGACTGACTAAACAATCCGAAAACGAGCAACAAACACATCCGACCGCAAAACCACATAACACACTCAATCTGGTGAAGGGAACGGAAAAGAGAGGGGGAGAGAGGGCCAAACCCTAATCAAGCGAGTGAGCGTGGCGCTGCACTCGTAGCACCTGGCTCTGGACTCTGCCATCGCCTTGCCGCAGGTGGAGCAGAGCGTCATGTGCTTGCAGTTGCTGCCGTAGAGATCCGCCGCCGCCCCTCAGCAGAAAACCGATAAGATATGGACCTATGGTTGAGGAGTCGCATCCCTCTTTATTGCGCCAGTAATATATCCATTACTAGACTGCTTACTTCATACATCAATCTAAAGGAATACCTAAATGATGCGATCGTGACCTTAAATAAAGCGACTTGTGCATATTCGCACATTTTGCAGACTAAGGCATTGGAGGTTCTGTTTCCTGAAGGAGATGAAGAAAATAGCTAGTGCACACCTTAGCTTATGCCATAAGATTTGCATAAAAGTTGCAGGCGCAACAAATGCTACAATAAGCATCAGCTGCAACAAACACTAGTACATTTGTCCCAGTGATGTTTTTGATTATTACATCCGTATTGTACCGCACAAGTCAAAGAAATTTCAGAGCTGCAGCTCTATGAATTGCTCCTTCGATCATATTTTGCTAGCAACAAGCATCACTAGACATCATTTAGACCATTCCAAAATGATTTAAAGATCAGTTTTAACATTGTCAACGGATTATTCATTTGACCTAAGCTTTTAGGGGATGATTTTGCTCCAAAAGCCACTGAACTAGTTCAGTACTACCATCAAACCTGTTTCATTGATCATTGCATCCTTTTTCTGTAAATCTCACATCATTTGCCACATGATAGGTTAGGTTGATATATTGAACACTCGAGAACACAACAGCTAATTCCATATGATCTCTGAAGCATCATTAGAATTGTCAAGCATTACTTTTTCAGTAACATGAGTTTCTGTGCAGCCACTACTCGCAATACTCCACATTTGTTAATGAGACTTATCAAATCCAAGTTTTGGAAAGTGGCAATCGGGTAGTTAGCTAACATCAATAAAACAGAATGAAGGAATTATAAAGTCATTGACGTTCAAATTGTAATTTCTTGCCATTTGTGATAAAAAAAATAGTTTAAAATAAATTTTATCATGAATTTACGAGTCGGGGATTTTTAGGATATTAATCTTATATAATACGAAAGAGAGAGTAATTCCGAAAAAGGTAATGAAAAATTTTAAACTCCTAAACTCCAAACAAAACAAGAAATGGAAAAACAAAGGAAAAAAACCTGTACAGAGAAGTTGCTGAGCCACAGGGGTTGGCGAATAAAATCTCTTTTCCGGATAAACCCCCATCGTCTCTCTCCCTCTGTTCATCGCAAAGTCGCGCACCGCCTCTCTTCCGCTTCTCCACCAGGCGCTGCAAAACCACCCCGCCGGCCGCCGCCGCCGCCGCCGCCGCCGTCTTCTTCTTCCTCTTCTTCAGCACATCGTCGACCTCTCGCGACCGCCGTCGCAGTCGCTTCGCCAAACCTCATTGCACAAGTCCGCGGCGCACACACCCATATACGAAAGATGTCCAGGAAAGGAGCTCCGCTCCAGAAGGACGTGCCCTGGCGGGCGTCCGCCGGCAAGCCCGTCCCCAAGATTCACCACAACCCCGTCCTCCGCGTCTCCCAGACGCCTTACTCCAACTACGCCGTCTCGGTCATGAAGGTCAGTGAACCCGTTCCTCCTCCCCCTCCCCCTTTCGGTACTACCCGTGTTGCTCGCTTGTTGTGGAGGTGGTTTCGAAGGTTCTGTCGAGTTGAATTTGGAATTCCCGTTCGAGCGTCGGATTCATTTTGGGTGTGTGTTGTGGCAGCAGCATCCTGACCCGATTGGGAGCGGATTGGGGATTGGAGCAGTTGTCGAAGCTGCGGGCCCGGATTGCATCGTGCCTGGGCAAATCCCGCCTGTTAAATTGCTCGGTGTCAAGGTGATTTGGGGATTTCCTTTTCGCCCCATTTCTGAAGTTATCAAATGGAACGATGGGTTGTTCTTGTTTTTTTCTTCGAGTTTAACTTATATGAAATATCATGGGAAGTTAGTTTGTGTCCATTTTTTTCCGTGAGGGTGTTGAATCGTCTTGATATGTAGGTTTTGCACGTAGCTTTATCTTCTTAGTCTCTTTGGCTGTTGTCCGATTATTCATTTCGAGGGCCGGAATGTTCTCTGATGCTAAAACATGATATTTATAGCCAAATTGAGGCCTTCCTTTTGAGGATGAATGCATGTTCTTGCTCGACAGAGCCACTGATTTTAGAGTGCATCTTCCCTTTCTGTTAGTGCCTCGGTTACATGACCTTGGTAGCTTCACTTGCTGGTTTCTTCAAATTTGATTGACTTGCCACAAAATTATGTGTTTTCATGATCTAGCTTCTTCCAGAAATACATAAAGTTTTTCCTGACAATGTGATAAGGTCTCTGCTTTGCTGGTTCTTGATGGGTTGGTTCTTTAAAGATGTAATTGCTAATCTTTTGAAGGAGTCTAGGGTTAAGTATTTCTGCCAATTCACAGTCGGTGCTTAATTTATAGATTGTTTAAATTCGGGATTGGGTGAAATGCATATTTTGAAGTGATGTTACTTGTGTATATGCGATGTGGTGCATTACGTGGCTTTAGGGTTTTATGGACTTGACGGCGGGAGTTTTTTTTTTTTTTCTCTTTTGTCCTTCTCGACAAGATTGGTCTTTATCATCATGCCATTAGGAAAATTCATAGGAAAATTTAATGAATTGCTTCCCCATGATCCCTGGTCCCACAAAGGCAATAGAAGCTACAATTTTGAGAAACAACTAGGAAATGTTGGAAACAAATTCTGGAGTTGTCGGAACTGTATGCGGTTCTGACTATGAGCAAATTAACCTCTAGCAACTACTCTTGGTAATATCTCCTCTTGAGATGGTCACTGTGAAGAGTTGATCAGAAACAACTTAGAACTCTCTCTCTCTCTCTCTCTCTCTCTCTCTCTCTCTCTCTCTCTCGACTGTGGAACACTCTTCGAGCTTTCACTGCAATGACGTCTTGAAGATATGGTTGGTGTTGTAATGTTCTCCTAAAGTATTGTAAAGGAAACGGCGAATATTATATCTTTATCCTGCCTAATATGGAGTTTCTCCATAATTGCAATGTTTTTGTAATTGGACATTCATATACTTAATACTTGCTATGTTTTTGTATTTGGACACTCAAATATTTAATTACAGATACATTGAGATTAAACGACTGGTTATTCAGATTACATTTTTCCTTATATGACTTCTTGCGTTACAAAGTAGTCATGCTACTTTTTCAAAAAAGAATGCAAGAAGAAAGCACTTCTCCCATTTGTTTGTATGTTTTTCCCCTTTTTTCCATTTTATTGCAGACCTACTCTGTCTTTCAAAACCTTTCCATCAGATGTTGACGTGAGAAAGTCAATGCTCATTGATGCTCGGCATTGTTTTACTTTATTATGTGCATGACGAGTGGTTTGGATATCATTCTTCATTGTGTTTCATGGTATCCTTATGTCTCTTTTCTTGATATCATGCATCATTCTTGTGTCCAAACAGGTCTGGCCAATTAATGTTGATCTGAAGTTCATGGAACCTGTTGAAAGGGAACTGAAATTGCTCGGGAAGGTACTCATGTTTTTCTCTCTTTTGTCCTTATCAGTTTGTATTATGATTTCTATGTTTTTGAAATGAATTGATCTTTCTAAGTAGCAGCTGGGGCTTTGGCTGCTGCACTCTACGCAATTTCATTTGCCATTTTCAGTTATTTTGAAATGGATTTTTTTTCCAAAATTTTATAGTGGGTTTTTCTCCTGCTGTGGAAAATCCTTGAGCTATATGAACTCTGGAAATGATAAATTTCGTTAGGAAAGTCTACTTTTTCTAGGTAGACGGTCTGTCATCAGTTCTTTTGACAGAGAATTTGATGTTCTGTCAGAAGTGTAACTGCCATTGTGTATATTATTTTTTTGGTAAAGTGACATCTTAAGGATGGTGCTGATATCTAAAACTGGGTTATGTTGTTATATACACAAAAGTACAGGACTCCCTAGATTTTGTGATGGGGAGAGGAGGGAGTAGAGATTGTGTCATGCTGTGTAGGGCTGGTGGATTTCTTCTTAAGACAATTGGTTGTCTTGCCTAGCATGGTTTTAGAAGTTTTTGATTGCATAGATCCCTTTGGTTGTTCAAATGAGTAAACAATCTGCTTATCACAGCTCATTCTGCTAGTAGTAAGGCTGGTCTCTCTCTTTTTCTGTCTTTCCATTTATGCTTTGAGAAATAGTTGTTGCATTGTTTCCCTCATAGTCGTGGATTTCGGTGGCACATTACTAATAGCAAATATTGGTTTCTGTTTCTCTGGATGCAGTTCCTGGATTCGGCTGTTAACCTCATGAACAAGTCGTTCATAGATCGTGAGTGCTTCAGACTCTCTTATTTAGTTTAGAAACAAGCATGCGATTACAAATTAACCCTTTTCTTGTTGCGACAGAATCGTAGAGAGAGTGGACCATGAAGAGGATTTTGCTTTTGCCCGTTCTTGTGGACGGACCATTTTGATTGACACCTGAGCTGGTCACTTGAGTAGATATCTTGGTCGTGGAAATAATGTATTACACAGTATTGCCTTTACAGTTACAAGTGTAGGCCCGAACTTTCTCCAAGTAAATCAGAGTTGTCTCCAAGATACAAGTGGATAATAGATATACTGTTGTCAAGTATTTGCAGCTGTCTTACAGAGTAATCATCCTTTTCTTTAGGCGATAATTTGGGGATATCTGTGAAAGACGCAATTGTCACTTCGAGGTAAGATTATTATTATTAGTCCTTGGAGAATAAAATGTAGAATCGCCTTGCCCGGCAATGTTACATGACGTGATTGGAAACAGTTTGGTTTTCTAAGTATTACAAGGAGGAATCATCCTTTGGCCAGGTTGGGCTCTGTTAAAACTACTGGCATCCCTGATGCTAATTCTACCTTGATGACTGAGCATCAAAAAGATTATCGCGATGAAATAACGTTGTGATTGCTTATAGCAACCCAATTCCCGATGAGGCTTTGGGGATCCACAACTGCAATGCATCCTTCTCTAGTATAAACGATCATCTCTTAGACCTTATTAATGGTGTAATACTGTCAGGCCCTCTGACAGTATTAGTGAATTGGACAATGAAAAGTAGGAGGGGACAATTGCTGATAATGTTCCCGAGAAGTTCCTTAGTTGCCAAATTTCCCTTACCTAGAACCTGTACCTACACATACCATATCTGCTTGCGGAGGCGAGGATAAAATCTCGATACCAAATGCCTGAATGCATCAACCATACAATGAGAACTTCTGCAATGACTCTCTCCTTGATTTGTGTTAGAATACTCAATGGGGACCATCTCTAGTCGAGAACGCTTGAGAAGCAACGATATTACCTGCTAAGATCAGCTTGCTATAACTAGTTATAAGTTCTCATTGGATTTATGTTAAATTAGTGATTCTGCTTTGCGGTTTCTCCGGCAAAATGGATGATCTTAGTCTGCTTCGTGGTAGCACGTTCGGAGTCAAAAGGCACTCCAGCGCAAGGGACTTCTAGAAATCCTTTTTCACGACACATAGAAAGTGTTATCTGAGCTGCTTTAGAACCGCAGTGCTTCTCAGTGTGCTTCAGATTGCAAAAGGTTATAGCCCCCACGATAGGACTATCGCCAAGGATCATTCACCAGTTCCCCTCGACCTACCAAAGAACATTATCTAAAGAACTGAGCTTATCATTATCAGTCGATATTTTTAAAATACCGAGCAGAGAGAAGCCAAAAATCCAGAGCTGGTGATCCCAGAAAAGCAAAGGGGTAGAGGCCTTCCAATTTGTCTTGCTTGTAGACAGGACCATTGGATGACATAACAACACCAATGGTTCAATGCATTGCTGTCGAATTCAGTTCATGGTGCTTCCACATAGGCATGGTAGTGTAATCCACCGAGGGTTTCCAAGTATAAATATCTTTTGGTTCCTTTTTCTTCCATTTAGCCTTCACCAGTTGCTGCCTTCTTTTCCTATATATTAGGAAAGTTCTCTCCTCTTGCTTCTTGCCAAAAAATGACAGGTCATCGAGGGGAAGCACGAGAAGAAAAATTGCGCAAGGGACCTTGGATTGAGCAGGAGGATGAGATCTTAACCTCCTTTGTCACTGTTTTAGGGGAGAGGCGGTGGGATTACATTGCAAAAACATCGGGTATGGTTGTCATAAAAATTAACCTTGTTGTACATATTTAATGGAAAAGGAAACATTCATCCTATATTTCACACTGATAAGGACACTAGTTAACCCTCTGAAGTTGTATAAATGCAGGTCTCAAGAGGAGCGGTAAGAGTTGTCGTCTACGATGGAAGAACTATCTTTGCCCCAATCTCAAGCACGGTCCCATTAGCCCGGAAGAGGAGAGGATTATTATTAAATTTCACGAGCAATGGGGCAACAAGTGAGTTCTGATTCAAATCGTTGCCACTTCTTATTAATGGGGCAACAAGTGAGTTCTGATTCAAATCGTTGCCACTTCTTATTAATTTAGTAGAGATATTGCGAACAAGGAAGATTGTTCGACAAGATTTTGCTGAAAGATTGTACTATATGTTCTTCCAGGTGGTCTAGGATAGCAGAAAAGTTGCCAGGAAGAACCGACAATGAGATCAAGAACTTCTGGAAAACCCATTTGAGGAAAAAAGTGCAGTCTTCAAAACAAGCTTTGATAGGAGCTGCTTGCGACGACCCACAATCTCAAATGACCAATATTAATCAAGATTCCAGCTTGTCTAATGTGGTTAACCAATGCGAACAAAAGCAGGACTGCCAAGACCACTTCCCAATTGCTGATAGCTCGAAAGCCACGGGTAGTTCCTTGAACGTTCTCAGCTTCTCAGACTTTTCACACTTGGATTCTCCATATGAGATCCGCTTGTTGGATTGGATGTCGGAGTTTGGGAATAATGCAAACGAAGTGAATTGTGTGGTCTGTAAACACTGGGGCTTGTGCTTTTGTTTTCCAAAATGGGATTTTGAAGAAGTTGATAATTCCATATGGAACTGCCCGGGATACCTTTGGGAGTAATTTCTTAGGTCTTCCTTCGAGTGCTTGAAACACCCGCCCTCTTGAGAATGCAAGGATCGAGTTGGTTATTATCTGGTAGATCATCTTGTACCTAAACTAGTTTAGTTCATAGAGAGGTGCAACCCATGCAAACCAAGCCAATAGAATTGCTAAGTTTAGAGCTTATGCTCTACGATCAGTTAACCAATTGTTATGATGTGACCAATTGGCTGTGTCTGTGCATATATCTGATGGACTCAGATTCGATCCTGTGCTAATCCAATATTCTACTACTTTTGATACCTGTGCATAGACGGAAGTGAGCGATTTGGGTTCACTGTTCTTTGAAAAATCACTCTCTCTGGGAAGCCTCAACTCTGCTCAGTCAATTCTTGAATGAATGAGCGGTAATCTCTTCAATCAGGCTATGACGATCACAATTCATTTCCCAAAATGCGTGCTTGCCAATGGCATCTACATCTTCTTAAACTTTTGCAGACAGTTTCCTCTCGAGCAGTAAACTAAGCAAATATAATCGAACACTCATTCTTTTCTTTGGCCATAAGAGAAGAAAGCACCCTTCTTTTCTGTGAAAAAAAAATACTAATTTTGATCGGGCGATAGATAACATTATTTTTTAATGTAGTCAAATAAGACCTTGTTTAGTACAGCTGCATTGGATTAACCTCATGTCGCACTAAGCAGCCAGATAAATCAGCTGAACGCCACCATTAACTTTAAGCTCGTGTTGCATCGCATGCCGTAGTTGTTGACCCGATCTCAGGCGTGGTAATGCTAAAACAAGAAAACTGACTGGCATGATACTTCTTCTTGCCAGACATCTGCCGTAACCACTAGTTTCTTCAGTCCGAGCTTCAACTCTACGGAAGTGAAACTTCAAAGCCAAAGCGGTCCTCTGAAAAGGAGTGACCAGAAACTAAGGGCTGAGGCAAGTAATTATTGCATCAAAGATGATCCCTGCTTCCACATGTGGCAGACCAAGTAGCGGCTAAGAAGCCTGATATTTCTTTACTTACGAAAAAATAGAGAGGAAATAAGAAGCGTACGTGGATTTTCCTTTTGTGGAAAGATCTCGTCACCTCACTGCCTCGCTCCGTGCCAGCAAAGTGAGCGTGTCATTAGAAAACAATATCATTGTCGAATAATCTGGAGCTTATGCTGGCGGTCGCTGGTTGGTTTCCCTCGCTCGCACGAGTTGCTTTTGTCACGGTCCTTTTTGATCGACAAGGAGGATAAGATGGGGGACAAACTCTGTTACATCATCTTCAGATCATTATCTTTCTGATCAGATGGGATGGAAAGAGGAGGCCCCAACTAAGGTGTTGGAAACAAAGCATTAGTCCAATGGCGATTACGGGGCTTGCGCAAGCGCTTAAAGAACAAGACGTGCCTGGGGGATTACTCGCGGTGGGATTAGTTCGGTTCCTCACATCATCAGTGCAAATGATTTCATGTTTAGATCATTAACTCGGAATATATCTTGCGCATTACTTGATTCATAAGGTTAATGACTCGACATGGACAGCCACTTGCTCCAATTCTAAAATGCGGTTTTATAATGTTGGCTTATTTATCTTTTTCCTCCGGAGTTGTCTCTAATTATGCTGCGTCGAAATACTTCATTCAAGATGCAGAGGAGGCCAATCTAACATGTGCTGATGTGTGGAGCAGGGACGGAAATAAATGTCGTTTTGAAATTTTTTTGAAAGATTTGAAATGAGAAAACGACGCCGTTATTTTAATTTCATTTATGACAAAAAAATAAGATAAAAAAATATGAATATTCCATTCACATTATTAGCACGATCCGAAATTGATAGCAGTTGACAGTGGCGTGCTTTTTGGTTAGATGGACTACCTTACCATCCGTAAAATTTGCCGTGACTTCATCTCACCATGGTAAAGCCAATAAGTGAAGTGAGATTCATAATAACCAATTCTTGTCATGCAGATGCTGGCAACATATAAAGCACCTACAACTGAGTCAATGTGAGATGACGGTGTAACCCTTGTTGGATATCTCAGTAGTTTTAAAATTTTGGAAGTTATTAATTTTTGTAACAGTTTTTTTACCATTATCAGTTTGTAATGATTTTTATCTATCATTAATATTAAATGATTTTGTAACGTTTTATAACGATTATTTAACGGTTGTATAATGGCTTTCTAAGGGTTTATAACATTGGATTTATTTTATAACGGTTGTACAATGGTCATCTTTTTCCATAACTATCAATTTATCATAATTATTTCTTAATGGCTCTCTCTCTTTTAACTATAAAATGCTTCTTTAAATATAATTGGAAAGTGATATCGATATTTCAAAATCAGAATATCTTTGTTTCCTTATTCTTATTTTCCTTACGTATTTTTCTTTTCATTGCTGTATTATACACATAACATTGTTTTTGTTTCCTTTTAATATTCAATGTGGAGTATATAAGAAGTTTGTTGTATTTTGGGAGGATAGCCACTATAGCCTTATATACCGAGATTTGTACTCCGAGGGGTAGAATTATCTTTAAGGACAATGCTTGCATGCATCAAACATTTCATTTTATTTCTAATATTTTTTAATGTATTTTCAATAATTATTATTATTTCATGTATTCTAATATTTTTCCAGTAATCTTAAGGATAATGTCTTATGGATTTTAATGACTTGCTTTCTAGAGTTCGAGGTGGCCAATTTGATTCTCCTGTCGAGGATTATAAGAATGCACTCATCTCTTTTAGAGGATTTCGCCTCCAACTAATAAGCTAAGTCCAAAAATTCATTCTTTTGATTTGTAGTAACCTTATGTGTATATATTTCTAGTTTACACAAGTCATCAATTTTATTTGTAGAAATGTTGGCTATTTAGACCAATCCAAAGCACCATACGTCGTCTGCGTAATTGGTCCTTGCTTGTGGTATTTCACAGGTAGATGGAGCTGTGCCGTTGCCACCAATCTTAACGGATTGGTGAGGCTTTATAGTTGGCCAGCATAAAGTATGTTAAGTATTTTATAATCTTTTTCAATGTATTTTTAATAATAATAATTATTTTTATGTATTCTAATATTTTCCCAATAGCCCTACTATCAGAAATATGAACTGACTATATGTCAATTCTCAAACACTAAAAAATCTGACCACCTAATCCCAATTCTAGAGCTGAAATTAGGGGCAAAATGGGGTTTTCACATCCTCATTGGCAATTATTATTATTATTATTATTATTATTATTATTATTATTATTATTATTATTGGGTTAGAAACTGATGATCCTTCATAATTCACCACAAGAGAAGTGACTAGTGGTGCAAGCGAATTGGCGACCAAGTAAACTTTGTCACCTTTGAAAACGAGCTACGTCAAATTAGAATCACATAGATCCATTAAATGAGTGGGCCAAGTCAGGTTATTATAACCTAATTCAAATAGACCCATTTAACTTATTTTGACTAATTTCTATGCAACGGAAATCTAGTGACCCATACACCACACTCAACCCATACATGGCCCGACCTAGCACATACATGGCCCGACCCATATTTTTAAAATATTTTCACATTTAACTTAATTTATGAAAACCCATAGCCAAACTAAGGTGATAGTATGGATTGAGTGAGTGCGAGATCAAGTGCAGGCGAGAGATATTGAAAAAAGTGTTATAGAAATTTGTTGGGTTTTAGTAAGTTTTTTTTTTTGGTCTGAAATGTAAGTACCATTTATAAGATGACGTATAGGAGCATAGGGGCATTCCCCAGCATTACAGAGATATCTAATAATATAAAAAAATGGAGTGAGGGAGTCTCCATATTATTTATAGCCAATATTACATTTGTTTGGGAAGGTCTAGAGTTTTAAACATAACTCATAAATAGGTTTAAACATAATATGATGGTTGAAGTAAGTTATAAACCGGTGTATGACCTATTTATAACCTATTTAACCCTAATATTATGTTTAAACCCATTTATGACTTATTTATTCAATATAATTAATCCATTTAACACCTATATATGAGTTAGGAAATGAGTTTATTACCATTTTATCAATCTATACGAGAGAGAGAGAGAGAGAGAGAGAGGAGAGAGAGAGAGAGAGAGAGCTTTTGGCCAACACTGAGCTTTGGCCAACACTTACCAACAACAGGTAAACAATAACTACTTTTTAGTCCCAAGAGAAATTCCTTAAGAAATATGATGTTTAGGTGATCAATAATTCTTGTAACCCAAACTAAATGAACAATAATCTTTTAATAATTATTGATATCCTTATCTAGATAATAAATGGTTATGCTGATTCGTTTTTGTTGAATGCCATTGAATTTGTGTTAGCACCATGCGCATTCATTATAACTAAAAGCACGAAAACTTAAGAAATATAATATTTAGGTGATCAATAATTCTTGTAAACCAAATTAAATGAACAATTTTCTTTTAATAATTATTTATATCCTTATATAGATAATAAATGATTATGCTAATTCGTTTTTGTTGAATGTCATTGAATTTGTGTTAGCACCGTGCGCATTCATTATAATCAAAAGCATGAAAACTTAAGAAAAACAATATACGTAGTAACTCTTAGTACTTAAGATATGCTACTACATTAAAATTCATGCTTGAGAAGATAACTTCATATTATTCATATTTTATAAGACACTTAGTACTTGAGATATGTCACTACATTAAAATTCATGCTTGAGAAGATAACTTCATATTATTCATATTTTATAAGACAATCATATTGGTTAAGAGCAAATAATCATGACAATAGCACCAACAAAAGATCAATTTACCACATACTTATTACAATTAAATAAACAAGTCAAGTGTTTTTTTTTTCCCTATGAATTTCAATGTGGGTTCTTCGATTCTCTGCGTGGGTTCTTTCCATGAGAATCTCTGGATCCTTCTCGTTTTCCTCGAAGAATAGCTTGCAAACCTATAAGTAAATCTGAGATGAGTGTCATTATATTGTAAGAATAGTTGTTCAGTATCTTGTTGAGAGTAGATGTTGGTACTCGGAGATGTTTAGTGAGAAAGAGCTGAGAGAAGAATGACAGGAGTACAGGAAATTGAAAGAACGAATAAGAAAAGATGAGTGATTGAAAAAAAGAAAAAGAAAAATAAAAGAAGAAAAAAAATGGTTGTGTAGCAAAAGTTAGGATGTGGTAGGGGTAAGCATAGTTCAGCATTTAATTCAGAGATCAACCTACACAATGTTGATCCCAATTTTTTTTTTTTTTTCATTTTTTGTATTCCTTAGAAGGACAAACACATAATTTGAAATTATATATCCATCAACAATGTGACATTGAGCAATCAAATTATGAACACCAATATATATCAAACATTAATATAAGATAAGGCAACGGAATTTTACACTTGCTAAAATCAACAAACCATAAAAATGAACACTTGAGGTGAGCTAGGCAATTGAAGAGAGGTGAGCGAGGTTGAGGTAAGTGAAGAGGTTTTTTTTTTTTTTGGTTGAAATAGGGTTAATTTTCTTTCTACCTTTTAATTTACACAACAAAGTGTACTGCAAAGAGAATAGAGGGTGAGGCACTAGAATTTAGAGTAGATAAAAGCATATAATATAAATATATAATATATATTATGTACATGGGTGGTTCGGATTGAACTAACACTAAATTCTTGGGACTAAGAACCAATCCGTACAATGCAAGGTCTAGGAGTCTCAAAATCAAGGACTAATGCAGTCCCTTTGGCAATCAGACCAAAACCAATCGGATTGGGCTGGTTTGGGGTTGGTCTATGGTTGATCCTAGATTGATACTTACCCCTATTATGTCGTGGAGAATAAGTAAAGGGATAGAGATGAATGACCAAAAAAGGATAAATCAAAGGGAAATAAAAATAATGGAAAAATAAGAAAGAAAAGTTAGTTTCTCTACATGTCACAATGGATTGTAAGGGAAGAACAAGAAAATAGTAATGACAGAAAAAAAGTAGTTAGTAGAAAATGGGCTCATTTTAATTGAAAGAGAAAATAGGTTTTGTTGGGGGATCGGTATTAGGGTAGTGAAATTGGGTTTAGTGGGGTTATTTTTGAAAACAAGCTATGAGAGCTAACAATTAAAATGGGGCTTTGTGTAATGAAACCCAACTCGTCTCAGGGCCCAAACTCGCAAAGAAAGCTATCCACTTGAAATGCTCAACTCAAACTATGAAACAAACTCGATTTGACGAACTTAAAATCCTATTAATAAAGCACGAAGAGATGTCAAAAGTTAAATAAATAATTGTCTTAACAAAGACTCGACTAGGAGGCACTATTTTCAGAGTCAAAATGCTCATTATGGGTTGACAAAAGGCCTCAAGACAGCTAGCTGTGGCGAATAAACACTAAAGCAATAAACAACCACTCACATGACAAGTAGCCATTTGCACGATAAACTTTTTTGTGCTATATCTCTCTACCAAATTCAAATCCAAGTGTGTTTGTTGTCAAAAGAAAGCCCTTTCAAAGTACATAAAAACCCTAAATTTGGTTGGCCCAAAATCTAGCTGGTAACCGACAAAATTGAGCACCAAATATTGGTGGTCAAGTTACCGTCCAGCATGTGCCAAGAATTTCGAAAAATCGATTTCCCTCAAATGGGAAGTTCAAATTGCAATCTGTTATATCCTACAAGTTCATAGGGACGTGAGGGATCTAATTATCTCTCTATTGGACAGCTTAAACTTGGCTAGAGCGTCACCAGTGAAGGCAATACAACAAGGACAACAATTTTGACTCCTAGAACGAAAGTTCAACTTGTAAGGGATAAAGACAGTGAGAAATCTTTACCAAAAAAAAAAAAAAAAAAGACAGTGAGAAACTCTTTGCCGCAAGAAAAAGGCATATTCGAGCATTAATTAATGTTTTCTAATATGTCAAAATATGTCTTGATTTTGAGTCTGTTAAATGAAATCATTTGAAATAGATAATAATTTATGAACTATGAAATCAAGCAAAGTAGGACACGATTGGTTTGCTTTTCAAGATTTGGAGTTGGCCTGTTATTTCCATGTTTAAGTCCAAAAGAGTTTGTTGGACTTTGACCGTGGAAATTGAATTTCAAAGAAGAAAGTGTGGGCTTACTGATTGGGCACAAACAAGGAAATTCCTTGCTTGAGTCGGCCAAGGGACAAAATAGTAGAGTCCAAGTTGGACTTGTTGACCGAAGTGTCCAAGTTTCCTATTCAGAGTTGAAGTTGGCTGCAGTACGCGTCATGCATGTTATGTTTATATATTTGTCTTCTTGCCGCAGGAGCACGCCGTTGTCGATCGAAAGCAGTGCGGTCTCCCTGCTGGACTTTATGTCCAGAGAAAGAAAGAAGACTTGAAGCGCCGTTTGTGTACGAGGGCTTGGTGGATGAAGACACGTAGATGAAACTTGTGAATTACATTCATCAAGTTAGTATTTGTAGCTTTGAAATCTTGTGGTAAGATTTATGAACTTTTTCATGAGATTGAGATATCATTTTGCGAGAATTTATGGGATTAAACACTGTATAAGTTATTAAGTGTAATTGGGATTTAAGGATATTTAAGTAACTCTAGCGTATGATTTTAATTGTCTAGTTTGGTCTATAGTGAAATTTGATGATGCTCTTTCCGTGAACGTAAGTCATTATGATTAAACTACGTAAATCTTATGTCTAATTTATTTTTAATTCTGTCTATTTTATTATTCGATCACTTGTTTTCCGCAATATAACCAAGCATCGTGATTTCTCTCATCCCCCCTCCCCCCTCTCTCCCAACAACAACCGGCCGCCTTTGTCTCTCTCAAGTTAACGAGTGGTGCGTGAAGAAGAATTAAGGAGTCTTCTTAAAGGTTTATTTGGGCTGAAGTTGGCTGGGCATCTTTTATTTCTCAATTTCTCATTTATTTGGGCTCTTATTTAACATATAGTTTCTCGAAAAAGTAAGTAGACCTAAGTAGTTTTTAAGAAATGCAATTAAATCTTTGCAGATGACAAGAAAAGTGTTGGTGATTTACTATCAAGTTATTAGGAATTGATACATTTAGAAATTTTCATCTATATTTTTGGGCAGGGTATAAAAGAATTTTACAATTACAAAAGACAGGATATTGAATTTGGCAGGGCATGAAGTAAATGAAGCTTATAGAGATGAGGACAAAAAATATTTGATTCTGCTAATTTGATCAAGTCATTGACCAAAAAAATCGGATGAAGTTTTTGTCCTGGTGGACAACCTTTGTCTTGAATATGACGTTAAACCAAATAAGCAATTTAGACAATAAATGATTGAAGTAAAAAATAATGGTTAAGCAACAGCTTGCCACCTACCACAAAGTTCTATTAATGCACCATCATTACCCGCCATTACCTTTTTGTCACCATGGAAACTGGAAAATTATATTCACTTATATCTTAGTTTTCCCGGGATCTAAATTCAAGAAAATTTGTGCATTTTACCTAAAATATTGCAGACTTTTTTCTATAGCTGGACCATACTACGAACATAATTTACATAGAATGAAACCTCAACGTGCATTTCTTTTTCTTCTTTCATATAGGAATGGGCACAACTTTGAGAGATTCAGCCTTCTGAATGGCTATTCCGAACTTGTCTTCCATGTTTATGTTCTCAGGGGTAACGCCATCTTCGAGCCTCCAATTGAAAATATTGATGAGTGAACCGAGCATAAGAGGCAAAATTCTCATGGCCAATGGCAATCCCGGACAGATCCGCCTGCCGCCGCCAAAAGGCAGGAGCTCGAAGTTTTGTCCCCTGACATCGATATCGGATCTGAGAAACCTATCGGGCATGAACTTGTCTGGATGGTCCCAGACGCTAGGATCTCGACCGATCGCCCATACATTGACGAGGATTTGTGCACCCTTTGGAATTGTGAAACCGCCTGCAGTGAAATCTTCTCCGGATTTCCGAGGAACAAGGAGAGGACCTGCTGGGTGAAGTCGGAAATTCTCTTTCACGATAGCTTGTAAGTAGGGTAAGCGAGAGACATCGGCCTCTTCAATCTGCTTGCATTTACCAATGACTTGATGGATCTCGGCTTGGGCTCTCAATAGCTTTTCTGGGTTGCGAAGGAGTTCTGTCATCGCCCACTCCAGAGTACTCGCAGTAGTTTCGCCACCGGCAACGAATATGTCCTGCAGGACCGAAGTCGCGAATCAAAGATTTTGTACCTAGAAATTAGATGTCAATCATCACAAACAAGGAGGCATGAGACAAGGACACAGTACCAGTAGTAGATGCTTGACTAAGGATATGTCCAGGATCTCATTTTCATCTTCCACTAAATCAAGAAGATTATCCAAAACATCGTCATGCTTAATCGAGCCGGTCTCCATCCTCAGCTGCAACCTTCTCTGGATCAGGTCATCAAAGATGTCGAACATCTTCTTGAAATGTGCTTCGAGGCGATGCTTCGGACCACGAGGGCCGATCTTCTTGAGCACGGGAAAGTAATCTGCCAGGTTAGGCTTTCCAACCTCAACACTGATTTGCCACACCACTTCCTTCAGATCTCTGGCTGGTGTCAAAGGTTCCATCGTGTCCAAAGAGAAAATCGTGCTCGATAGCACGTTAAGGCTGGTCCTAAAAGCTGCCTCGCCGATATTCACCGCCTCGCCAGCGCACGCGTATTTCCTAACAAAGCTGACCAGCTCTTGCACTTTCTTGCTGCGCAGGTGTTGGTTCAAATCGAGTTTCTTGCTGGATAAGATATGCGAGTTGTATATTTTCCTCAGGTATCGGAAGAAAGGAGATACGGGTACCCAGCCCACGCTTAGTTTGTCATGGTCATGGGCCATGACGGAATCAGGAACCATGCGATTCGAGAAGACCGCATCGTGGGTTTGGAGGATTTCTTTGGCCAGCGCGGGTGAAGAGATCACCACCGTGGTCAAAAAGCCGAGTTCCAGTTTGATGATGGGGCCGTAAGCTTGAGCGAGGTTGGCGAGGGACTTGTGGGGAAGGTCTCCGAGCTGGAGGAGGTTGCCAATGATCGGAAGAGGCCGTGGACCTGGGGGGAGGTTGGAGGGCCGAGCTCTTCGGCCTCCCCTGGCGACGTAAGAGAGAGCTTGGTACAAGCCCCAGAGGAGGTGCAAACACAAGATCAAAAGCAAGTAATCCATCTCTCTTTGTGAATCTACAGCCAGAAGGCTGCGATCTATTTCAGAGAAGATTTCGTGTTACTCTAGTATAAAAGTGATAAATTGTATGACGAGCAGATAGCGGTCGTAGTGCGATGCCGAGGCCCCTGGGTCATTGGCTCCATGTAATAGGAACATGGTTTGGCTGGTAGGTATGACTTAAGCCATTGAAACATTTATTTTTCCAAACAAGATTATATTTTTTAATCTAATATGATATTCAATTTCAATTTCACTTTCACATGGAAATGACTTATCGCTCCACAACAAGCCCTCATGATACAAAAAATCGAGAGCGATTGTGGAATAGTCCAAGGTCGACTACTCAACCAATAGGATCGGAAGAGCAACTTATTCACATGGAAACTTAGGCAGTGCATGATAACATTCCCGGGAACAAGAATTTCTATTATTTTGTTCCCGGGAATAAAAAAAGAGTAGAAACCTGCATGATAATGGGTAAATTTTTTTTGTTCCCGGGACTAAAAATTCGGCCAAGAAATAGTTTTGGAACAGAAACGAGAAGCAAAAAAAAAGTTGCTTCTCGTTTCTGGCCAAGATCTCCCGAGAATAGAAGGGGGAAATAGAACCGGCTAACCCTAAAATGTTACCCCCCTTTCATTCTCACGAAGCTTTCACCCCATCGTCCGATCGCCCCTCGCCGATCTCGTCGCCGCCGGTCTCGTCGCCGCCGGTCCTGTCGCCGCCGGCCACGAGAAGGTAAGTTCTCCCTTCCATTCCCATTTTGCTGTTATCTCTCCCTCGCCGCGCTTTTCTCTCTCGCTTTCGTGCCCCGCTGAAGTTTCGTTTCTTCTTCTTCTTCTCTTTGTGTGGGGTTTAGGGAGGAAGCATTGTGTTCCTTCTCGTAGAGATTGTCTCTCTCCATTCTCTCTCGTGAAGTTTGTTTCTCCCTCCCCGCCTCCATCGCCGCCGCCCGAAACCCTAACCCCGACAGCCCCCGCCTCCTCCCCGATCCCCGCCCGGCGCCGCCGCCGCCGCCGCCCCGAACTTCACCCTCCTCATCAAGGTCCTCGCCTTCAAC
Source organism: Eucalyptus erythrocorys (assembly GCA_014182555.1). Classification (NCBI taxonomy): domain Eukaryota; kingdom Viridiplantae; phylum Streptophyta; class Magnoliopsida; order Myrtales; family Myrtaceae; genus Eucalyptus; species Eucalyptus erythrocorys. Next base: position 22,649,853 of record CM024597.1, read on the forward strand.
CGCCTCGACTCCCTCTCCCGCTGCCTCCGCTCCCTCGCCGCCGCCGACTACCTCTCCGACACCGTCCACCTCCACGTCTACATCGACCACTTCGGTAACGGATCGGGCGAGGTGGGATCGAGCCTGGACGCCGCGCGGAGGATCCTGGAGGCGTGGTGGCCGAGCTCCGACGACGAGTTCGCCTTCATCGTCGAAGATGATCTGGAGGTCTCGCCGCTTTTCTACAAGTTCGTTAAGTCCGTGATATGGAACTTTTACTACAATGCTTCGAATTTTAGTCCGATGATATACGGAGTGACGCTTCAGCGACCAAGGTTCGTCCCAGGTACCTTTCATTTGTAGAATTCTCTTGGCAATTTTGAGTTTACTTGAGTTGTCGAAGTAGTTTGCTTACACCTAAGCAAATGTATTATTAATCTAATAATATTTTGATCTTGTCAATTTTATGTAATATTAAATTTATTCCTTTTTCTTATTTTAATTTTTTTTTTAAAAATAAAATTTGGAATAGAAATTTTGTGCGATTACCAAACGTGTTTCTGTTCTTTTTTTTATTCCGAATAGAAATTTTGTGTAGTTACCAAACGTGTTTCTGTTCTTTTTTGTTCAAGAAATAGAAATTTTGTGCGGTTATCAAACGGGTTTTTTTTCGAGAAATTGTTCCCCAGCCAAGAAATAGAAAAGAACTGTTTCTGAAAAAAATTATTCCCCCGAGAAATGTTGCCATGCGCAGCCTTAGTAATAAAATCTAGTAAAATTTTCAGTTTTGTGTTAGCTTAGGAAAATGAACATAACTTTGTTGATTTAGATTAGAATGACTTGATTCTAAAGCCAAAAGAATGCATACTCTTAGATCTATAATTTTTTTTCCCCTCAGATAAGCACTATATGATTGTCGATTTTGGAAGGTATTGGGCGAAACGGGATTGGACAGCTGAACGTGACCATTAATTGTCGACCATTGACTTCAAGTTCATGCTGCATGGCATGGTGCTTTAACAAGAAGAGTTTGCCAGAGATTCGCTGTGACCACCAGTATGTTCAGTTCGAGCTTCAACTCAATGGAACATGCAAATAAAACTTCTAGTGTACTTGTTTGAGGGGAAGTGTTTTCTAGAAATCCATTTTTCACCGGTGTAGTTCCTTGAAAATGATTAGTCAACTAAAAATACTTTCCGGTCAAATAAAATATTCATGTATAAAAATCAAGAAAGTGCATTCCCTAATCTAAGAAAGTGAAAACATTTTTCAAAATTGCTCATCTTGATTTGTTAATAATTTATTATTTTATTATTATTTTTTCTTTTTCCTTATTCCTCCCTTGGCTGGTCATTGGCCTCGATTGGCCACAAGGACAGGCCAGTGAGGACTAGCCTCAGGTGAGGCCAAGGTCCCTAGTGATGCTTGAGGTCGCCAGCCTCTGATGAGCTTGAGCCCCTGGTGACCTTGAGCCTCGCCTTCCTTGCCATAGTGAGGTTGAGCTCACCTGATTCTAATTGGGTCGGCCTTACTCGAGGCCAATTAGGTTGGCCCTCCCTCGCCATCACGAAATAAAGGAAAACTAACGATTTCCCTAGAAAATGATTTTACTAAAAATATTTTTTGAAAAAAATTACGTTTTCGTGAAACAACATACACTTCAAAGTCAAAGTAGTTCTTTGAAAAAGGAGTGGCAAGAAACTAAGGGCGTGAATAATAACAATTTTATTTAAGAAATTTATTTTTATTTTTATTTTTATTATCTAGACAAGTTTCTGAGCAAAAATAGGTGTTTGATAATGATACAAAATTTCTGTTCCTGAAATGTAAAATCATTTGATAATGATACAAAATTTCTCTTTCTTAAGTGGCGGTCGGAGGTGGCCAACAGGTGGGTGGCTACCGATGGCGGGGTAGGTCAGTGGGCGATGAGAGGAATATTTATTTCTCACTTTTATTCCAAAAATAGAAAAGCAAAAAGAATTTTACTTTTGATTTTTATTATAAACCTATTTATTGAGTAAAAATTTGTTTCAGAAATAAAAAAGAAAATAAAATTGTGTTATGAAACGGATTTCTATTCCAAATCTATTTTCAAGAATAGAAAAAAAGAAAAATAGATAAACAAAATAGTTGTCATACGTGGTATAGGGTGTGAGGTGGGGCTCTGTTACATCGTCTTCAACCATAAATTCTCTGCCAGTATAATCATATCAATATTTTTCCATCAGATGGGTAAGAAAGGGAAGGCCTCGACTTAGGAGTTGGGAACAAAACATTAATCCAATGGTGATTAACAAGACGTGAATAGCACAAGTGATTTCATGTTTGACATAACTTATTATCTCATCCGTGAGGTTAGTGACTCAATATGGACATGCCCCACCTCTAAAACACAACTTCTATAATGTTTGCTTAAACTAGTTTTGAATTCATGTTTGAAAGATTCGGACTGAAAGAATGGCATTGTTATTTTAATTCCACCTACCATAAAATAAGATAAGATAAACATTCCAACCATATCATCAATACAATTTAACATTGATAACAGTTGACAAATGTATGTTTTTTGGCTAGATGGAGTACTTATCTTCCGTATAATTTGGTAGTGACTCTATCTGACCATAAGAAAGCCACTAAATGAAGCATCATCCATAGTCAAGCTACTGTCTTTTCTTTTTTCTTTTTGGATTAACACAATCAAAAATTCCAAGCAGGTATATTTGTAACAAATTTATTTTTTGTTAATTTCCGTTAGATTTTATATTATCAAATTGTTGAGTTAAATAATATATGATAATTGATAGGAACACTAGTTTGAGGTCCTATCCTCCATTGTCTGTAGTTTTTTTTGTGATATTAACTTAATTCAAAAGAAATTAATAGAGAATAAATTTGTCATAAATATATCAGTTTGGGGGGATTTTTGATGGTTAAAAAATTAATTTGTAGTAAATTTATCATAGGTGTACCAAAATAGGATTTTTCATGGTAAAAAAATTAATTTTGGTTAAATTTGTTATAGATGTACTAAATTAGAGTTTTTTGTAGTATTAATTCTTACTTTTATTTTTGTTACAAGGCTAGGGATTAATTCATGTCATACAGGTGTTGACAACATATAAAGCACCTCCAACCATGATAATATGAGACAACAGACAAACCCTGACTCTTAACACTCTGAAATCCCACCAGCTGACTGAGGGGCGCAATGGGCTTTTACATGCTCGTTCGCAATTTTCTTTTTGTTGGTCAGAAACCGATAAGCCTTCATTAAATCACCCTCAAGAAAGTGACCAGTGGTGCGACGAAACCATTGCAAGAAAAGCGCCCATACTTAATCAGCAAATGACACACGGTCCCATTGGGCTATTGCCTCGGCCATCAGAGTTTCAGTCCACGAACCTTCAATCCACAAGTTACCACCAGAGGTTACTAGAATTGATAAAGAAAGCCCATTCGAGAGCCCTCAGTTGGCTTCCTTCTCTCTCTTTCTTTCTCTCAATACTCACTTCATCTCTCTCCCGCCACCTCCTCCTCTCTTCTTCTTCGTCTGTGCTTTCTTTGTTTTTCCGTCGTCTTCTCAGCCAGGGACGGCCGAGCCAGATTTGGCTCCGCGTGCGGTCGATCATGGTTGGCGGAACACCCCATTGTCAAGGCACATACAGAGAGGAAGATGATGGCGGTCGGGGACTGGCTCATGTGTAGTGTTTGAGTGACAGTGTGCGAGTGCTCGATTCTAGGTTTTTCTAAAGGTTCATACCATGATAAACATTTATAACAAATTTACCATAAATTAATTTTTTTACCACAAAAAATCTTAATCTGGTACATTTATGACAAATTTACCGTTCATTATTTTTTGTTAAATTTTACTGTTAAATTGCTGAAATAAATGACACGTGGCAATTAATGGGTATACTAATTTGGAGTTTATCCTCTGTTTGGCTCAAATGTATCAGTTTGTAGTTTTTTGTGGTATTAATCTAATTTAATAAAAATTAATTGAATGAATTTCTTGAAATAATTACCAACAGAAGTAAAACAATAATGATTGTTTGGCCTCAAGAGAAATTTCTTAAGAAATGTAATATTCAGGTGATCAATAACTCTTATAAAATTAATTGATCAATAAATTTTAAAAAATGATTGATATCCTTATCTAAATGGTTATGCTAATTCGTTTTTGTTGAATGTCATTGAATTTGTGTTGGCACCAAGCGAATTCATTATTTTTTAAAGCATGAAAAGTTAAGAAAAACAATATGAGTAGCAACTGTGAATATTTGAGATATGCACTACATGAAAATTCGTGCTTGAGACGTTACTTTGTCGACACTTCGTATTATTCATGTTAAGAAGACAATTATATCAATTAAGAGCAAATATTCCTGACATAGCACCAAGAAAAGATCAATTTACCACGTACTTATTACAATTGAATGAACAAGTGTCAATGGGAGTCATAGAACGACAAGCATGCCGTGGGTTGTGGTGAATTTTCTTCTGATAAGAATATTTTTCCATACACATTTTTCTTCGAGACTTATTATTTTCTGGAACATTTTTGGAAAGTTATGAGCAAATCTGAGTCGAGTGTGATTATGTTGTGAGAATGGTTATTCTGTATCTCGTAGAGGGGAAATGTTTCGTAAACGGAGATGTCCAGCGAGAAAGAGCAGAAGGAAGAATGACAGGAGTATAGGAAATTGAAAGAACGAATTGAAAAAAAAGAAAAAAAAAAAAGAAAAGTGATTGAAAAGAGAAAAATAAAAATAAAAGAAGAAAAAATGTGGCTGTGCTCAGTAAGTGTTTGAACGCGGGAAAACACCAAGTAAAAGGGATGGAGATTTAACTTTTATTCGAAAAGGGATAGAGATGAATGGACGAAAAATGAAAAATCAAAGGAAAAGAAATAAATAAAAAGGGTGGCACTATTTCCACCATTTAATGACTAAATTCACCCAATTTTCATCAAAAAGATAAAATTGGCCGCTCTTATTCAATTGCAATTTAGATTTTTTTTACTTTTTTTTAATAGTTTTTCTATATCTACGTAGGATCTACTTATCATAATTAAGAATTTCATATGTTTAGTTTTTCTTTATTGTAGATTTTCCATGTATATTAAAGGCACTACATATATATTTTATTATTGTTCTTTTGTCGAAAAGAGAAATTTCCAAAAATCTAGTTCTTTTCCATGTTGTTGATCATATTTATGGATAAATTGCTAAGTGGATGAAATTTAATTAAATCAAAACATTGCATAAATTAAGAACCTTTTTTTTTTTTTTGGAAATGCTAGTGAAATATCATTTTTTTGGATTGATAAAAATTAATATCTATCTATGAACTGTTTACAAAAAGAAATATCACAGATACCTCATTGTGCATAATGCTTTTAATGTAGTCCTATATATTCCTTTAACATCTTACATGCTTTGTATAAAAGTATCTCACTAGTATAATAAGGCAAAAAGATAAATTCCTTAATATAGTATATAAATAGACTTGATATATATATATATATATATATATATATATATATATATATTAATTAAAAATTAATAAAAATTTTACAAAAAAAAAAAAAAAAAAAGAGAGAGCTTTTGAGATAAGAGGGACGGAATAGATAAGTTCTTACAAGATCAATGATAAATTTTTTGTTTTTTCAGTTTTATACTATATTGAAAAATAGTTTTTTGTCCTTGCTACTACTAGCAAGACAATTTTACATGGAGTATGTAAAATGTTATAAAAATATTTGAGAATGCACTTTTCTTTAATATGCTAAAAAAAATGCGAAATGCACTTTTCTTTAATACACTAAAAAACATGCGAAATGCTTAATTATGGTGACTATCATAAATAGAAAAAAAGGATTCTGGCCATCACTTTAAACTTTAATTGAAAGATTAGGATAGTTTTGTATTTTTAGTGTAAATATGGATAGATGAGGTCATTTAGCGGTGGGAATTGTGTCGCCCTGAAAAAATTGAAAAGGAAATTTAGCTTCTACAGTCAAATTAATAGAAGGTAGAAATTGAAAAAAGAAAAGAAAAGAAAAGAAGCTAATATAAAATGGGGTTATTTTGATAGAGATAGAAAATAGATTTATTTGGGGGATCGGTGTTAGTGTAATAAAAATGGGTTTAGTGGGGTTATTTTTGAAAATAGGCTATGAGAGCTTACAACTAAAAGGGGGCTTTATGTAATAAAACCGAATTCTTGTCGGGGCCCAAACTGGTGAAGAAAGTAAGGCATGCGTGTGCAAATGATTAAGAGAATAGGGAATTTTCGGGTTAAGTGTATAGGATGAGGTGTGTAGGAATGGTTCTCGATAGGTAAATATAAGTGCATGATAAAAATATGATTGCCACAAAGGTATAAAGGACACACCACCAACTAAGGAAGGAGATCGAGATAGATAAAGTTCATCACCAAGGCTTAAAAGACAAGCTACCTACCAAGGCTAAAAGACTTTGGGATTAGATAGGCTCACTACCAATGCCTAAAGGGCAAACCACTAATAAAAAATAAAGTGCTTCTTGACTCACCACTAAGGAGCAATCCACTTTCCAAGGATAAATATATTGAAATAGGAGTTATTCACTCTCCAAACATATTCGCTCACATAGAGAAAATCTCATATTATTTTTATTCATCAAAATCCTTTGTGTTGCAATGGAGAGGTTTCCTCTATTTATAGGAGAAATGACACTTAGGGAACGACTGAAACACTTAAAGACATGAGAATTAGAAAGAAATTAAAGAGCTAGGAACGTAGAGCTTTGACTCTTGAAACTTATATAACAAGAAAGACTCCTAGGAACTTAGAGATGTATTTAATAACATGAGAATGTTGTAAAATATCGCGTTGCGAATATATAATAGAGAAGAGATTGAGAAGAGATAGCAAATGAACACCAGAAATAGTAGGGAAAGCAAGATGAGAGAACTTTATTTCTAGTATCTCACTATCGTGTTTCTGTGTGATTGTATGTGATGCACATCAAAACTAAACTCCTATTTATAGGAGAACAAGAATGTACTTATTATTAATATCAGTGTATCGAATGATACATGTACAGGATAAGGGAGATGAACGTTCATTGTATAGGGAGATGTACTTAGACCATTTGGTACAAATATACCATAATAAGTACATTGGATAAGATGAATATAATGAATATTCATTCATGTATTTCATAACACTCCTCCTTGAATGTTCATTATATTTATTATGAATGTGTATCGAATGATACTGCCTCATTAAAAACCTTAAGTCAGAAAAACCCAATGGGACAAAAACCTGACAAAAGGGAAAAAGAGTGCAGAGTACAAACTTTATGATTTATCCCTTTTATGGATGCATTAATTGCCTCGTTAAAAACTTTAAGCCAGGAAAACCCTGTGGGAAAAAACTGGACAAAAAGAAAAAAAGAGTGCAATGCATATATAGCCACTACTAGGGCCAATTAATCTTGTATTTTGTGAACTCGCCGCGTATCAATGCATAGTTCATAATATCTCCCCTTCAATTGAGCCATATAATCACTTCTGGGGCTAACCAATCTTGCATCTTGTGAACTTGCTGCATACCAATGCCATATACTAATTTCTCAAAAGTTGATGTTGGCAATGATTTGGTAAAAAGATCTGCAAGATTATTTATGAATCGAATCTGTTTAACATCAATTTGTCGACTTTCTTGGAGTTCATAAGTATAGAAAAATTTCGGCGAGATATGCTTGGTCCTATCACCTTTGATATATCATCCCTTAACTTGTGCAACACAAGCAGTATTATTTTCATAAATTATAGTGGGAGAATTTGTAACCGGTATTAAATAACAAGAATTATGAATATGCGTTATAACGGATCTTAACCAAACACACTCTCTTCCAGCTTCATATAAAGCAATAATCTCAAAGTGGTTAGAAGATGTAGCTACTAGCGATTGCTTCGTAGAACGCTAAGAAATAACGGTGCCGTTATAACAAAATAAATACCCGGTTTGAGAGCAAGCCTTATGTGGATCAGATCTATATCCAGCATCAGCATATCTAACTAAACCAGAGTTAGTGGAATCCTTGGAATAATATAATCCCAAATATATGGTTCCTCAGAAATAACGGAAAATATGTTTAACTCCATTTTGGTGTCTTCGAGTTGGCTCAGAACTAAAACGTGCCAATAAATTTATTGCAAAAGCGATATCTGGTCTCGTGCATTGTACCAAGTACATTAATGCCCCAATTGCATTGAGATATGGTACTTTCCGGACCAAGTATCTCTTTATAAGATTCTCTAGGACGAAATGGGTCCTTTTGGGAATCTAGAGACCTTACAACCATAGGGGTGCTCAATGGGTGTGCTTTGTCCATGTTGAAGCGTTTAAGTAATCTTTCAACGTATGCTGATTGATGGATGATTATTCCATTTGCTTTATGCTCAAGCTCTAGACCAAGAGAAAATTTGGTTTTACCCAAATCTTTAACTTCAAACTCCCTTTTCAAATACTCAGTAGTTTTGGCTAACTCTTCTGGAGTTCCAATTAAATTTATATTATTGACATAAACTGCTACAATAGCAAATCCGGTTTTTGATTTCTTAATAAACACACATGGGCAGATAGGATCATTCTTGTACCTTTCCTTAATTAGGTACTCACTTAGGCGTTGATACCACATGCGACTAGATTGCTTTAACCTGTACAAGAATCTTTGCAATTTTATTGAGAATAAATTGCGGGGAGTGCATGCTTTAGGCATTTTGAATCCCTTAGGAATTTTCATATAAATATCAGAGTCTAATGAGTCATATAAATATGTCGTCACAATATTCATAAGATGCATATCCAATCTTTCAAAGATTGCTAAGCTAATGAGAAAACAAAATGTAATCATATCAATCACAGGTGAATATGTCTCATCATAATCAATCCTAGGTCTCTGGGAGAATCCTTGGGCAACGAGTCGGACTTTATACCTAACAACCTCATTTATCTCATTTCATTTTCGGATAAATACCCATTTATATCCAACAGGCTTTACATTATCGGAAATATGAGTTACAGGTTCAAAAACATTTCATTTAGTTAGGAAAGCTAATTCAGCTTTAATTGCTTCCTCCCACTTAGGCCAATCTTGCCTTTGACGATATTTAATAATAGATTGCAGCTCACAATCATCTTCCATAATTTTATGAGCAACTAAGAACGCAAAAGTATCATCAATGATGATTTCATTTCAATCCCAAAATTCATTATAATATGTAATGGAATTCTCGGTATTCCCGGGACTAGTGTTCCTTTCATGGGTTTGCGCCTCTTCAAGGGCAATAAGCTCTTTGGGAGCAAGCACAACGCCAGGCTCTTCTGGAGCGGATTCTTGATTCTTTCCCCTTCGTTTCGAGGAGCAGTATCTTTTGATCCTATCGATCTACCACGCTTCAAGTGTGGGGGATTTTGATCTATTTTGGCCTGTCCTTCTGGAACAACTATCCTAGCTGGAGTATTTGCAACTGGAATATGAGACTTCGTTACCTTAGTAGCATCATTAAATGCGTCAGGAAGTCTATTGGCCATAGCCTATAAATGGATTATGCGCTGCACCTCATTTTCACATTCAGGAGTCCTTAGATCTAATTGAGATAAATTTTTCTCAGTCCAGGAGAAAACCTTAATTGGTTTTTGTTTTGCAGTTATGGAAGTTGTAGGTATTCCAATTGATGGAAACCTAGTCTCATCGAAATGACAATCTGCAAATCTGGCAGTAAAAAGATCACCAGTAGTTGGTTCCAAGAACTTAATGATAGATGGTGAATTAAACTCAACATAATTGCCCAAATGGCGTTGGGGACCCATTTTCGTCCTTTTTGGCGGTGCTACAGGCACTTGTACAGCACAACTAAAGGTGTGTAGATATGAAATATCTGGTTCATAACCAAGAACCATTTGAAGGGGAGATTATAAAAGACTAGTAGTGAGGCATAATCTTATTAGAGCTGTCGCATGCAAAATTGCATGAACCTATGCTGTATCATTGAGATTCGTTCTCAATAATAGAGTACGGGCAATGATTTGGATACGTTTAATCAAGAATTTTGCCAATCTATTTTGAGTATGAACATATGCAACTAGGTGCTCAACCTTGATTCCGAGTGAAGCACAATATGTATCAAAACTCTTTGATATAAATTCACCGGCATTATCCATCCTTATGCTCTTAATTGGATAATCAGGAAATTGTGCTCGAAGCTTTATAATCTGCGCAAGTAAACATGCAATTGTGACATTGCGTGTAGATAATAGGCGAACATGGAACCATCTACAGGATGCGTCCACTAATACCATAAAATATCGAAATGGTCCTCTTGGTGGTTGTATTGGTCCACAAATATCACCCTAAATTCTTTGCAAGAATAAAGGAGATTCAAGATTAACCTTTGTTATATAAGGTTTGATAATGAGCTTTCTTTGTAAGCAAGCCTCATAATTATAATCTTTGGACAACAATACCTTTATATCCTTTAAAGGATGCCTTTTTGTATTTTGAATTATCCTACAGATCATTGAAACACCAAGATGACCAAAATGATCATGCCACAGTCCAAACTGATAAGGGTTTACTAATCTCCAAGATGTGGTGGCGTAGCTTTCAACAGCCTTAATCATGACACAATACAAACCCATAGAAGAAGCTTCCAGCTTCTCATAGATGGTTTTCAGGCCCATCTTATAAGAGGAAATGCCAATATATTCCTTATCTTACTCATAAATAGTCTCAATATGGTACCCATTACGGCGTACATCTTTGAAACTGAGCAGATTCCTTTTTAATCTAATGCTTATAAATGCATTCTCAATATGTAGGACTGTGCCATTTGGCAATTGTGGCATTTCCAAAACCATCAATAATCAAAACAGGACTTGATATTGTATGGATTTATGCCTTATGCAATGTCATACTCGAGAAAAAGTGTGTACTACGAAATATAGTATGTGTTGTTGCACTATCAAGCAAACAAACATCTTCCTTTTTCTCGGTATTTTTCATTTGCATTTATATTGACAACTTCAGGTGTCAAGTATAATAAAAGTTGCATATGGTCAAATAAAATTTCAAAATAAATATTATATAAAGTTCATAAGCATTTCATAACCATATTAAAGAACAATAAAAAGTAATACATTTAAAGTGAAAACAATATAAAATTCGAAGTTCAAATTATTATCCACAAATTTGATGCCTCATCAAAATAATCAGAGATCCTCAAAGAAATCAGGGACATCCAAGGATGCATTTGCTACTTCAGGAGCAAGAGGAGTCCAACCAACGAAGATATTGTTGGCCTCAACAGTGGTTATGGCAGTAGGATTGATTTCAATGCATGAGATTCATCATGCTTGTCCGTATTCTTTAAAGATGCCTGGTATAGATCAACAAAATGTTTTGGCGTACGACAGGTATGTGACCAGTGCCCAGTCATACCACAGCGATGACAAATACTTTCATTAATCACCTTTTTTGACTTCTTCTTTGCTATGATTCAGGCCAAAGTTTGATTTCCTAAGGTGGTTAAATTTCTTGACATCCCTTCTAGGATTATGTTCTTGCCTGCGCTTATAGCTCTTAAAATGGCCAGTATTTTTCTCAAAATTAGCATGTGTTTCAGGCAATGCTTTTGAGTCAGCAGGTTTAAGATCATGATTTTTGAGTAGCAATTCATTAGTTTGCTTAGCAGTGGGAAGCACAGAAATTAATTCAGAATATGTGGCAAACTGATGTTGTCGGTATTGCTATTGCAATATGATATTCGAAGCATGGAAGGTGGAGAAAGTTTTCTCTAATAATTCCGCATCAGCGAGTTTGATACCACATAACTCAAGCCGAGAAATAATATCAACTAAAGCAAAATTATATTCAGACACTGATTTAAAATCTTGCAGTCTGAGATTTTGCTAGTCATATTGTGCTTGAGGGAGGATAACAGTCTTGGTATGATCGTACCTATCCTTGAACCTCCTCCATAAGATATGAGGGTCTCGAACGGATAAATATTGAGTCTGTAGGCTCTCATGCAAATGACGGCGAATAAAAATCAGCGCATTTGCTTTATCCTTTTCATTTGAGGTTCTATCCTCTGTAATTATATTAGCGAGACCTTGCCCTTGAAGGTGCATTTCCATGTCAAGGCACCAGGATAGATAATTCTTTCCACTCACTTCCAAGATTTGGAATTTGGGCTTTTCAATATTTGCCATAATCCTTGCAAAAATAAATCCTTAAATTAGTTAAAAGGATTTCTAAATATCCACCACTACTTCAGGAGCAGAAGGATACTTTTAGATTTGAAGTTTGGCTTCAGGCCAAGAAAAATAAATATGAAGAATTGATAGAAAAAGATGAAGTATAAGTAATAAAAGAATACCCACCTTGCAAAATATACTTACTTAGTCGGTAGATCTTCATGCTGATAACGTGTTATAAAATGTTACGTTGTGAATATATAATAGAGAAGAGATTGATAAGAGAAAGCAAATGAACACCAGAAATTGTAGGGAAAACAAGATGAGAGAGCTTTATTTCTAGTATCTCACTGTTGTGTTTCTATGTGATTGTATGTGATGTACATCAAAACTAAACTCCTATTTATAGAAGAACAAGAATGTATTTATCATTAATATCAATGTATCGAATGATACATGTACTGGATAAGGGAGACGAACGTTCAGAGATGTACTTAGAACATTTGGTATAAATGTACCATAATAAGTACATTGGATAAGATGAATATAATGAATATTTATTCATGTATTTCATTTATTCATGTATTTCATAACAAGGAACTTATATTTTTGACTCTTCAACCTTGTGCCTTATCTTCAAAATTCATCCATCATCCTTGAGCATAATATATCTATCTTCAAAGTTCATCAAACACTTGCAAATATAGCCTATTATGACCCCCCATTGATTTATTGTTGAACAACTTTAATTTCGATAACTAATATAGTGAACTGAGAATAGGCAACTCATTAATCGTTGCTGGTATCTTTGTAATTCTTGGTAATTCTTTACTCGGTATCCCCATTGATAGCCATCTTCTCAGCAACTTTGTTAGGGAATGGATTGGTACCTCTTTAATTAGAAACTTCATTCTTCACCCATACTAGCATGATATGCTCAGATTCTATCTTGGCTTGAATGAGCATTGGTAGTATTGAGTTGCTTGGTGGAGCTAAGTTGGATGGTCCCACATCAAAAAGTTACTCACCTGGAATGCTCAACCCAAATAATGAAACTTATTTGATATGATAAACTCAAAATCCTATCAATAAAGCAAGAAGCGATATCAAAACTCAAGTAAATAATTGTCTTAAATAAAAATCAACTAGACGACACTATTTTTGAGTCAAAATGCTCATTTTGGGTCGACAAAAGGCCTAAAAAAAAAATGAAAACTGTCTGAATAACCAAACATGACAAATTTTCTTGTGTCATATTTTTCTCTATGGAACTCCAATTCAAGTGTGCTTACTATCAAAAAGAAAGTTCTTTCAAAGTACTTAAAGGCCCGAAACTTGGCCCGTCCAAAATCTAGCCAGCAAGTGACAAGATCATGCACCGTATGCTGCTGATCAAGTTACTGCTCAGCACGTACCAAGGATTTCGAAAAGTTGGTTTCTCTCGAACGGGAAGTCCAAATCGCAACTTGTTAAATTCTACAAGTTGCTAGGAGCGTGAGGGATCTAATTATTACTATTAGACTGCTCGAACTCAGCCATAGCATCACTGGCAAAGCCTACGCAAGTAGGGCAGCAATTTTGACTCTTAGAATGAAAGTCCAACTTGTAAGCGATAAAAACAGCGAAAAACTCTTACAAATTGCATGTAAAAGGCATTTCCTGCGTCAATTGATGTTTCCCAATGAACCATCACAATTTCTCTCTTCTTTCTCGGTGGAGCTCCCTCCGCTTTCTTTTTCTCGGTCTCTCTTCTCAAGTTCACGAATGGTGAATGAAGAAGAATAAGGAGTCTTCTTAAAGCTTTATTTGAGCTGAAGTGGGCTGGGCCTCCTTTATTTCTCTATCTCTCTTTTATTTGGGCTCTTATTTAACATATAATAAAAAAATTAGTAAACTTAAGAAAAGATGAGTGATTGAAAAAAAGAAAAATAAAAATAAAAGAAGAAAACAATGGTTGTGTAGCAAAAGTTAGGATGTGGTAGGGGTAAGCATGGTCCAACATTTAATCCAAAGATTAACCCACACAACGTTGATCCCAATTTTATTTTATTTTTTTCATTTTTTGTTTTCCTTAGAAGGACAAACATATAATTTGAAATTATATATCCATCAACAATGTGATATTAAGCAACCAAACTATGAACACCAATATATATCAAATATTAATATAAGATAAGGCAATCGAATTTTACACTTGCTAAAATTAACAAACCATAAAAATGAACACTTGAGGCAAGCTAGGCAATTGAAGAGAGGTGAGTGAGGTTGAGGTAAATGAAGAGGTTTTTTTTTTTTGGGTTGAAATAGGGTTGATTTTCTTTCTAACTTTTAATTTAAAAGACAAAGTGAACTGCAAAGAGAATAGAGGGTGAGGCAATAGAATTTAGAGTAGATAAAAGCATACAATATAATATATATAATATATATTATGCACGTGGGTGGTTCGGATTGAACTAACACTAAATTCTTGGGACTAAGTACTAATCCGTACAATGCAAGGTCTAGGAGTCTCGAAATCAAGGACTAACACAGTCCCTTTGGCAATCAGACCAAAACCGATTGGATTCGACTGGTTCGAGGTTGGTTTATGGTTGATCCTAGATTGATACTTACCCCTATTAGGATGTGGGGAATAAGTATAGGGATAGAGATGAATGACCAAAAAAGGGATAAATCAAAGGGAAAGAAAAATAATGGAAAAATAAGAAAGAAAAGTCAGTTTCTACATCTCACAATGGATTGTAAGGAAGAACAAAAAAATAGTAATGACAGAAAAAAAGTAGTTAGTAGAAAATGGGCTCATTTTGATTGAAATAGAAAATAGGTTTTGTTGGGGGATCGGTGTTAGGGTAGTGAAATTAGGTTTAGTGGGGTTATTTTTGAAAACAAGCTATGAGAGCTAACAGCTAAAATGGGGCTTTGTGTAATGACCCAACTCGTCTAAGGGCCCAAACTCGCAAAGAAAGCTATCCATTTGGAATGCTCAACTCAAACTATGAAACTTACTCGATTTGACGAACTTAAAATCCTATCAATAAAGCATGAAGAGATTTCAAAAGTTAAGTAAATAATTGTCTTAACTAAGACTCGACTAGGAGGCACTATTTTCAGAGTCAAAATGCTCATTATGGGTTGACAAAAGGCCTCAAGACAGCCAGCTGTGGCGAATAAACACTAAAGCAATAAACAACCACTCACATGACAAGTAGCCATTTGCACGATAAACTTCTTCGTGTTATATCTCTCTACCGAATTTAAATCCAAGTGTGTTTGTTGTCAAAAGAAAGCCCTTTCAAAGTATATAAAAACCCTAAATTTGGTTGGCCCAAAATCTAGCTGGCAACCGACAAAATTGAGCACCGAATATTGGTGGTCAAGTTACCGTCCAGCATGTGCCAAGAATTTTGAAAAATCGATTTCCCTCAAATGGGAAGTCCAAATTGCAATCTGTTATATCCTACAAGTTCATAGGGATGTGAGGGATCTAGTTATCTCTCTATTGGATAGCTTAAACTCAGCCAGAGCGTCACCGGTGAAGCCAATACAATAGGGACAACGATTTAGACTCCTAGAATGAAAGTTCAACTTGTAAGAGATAAAGGTAGTGAGAAACTCTCGCCGCAAGCAAAAGGCATATTCTAGCATTAATTGATGTTTTCTAATATGTTAAAATATGTCTTGATTTTGAGCCTATTAAATGAAATCATTTGAAATAGATAATAATTTATGAACTATGAAATCAAGCAAAGTAGGACACGATTGGTTTGCTTTTCAAGATTTGGAGTTGGCCTGTTATTTCCATGTTTAAGTCCAAAAGAATTTGTTGGACTTTGACCGTGGAAATTGATTTTCAAAGAAGTGTGGGCTTACTGATTGGGCACAAACAAGGAAATTCCTTGCTTGAGTCGGCCAAGGGACAACATAGTGGAGTCCAAGTTGGACTTGTCGACCGAAGTGTCCAAGTTTCCTATTCTGAGTTGAAGTTGGCTGCAGTACGAGCCATGCATGTTATGTTTATCTATTTGTCTTCTTGCCGCAGGAGCACGCCGTTGTGGATCGAAAGCAATGCGGTCTTCGTGCTGGACTTTATGTCCAGAGAAAGAAAGAAGACTTGAAGCGCCGTTTGTGTTAGAGGGCTTGGTGGATGAAGACACGTAGATGAAACTTGTGAATTACATTCATCAAGTTAGTATTTGTAGCTTTGAAATATCGTGGCAAGATTTATGAATTTTTTTGTGAGATTGAGATTTCATTTTGCGAGAATTTATGGAGATAAATATTGTATGAGTTATTAAGTGTAATTGGGGTTTGAGAGTGTTTAAGTAACTCTAGCGTATGATTTTCATTGTCTTATTTGGTCTATAGTGAAATTCAATGATGTTCTTTTCATGAACATAAGTTATTATGATTAAATCATGTAAATCTTTCGTCCGATTTATTTATTATTCTGCCTATCTTATCATTCAATCACTCGTTTTCTGCAATACAACCAACACCGCGATTTCTCTCGTCCCCCCCCCCCTCTCCCCTCTTCCCTCTCCCAACGACAACCGGCCGCCTTTTTCTCTCTCAAGTTAACGAGTGGTGCTTGAAGAAGAATTAAGGAGTCTTCTTAAAGGTTTATCTAGGCTGAAGTCGGCTAGGCCTCTTCTATTTCTCAATTTCTCATTTATTTAGGCTTTTATTTAACAGATAGTTTCTCGAAAAAGTAAGTAGACCTAAGTAGTTTTTAAGAAATGCAAATAAATCTTTGCAGACGACAAGAAAAATTGAGAATATAAGAAAAAAACATCAGTGAGTAACTTAAATGAGAATTGACAATCCTATACTATGCCACAACTTAATGGAAGAAAAGTTGGCTAATTTAGATTGATGACTTTTAAAAAAGAGTTAAATATAAAGGATTGTTAATCGAGGCAAATAAAAATTAGTAGCTTAATATAGAAGTCGGTAAACTCAAAAAACAGACATTGGTAAGTGACTCCCAATTAACTTAGTGATAATCTAATTTGACAAAAGTTGATAATCACTTTGATTTGTGTTAGTAATTTTATTAAAAATTAATAAATTTAAGCACCAGTAGTTATATAGATAAAAAGTTTGTAAAATAGTACAAACATTTCTAATCAATATACTATAAGAAAAATTTGGTAAGTTTGTAAAAGTATTGGTGAGTTACAAACAAGTTATTAGGAACTGATACATCCAGAATTTTTCATTTATATTTTTGGGCAGGGTATAAAAGAATTTGACAATCACGAAAGACCGGATGTTGAATTTGGAGGGTATAAAGTAATTGAAGCTTCTAGAGATGAGTAGAAAAAGATATTTGACTCTGCTAATTTGATAAAGTTATTGACCAAAAATAATCCGATAACGTTTTTCTCCTGGTGGACAACCTTTGTCTTGAATATGATGTTAAACCAAATAAATTTAAACGATAAATGATTAAAATAAAAAACAATGGTCAAGCAACAGCTTGTCACCTGCCACAAAGTTCTATTAAATTCACCATCATCACACACCATTAATTTTTTTTTATCACCATGGAAACTGGAAATTATATTCACTAATATCATAGTTTTGCCGGATCTAAATTCAAGAGAATTTATCCATTTTACCAAAAATATTCTATACTCTTTTTTCTATAAATAGACCATGCGACGAACATAATATATCATAATTACGTAGAATGAAACCTCAACGTGCATTTCTTTTTCTTCTTTCATATAGGAATGGGCACAACTTTGAGAGATTCAGCCTTCTGGATGGCTATTCCGAACTTGTCTTCCATGCTTATGTTCTCAGGAGTAACGCCATCTTCGAGCCTCCAATTGAAAATATTGATGAGTGAACCGAGCATAAGAGGCAAAATTCTCATGGCCAATGGCAATCCCGGACAGATCCGCCTGCCGCCGCCAAAAGGCAGGAGCTCGAAGTTTTGTCCCCTGACATCGATATCGGATCTGAGAAACCTATCGGGCATGAACTTGTCTGGATG
The DNA here is from genome assembly GCA_014182555.1 of Eucalyptus erythrocorys. Lineage (NCBI taxonomy): Eukaryota > Viridiplantae > Streptophyta > Magnoliopsida > Myrtales > Myrtaceae > Eucalyptus > Eucalyptus erythrocorys. The sequence continues at coordinate 22,668,089 of CM024597.1, forward strand.
GTCCCAGACGCTAGGATCTCGACCGATCGCCCATACATTGACGAGGATTTGTGCACCCTTTGGAATTGTGAAACCGCCTGCAGTGAAATCTTCTCCGGATTTCCGAGGAACAAGGAGAGGACCTGCTGGGTGAAGTCGGAAATTCTCTTTCACGATAGCTTGTAAGTAGGGTAAGCGAGAGACATCGGCCTCTTCAATCTGCTTGCCTTTACCAATGACTTGATGGAGCTCGGCTTGCGCTCTCAATAGCTTTTCTGGGTTGCGAAGGAGTTCTGTCATCGCCCACTCCAGAGTACTCGCAGTAGTTTCGCTACCGGCAACGAATATGTCCTGCATGATCGAAGTTGCAAATCAAAGATTTTGTACCTAGAAATTAGATGTTAATCATCACAAACAAGGAGGCATGAGACAAGGACACAGTACCAGTAGTAGATGCTTGACTAAGGAGATGTCCAGGGTCTCATTTTCATCTTCCACTAAATCAAGAAGATTATCCAAAACATTGTCATGCTTAATCGAGCCGGTCTCCATCCTCAGCTGCAACCTTCTCTGGATCAGGTCATCAAAGATGTCGAACATCTTCTTGAAATGTGCTTCGAGGCGATGCTTCGGACCATGAGGGCCGATCTTCTTGAGGACGGGAAAGTAATCTGCCAGGTCAGGCTTTCCAACCTCAACCATGATTTGCCACACCACTTCCTTCAGATCCCTGGCTGGAGTCAAAGGTTCCATCGTGTCCAAAGAGAAAATCGTGCTCGATAGCACGTTAAGGCTGGCCCTAAAAGCTGCCTCGCCGATATTCACCGCCTCGCCAGCGCACGCGTATTTCCTAACAAAGCTGACCAGCTCTTGTACTTTCTTGCTGCGCAGGTGTTGTGTCAAATCGAGTTTCTTGCTGGAGAAGATATGCGAGTTGTATATTTTCCTCAGGTATCGGAAGAAAGGAGATACGGGTACCCAGGCCAAGCTTAGTTTGTCATGGTCATGGGCCATGACGCAATCTGGAACCATGCGATTCGAGCAGACCGCATCGTGGGTTTGGAGGATTTCTTTGGCGAGCGCGGGTGAAGAGATCACCACCGTGGTCACAAAGCCGAGTTCCAGTTTGATGATGGGGCCGTAAGCTTGAGCGAGGTTGGCGAGGGACTTGTGGGGAAGGTCTCCGAGCTGGAGGAGGTTGCCAATGATCGGAAGAGGCCGTGGACCTGGGGGGAGGTTGGAGGGCCGAGCTCTTCGGCCTCCCCTGGCGACGTAAGAGAGAGCTTGGTACAAGCCCCAGAGGAGGTGCAAACACAAGATCAAAACCAAGTAATCCATCTCTTTTTGTGAATCTACAGCACAAGGCGTGCGATCACTTCCTATACATAGCTTGAAAGTCGGTCTAATTTTATTTTATTTTTATTGCATTTGTCTCTTTTTCTCAGAGTACTTAGCAACTCTTTCCCTCAGGCTCTCAAATTTCTGTCAATTCTAGGCCTAGCTTTGCGGCTTTTGGCATACTAAAACTAAAGTAGACTAGCTTTTTGACGGCACGTGTTTGACTGAAGCACCAATGAAATAGCCAAAAAAAAAAATTGAGGAACAACACTTCAATTGGCATTTTAGTCTTGCAAATAGAGAGTATTCTACTACCAAAACAACTTCAATTGGGCAGATAAAGATATTTCAGAGAAAATTTCGTGTACTCTAGTATAGATGTAAAAAAATTTACGACGAGCAGATGGCGGCCGTAGTGCGATGCCGAGGCCTCTGGGTCATTGGCTCCATGTAATAGGAACATGCTTTGGCTGGTAGGTATGACTTAAGCCATTGAAACATTTCTTTTTCCAAACAACATAATATTTTTTAATCTAATATGATATCCAATTTCAATTTCACTTTCACATGAAAATGACTTATCGCTCCACAACAAGCTCTTGTGATACGAAAAATCGAGAGCGATTGTGGAGTAGACCAAGGTCGACTACTCAACCAATAGGATCGGAAGAGCAACTTATTCACATGGAAAGAGCAACTTATTCACATGGAAACTTAGTCATAAAATCGAGTAAAATTTTCAGTTTCGTGTTAGCTCAGGAAAATGAACATAACTTTGTTGATTTAGATCAGAATGACTTGATTCTAAAGTCAAAAGAATGGAGACTCTTAGATTTATAAATTTTATATTTTTCCTCAGATAAGCACTATATGATCGTCGATTTTGGAAGGTATTGGGTGAAACGGGATTGGACAGCTGAACGTGACCATAAACTTTAAACTCCTGTTCCATCGCATGGCATAATTGTCGGCCATTAACTTCAAGTAGTCAAATAAGACCGTGTTTAGTACAGATGCGTTGAATTAACTTCGAGTAGCACTGAGTAGCCAAATAAATCAGCTGAACGCAACCATTAACTTTAAGCTCGTGTTGGCTTGCGTGGCATAATTGTCGACCATTGACTTCAAGCTCATGCTGCATGGCATAGTGCTTTAACAAGAAGAGTTTGCCAGAGATCTGCTGTGACCAGCAGTATCTTCAGTTTGAGCTTCAACTCAATGGAACATACAAATGAAACTTCTAGTGTACTTGTTTGAGAGAAAGTGTTTTCTATAAATCCATTTTTTACTCGTGTAGTTCATTGAAAATGATTAGTCAACTAAAACTACTTTCCGGTCCAATAAAATATTCATGTATAAAATTCAGAAAGTGCATTCCCTAATCTAAGAAAGTGAAAACGTTTTTCAAAATTGCTCATCTTGAATTTGTGTGACATCCAGAATTTTTGGTAATTATTTCAATTGAATTAATCGAGCCATTTCTATGAAATTGGAGCCGGGTATTAAAATCGAATACAAAATTGAGATGCAAGGTGAGTTATTGGATGATGAAAAATAGCAATTGAGTATTGAGGTGCCAATTTATAATTGTTGAAGCCGAGCCTTTGAGTGTCGGGGATTTATAGAAAATTATTGGGGATTTTTTTCAGCAAAATCGGACATCGAATAGGAGATTTGAATGAGGAAATTAAACCCAAGATTTACTAAATTCGGAACTAAGGAGGGATGCTAGAATTTGGCACCAATTTGGATTATTTATGGAATTTTAAGTTGGAAAGTAATATGGGGGACAAGCATTTAAGAGGGGAGATATTTGTGTTGATCTTTTTCTCTTTTTCTTGGAGTGTTGAGCACGTCCACAACGGCTGGCCTCCATCTTTTTCACGTGAGCTTATCCTCAGCCGAAGATTTATTCTGCTTTTGCTTTTCAACTTTCGCTTCTTCCTTCCTCAATCAGCCCCTGCCGCTTGCTCCATTTTCTGTTCCTTCTACCGTCCACGATTTATCCATCGAAGACCGACACGTCCACGGTCTGTTCTCCTCAGTCAATCGAAGACCATCAGCACCTTCATGTCTTCCTTTTGTCGGCCACAGCAACCCAGGAGCCAGCGGAAGACAAAGATCAGCTGCTGCCCATCCACCGAATGTCCACTGAATTGCTTCAATTTCAGCAGCTTCGTGCCCACAGCTTCTCTCCACGCGTCCACCGCCCAACACTTCTTGGTCAACAGCAAGCTTCGGAATTTCCTTGGTGGACTACCGAGCGCAGCGCCAGCGGACGCTCTTCCTTTTCCCCCACCAAGTTTGGTCGGCCACGAACGCTGCCTCATCTCTCTCTGCCGCATGCATCCACGCCAGCAGCTGCTTCGGCCATCTTCAAATCCTGCTGCCACGTCCACGCCTGTAGATTCTTCGGTCAATGTTCACTCGACGAAGACCGAGCAGCTTCCCACTGAATTGAAGACCGAAGCTACTCTCTTCATCCACGCGTCCAAGCCAGCGTCTTTGCCTTCGTCTCGTCCTCACGCCAGCGTCACTCATCGTGTGTCTTCAACATCTCTCGAAGACCCAGCAAAACCGTCTCCTCCAGCAACGTGTCTTCGGCCCAGCTTTCAGTAGCAACCCACGAAAATTTTGGGCCCAATAGCTTGCTCAATTCAGCACTTAAAGCCCTGCAACAGCTCAGCCTCTTCAGCCCAGCGAAAATTCTAGCAGTCCAGTCTGTAAGCCCAGTTGAAGTCCACAATCCAGCAGTTTCTTGAAGCCCGGCTAGTTCAGCTTTGTTTCAAGTTCAGCCCAAGTTGTTTAAAAGACAGGTCCAATTCAGCAAAGTCAGGCCCAAGTTTAGTTTGTTTTCAGCAGGCCCAAGCCCGGAGTTCTTGCGGGCTTGCGAAGTTCTTGGCCCGGCCCGAGTGCTGCCGCCGCTGCGTCGTCCTCGCAGTGTCTTGGTCTTCGCTTTGCGCAAGTGAGTTTTACTCACCGATGCCTTCTTAGTTTTGCTAATGATACCTAAGGGTTGATTAGATTTATTTAATTGCAATTAGGTGGTTAGATTAGATTACAATAATCAAATTAGAGACTTGTTAGTGCTTGTTAGTTAAATTGAAGGTGTAATTAGCAAATAGACTTATCCTATTAATTATTGGATGCTTCTTGGGATTTTTCCGTCCCTTATCGGGTGTCAATTTAATAATTCGGGCCTAGGTGGAATTTTTAGGAATTAATTATTAATTTTCGAAATTAATTTAATTGATTAATTATTTCCCGGAAATTCAATTTGGATGGCTAGTGACCGGGATTTTATTGTGATTGCGCAGACCGTTTATTTAATTGAGCTTTATATTATGCTAAATTGAATTTATTGTGTTTATTTATTTATCTTCCGAAATTAATTAATTATTTAATTATTTTCTAGAAATTCAATTGGGATGGCCAGTGACCGGGATTTTATGCTGATAATTGTGGTGCAGACCGTTTATTTAATTGAGCTTTATATTGTGCTAAATTGAATTTATGGTATTTATTTATTTAATTTTCGAAATTAATTATTTAATTAATTATTTTTCCAGAAATTCAACCGGGATGGTTAGTGACCAAAATTTCGTACTGATTGTCGTGGTGCAGTTCGTTTATTTATTTGAGCTCTACATTGCGTGGAATTGAATTGATTGTGTAATTTTAGGGACTTATCCCAAATTGATTGAAATTGAATAAATGATTGGTTGATGGCCGAGTGTTATTATTTAGCATCGATGATGCTGTGATGAACAGTAAAACATAGGGAACTGTGAAATAGAATCGGGGAAATTCTCGGCTGAAACCAATCAGGAATAATGTAATGAGACATACGTGGTTCGGTGATTAAATGATATCACTAGTGAAAACGGCGCCTTAAAGAACGCACGAGTGCTGTCTATTACATGCAGCAGTATGCACATATGTGATTCGGTGATGAAGGATATCACTGGTGAAAATGGTGCTTTAAAGAATGCACGAGTGTTGTCCATTATACACGTCACCTTGGCTGAAACAGTGCCCGAGAGCATTAATGAGGCTCTGTGACTAAGTGTACTGCTGGAGGTTATCATGATCGGTAATTGGTACGTCACCTTGGCGAAAAAGACGCCCGAGAGCATTCATCTGGCTCTGTGACTGAGTACCCAAATGGAGATTATAAAGTGTGGTGTTGATGTGATCGAGAGGTGGTCCGAATAACATGTAATCGACTAAGTCGATTGATCATTGTTTTAATCAGATTGTTGTGAATTGATTGATTGAATGGAAATGACCGTGAGTGGTCTTGTTGGCGTGTGATCGACTAAGTCGATTTGATCGATGCTTCGATCAGTGATGTGCTTGTTTGGGTGCCTGTTTGATATGTGCTAACATGCAGGTGGAATCTGAGGTCAAGGTAAGTCATCTGACTCCTGTTGTGCTTAGGTAGCCCTAAGGTGTATTAGTTTACTAATCGGGTTTTAGAGGGTAGAACTTGCTGAGACATAGTCTCATCTCGGTTGTGGGATTATATTTCAAGCCTCTAGATTTCTTGAAGGTTGGCCAGCATTTGAAGTCAAAGATGAGCGAGAAGAAGGGGATGAAGAGTTTGAAGAAATTAAGTCTAGTGGTGAAAGACTTGAGGAGGACTGGGATGATGATCCCAAGCTTGGTCCTATCCTCTTTGTAAACCCTGCATTTGTGAAGTTTTGAATTTCGATAAATAAAATTGTGGCCTGCTTTTCTATCCCATTGTTTTATTGTCTGGGGATTTTTAAATACTTCCGCATGTGTATATATAAATGAAAAGGTCGGCGATACATAGTCCTGGGATATCGCATTTTAAAATCAACCAAAGGTAAGGGATGTGCACGTGCCTAAGGATCGGGGCGTGACAATTTGTTAATATTTTATTATTTTATTTTAATTTTCTTTTTCCTTATTTCTCTCTTTGCTGGCCATTGGCCTCGACTGGCCACGAGCACAAGCCGGTGAGGGCTAGCCTTAGGTGAGGCCAAGGTCCCTAACGAGGCTTGAGGTTGCTAGCCTCTAGTGAGCTTGAGCCTCGCTTGCCTCGCCGTAATGAGGTCAAGCTCACTTGATCCCAACTAGCTCAACCTTACTCGAGGCTGATTAGGTTGACCCTCCCCTGCCGTCGCTAAGGCTCGGTGATTAGCGAGAGAGAGGAAGAAGGAGAAGAAAAGAAATAATAAAAAGAAATAAAAATTTATTTTTTTGCTTAAAATTAAGTCATGTTATCAAAATCATTTTAAATATGAGATCCAAACACTAGAAAATTTTTCGATTATATATCATGAAACAAAGGAAAATTAATGATTTCCTTGGAAAATGATTTTACGAAAAATATTTTTTGAAAAAAATTATGTTTTCGTGAACATACCCTTCAAAATCAAAGTAGTTCTCTGAAAAATGAGTGGCTAGAAACTAAGGACGTGAATAATAACAATTCTATTGAAGAAATTGATTTTTTTTTTTTTAAATTTCTATTCTCTATACGAGTTTTTGAGCAAAAATAGGTGTTTAATAATGATACAAAAATTTCTATTCTTGGAATATAAATTTATTTAATAATGATATGAAATTTCTCTTTCTTAAGTGGCGGCAAGAGGTGGCCAATGGGTGGGTGGCTAACAGTGGTAGGTAAGCAGCGGGTGGTGACGAAAGCAAGCGATGAGAGGAATATTTATTTCTCACTTTATTCCAAAAATAGAAACGTAAAAAACACATTACTTCTAATTTTCATTATAAACCTATTTATTGAGTAAAATTTTGTTTCATAAATAGAAAGATAAAATTGCATTATTAAATGGATTTATGTTCTAAACTTATTTTTGAGAACAGAAAAAATAAAAAAAAATAGATAAACAAAATAGTTATCATAATAGGGGTGAGGCAAGTAATTGTTGCCTCAAAAGATGATCCCAAGTTACGCATAATGGCAGACCAATTGGCGGCTAAAAGGCCCGAGATTTCTTTTTATATAAAATATTAGAGAGGAGATAAATAGTGTGTGTGGAATTCCCTTTCGTGGAAAGATCTCGTCACTCACTGCCTTGCTCCTTCCAGCATGGTGATTGACTGAGCGGTCATTAGACAAAGATATCATGATCGAATAATATAGAGCTTACGTTCGCGGTCAATACTTCCTTTCGGGATCGTTTTCAACCATAAATTCTCTGCCAGTTTAATCATATCAATATCTTTCCGATTAGATGGGTAAGAAAGGGGAGGCCCCGACTTGGGAGTTGGGAACAAAACATTAATCTAATGGCGATTGACAAGACGTGAATAGCGCAAGTGATTTCATGTTCAACATAACTTATTATCTCATCCATGAAGTTGGTGACTCAATATAGACACGCCCCGCCTCTAAAACACAACTTCTATAATGTTGGCTTAACATAATTTTGATTTCATGTTTGAAAGATCTGGACTGAAAGAATGGCATTGTTATTTTAATTCCACCTACCACAAAATAAGAAAAATTAAACATTCCAACCATATCAGCGATACAATTTAGCATTGATAACAGTTGAAAAATGTATGTTTTTTTTTTTTTTTGGCTAGATGGAGTATTTATCTTCTGTATAAGTCAGCAATGACTCTATCCGACAATAATAAAGCCAGTAAAGGAAGCATCATCCATAGTCAAGCTACCACTTTTTTCTTTTACTTTTTTTCTTGTATTAACGCAATGAAAAATCCCAAACAGGTATATCTGTAACAAATTTATCCCATATTAGTTTCTATTAGATTTTATATTATCAAATTGTGGAGTTGGATAATATATGATAGTTGATAGGTATATTAATTTGAGGTCTTACCCTCCGTTGTTTGTAGTTTTTGTGATATTAACTTAATTTAAAAGAAATTAAAAGAGAATAAAATTGTTATAAATGTATCAGTTTGGGGGGTTTTTTGTGGTTAAAAAAATTAGCTTGTGATAAATTTATCATGTGTACCAAATTAGGATTTTTGATGGTAAAAAAAATTAAATTTGGTTAAATTTGTTATAGATGTACTAAATTAGAGTTTTTCATGATAGTAATCTTTATTTTTATTTTTGTTACAAGGCTACGAATTAATTCATGTCATACAGGTGTTGACAACATATAAAGCACCTCCAACCATGATAATATGAGACGACAGTCAAACCCTTACTATTAACACTCTGAAATCCCACCAACTAACTGAGGGGCGCAATGGGTTTTCGCATGCTCGTTCGCAATTTTCTTCTTGTTTGTCAGAAACCGATAAGCCTTCATTAAATCACCCCAATAAAGTGACCAGTGGTGCGACGAAACCGTTGCAAGAAAAGAGCCCATACTTAATCAGCAAACGACACACGGTCCCATTGGGCTTTTGCCTCCGCCATCAGAGTTTCAGTCCGCGAACCTTCAATCCACAAGTTACCACCAGAGGTTACTAGAATTGATAAAGAAAGCCCATTCGAGAGCCCTCAGTTGGCTTCCTTCTCTCTCTTTCTTTCTCTCAATAATTACTTCATCTCTCTCCCACCACCTCCTCCTCTCTTCTTCTTCGTCTGTGCATTCTTTGTTTTTTTGTCGTCTTCTCAGCCGACGACGACCGAGCCAGATTTGGGGTTTTCACATCCTTATGCACGATTCCTCCCTTTTTTTTGTATATAATATGATAATCCTTCGTTAGTCCAACGGAAAAGCAGTGACTAGGGCGCAAGGGAATTGGCGATTCAGTAAACTTCGTCACCTTTGAAAATGAGCTATGTCACCTTAGAATCACTTAGATCTGTTAAATAAGTGGATTGGATCGGGAGTCAGGTCATAATGACCCAATCCAAATAGATCAATATAATTTGTTTGGACTCATTTTTATACAATACAAATCTAGTGGCCCATACACTATACTCAACCCATATATGACCCGACCCATATTGCTAAAACATTTTCATATTTAACTCAATTTACGAAAATTCATAATGAAACTAAGGTGAGAGTACGGAGTGAGTGAGCATGAGATTGAGTAAAGGCAAGAGATATTGAAAAGAGAATTATAGAAATGGGTTGGGTTTAAGTAAGTTGTTAATTCATTCATAATCCATTTAACCTTTATATTGTATTTAAACCCATCTAGGACCTACTTATTCAATATAATTAACCCATTTAACATTTATATATGGTTAGGAAATGGACTTATGAATATTTTGATGGTCTAGGATCCCCTCATGTGCGCTCGCGTTAGAGAGAGAGAGAGAGAGAGAGAGAGAGAGAGAGATCTTTGATCAATAAATTAATTAAATGAGTGAATTTCATGAAATAATTACCAACAAAAGTTAAACAATAATGACTTTTTGGCCCCAAAAGAAATTCCTTAAGAAATGTAATATTTAAGTGATCAATAACTCTTGTAACCCAAGTTAAATGATCAATAATCTTTTAATAATTATTAATATCCTAATCTAGATAATAAATGGTTATACTGATTCGTTTTTGTTGCATGTCATTGAATTTGTTTTAGCACCAAGTGAATTCATTATAATTAAAAGCATGAAAAGTTAAGAAGAACAGTATAAGTAGTAAGTGTGAGTACCTGAGATATGTCACTACAATAAATTCGTGCTTGAGATGATAATTAGTCCAAGACACTTCATATTATTCATGTTTTGTAAGACAATTATATTGGTTAAGAGCAAATAATCACGACATAGCACCAACAAAAAATCAATTTACCACACGTACTTATTACAATTAAATGAACAAGTCAAGTGTTTTTTCCTTTTTCTTTTTTTTTTTTTAATGAATTTTGAGGTGGCTTCTTCGAGTCTCTACGGGGTTTCTTTCCATGAGAATCTCTGGATCCTTCTCGTTTTCCTTGAAGAATAGCTTTGGAAAGCTATAAGTATATCTGAGATGAATGTGATTATATTGTAAGAATGGTTGTTCAGTATCTCTTTTGAGAGGAAATGTTCGTCCACAGAGATGTTCAGCGAGAAAGAGCAGAGGGAAGAATGAGAAGAGTACAGAAAATTGAAAGAACGAATAAGAAAAGATGAGTGATTGAAAAAAGAAAAATAAAAGAAGAAAAAATATGGTTGTGCAGTAGGTGTTAGCACGTAGGGGTGAGAACAATCCGAATTGAATTGGTTCAACACCTAACCTAGAAACCAACCCGCATAATATTGGTCCCTAATTTTTGAGACCGAGGACCAACTCCGTTGAGCCTAAAATCAAGGATCATATCGGTTCCAAGGTCAACTCAAGACCAATTGATTTGTTTATTTATTCATTTTTTGTATTTTCAAGACTACGTTTGACAGTTGAGATAAAATTTAGGATGTGACATTATCATATCCTATGTTTGATGCCCGTTCAAGATAGGATAAAGTTGGATATAAAAGGAATATAGACTAGATAAAATTATCCAATGGGAGAAGTGAGATAAAGGAAGATAGAATTTTTAACATCTATAATAGGATAGTTATTTTCCTGGAATGATAGTCTTATTAAATTAACAAAATTATATTATGTTTCAATATAAATAATATTTGAATTCTAATATAAGATATCAAAATAACAAAAAATGATAAAAATAATAATTTAAATATTTTAATTTAATCTTAATTTAATTTATATTTTCAAATTTAATTCTATTTTATAATATAAATTCAATATATAAATATAAATATCTATTCATATTTATTACATATTTTAGGTATTTAAGTATTTTGGGTATATTTGTATAGTTTACTATTAAATAAAATTTTATTAGAGAATAACGGAAAAGGAAGAAATAAATAAAAAATTAATTTAAAAAGAAAGGAAAATAAAATAAAAAAGGAAATAAAACTAAAGTAGGCAAAAGTGATGTGAGAGATTTTTACCATCTCTATTTATAAAATTTTTGGTTCATTTATGTTAATATACCATTTATATCAAATAATATACATGATATGATATAAATATATTTGACTTTACTACTGTAATTACCAAATAGTGGATGTGATATTGTAAAATCCCTAAATTTCATATCCTATTCTATCAATTCCTATTTTGATAAGAAATTCGAAGGACTAAACATAGCCTAAAAGGACAAAAATACTATTTCAAATTATATATTCATCAACAATGCAACATTGAGCAATCAAACTTTGAACACCAATACATATCAAACATAATATATGATAAGGTAACAATATAAACTTACACTACAAATCATAAAAATGAACACGCAAGGCTAGTGATTAGAGGTGAGTGACAAGGCAAGTGAGGCAAGCGAAGAGAGGTGAGCAAGGCCAAGGTGAGTGAAGAGAGTTTTTTTTTTTTTTTTGAAATAGGACTGAGTTTCTTCTACTTTCTAATTTACACGACAAACAAAACTACAAAGAGAATAAAGGATGGGGTGCTAGAGTTTAGAGTTGACAAAATCATATAATATATATTATATTACATATAGGGTTGATTTGGATTGAACCAATCTTAAACTCTCAAGGTCGAGGATCAACTCGCATAATGTGGGATCTAGGAGTCCTAGGATTAAGGATCAACTCAGTCCCCTTGTGAATTAATCCAAGACTGGTTGGATTGGGTTGGTCTAGTGGCCTTAAACTAATGCTCACCCCTATTAGGATGTGGAAGAACAGGTAAAGGGTTAGAGATGAAACGTCAAAAAGGGATAAATCAAAGGAAAAGAAAAGGAAAGAAGTGCACTAGAAGTACTTCAATTTGTGTATAATGCTTACTTTAGTGCTATAACTTTCCTTCGACTCACATAAGTGCCAAAATTAGAGAAAAATAATCACTTAAGTGCTTTCGGCAAAAAATTCTAGCCAAATTAGTTATGTGGCTTTTATAATTTAAAAAGAAATGGTTGAGTTCGATTTTTTGTTTTTTTGTTTTTTTAAAATTCTAGTTCACATGGAATGGCCAAACGGCATTTCTTAATCTAACATGGTTTGGTTCGACTAAACGGTACCGTACCATATCATTACCCAAAAACGACACCACACAATGTTGCCCCATATGAACGAAAATTAGGGCTCCTATCGTGTTGCCTCATCATCGATGCTATTTATTTGTGAACATTGCTCATCCTCGCTTGCTCATTGCTTGTTGCTTGCTTGCTTGCCATCATTGCCCGCTGTCTCTTTGCTTTGAATCAATTAGGTTAGTCATAAGTGATCCTCTTTCGGTCAATGAATCAGAGGGAACAAAATTACGGGTGTAAGAGGGAAAAAATTATGGCTCGAGTCATTAGTGCTCACTGCCTTGTTGTTTTACACTAAAGCTGGCAATGTGAGAATCTCAACATTTTTTATCAACCCTCTATTGCTCTATTGTTACTTTTTGTCTAATAAAAGACGAAGTGCTAATTTATTATTATTATTTTTTAATTAGATGTCATTGTGGGGACCCCCATATTAAGTTTTCGTTCGCCCTTTTTATAGTTCCAAAGGCTAATTTGTTTTCTTGGGTGTAGGGTGGACATGGGGGATAATAGTACTGTAGGTGTCGATCAGATATCATGGGAAATTTGTCATTGGTGCCGATGAATGGGAATGTGCTGCTGGAAATGAGGGAACTATTTATGTTGATGTAGGTAAGCCATCATATATTAATTTTATGAGGAAAATAGTATATCAATTACATTGTAAAATAGGAAAATTGTACTATTGTGTTTCTGGGAAGAATTGAAGGAGGATTTAAGAACCTTCAATGATTATAATAATATAAAGGACATTGTTTATTATTATCTTCATGGCGAGGAAGTTATGGTATATGTTTAGTATTACGGTGATAATGAAGACGAAGACGATGTAGATGATGAGAGTACTCAAGTAGGAAAAGTAAAAGGTATGTTGAACCGATTACTCAAATTGGGTGTAGATTTGTTTTAGATAAACAATAGCAACTTACTTAGGATAGGGAGGACAGGGAGGACAGGGAGGTAAGGCACATAGCACAATCAAGAAGAGTCTTTGGTGAAGACTTAGGTGACAAATAATTCATTGGATTAGAGTGAGAAGTTGCTTTATCCAGTGAATCAGATGATACAACTTTGCAAGGTGTGAATTACTCGAGTGATGATGATGAGGAACTTGCATAGTCAAGGAAAAAGCATAGGGACTTTTAGAGAAATAAAATTGTAGCATTGGGAGAATTGCATGAATCTTGACTTGTAAATAGAGATGAAGGAGTTTCAGTTGATGGTAATCAAACCGATTATGAAGAAAATGTCGGTGACGACAAGATCCATAGTTTAGAGAATGAAGATATCGAAGAAATGCTAATAATCAGATATTTCTAATAGCATGGGCTATTGTGAAGGTAGAGAACAATGACACTTGATCCTAGTTCCTGAAGAATATGAGGCTGACTTACAATAATGGGGAGTGTTGGACATTCATGAGTGATTAACATAAGGTAATGCTATTGTCAATCGTTTCATTATTAATATTATTTACATATTTTAATTTACAAATATTTTTTTTTCGAATTATCGTAGAGACTTGTTCTAGCATTAGTTGAGTTGATACTATATGCTGAACATAAAATGTGTGCGAGACGCATTTATGCAAACTAGGCAAAGAATTATGAAGGAGACAGATTGAATAAGCCATTTTGGCTTATAGCAAGAAGCACTAACATAACTGATTTTAGAATATATAAATAGGGGTTGCGAGTTTACTAGGGAATGATTTAAAAGCAATATTGCAAACTGAACCTAAACATTGGTGTAGGACATTCATTAGCGAAGAATTCAAGTGCAATATCATCAATAACAACCTCAGTGAAGTATTCAATGGGAGAATCTTAGAGGCTAGGTGTAAATCAATTATCAATATCCTTAAAGATATACGAGTAACAATCAATACTAGACTTCAAATGCATAAGGATGAGGTTACAAAGTGAATCAGAGAGTCCAGTCCTAGGATTGCAAAGAGATCAGAGGAGTTCATGGCTACTAGTAGGTTATGTCATATGATTTGGTATGAAGATGATGAATATGGGATAATATACAATATTGATAAGTATGTTGTTTAGTTGGAGGGCAGAAAGTGTTCATGTCGTGACGGCAATTAACTGGAATTTCATGTGCATGTGCCATTTGTGCTATTTAGTTGAAGCATATTCCAAAGGACTACTTATACAATTATTACAAGAGAAACACATGTTTTGCTTCATACCAGCACATATTGCAGCTAGTTAGAAGTAGTAAATTTTGGAAACCCACAACTCATAATGCCCCTCAATTTTTGCCCCTAAAAAAGCAAATAAGTAGGCAAAAAAAGAGACGAAGAATGTAGGAAGGGGAGATGTCAAGTAAGAGGATGGGCATGATGGATTTGAAGATAAAATGTTTCTATTGTCATAAGGCAAGGCACAATAAGGCTAGTTATCATTTGAAGAAGGTGCATTAATAGCAGTTTTTATCTACAAAAGTTGAGGAAGGGCCAAATGAAAGGACAATTGAAGGGCCAGTTGAAAAAGGGTGGGTTGAAGAAGAGCTAGCCAAAAGGATAATTGAATGGCCAAATGAAGGGATAGTTGAAATATCAGCTGAAGGTTGAACTAAAGGGTCAACCCTTGAGTTGATTGTTGCACAAATGAGAAGTGAATATCCTGTAATTCATACAATTTCTATTGTGTGTTTTGTTGTAGGCTGATTATGTGTGTTATATTATTTTATGAGTCGGTTGTGTGCTTAGATGACAATTTCTTTTAGGTGCATAATGTTATTTATGGGCTGGTTGTGTACTTAGGTGACAATTTCTATTGTGTGTGTTATGCCATTTATAGATTGGTTGTGTTATATTATTTTATGGCCTGGTTGTGTGTGTTTATTCTTAAGTGATAATTTTTGTTATGTGTGTCATGTTATTTATGGGTTGGTTGTATGTATTATATTATTTTATGGGTTGGTTGCGTGTGTTATATTCTTAGGTAAGAAGAAGACAAGTTGCACAAGTTGCTCATGTTGTTGAAACTATAGCACCACTTTGAGCTGGAGGAGTTATTGGAAAAATCCTTGAATGACAATTTTGAAAATAATTTTGTATGTATCGTGCATTTAATTTATGGTATTAGACTTTGTTGATAATACAATTATATTGTTATAGCCTGAGAAAACTTCGGAGGTGCGTATTTCTCTCTGTGGCCCAAATCAAGAGTCAATGGTTACACCCAACAGAAGAACCATAACAATGTCAATTGGAGCACAATCCAGTAAGAAGAGTACTCCAAAACAAATTAGATGAGTGACAGGTCCAATGACGAGCATAATTGAGAAAGAAGTATTCCAAAACAAATGATACAGGTAGCAACTTCAAAACAATCATTAAAAAAAAAAAAAAAATCTGGTAGTAGTACCATCTCATGGAATTGATGTTGGTAGTTCCAAAACAGTGAGTGACATCACCACATGGAATATGATAGCAACTAAGAAGAAAAAACAAAAGCATGGGACGGAAAAGCAAGTACAATAACCTCCAAGTCCAATTGTAGTTAGGAAGAGTACAAGAATTCAAGCTAAATGTCCATCAAGAAAATGGACTGGAGGAGTTGTGCATATTGACGAATAATGGTAGAGTGCTGGATATAGTTGTTTCTATTTTTTGTTGGAAGGTTGCTATTGAATGAAGTTGATATTCTTAGGAGTTCAGTTAGTTTAATGTTATTTTATTATTTAGTTGGAAGCCAACACCTAGAGGTGGATATTCTAGTTGAATATTCAAATTGACCTAATATAAGACACTATGTTCAATGTCAATAGATCAATGTTTATTTTGTCTATATTTTTTTCATCTACATATTTTGCTTTTGCTAATAGTGGTATGCTAATTCTACTGGTGATTGTGATTTTGTTGGCACTCTTGGATGTGTTAGTTTGTTTGTGATTATGCTTGACGCTAGTGCAGTGCTCGGTGTTGGTGCAGTGCAAGATGTAGTAGCTTACCGCTATAAGGTATGTTGGAACAAGCACAAGATGCATGAACACTTACATATGCCAATGCAGCATTGTGCTTGCACCGGCAACTTGTTGGTACTTAAGTGATCGCTTTTGGCTAAAATTAACACTTCAACGATTATTTCTAAAATTTTATGTAGCACGAGTGATCATCTTTTTACCACGACTAGTACTTAAGTAATCACTTTCAACTATACTTGGCACTCAAATGATGTGATTTACAACTTATGGCATTGCTTCATTTGACTAACATTTGTAGCAAAAATTGCAATCAATCAGCAAACCATCACTAGCAACCATTATAGCAAACCATTACCAGCAAACAATTATAGCAAACCAAATGTCACAAAGAAAAACTAAATAAACCAAATTTGATACACAACTAAGTAAGAGACTTATAAGTTCTTAGAAACAATATTTCAACCTTCCATTTTTGCCATAAATTACATACAAAAATTGTAGCTTACCAACAATACAACTATACTCACAAATTACCCAATATAAGTACATATTCCATTGATCTTTAACTATGGTAGACAGAGAAACTTATTCTCATTGCTCACTTTACATTTGACCACAAAAGTAGGTTACCTAAGTACATAGCAATGCATTCAACGCTTGATAACATTTTCTTTCAATTTTCATCATTGAAACTTTTTTCTTCAATTGGTTGGCCAAAAATTCTGAAGATTTGTTTGAGTTAGTATTGAGTCAACATCCTCCAACTTGCCTATTATTGTAGGTAGAGTTCATGCCGTTGTTCAAGTAGCTCTAAGATTACCTCTCTCGCTCGACTAGAGAATTTCACATCAATCGGGTCCAAGATGTTCTTATTGGACTTGGTAATCCATAATGATAGTAATGCTCACCTTTTTCTTCGCTTCATTGAAATGAATTTGAGCCATTGCTAAAACTCTTGCCCTCTATTTGCAAGATTGAGCTGTTAGTTTTGAGGGCCAATTGATTTAGGGGGTGCGACTTCGTTTTAATGGCTAGTTGGGGCTTCAATTTTAGGTTCCTCTTTCAATTTGGGGATTTAGCGTTCTTATTTGAGGGAAAGTGAGTAGATGGCGTTGTTTGTGGTTTGGCTGTTGCCTAGAGCCTCCGCCGAGTCACGTCAACTTAGAAAATTATTCATGTAAGATTTTTGGCCAAGTAAATCAACGATGGCACTCAAAAGATCGTTTTTAAAAAATTTTGACACTCAAGTGAGCTAGCGAAAGTTGTGGCACTTATGTAAGCGCCTTATTTAAGTTAAGGCATTTATGATATACTTCTCCAAAAAAAAAAAAGTAATGAAAAAATAAGAAAGGAGAGTTAGTTTCTAAAAGCCACAATGGGTTATAAAGGAAGAATAAGAAAATAGAAGGTAGTAATGACAAAAAAATAAAAATAAATAAGTGTAGAAATGGGCTTATTTTGATTGAAATAGCAAATAGGTTTAGTTGGGGGATCGGTGTTAGTGTAGTAAAAATGGGTTTAATGGGTTCATTTTTGAAAATGGTCTATGAGAGCTTACAACTAAAACAAGGCTTTTTGTAATAAAACCGAATTCATGTTGGGGGCCAAACTCGTGAAGAAAGCTACTCACTTGGAATGCTAAACTCAAACAACAAAACTTACATGATTCGACAAGCTTAAAATCTTATCAAGAAAGTAAGAAGACATATCAAAATTTAAGTAAATAATTGTATTAACTAAGACTTCACTAGGCGACACTATTTTTGTAGTCAAAATGCTTATTATGGATTGATGAAAGGCCTCAAGAATGGCCGATCGTGGTGAATAAACACTATAGCAATGAACAACTGCTTACATGACAAACAACCACTCGCATGATAAACTTTTTCGCGCTATATTTCCCTACTGTATTCAAATTCAAGTGTGCTTACTGTCAAAAGAAAATCCTTTTGAAGTATTAAAAAACCCTAAACTTGGTTGGCCAAAATCTAGCTAGCAACTGATAAAATTGAGTAGCCAATATTGCTGGTCAAGTTACTATTTAGCATGTACCAAGGATTTCAAAAAATCGATTTCCCTCATACGGGAAGTCCAATTGCAATCCGCAAATTCCTAGGGATGTGAGGGATCTATAATTATCTCTATTGGACAGTTCGAGCAAGGCCAGAGCGTCCCCATTGAAGCCAATACAACGAGGGCGACAATTTTGACTGTTAGAACGAAAGTTCCACTTGTAAGAGATAAAGACAGCGAGAAGCTCTTACCAATCGCATGCAAAGGCGTTTTCCAACCAACCACCGCGATTACTCTCTTCTTCCTCGGTGGAGCTCTTTACTCTCCTCCCTCCCTCTCTCCCCTCGCTCTCACGTTAACGAATGGTGCTTGAAGAAGAAAAAAGAGTCTTCTTAAAGCTTTATTTGGGCTGAAGTGGGCTGGGCCTCTTTTATTTCTCAATTTCTCTTTTATTTGGGCTGTTTGTTAACGGATAGTTTCTTTAAAAAGTTAGGAGATTAAAGTAGTTGTTAAAAAATGCAAATAAATCTTTGCAGACGACAAGAAAAATTGGAAAAAAAAAAAAAAAAAAAACAACACTAGGTAGCAACTTAATGGAATCATTGGTAGGTTATGTAAATAAAAGTTGGTAAAATGGTACAATTTTTATTTTTTTCATCTATATACTATGAAAAAAGTTGGTAAGTTTAGAAAAGTTTTGGTGATTTACTAACAAGTTATTAGGAATTGATACATTTAGAAATTTTCATCTATATTTTTGGGCAGGATATAAAAGAATTTTACAACTACAAAAGACAGGATGTTGAATTTGGCAGGGCATGAAGTAAATGAAGCTTATAGAGATGAGGACAAAAAAATATTTGATTCTACTAATTTGATCAAGTCATTGACCAAAAATATCGGATGAAGTTTTTGTCCTGGTGGACAACCTTTGTCTTGAATACGACATTAAACCAAATAAGCAATTTAGACGATAAATGATTGAAGTAAAAAACAATGGTTAAGCAACAGCTTGCCACCTGTCACAAAGTTCTATTAATGCACCATCATTACCCGCCATTACCTTTTTGTCACCATGGAAACTGGGAAATTATATTCACTTATATCTTAGTTTTCCGGGATCTAAATTCAAGAAAATTTGTGCATTTTACCTAAAATATTGCAGACTTTTTTCTATAGCTGGACCATACCACGAACATAATTTACATAGAATGAAACCTCAACGTGCATTTCTTTTTCTTCTTTCATATAGGAATGGGCACACCTTTGAGAGATTCAGCCTTCCGGATGGCTAGTCCGAACTTGTCTTCCATGTTCATGTTCTCAGGGGTAACGCCATCTTCGAGCCTCCAATTGAAAATATTGATGAGTGAACCGAGCATAAGAGGCAAAATTCTCATGGCCAATGGCAATCCCGGACAGATCCGCCTGCCGCCGCCAAAAGGCAGGAGCTCGAAGTTTTGTCCCCTGACATCGATATCGGATCTGAGAAACCTATCGGGCATGAACTTGTCTGGATGGTCCCAGACGCTAGGATCTCGACCGATCGCCCATACATTGACGAGGATTTGTGCACCCTTTGGAATTGTGAAACCGCCTGCAGTGAAATCTTCTCCGGATTTCCGAGGAACAAGGAGAGGACCTGCTGGGTGAAGTCGGAAATTCTCTTTCACGATAGCTTGTAAGTAGGGTAAGCGAGAGACATCGGCCTCTTCAATCTGCTTGCCTTTACCAATGACTTGATGGAGCTCGGCTTGGGCTCTCAATAGCTTTTCTGGGTTGCGAAGGAGTTCTGTCATCGCCCACTCCAGAGTACTCGCAGTGGTGTCGCCACCGGCGACGAATACGTCCTGCATGACCAATGTCGCAAATTAAAGATTTTGTACCCAGAAATAAGATATTAATCATCACGAACAAGGAGGCATGAGACAAGGACATTGTACCAGTAATAGATGCTTGACTAAGGACAAGTCTATGGTCTCATTTTCATCTTCCACTAAATCAAGAAGATTATTCAAAACATCAGGACGCTTAATTGAGCCGGTGTCCATCCTCTGCTGCAACCTTCTCTGGATCAGGTCGTCAAAGATATCGAACATCTTCTTGAAATGCACCTCGAGGCGATGCTTCGGACCACGAGGGCCGATCTTCTTGAGCACGGGAAAGTAATCTGCTAGGTTAGGCTTTCCAACCTCAACCATGGTTTGCCACACCACTTCCTTCAGCTCTCTGGCTGGAGTCAAAGGTTCCATCGTGTCCAAAGAGAAAATCGTGCTCGATAGCACGTTAAGGCTGGTCCTAAAAGCTGCCTCGCCGATATTCACCGCCTCGCCAGCGCACGCGTATTTCCTAACAAGGCTGACCAGCTCTTGCACTTTCTTGCTGCGCAGGTGTTGGTTCAAATCGAGTTTCTTGCTGGAGAAGATATGAGAGTTGTATATTTTCCTCAGGTATCGGAAGGAAGGGGATACGGGTACCCAGGCCAAGCTTAGTTTGTCATGGTCATGGGCCATGACGCAATCAGGAACCATGCGATTCGAGAAGACAGCATCGTGGGTTTGGAGGATTTCTTTGGCGAGCGCGGGTGAAGAGATCACCACCGTGGTCACAAAGCCGAGTTCCAGTTTGATGATGGGGCCGTAAGCTTGAGCGAGGTTGGCGAGGGACTTGTGGGGAAGGTCTCCGAGCTGGAGGAGGTTGCCAATGATCGGAAGAGGCGGTGGACCTGGAGGGAGGTTGGAGGGCCGACCTCTTCGGCGCCCCCTGGCGACGTAAGAGAGAGCTTGGTACAAGCCCCAGAGGAGGTGCAAACACAAGATCAAAACCAAGTAATCCATCTCTCTTTGTGAATCTACAGCCACAAGGCGTGCGATCTATTTCAGAGAAGATTTCGTGTACTCTAGTATAAAAGTAACAAATTTTATGACGAGCAGATTGAGGTCGTAGTGCGATGCCGAGGCCTCTGGGTCATTGGCTCCATGTAATAGGAACATGCTTTGGCTGGTAGATATGACTTAAGCCATTGAAACATTTCTTTTTCCAAACAAGATAATATTTTTTAAGCTAATATAATAACCAATTTCAATTTCACTTTCACACGGAAACGACTTATTGCTCCACAACAAGCCCTCATGATACGAAAAATCGAGAGCGATTTGACTACTCAACCAATAGGATCGGAAGAGCGACTTATTCACATGGAAACTTAGCCATAAAATCGAGTAAAATTCCAGTTTCATGTTAGTTCAGGAAAATGAACATAATTTTGTTGATTTAGATCAGAATGACTTGATTCTAAAGTCAAAAGAATGGAGACTCTTAGATCTATAATTTTTTTTTTCCCTCAGATAAGCACTATATGATTGTCGATTTTGGAAGGTATTGGGTGAAACGGGATTGGACAGCTGAACGTGATCATTAACTTTAAACTCGTGCTGCATCGCATGGCATAATTGTCGGCCATTAACTTCAAGTAGTCAAATAAGGCCGTCTTTAGTATAGATGCGTTGGATTAACCGCGAGTAGCACTAAGCAGCCAGATAAATCAGCTGAATGCAACCATTAAATTTAAGCTCGTGTTGGCTCGCGGGGCATAATTGTCGACCATTGACTTCAAGCTCATGCTGCATGGCACGGTGCTTTAACAAGAAGAGCTTGCCAGAGATCCGCTGTGACCACCAGTATCTTCAGTTCGAGCTTCAACTCAATGGAACATACAAATAAAACTTCTAGTGTACTTGTTTGAGGGAAAGTGTTTTCAAGAAATCCATTTTTCACCCATGTAGTTCCTTGAAAATGATTAGTCAACTAAAAGTACTTTCCAGTCCAATAAAATATTCATGTCTAAAATTCAGAAAGTGCATTCCTTAATCTAAGAAAGTGTTTCAAAATTGCTCATCTTGAATTTGTTAATATTTTATTATTTTCTTTTCTTTTTCTTTTTCGTTATTCCTCCCTTTGTTGGACATTGGCCTCGACTGGTCAGGAGCATAGATCGGTGAGGGCTAGCCTCAGGTGAGGCCAAGGTCCCTAGCAAGGCTTGAGGTCGGTAGCCTCTGGTGAACTTGAGCCTCGCTTGCCTCACCGTAGTGAGGTCGAGCTCACTTGATCCCAACTAACTCAACCTTACTCGAGGCCGATTAGGTTGGTCCTCCCCGCCGTCGCTAAGGCTCGGCAATTGGCGAGAGAGAGGAAGAAGGAGAAGAAAATAAATAATAAAAATAAATAAAATTTTATTTTTTTGTTTAAGATTAAGACATGTTATCGAAATCATTTTAAATATGAGATCCAAACATTAGAAAATTTTTCGATTACATATCATGAAACAAAGAAAAACTAATGATTTCCTTGGAAAATGATTTTATGAAAAATATTTTATGAAAAAAATTACGTTTTCGTGAACAAACATACCCTTCAAAGTCAAAGTAGTTCTCTAAAAAAGGAGTGGCTAGAAACTAAGGGCATGAATAATAACAATTCTGTTCAAGAAATTGATTTTTTTTTTTTTTCTATTCTCTAGACGAGTTTTTGAGCAAAAATAGGTGTTTGATAATGATACAAAATTTTTATTCTTGGAATATAAATTCATTTGATAATGACACAAAATTTCTCTTTTTTAAGTGGCGGCAGGAGGTGGCCAACGGGTGGGTGGCTAACGGTGGTAGGTAAGCAGCGGGTGGTGACAAGAGCGAGCAATGGGAGGAATCTTTATTTCTCACTTTATTCCAAAAATAGAAAAGTAAAAAAAAAAATTCTAATTTTTATTATAAACCTATTTATTGAGTAAAATTTTGTTTCATAAATAGAAAGATAAAATTGTCTTATTAAATGGATTTATGTTCTAAACTTATTTTTGAGAGCAGAAACAATAGAAAAATAGATAAAGAAAATAGTTATCATACGTGCTATAGGGGGTGAGGCAAGTAATTGTTGCCTCAAAGATGATCCCAAGTTACACATAATAGCAGACCAATTGGCGGCTAAGAGGCCCGAGATTTCTTTTTATATAAAATATTAGAGAGAAGATAAATAGTGTGTGTGTGGAATTTCCTTTCGTGGAAAGATCTCTTCACTCACTGCCTTGCTCCTTCCAGCATGGTGAGCGACTGAGCAGTCATTAGAAAACGATATCATGGTCGAATAATATAGAGCTTACGTTCGCGGTCAATACTTCTTTCCCTAGCTCACACGAGTTGCCTTTGCCATCCCGGTTGGGGGGAGAGGATCGTCTTCAACCATGAATTCTCTGCCAGTATAATCATATCAATATCTTTCCGATCAGATGGGTAAGAAAGGGGAGGCCCCGACTTGGGAGTTGGGAACAAAACATTAATTCAATGGCGATTGACAAGATGTGAATAGCGCAAGTGATTTCTTGTTTGACATAACTTATTATCTTATCCATGAAGTTGGTGACTCAATATAGACACGCCCCGCCTCTAAAACACAGCTTCTATAATGTTGGCTTAACGTAATTTTGAATTCATGTTTGAAAGATTTGGACTAAAAGAATGGCAATGTTATTTTAATTCCACCGACCACAAAATAAGAAAAATTAAACATTCCAACCATATCAGCGATACAATTTAACATTGATAACAGTTGACAAATGTATGTTTTTTTTGGCTAGATGGAGTATCTATCTTCTGTATAAGTCGGCAATGACTATCCGACCATAACAAAGCCAGTAAATGAAGCATCATCCATAGTCAAGCTACCACTTTTTTCTTTTCTTTTTTTTTTTTTTGTATTAACGCAATGAAAAATCCTAAATAGGTATATCTGTGATAAATTTATCGCATGTTAGTTTCTATTAGATTTTATATTATCAAATTGTGGAGTTGGATAATATATGATAGTTGATAGATATATTAGTTTGAGGTCTTACCCTCCGTTATTTGTAGTTTTTGTGATATTAACTTAATTTAAAAGAAATTAATGGAGAATAAATTTGTCATAAATGTATCAGTTTGTGAGGTTTTTGGTGGTTAAAAAAATTAGTTTGTGATAA
This sequence comes from Eucalyptus erythrocorys, assembly GCA_014182555.1. Lineage (NCBI taxonomy): Eukaryota > Viridiplantae > Streptophyta > Magnoliopsida > Myrtales > Myrtaceae > Eucalyptus > Eucalyptus erythrocorys. The sequence goes on from CM024597.1 coordinate 22,692,348, forward strand.
ATTTATCATGTGTACCAAATTAGGATTTTTGATGGTAAAAAAAATTAATTTTGATTAAATTTGTTATAGATGTACTAAATTAGAGTTTTTCGTGGTATTAATCCTTATTTTTATTTTTGTTACAAGGCTACGAATTAATTCATGTCATACAGGTGTTGACAACATATAAAGCACCTCCAACCATGATAATAGGAGACAACAGTCAAACCCTTACTATTAACACTATGAAAATCCCACCAGCTAACTGAGGGGCGCAATGGGTTTTTGCATGCTCGTTCCGCAATTTTCTTTTTGTTTGTCAGAAACTGATAAGCCTTCATTAAGGGCGCGCATGACAAGCAGCTATTTCTGTTCCAGAAATAGTTTTTCTATTCCAGAAACAATTATAGAATAGAAATCCGTTTGGTAAAATTATTTCACTTTTTTATTTTTGAAATAGATTCTTATTCCAGAAATAGGTTTGAACTAGAAATTAGAAATAAAAATTTTCTACTTTTCTATTTCTGGAACAAAAATGAGAAATGAAAAAATTTTTCGTCATTCATCATTGCCGCCGCCATCGGTTGCTGTTGGCCTCCGCCGCCGCTGCCGGTTGCCCACCGCCGTCGCCGCCCGTCATCGGCCGCCCCTACCACCGGTCGTCGGCCGTTGGCCGCCGGCCCCCCAGCCGTTGCTGCCGCCGGTCGTCGGCCCCCGCCGCCGCCGACCGCCGTTGGTCGCCGGCCGCCGCCACCAACCGCTGGTCGCCAGTCGCTGGCCGCCGCCGTCCAAAAGAAAGAAATTTTGTGTCGTTATCAAACGAATTTCTATTTTTAGAGTAGAAATTTTGTGTCGTTATCAAACGGTTATTTTTGCTTAGAAACTCACCCAGAACTAGAAATAGAAAAATCTATTTCTGTTCAAGAAACTATTTCTGGAACAGAAATGATTTCATGTGCGCCCTAAATCACCCCAAGAAATTGACTAGTGGTGCGACGAAACCATTGCAAGAAAAGAGCCCATACTTAATCAGCAAACGACACACGGTCCCATTGGGATATTGCCTCCGCCATCAGAGTTTCAGTTCGTGAACCTTCAATCCACAAGTTACCACCAGAGGTTACTAGAATTGATAAAGAAAGCCCATTCGAGAGCCCTCAGTTGGCTTCCTTCTCTCTTTCTTTCTCTCAATAATCACTTCATCTCTCTCCCACCACCTCCTCCTCTCTTCTTCTTCGTCTGTGCTTTCTTTGTTTTTTCGTCGTCTTCTCAGCTGAGGACGACCGAGCCAGATTTGGGGTATTCACATCCTTATGCACGATTCCTCTTCTTCTTTTTTTTTTTTTTTTTTTGGGATATAATATGATAATCCTTCGTTAGTCCAACGGAAAAGAAGTGACTAGGGCGCAAGGGAATTGACGATTTAGTAAACTTCGTCACCTTTGAAAATGAGCAATGTCACCTTAGAATCACTTAGATCTGTTAAATAAGTGGATTGGGTCGGGAGTCAGGTCATAATGACCCAACCCAAATAGATCAATATGATTTGTTTTGACTCCTTTCTATACAATACAAATCTAGTGACCCATACACCATACTCAACCCATACATAACCCGACCTATATTGCTAAAACATTTTCATATTTAACTCGATTTACGAAAATTCATAACGAAACTAAGGTGAGAGTATGGAGTGAGTGAGCATGAGATTGAGTAAAAGCGAGAGATATTGAAAAGAGAATTATAGAAATGAGTTGGGTTTAAGTAAGTTGTTAATTCATTCATAATCCATTTAACCTTCATATTGTATTTAAACCCATTTAGGACCTACTTATTCAATATAATTAACCCATTTAACATTTATATATGGTTAGTAAATGGACTTATGAATATTTTGATGGTCTAGGATCACCTTGTGCGAGCTCGCGTGAGAGAGAGAGAGAGAGAGAGAGAGAGAGAGAGAGAGAGATCAATAAATTAATTAAATTAATTAAATGAGTGAATTTAATGAAATAATTACCAACAAAAGTTAAACAATAATGACTTTTTGGCCCCAAGAGAAATTCCTGAAGAAATGTAATATTTAAGTGATCAATAACTCTTGTAACCCAAATTAAATGATCAATAATCGTTTAATAATTAGTAATATCCTAATCTAGATAATAAATGGTTATACTGATTCGTTTTTGTTGCATGTGATTGAATTTGTGTCAGCACCAAGTGAATTCATTATAATTAAAAGCATGAAAAGTTAAGAAGAACAGTATAAGTAGTAAGTGTGAGTACCTGAGATATGTCACTACAATAAACTCGTGCTTGAGATGATAATTAGTCCAAGACACTTCATATTATTCATGTTTTGTAAGACAATTATATTGGTTAAGAGCAAATAATCACGACATAGCACCAACAAAAAATCAATTTACCACACGTACTTATTACAATTAAATGAACAAATCAAGTGTTTTTTCATTTTTCTTTTTTTTTTTAATGAATTTTGAGGTGGCTTCTTCGAGTCTCTGCGGGGTTTCTTTCCATGAGAATCTCTGGATCCTTCTCGTTTTCCTTGAAGAATAGCTTTGGAAAGCTATAAGTATATCTAAGATGAATGTGGTTATATTGTAAGAATGGTTGTTCAATATCTCTTTTGAGAGGAAATGTTCATGCACGGAGATGTTCAGCGAGAAAGAGCATAGGGAAGACTGAGAAGAGTACAAAAAATTGAAAGAATGAATAAGAAAAGATGAGTGATTGAAAAATGAAAAATAAAAGAAGAAAAAATGTGGTTGTGCAGTAGGTGTTAGCACGTAGGGGTGAGAACAATCTGAATTGAATTGGTTCAACACCTAACTTAGAAACAAACCCGCATAATATTGGTCCCTAATTTTTGAGACCGAGGACCAACTCCGTTGAGCCTAAAATCGAGGATCATATCGGTTCCAAGGTCAACTCAAGACCAATTGATTTGTTTATTTATTCATTTTTTGTATTCTTAAAGACTACATTTGGCAGTCGGGATAAAATTTAGGATGTGACATTATCATATCTTATGTTTGATGCTTGTTCAAGATAGAATAAAGTTGGATATAAAATGAATATAGATGAGATAAAATTATCCAATGGAAGAAATGAGATAAAGGTAAATAGAATTTTTAATATCTATAATAGGAAAATTATTTTCCTGGAATGACATTCCTATTAAATTAACAAAATTATATTATGTTTCAATATAAATAATATTTGAATTCTAATATAAGATATCAAAATAACAAAAAATGATAAAAATAATAATTTAATTATTTTAATTTAATCTTATTTTTATTTATATTTTCAAATTTAATTCTATGTTATAATATAAATTCAATATATAAATATAAATATCTATTCATATTTATTACATATTTTATGTATTTAAGTATTTTGGGTATATTTGTATAGTTTACTACTAAATAAAATTTTATTGGAGAATAATGGAAGGGGAAGAAAGAAATAAAAAAAATTAATTTAAAAAGAAAGGAAAATAAAATAAAAAAGGAAATAAAACTAAAGTAGGCAAAAGTATTGTGAGAGATTTTTACCATCTCTATTTATAAAATTTTTGGTTCATTTATGTTAATATACCGTTTATATCAAAAAATATACATGCTATGATATAAATATATCTAACTTTATTACTGTAATTACCAAATAGTGGATATGACATTGTAAAATCCCTAAATTTCATATCCTATTCTATCAATTCCTATTTTGATAAGAAATTTGAATGACTAAACATAGTCTAAAAGGACAAAACTACTATTTCAAATTATATATTCATCAACAATGCGGCATTGAACAATTAAACTTTGAACACCAATACATATCAAACATTAATATAAGATAAGGTAACAATATAAATTTACACTACAAATCATAAAAATGAACACACAAGGCTAGTGATTAGAGGTGAGCGACAAGGCAAGTGATGCAAGCGAAGAGAGGCAAACAAGGCCAAGGTGAGTAAAGAGAGTTTTTTTTTTTTTTTTTTTTTGGTTGAAATAGGACTGAGTTTCTTCTACTTTCTAATTTACACGACAAACAGAACTACGAAGAGAATAAAGGATGGGGTGCTAGAGTTTAGAGTTGACAAAATCATATAATATATATTGTATTACATACAGGGTTGATCTATATTGAACCAATCTTAAACTCTCAAGATCGAGGATCAACTCGCATAATGTGGGATCTAGGAGTTCTAGGGTCAAGGATCAACTCAGTCTCCTTGGGAACTAATCCAAGACTGGTTGGATTGGGCCGGTCCAGTGGCCTTAAATTGATCTCACCCCTATTAGGATGTGGAAGAACAGGTAAAGGGTTAGAGATGAAATGTCAAAAAGGGATAAATCAAAGGAAAAGAAAAGGGAAGAAGTACACTAGAAGTACTTTAATTTGTGTATAGTGCTTACTTTAGTGCTATAACTTTCCGTTGACTCACATAAGTGCCAAAATTAGAGAAAAATGATCACTTAAGTGCTTTCGGCAAAAAATTCTAGCCAAATTAGTTATGTGGCTTTTACAATTTTAAAAAAATGGTTCATTTGGATTTTTTTTTTTTTTTTTTAAATTCTAGTCCACATGGAATGGCCAAACGGCGTTTCTTAATCTAACATGGTTTGGTTCAACTAAATGGTACCGCACGACATCATTACCCAAAAACGACACCACACAATGTTGTCCCAAATGAACGAAAATTAGGGCTCCTATTGTGTTGCCTCATCATCGACACTGTTTTCTTTGTGAACATTGCTCATCCTCGCTTGCTCACTGCCTGTTGCTCGCTTGTTTGCCATCATCGCCCACTTTCTTTTTGCTTTCAATCAATCAAGTTAGTCATAAGTGATGCTCTTTCGGTCAATCAATCAGAGGGAACAAAATTACGGGTGTAGGAGGGAAAAAATTATGGCTCGAGTCATTAGTGCTCACTGCCTCATTGTTTTACACTAAAGCTAGCAATATGGGAATCTTGATATATTTTATCAACTCTCAATTTTTCTGTTGTTACTTTTTGTCTAATAAAAGACAAAGTGCTAAGTTATTATTATTATTTTTTAATTAGATGTCATTGTGGGGACCCTCATATTAAGTTTTCGTTTGTCCCTTTTATAGTTCCAAAAGCCAATTTGTTTTCTTGGGTGTAGGGTGGGCATGGGGGATAATAGTACTGTAGGTGTCGATCAGATATGATGGGGAATTCTTCATTGGTGCTAATGAATGGGAATGTGCTGCTAGAAATGAAGGGACTATTTATGTTGATGTAGGTAAGCCATCATATATTAATTTTATGAGGAAAATAGTATATCAGTTACATTGTAAAATAGGAAAATTGTACTATTGTGTTCCTGGGAAGAATTGAAGGAGGGTTTAAGAACCTTTGATGATTATAATAATATAAAGGACATTGTTTATTATTATCTTCATGGCGAGGAAGTTACGGTATATGTTTAGTATTATGGTGATAATGAATATGATGAAGACGAAGACGAAGATGATGAGAGTACTCAAGTAGGAGAAGTAAAAGGTATGTTGAACCGATTACTCAAATTGGGTGCGGATTTGTTTTAGATAAGCAATAACAACTTACTTAGGATAGGGAGGAGAGGGAGGTAAGGCACATAGCACAATCAAGAAGAGTCTTTGGTGAAGACTTAGGTGACAAATAATTCATTGGATTAGAGTGAGAAGTTGCTTTATCCAGTGAATCAGATGATACAACTTTGCAAGGTGTGAATTACTCAAGTGATGATGATGAGGAACTTGCATAGTCAAGGAAAAAGCAGAGGAACTTTTAGAGAAATAAAATTGTAGTATTGGGAGAATTGCATGAATCTTGACTTGTAAATAGAGATGAAGGAGTTTCAATTGATGGTAATCAAACTGATTATGAAGAAAATGTTGGTGAGGACAAGATCCATAGTTTAGAGAATGAAGATATCGAAGAAGCTATGCGTAAGAGGACGAATAAGTATTCCTATTATGATCTTACTATTGCAAGTCTTGTATAGTCTATTGGTATGAAATTTGATGATGTGAGGCAATTCAAAGAAGCTATTATCAAATATTTAATTGCTGAACAAAGAATTGTTGAATTCGTTAGAAATACCAATAAATTTGTGAAAACAAGGTTCACAACGAAATTATTCATGGAAGATATATTGCGCAATAAATAAGAAAAGCATATCATTTCAGCTTAGGTCCTTTTGAGAGGAACATACTTATTCCATTGTGTTTGACAAGAAAAGGGTAACGAGTGCATTGTTGTCAAAGTACATCTTTAACACCATCAAGGCGTTGCCTCAGATGACGAGTCCTCAGTTCAAGCAATTAGTAAAGGAGCAAGTATGAGTAAATGTATCCAGAAACCAATGCAAAAAAGCTAAATAGTAGGTGATAAGTACACTGATGGGTAGATACAAGGAAGAATCTGCTCAGATTTGGGATTATGCTGGTAAGTGTAGGCTTCAAAACCTATTTAGTTGAATATATACAGAAGTTGTTGAAAGGCCATTATCTAACCATGGGACTAAGTTTGATATGATTTATGTTTGTTTTAGTGCATGCAAGAGAAGATTTCTAGCTAGTTGTAGAAATGTCATAGAGTTGAATGGATGTTTTTTGAAAGGATCATGCAAAAGAGAGCTGGCTGCCATTGGGAGAAATGCTAATAATAAGATATTTCTAATAGCATGGGCTATTGTGAAGGTAGAGAACAATGACACTTGGTCCTAGTTCTTGAAGAATATGAGGCTGACTTGCAATAATGGGGAATGTTGGACATTCATGAGTGATTAACATAAGGTAATGCTATTGTCAATCGTTTCATTATTAATATTATTTACATATTTTAATTTACAAATATTTTTTTTTTTCGAATTATCATAGAGACTTGTTCTAGCATTAGTTGAGTTGATATTATATGCTGAATGTCACGCCTCGATTTTCAAGCACGCGAACATCCCTTACCTTGGTCGATTTTCTAATGCGATATCCTAGGACTATGTATCGTCGACCCTTTATTTTATATATGCACATGTAGAAGTAGTTATAAATCCCTAGACAATAAAACAATGAGATAGAAAAGTGGGCCATAATTTTTATATTGAAATTCACAACCACACAAATACAGGATTCACAAAAGAGGATAGGATCTCAGTCCTCATCCGGGTCATGCTCGGAATCATCATCCTGATCCTTCTCAGGTCTTTCACCACTAGGCTCATTTTCTTTAAACTCTTCATCTCCTTCTTCTCGCTCATCCTCGGCTTCAAATGCCGGCTCGTCTTTGGGAAATCTAGAGGCCTGAAATATAATCCCACAACCGGGATGAGACTATGTCTCAGCAAGTTTTACCCCCTAAGACCCGATTAGTTAACTAATATACCTTAGGGCTGCCTATGCACAACATGAGTCAGAGGACTTACCTTGGCCTCAGATTCCACCTGCATATTAGCATAGATTAAATAGGTACCCAAGCAATCACATCACTTATCGAAGCATCGATCGAATCAATCCAGCCAATTACACGACAACAAGACCACTCATGGTCATTCCCACTAATCAATCAATTCACAACATCAGACCTAAGTGAAGAATCATATCAAATTACACTTAGATCGAATCATCAATCAATAGATCTAGTCGATTAACATGTCAGTCAGACCATCTCTGGGTCATTTCACTTCCATAATTTATAAGTCCATTTGGGTACTTAGTCATAGAGCTAGTTGAATGTTCTCTGGCGTCTTTTTCGCCAAGGTGACGTACAAATTACTGATCACGATAACCTTCAGCAGTACACTTAGTCATAAAGCCTCATTAATGCTCTCGGGCACTGTTTTCGCCAAGGTAGCACTCGTGCGTTCTTTAAGGCGCCGTTTTCACCAGTGATATCCTCCATCATCGAACCACGTATGTTCATACTGCTGCATGTAATATACAACACTCGTACGTTCTTTAAGGCGCCGTTTTTACCAGTTATATCCTTTAATCACCGAATCACGTATGTCTCATTACATTGTTCCTGATTAGTTTCAGTCGAGAATTTCCCCAATTCACTTTCATAGTTCCCTCTACTTTATAGTTTATTACAGCATCATTAATGCTAAATAATAACACTCGGCCATCAACCAATCAATCATTCAATTTCATTCAATTTGGAATAAATATCTAAAATTGCACAATCAATTCAATTCCACGCAATGTAGAGCTTAAATAAATAAACAGATTGCACCACGACAATCAGTATGAAATTCTAGTCACCGGCCATCCCGGTTGAATTTCCGGAAAATAAATAATTAAATAAATAATTTCGAAAATTAAATAAATAAATACAATAATTCCAATTTAGCACAACATAAAGCTCAATTAAATAAACGGACAGCACCACGATCATCAGCATAAAATCCCGATTACTCGCCATCTCGATTGAATTTCCGGGAAATAAATAATTAAATAAATAATTTTAAAAATTAAATATTTAATTATTAAAAATTCAACTTAGGACTGAATTGCTTAATTAACACCCGATAAGGGTCGGGAAAAATCCCAAGAAGCATTCAATAATTACTATAGGCAATTCTCTATCTAAATACACTAACCAAACAACTAATAAGCAATGCAATTAACTAATAATCGCTAATCCATTCTAATCTAACCACTTAATTGCACTTAATTAACACTAATCAACCTTTAAGTATAATTAGTAAACTAAGAAGGCAATAGTGAGACAAACTCACTTGGTAAAGCGAAGATCGGGACATTGTGACGGCGACGCGATGGTAGCCAAAATCCAAATTTTCGGCGGCGTTGGTGACACTCGAGCCAAGCCTACAAGCTTTGTAGGCCCCCAGAAAAAGCCGGACTTGGGCCGAACTTGGCCCAACTTGCTTCGCGAGCTGAACTACTGAAACTTCTTGGGCTTCAAGTTGTGGGCTCACTTTGGACTGGGCTGTTTCTTATGGGCTGAGCTGCAATTCACTTGGGCTGAATTTGATGGATCCATGGGCTTCACTTGCGGTTGGGCTCCTCAAGAAAAATTTACATGGGCTGCTGGACTCTTGAAGACTTCTAGGCTGAGGAATTGGTGAAGCTGGGCCAGGCGAGAGAAACAAGTGGACTGGCGGGCCGCTTGGCTGATCTTCACGAAAATTCTGGGCTCCACGTTGAGCCGCGCGGCCCAACGACATAGCAGACAGAGGAAGGCTACTCGATGTGGGATTGGCACAGCAGAGGAGAGAAGCGGCTTCGCTGGTGGTGTCTCGGATGTTGACACCTAAATTTTGGCGACTCATTTAGTCATTTATCCCATTAAAAAATTAGGGATTAATTTTTAACCCCTAAAAAAAATTAATTAATTAATTGCGTAACATATAATTTTAGGTGCATTTATTTTAGTTTGCATTTGCATTGGACTGGTGACGGATGGGTTTGACTCGATGGTTCTAAGCTTAAATTTAGCTAGTTGAGCTAATCCCACGGTGATGAAAATTTAGCTGAACTTGTTGCTCATGTAAGCCCATTATTCCTTTAATGAGGCTAAAATTGATATACACTCTCCACGTGCGATACTTCAAGTTAGGAAATATAACGAGCAATATTATGATAATCTTAAGAATTTGTATATGTTCACGTGGTTGAATAAAAAATGGAAAGAAAAGGTCAGCTAGAGGACGTGGGTCGTCTGGAAGGCATAAGGAAATAATAAAAGTGGGAAAAAAAAATAATAAAGTGTGGTTGATTTGGTGAGTCACAAGGAAACAAAATAAAAAGGGTTGACTGGCAAAGAGCAGGAGGCGTGGGCATCATGAAGTAAAACAAAGATGAAATTTGATTCTCACGATTTGAAGTTGGAGCAATATTCAGTCAATAAAAATAGGAAATAAAGAAGAATCGGCTTATATGTGCATGATATGCAAGGATCAGAAGAAGGAAAGAGGATTTTGGGCTTTCCTTTTACCAGCCCTAGGTGTTCAGTATAAAAAGGGAGGATATTGAGGCCACGCACAATTGGAACACCCGGCCACAATTGAGCGAGAGCGAGAAAAAAAAGAGAGTCCTCTCTCCGCCGAACCAAGGAGACCCCACTTTGCGCAAGACTCCTTGCCGCGGTGCCGCACCCGAGCCATCTGAGTTGCCGTCGCTGCGCTGTCTTTGCCACATCGCACCCTCGACGATCCACAATCTGCTGCTTCTACTGTATTGCGAACCAATGTACCCTAGGGATGCTTGAACCCCTGTCACTTGGTTCAGAGCGAACAAAGACTCCTGCGGATTCCATCTAGTGTGACAGTTTTGCCGAGGTCCAGCAAGGCCAAAATCTCCCGAACAATGTGAACATCCTGGCGTATTTTCGTGGCCACCACTTGCGAGCTTGAAGTCCATGGTCATAAAAGTTATCATAATCTCGCTTGAATAATTCTGAGTGGTGGATTTGTCTTCCTTTTCAAGTTTTGTCCAGATTTTACTATAACATTGTGGGCTTTGCTTCATGCAAGCAAAAGAACGTTTTTTTGGCGATGAGATTGCGAAGAATTCGGATGCGTGGCGACTATGGACTGTGGGGAGAAGAATAGACAGCACAATGTCACGCTTCCTCCTCGTGAGCCCTATCCATCGTGTATACCGCCGACCACCTCACATTGAGTCCCTATTGCTGGCCACCCACTGAGAATTGCAAGCCACCACGGTTCATGGTCCCAAACCGCGAGTTGCCCGTCGGCGTTGACGTCAAGCTCGAGCCAGCGTTGATCTTCTTTTTGAGCCGATCTATTGAAGTTTCTATTTTCGCAGGTTTTTCGGTGAACACAGCAGTCCTCGACGTGCCCGAGACTTCCACCGATCTAGTTATTTTACTTTCGTTTGAATTTTTATTAGTGCAGGTCTTTCTTGATCGAATCCAGTCACTGTCCCGACAATCACATTGAATCTCCGAGCAATATTTGTCCTTCAGCAAACCCGATGAGCCGTTGCCATCCTTTCCTCGAGCTTTCACCGCCATCAACCAGCTCACGAAGCCATGCCAGGGAGGTTGCTGTCTTGCTATTGCTGGTGCCACTCAACGACAAGTTGCTCACCGCACCATCGCAACACTTATGGCAAGAAAGCTAACCCACCACATTTGAGTTCTTTCCTTGTTGCAGCTAGAAGTCCCCAGCCATGAATTCATCGGACGAGCACGTCTTCAAAGATTGTGGGTTGTTTTGATTTTTGGCCGAAGTAGTGGAATTTGTCTCTTATTGCATGGTGAAATCTGGAGACTTAATCGTGAGTTCTTGAGTTCCCGGTGGAGATTATTTGGTCCGACTAGAAGACCAAATGTTAATTCGTTATGATCTTCTTTGGCGAGCCACCTTATCGTGAGCGGTTCCCTCGTAAGTGCGTCGCGTCGCAACCACCGTTCGTGAGCCGTCCGTGGGCAAATTCTGATTTGGAGGCATATCCGTAAATTAAATTTTCCAGCGAGGCATTGATGCCGAACCATCCTGTCCGTCGGTGAGTCGCAAGGACCCGAGCCTCGCCGAGCATCACCATATCGCGTTGTGAGTAGCCGTTTGAAGTCCGAATTTGGAAGTATATCTGGCAATTAGGTAAAAAATCTCACCTTGATTTAAACATCATATTGCCTAGATTGATGAGATTGATATCTAATTGGGTAAAAGGTATAATATTCATTGGGATATAGTTCCTAACTCGCAACCGCATATAATCTTTGATTTCATCTATAAGGCTTTAGATGGAATTATTGATTCCGCGGGAATTTTTGAAATTGATGTTTTGATCTTTAAGGCTTAAGATCAACTAATCGGTTTTATTCGCGAAATTTCAAGAATTTTGGATATTATTTCCTTATTTGCAATGATTGGATAATATATGATCTCGAGTGAGTTGGTGTTTATCTTTTAATTGCTTTATTTATCCTGAAAATACAAAAAAGATTGCATTTGCATATCATGTAGATTACAATAAATTTCCTAGATAGAATCGCATGATAGAATAGTTAGATTCTTTTTCTAATTATGTTAGAACGCATGTTTAGATGGTATCTAGGTTAGATAATATCCTTGAATTAAATTGCATGTCGTGATAAATTTCTGAGTTAAGATAGGATTCGGATTAGTCTATTTCCTAACTTAAGATAGATAATATCTCACTTTAGTTAGATTTTTAATTATAAATTTTTTTATATAAAAAACACAAAAAATGTCATTGCATGTCATATAGAATTAGATTCATGAAATGCATGTCATTTAGTGATTTTTGCTAGGTCCATTTAATTAAAAATTGTCTGTCATTAGAATTAGGTCATTTAGTTATATTGTATTGCATAAAGCATGATTCTCATTAATTAAATAAAACAAAAAGAAATTGCGTGTTAATTAAAAATCACATATAGGGTTGATGATGTGAATTATGATCTAATAACGCAGATGCTTTCGTTGCTACAAGGTAAGTTTTGCAATTTATTCATTGCTTTCTTGGATGTTAAATTGGTGGTTTGTGCACCCGCATGTTCACCTCACATGTTAGGAAATAGATAAAAAAATCAACCCAAGTTGCCTGCAAAAAACATTTTCGAAAATAAAAGAATGGTACCGAAAGGGCATTAGAGAAATCTAGTGTAACCAAGTCCCCGTGCCCATGATCTTTGGTTCGTAGGAGTAAAGTAAATCTCTCGTTACTTTACTTGGGTTTTTAATCGACCCACCAAAAAAATAGATTAGTGGCGACTCCTAGTTTAAAAATAATTGCATGTTAAAAAAAACTTGAACTTAAGTTGCGAATTGGTATGGGCTTGGGAGAGCTCGAGTTAAGTTTAGACTTAACAATCCATTAGCCAAAAACTTAGGTGGTTCACTTGAAAATTTGGTCGTGACATCGGACGCGTGGAGGAAAATCAACTTCGTTGGATGAGAAAACTAATGGCGCCATCGTAGCATTGACTGAGCCAAAAGAAAAACTCGAATGTGGCACGGTTGTTGGATCCGCGTGAGGCTTCCGTGTGAGCTGCTGTTGAACGTCACAGATGAAGATGCAGAACGCTCGGTGGTATAAAACAAGTGATGGTGGGCTCACTTGCTACTGGACGCATGGGGAAATGGTCAACTTTGCTGGGGTTTTTCCCTTGATTGACCAAGGGAGCTCAATACTTGGACGTGTGGCAAAGAACTTCCGGTGGTGGGGATTCGGTGGAGAGGAGAAGAGAGCAGTTTTCGGTGGGGTGCAGGCGGTGAAATAAGAGATGGGACGTGGCGAAGATTGAAGAAAGCGGACTGGCAAGTCTGCGAAGGAAAATTGAGAGAGCAGCCAAAGTAAAACTCGGCTGAAAGAGGAAGAACTTGTCACACGAGAGAGAGACCAAAGACATGAAGGGAAGAGGGTAGTGTGCGGAGGAAGTCTTGGACAGAAAAGGGGCACCAAAAGTCAATTGAAATATCATTCCTCTTCAATGCTTTGTCTCCCAAAAATCATGTTTATCCCCTATGTCCCATAATTCTTTCTTGCTATAAAAATCTACCAAATAATCCACTTTTAATGTCAAAAATGCAGCCTCCTTTCATAGTTCCGAATTTCACTCTTGGGTCTTCAAATTTCTTTAATAATTTTCCCAAATTCGACGTCCAATTTAGTCGTGGAAAAAGCCCACAAAATTTCCACACTTTCTTGCCATCAAGTAGCTTGGTCTAGAAGTTAGAATTTCATTCAAATGAGCTAAATCGAATTTTCGCTAATTTTTTGCGGTGTCGAAATAGTTTTCTGCAAAAATCTCGGAATCTCTGAAAATCTTCTGAGATTGAGTCGACGTTCCTAGAATTCATCGTGACACCACAGAACTTTCAATTTCTGAAATCGGACTCGAATTGAAGATTAATTTCACTCTGGCGCTCTTTTAGTGTAACCTAGGCTATTATGTAGTTTTCAGAACTTTTTAGGACAAATGACCCGTGGTCGATTTTTTTCGAGCCACAATGAACCCACTCGACATATTGGCGACTCTCGATTGTCGTGAAAATCTCGAGGATTCAAATACGGACATAGGGTACCAAAACGATAGTAAAATCAAATTAGTGCCGGTCGACGAGAGTTTTCCAAATTAGTGGAGTCACCCATGATCGGTCATTCATCTCAGTCGAGCCGACCTATCTCTGATTTTAAATCGATTTTATACTATGCCACAATAATCTCTAAAGATGAGCACAGTCGAGAAGTCGATTCCTATTCGAATTCTCTAGTCTATTTTCTTGAAAGTCCTTAATAACTTACCTAACTAGTTTAGTTATCTCGTGAGCGGCCAACTCAGAGAACAACACTATAGTCACGTCGATGAAATGCCCAATTTATCCAATCGAAATTAGAACCCGAAAATCTGGATGTCACACTGAACATAAAATGTGTGCAAGATGCATTTATGCAAACTAGGCAAAGAATTATGAAGGAGACAGATTGCATAAGCCATTTTGGCTTATAGCAAGAAACACTAACATAACTGATTGTAGAATATATAAATAGGGATTGCTTGAGTTTACTAGGGAATGATTTAAAGCAATATTCCAAACTGAACCTAAACATTGGTGTAGGACATTCTTTAGCGAAGAATTCAAGTGCAATATCATCAATAACAACCTCAGTGAAGTATTCAATGGGAGAATCTTAGAGGCTAGGTGCAAATCAATTATCAATATCCTTAAAGATATACGGATAATAGTCAATACTAGACTTCAAATGTAGAGGGATGAGGTTACAAAGTGAATCAGAGAGTGCAATCCTAGGATTGCAAAGAGATTAGAGGAGAATATGGCTACTAGTAGGTTAAGTCATATGATTTGGAATGAAGATGGTGAATATGGGATAATATACAATATTGATAAGTATGTTGTTTAGTTGGAGGAGAGAAAGTGTTCATGTCGTGACTAGCAATTAACTAGAATTCCATGTGCATGTGCCATTTGTGCTATTTAGTTGAAGCATATTCCAGAGGACTACTTACACAATTATTACAAGAGAAACACATGTGTTGCTTCATACCAGCACATGTTGCGGTCGATTAGAATTAGTAGATTTTGGAAACGCACAACTCATAAAGCCCCTCAATTTTTGCCCCTAAAAAAGCAAATAAGTAGGCAAAAAAAAGAGATGAAGAATGTAGGAAGGGGAGATGTTAAGTAAGAGGATGGGCATGATGGATTTGAAGATAAAATGTTTCTACTGTCATAAGGCAAGGCACAATAAGGCTGGTTATCATTTGAAGAAGGTGCATTAATAGCAGCAATTATCTACAAGAGTTGCGGAAGGGCCAAATAAAAGGACAATTGAAGGGCTAGCTGAAAAGGGTTGGTTGAAGAGGAGCTAGCCAAAAGGATAATTTAATGGCCAAATGAAGGGATAGTTGAAGTATCAGTTGAAGGTTGAACTAAAGGGTCAACCCTTGAGTTGATTATTGCCCAAATGAGAAGTGAATATCATGTAATTCATACAATTTCTATTGTGTGTTTTGTTGTAGGTTGATTATGTGTGTTATATTATTTTATGTGCCGGTTGTGTGCTTAGATGACAATTTCTTTTATGTGCATAATGTTATTTATGGGCTAGTTGTGTACTTAGGTGACAATTTCTATAGTGTGTGTTATGTTATTTATAGGTTGGTTGTGTGTGTTATATTATTTTATGGCCTGGTTGTGTGTGTTTATTCTTAAGTGATAATTTTTGTTATGTGTGTTATGTTATTTATGGGTTGGTTGTATGTATTATATTATTTTATGGGTTGGTTGCGTGTGTTAGTGTGTTATATTCTTAGGTAAGAAGAAGACAAGTTGCACAAGTTGCTCTTGTTGTTGAAACTATAGCACCACTTCGAGTTGGAGGAGTTATTGGGAAAACAATAGGACAATATGGTTATGACCTTTGCACAAACTTCAATACTTGAATGACTATTTTGAATATAAATTTTGTATGTATCGTGCATTTAATTGATGGTATTAGAATTTTTTCACAATACAATTATATTGTTATAGCCTGAGAAAACTTCAAAGGTGCTTATTTCTCAAAGTGGCCCAAATCAAGAGTCAATGGCTACACCCAATAGAAGAACCATAACAATGTCAATTGGAGCACAATCCAGTAAGAAGAGTACTCCAAAGCAAATTAGATGAGCGACAGGTCCAATGACGAGCATAATTGAGAAAGAAGTGTTCCAAAACAAATGATACAAGCAGCAACTCCAAAACAACCATTAATAAAAAAAAAAAAATCTAGCAGTAGTACCATCTCATGGAATTGATGTTGGTAGTTCCAAAACAGCAAGTGACATCACCACTAAGAATATGGTAGCAACTAAGAAGAAAAAACAAAAGCATGGGATAGAAAAGCAAGTACAATAACCTCCAAGTCCAATTGTAGTTAGGAAGAGTACAAGAATTCAAGCCAAATGTCCATCAAGAAAATGGACTAGAGGAGTTGTGCATATTGACGAATAATGGTAGAGTGCTGGATATAGTTGTTTCTATTTTTTGTTGGAAGGTTTCTATTGAATGAAGTTGATATTCTTAGGAGTTCAATTAGTTTAAGGTTATTTTATTATTTAGTTGGAAGCCAACACCTAGAGGTGGATATTCTAGTTGAATATTCGAATTGACCTAATGTAAGACACTATGTTCAATGTCAATAGATCGATGTTTATTTTGTCTACATTTTTTTTTCATCTACATATTTTGCTTTTGCTACTAGTGGTATGCTAATTCTACTGGTGATGGTGATTTTGTTGGCACTCTTGGATGTGTTAGTTTGTTTGTGATTATGCTTGATGCTAGTGTAGTGCTTGGTGTTGGTACGGTGCAAGATGTAGTAGCTTACTGGTATAAGGTATGTTGGAACAAGCACAAGATGCACGAACACTTACATGTGCCAATCCAACATTGTGCTTGCACCAGCAACTTGTCGGTACTTAAGTGATCGCTTTTAGCTAAAATTAACACTTCAACGATTATTTCTAAAATTTTATGTAGCACGAGTGATCATCTTTTTACCGCGACTAGTACTTAAGTAATCACTTTCAACTAAACTTGGCACTCAAATGATGTGATTTACAACTTATGGCATTGATTCATTTGACTAACATTTGTAGCAAAAATTGCAATAAATCAGCAAACCCATTACCAACAAGCATTATAGCAAGCCATTACTAGCAAGCATTGTAGCAAACCATTACCGGCAAACAATTGTAGCAAACCAAATGTCGTAAAGAAAAACTAAATGAACCAAATTTGATACACAACTAAGCAAGAGACTTATAAGTTCTTAGAAACAATATTTCAACCTTCCATTTTTACCATAGATTGCGTACAAAAATTGTAGCTTGCCAACGATACAACTATACTCACAAATTACCCAATATAAGTACATATTCCATTGATCTTTAACTATGGTAGATAGAGAAACTTATTCTCATTACTCACTTTACATTTGACCACAAAGTAGATTACCTAAGTACATAGCAATGCAATCAACGCTTGATAACATTTTCTTTCAATTTTCATCATTGAAACTTTTTTCTTCAACTGGTTGGCCAAAAATTCTGAAGATTTGTTTGAGTTAGTATTGAGTCAACATCCTCCAACTCGCCTATTGTTGTAGGTGGAGGTTCATGCTGTCGTTCAAGTAGCTCTAAGATCACCTCTCTCGCTCGACTAGAGAATTTCACATCAATCGGGTCCAAGATGTTCTTATTGGACTTGGTAATCCATAATGATAGTAATGCTCACCTTTTTCTTCGCTTTGTTAAAATGAATTTGAGCCATTGCTAAAACTCTTGCCCTCTATTTGCAAGAATGAGCTGTTAGTTTTGAGGGCCAATCGATTTAGGGGGTGCGATTTCGTTTGAATGGCTAGTTAGGGCTTCAATTTTAAATTCCTCTTTCAATTTGGGGATTTAGGGTTCTTATTTGGGGAAAGTGAGTTGATGGCGTTTGTGGTTTGGCTGTTGCCTAGAGCCTCCGCTGAGTCACGTCAGCTTAGAAAATTATTCATGTCAGATTTTTGGTCAAGTAAATGGACAATGGCACTCAAAAGATCGTTTTTCAAAAATTTTGACATTCAAGTGAGCCAGCAAAAGTTGTGGCACTTAAGTAAGTGCTGTATATAAGTTAAGGCATTTATGATATACTTCTCCAAAAAAAAAAAAGTAATGAAAAAATAAGAAAGAAGAGTCAGTTTCTAAAAGCCACAACGGGTTATAAAGGAAGAATAAGAAAATAGAAGGTAGCAATGGAAAAAAAATAAAAATAAAAAACTGAAGAAAATGGGCTTATTTTGATTGAAATAGCAAATAGGTTTAGTTGGGGGATTGGTGTTAGTGTAATAAAAATGGGTTTAGTGCGGTTATTTTTGAAAATAGGCTATGAGAGCTTACAACTAAAAGGGGGCTTTATGTAATAAAACCGAATTCGTGTCGGGGCCCAAACTCATGAAGAAAGTAAGGCATGTGTGTGCAAATGATTCAGAGAATAGGGAATTTTCGGGTTAAGTGTGTAGGATGAGGTGTGTAGGAATGGTTCTCGATGGGTAAATATATGTGCATGATAGAATATGATCGCCACCAAGGTATAAAGGATGCACCACCAACTAAGGAAGGAGATCGAGATAGATGAAGTTCATCACCAAGGCTTAAAAGACAAGCCACCTGCCAAGGCTAAAAGACTTTGGGATAAGAAAGGCTCACTACCAATGCCTAAAGGGCAAACCACTAATCAAAAGTAAAGTGCTTCTTGACTCACCACTAAGGAGCAATCCACTTTCCAAGGATGAAGAAATTTAAATAGGAGTTATTCACTCTACAAACATATTCGCTCACATAGAGAAAATCTCATATTATTTTTATTCATCAAAATCCTTTGTGTTGCAATGGAGAGGTTTCCTCTATTTATAGGAGAGATGACACTTAGGGAACCACTAAAACACTTAAAGACATGAGAATTAGAAAGAAATTAAAGACTTAGGAACTTAGAACTTTGACTCTTGAAACTTATATAACAAGAAAGACTCCTAGGAACTTAGAGATGTATTTAATAACATGGGAACTTATATTTTTGACTCTTCAACCTTGTGCCTTATCTTCAAAATTCATCCATCATCCTTGAGCATAATATATCTATCTTAAAAGTTCGTCAAGCACTTGTAGATATAGCCTATAATGACCCCCGTTGATATATTGTTGAACAACTTTGATTTCGGCAACTAATATAGTGAACTGAGAATAGGCAACTCATTAATCGTTGTTGGTATCTTTGTAATTCTTGGTAACTCTTTAGTCGGTATCCCCATCGATAGCCATCTTCTTGGCAACTTTGTTAGGGAATGGATTGGTGCCTCTTTAATTGGAAACTTCATTCTTCACCCATTCTCGGATGATATTATCAAATTCTATCTTGGCTTGAATGAGCATTAGTAGTATTGAGTTGCTTGGTAGAGCTAAGTTGGATGGTCCTGCATAAAAAAGTTACTAACCTGGAATGCTTCACCCAAATAATGAAACTTATTTGATATGATAAACTCAAAATCCTATCAATAAAGCAAGAAGCGATATCAAAACTCAAGTAAATAATTGTCTTAAATAAAAATCAACTAGACGACACTATTTTTGAGTCAAAATGCTAATTTTGGGTCGACAAAAGGCCTAAAAAAATGAAAACTGTCTTAATAACCAAACACGACAAATTTTCTTGCGTCATATTTTTCTCTATGGAACTCCAATTCAAGTGTGCTTACTATCAAAAAGAAAGTTCTTTCAAAGTGCTTAAAATGCCCGAAGCTTGGCCCGTCCAAAATCTAGCTAGCAAGTGACAAGATTATGCACCATATGCTGCCGATCAAGTTACTGCTCAGCACATACCAAGGATTTCGAAAAATTGGTTTCTCTCGAACGGGAAGTCCAAATCGCAATCTGTTAAATTCTACAAGTTGCTAGGAGCGTGAGGGATCTAATTATTACTATTGGACAACTCGAACTCAGCCATAGCATCACCGGCGAAGCCTACTCAACTAGGGTAGCAATTTTGACTCTTAGAACGAAAGTCCAACTTGTAAGCGATAAAAACAGCGAAAAACTCTTACAAATTGCATGTAAAAGGCATTTCCGACATCAATTGACGTTTCCCAACGAACCATCGCAATTTCTCTCTTCTTTCTCGGTGGAGCTCTCTCCGCTTTCTTTTTCTCCGTCTCTCTTCTCAAGTTCACGAACGGTGAATGAAAAAGAATGAAGTCTTCTTAAAGCTTTATTTTAGCTGATGTCGCGACCTCTTTTTTTTTTTAGGGCGCCTGGCCGGATCGGGTACGAGCGCCTGAGGAGGCTAATGGCTCGGCTGGAATTAATTAAAGCCTGGACTCTCCTAAGTCCGCCAATTCATGACTTTTAAATTTTTTAGTTTGTAAATCAATTTCTAAAATGGAGTCGCCACTAATCAATTTGGGGTAGGTTGATTAGAAACCCGAGCGAAGTACCGGGAAAAATACTCGCTTACGCGTAACCGAGAAATTAGGATCGGGGACTTGATTACACTAGTTAATCACTAATGTCCTTTCGGTACCTAATCTTGTTTAAACTCTAAGGTTTTTTTGGATGTTTGGGGGATTTTCCATGCATTTTGGGAAAAATCACATTTTTAGGGTATTTTTCTCATTTTTGGACATAAAAGGGATTTTTGGATTTTGGGTGTTTTTTGGAAAAATACAAGTCTTCTGGGTTTTTATTTATTTATGAATTTTTGGCTTTTTTTTTTTTGGGATTTTTGACATTTTTTGGATTTTTTGAAAAATATAAAATATTTTTATATTTTAATATTTTTGGAAAATAAATTATTATTTTTTAATATTTTAAGCATTTTTCGAAAATAAATTATTCTTATTTTGATTCTTGATTTTTTGGAAAATAAAACATTTTTTAAACATTTCTTAAGCATTTTTTTTATTTTTTTTCGGAAATTAAAAAAGGTTTTTTAATATTTTTGATTTTTGAAATAAATTATCTATTTAAAATATTATAAAAATATTATAAAAACTGACCGGGTCGAATCCACGGGTCGGATTCGGCCAGGGCCGGCCCAAAACGGGGCATCGGTGACGACGGCGTCTACGGCGACAGCGGCTATGGTGGCTGGTGATGGTTTTTACCTATGATGGTGACGGCGGGTGCGGTTTCACGATGGTAGAGGCCACGGCAAACGACCACAGCGACGGCGCGGGTCTGGACTCGGTCTGCGCTGAAGCCTCCTCGAACCCCCCTCACCCTCAGATCTCCTTCCCTCGACGCCGGCCGACCTCAAATCTAGTGCTGCTCGTCCTCGGCCCCCTATTTGAAGTCTCTCAGTTGGGAGAATTCGAGGATCAGCAGCCCAAGATCTTCACCACCCTTCTTTCTCTTTCTCTCTCTCCCTCTCTATCTCTGCTTCTTGCCGTCTGTGTTCTTTCGCCAACGGTGGCCCCACTCTATTTACAGGCGAAGGGGGGGCCGGTCGACGAGGGTTTGGCCGCCGGTTGGACTGCCATCGCATCCACCGTCTGCTCCTCCCTTGATCCCGTCCCGTCGAAGCCCCCGTTCCACTATGCTTCGTACGCCGGTGTCTGCATCTCTTTCCGGCGTCACGCTCCTCACGCGCGTGCTTTGCAACCACGCGAGGAAGAGGGTGACCCGGCCGGGCTAGGCTGAGGTGGAAACGGGCCCCATGGGCCCAGAAAAGGGGGTTTCAGTTTTTTTTTTCTGTTTTTTTCTGTTTTTTTTGTTTATTTTATTAGCCGAAATAAACTTAATAAAATAAAATAAAAATAAAATAAAACCTAGGTAAAATTGAGGCGTCAACACCTGCCCCTCTTTGAAGGTGAGCTCGTAGAGGTTACATTCAAAGACAAACTAATGCCTTAATTTTACCGAGCATGTGCAGCAGGTTATGTTTTATTTAGGACATATTATTCTATACGGCAAAAGAGTAATTTAACATTACATATACTAAGGCAGATAAGAAGATACCTGTAGTTACTTACCGGGAGTGAGCGAGATAGGGTGTGAACCCCGAGTTTGGCAAGTATCAAGGTGTCATCTTAGTTGGTGATATGAGGAGGCTGCTTTTCCAGGACTTGAACTATTCTTCGATCACTTGTTAAAACAATCAATGATTCGTCTAGGACTCGAACCTTTCTTCGGTCGCCTTGACGGGCAATTGCTCTTCCAGGACCCGAACCATTCTTCGGTCGCCTGCTAGGGCAATCGGTGGTTTGTCTCGGACCCGAACCATTCTTCGGTCGCTGTGACGGGAAATTGCTTCTTCAAGACCCGAACCATTCTTCGGTCGCTTGTTGGGGCAATCAGTATCTTGTCTAGGACTCGAACCTTTCTTCGGTCGCCTTGACGAGAAATGCGCTGACCTTTCTCAGGGCATTTCATTTGTGAGGGGTGTCTGACCTCTGTCAAAGGACACCAGTTGGAACCCGACCTTTCTCGGGAGATGCGCTAACCTTTCTCAGGGCATCTATTTTGAGGGTGCCTGATTTCTGTCAAGGACACCAGTTGGAACCCGGCCTTTCTCGGGAGATGTGCCGACCTTTCTCAGGGCATCTATTTTGGGGGTGCCTGATTTCTGTCAAGGACACCAATTGAAACTCGACCTTTCTGGGGGGATGCGCCGACCTTTCTCAGAGCATTTGCTTTGGAAGATATCTGGACATTCACAGATACATTAAAGAGTACATGGATATTCATAAGTACTAATCTGACGGATATTTAGTCCTTGGCAGGCGTCATAAGCATTGAAGGGGTACTCGGATGATCACAAGTACGAGTTTTTAGGGATACTCGGACGTTCACCAGTATCGAAGGGGTATTTGATAATTAGAAATATCAAGGACATGCCTTGGGTATTCATGAAGGTTTCTCATTTCCTGGTGGTTGAGGAATATCCAGGACATACCTGAGATATTCGTGAAGGTCTCTTACCTTCTGGTAATTGGGGAATATCAAGGACGTACTTGAGATATTCGTGAAGGCCTCCCGCCTTCTGGGATTTGGGAATATCGAGGGCGCACCTCGTATATTCGTGAAGGCCTCTCGCCTTCTGGAAAAGAGAATATTGAGGACGTACCTTGGATATTTGTGAAAGCTTCCTACCTTTTGAGGATTGTGGCGCAAGGCTTACCTGGGTAATCACAGGTGCATAATGTAGTGGAATACTTGAGTGGTTGCTAGCATTCAATGACATAAACTTGAAGACAACTCTGACAGGTCAAGTGTCATGGAAATGGGGTATTCGAGCAGTGGTCAATACTTAAAGACGAAAGGATACTTGGACAGTCGCAAGCATCTAAACTTTAAAGACAACATATATAGGTCGAGTGTCAGCAAAAGGGGGGCACTTGAGTAGTGGCAAACACTCGAAAACAGGGGGACGCTTGGGCAATTGCGGATATCAATACTTGGGGGAACAATTCGAACAAGTGGAGCATTGGTAAGAAGGGGTATCTAGACAGTGGTAGGTACTCAAAGATAAAGGGATACTTAGTATCAGTACTCTGGGGACAACATGCACAAGCTGAGTGTCAATAAGAAGGAGTACTCGGTGAGTGAGGGGTACTCAAAGATTATCAAATACAGAGCTCTGGGAACAAGAATGAGGATATGCTTCTGGTGACATTTCTCATCTCTACGAATACGCTTGCTATTCACAATATGCACACATGTATGCAATGATTGTAATATTTGTAAATCAAAATGTGATTTATGCATGATGATCTTGTCCGTTTTGTATCATTTAAATTCCACTAGGGAAGATTTTGAAAGACAACTTTTGTTTAGAATGTAGATGTCTTGAGCATGCCAGATAAGGGACTTTCGGTCTGAAAGGACTTTTCACTCACTTTCATGGGAAAGGCTGTTTTATCCTGACCATTGATGCAGGATTTATAAGGACCACACTATCTCACTGTCATCATGCCGACAGGGGTCTGAGTATTCTCGCAAACGATACGACTTTACCAATGTGAGAGGTCTTTTTTTGGGGTTGTGATGAGGGTTGGGTAAATGGCTTATCAAAGGAGGACCAATAAGGTTATGGCTTTGTAGGAAAGATGTGGCATGGTTATCTCCGGGTGTGCAAGTCGGGAATCCTGCGAAAAAGAGATAGAATAATCTTGCTCGTACTTCTTCGAGCGATGCTTATAGACATATGAGATCCTACGTTAATTGAAGTGCCCCTAGTCTGAAGAGACTGTTTACAATAAGACGCCATGTAGGCTTGACTCATGTGTGAAAGGGTGAGAGCTGGTGATTGCCTTGACATTTGCCACCGGTCTTTCTTCTCATGGTTTGATGAAGGTTCCATGGACCTCAACAGCAACTTCTCTTGGGAATACAAATGGTTGCATTTTTGTTTGGGGCATCGACCTTGCTTTTACCAGGCACGCTGCTTTTTTATGCTCCCATTTCTTCTTTTCAATTTTTCATTCATGGGCATTGACCTTGCTTTTACCAGGTACATTGCTTTTTATGCCCCAGGTTTTTTTGTTCTTGTTGCTTGAGGAACTGATCTTGACAAGCTCAGGCAAATGTTTTTGCTAGACTTATTGAGTCTTCATCTTTTGCTGGCTCTTCTGATTATGCCGCTTGACTGGCAGCTTTTGCTTTGCCTCCTTGTGAGGGCAATTTTACAGACTCAATTGAGTTGTACAACGGATACAAGTGCGTAAAGAAAGAATTGCTCTTCATGACTCTAGGACACTTAAATTAACGCAAGTGTTCATATGCAATAAAGACACTCAAAGATTGATGCAAGTGCAAGCAAGAGAATTTCTAACCCTTTTCTCACCTTGTGATGTTGACTTGCCTTTGGCTTGCTCCGGTGTGGGGTGATTTTTGACGGAGGTAAGACGGAAATTTGGCCAGTGTATGGGGCTCAAAGTGAGCGATGAAATGCCTCCTAGTATTTTGGTCATCGTACCATTCGCGAGAGAACTCTCTACCCTGTAGTCATGGAATTTTCTGCACTCATCTCACAAGTGTATAGATGGGGACTGTGTGTGGGATACGGCTTGCCTGTCATCATTATGACGCACCTCATCCAGCATGCTCAATTAATCTTGTATTCTTTACTTGGCTGTCTATTCTAACAATCCTTAATCGAATCAAAGATTTGGACAGACAAAATCATCATACACAATTCACATGGAAAAAGGCATGCAGTGTATGGTGCGAAAGAGTTTGGGCTTTCAAAAATAAATGAATGGCTTTTTTCTCAAGAAAAACTATTAACAGCTCTGAGGGTGTTTATTTGGTGAAATGATATTCATAAATGTGTTGAAATTTGAACATCAAAAGGGTTATTTACGAAGAGTTATTCACAAATAGGTGTCGATAAATGCTCCTATTGGCTAGGGACATGACACATGAACGATCAGTTAGGGATGGGAATTTAATCGGACGCTTTTGTCTTTGTCTTGTGTTTGAATGGCTCAGTTTGCCTTTCGTAGCCATTGGGCCCTTGAGTCTTGATGCTCCCTGTTAACATGAGCTCAGAGAGTGAGTGTAAGCAATGATGCCGAGTTACCTTTCCCCGGAGTCTATCCGTGCTGGATCTTGATGGTAGCTTTTTGATTTAATGCTTCCTTTGACTGGCCTTTCCTTCTTGTGGTCGAGGATTCTTTTTCGATGCTTTCCTCTTGTGGAATTTTTCTTCTGTAGCATTGGGCAAGGTCATGTACCTCAAGCCTCTATGGAATTTGAGATGAACAATCAAAACTTCCAGCTTTTCAATAGCAACTACTTTTTGCGAGAGCATGTGTCTGGAACAAGAAGTGAGGCCACCGGATTCTAAGTAGTTGACTGGGACCAAAAGCTCTTTCCGACTGGAGTGGCTCCTGAATGACGCCTCCTTTGTGCCAAGCCAAGCAAAATTGACATGGATTATTCTCACGCATTTGCCTGGGTAATGTCGATTTGCCCGAGTTATGTCATCGAGTTTGTTACTCAATTTTCGTCACTTCCCTAAATGCTGGATGATTACCATTCATTGAGTTAACCAAGCGCACATTTCTCATGATGGTGTGAATACATCACTCATATATAAAAGGTGCATAGGCATTTTCATTCCGATAGAGAAGTATTAGGCAATGCCAGACAATGAACACTTTTCAAGGATAGTACTTTTTTACAGCATCGGAATTCACTGACTTAGAAAATTCTCGCCCATCCATCTCGGTTAGGATCAAGGCCCCTCCGGGGAGTATTTTCTTTATTACATAAGGACCCTTGTAATTTGGGGTAAACTTGCCTCCAGGCTCTAGAAAGATTGGCAGTGTCTTCCTCAAGACTAGCTCGTTTACCTCGAAGTGCCTGGGCCGCACCTTTTGATTGAATGATCGAGCTACCTTCTGTTGATAACACTGACCGTGATAGAGAGCTTTCAGTCGCTTTTCATCGATCATGTTCAGCTGTTCGATCCTTTGTTGTGTCCATTCCTCCTTAGATAAACCACCTTGGGATAAAACTCGTAGGGAAAGGATTTATACTTCTACAGGCAAAACCGCCTCCATACCGTAAACCAGGGAAAAAGGGGTTGCCCTAGTAGAAGTTCGAATCGAGGTCCGATATGCTGTTAATGCGAAGGGTAACCTCTCATGCTAGTCACGGTAATTTTCAGCTATCTTGGCTAGGATCTTCTTGATGTTCTTGTTGGCGGCCTCTACAGCTCCATTCATTTGCGGCCGATAGGGTGATGAGTTCAAATGCTGAATCTTAAACTTAGAAAATAGCTTATCGATCAGCTTGTTATTCAGGTTTGTCCCATTGTTGGTGATGATGGAATCCGGCACACCATAACGGGCGATTATGTCACGCTTGATGAATTTCATAACATTTTGTGCAATCACGTTGGCATATGATGTGGCCTCAATCCACTTTGAAAAGTAGTCGATTGCCACCAGGATGAACCGATGTCCGTTTGACGCCTTTGGGTTAATTGGGCCAATTACATCGATCCCCCACATTGAGAATGGCCATGGCTCAGATAACTGATGTAGTTCAGTTGGAGGGACATTTATCTTGTCCCCATCAATCTGACAATGATGACAACTTCACACATGTTGAGCACAGTCATTCTCTAAGAGGAGCCAGTAATAACCTAGTCTCATTATCTTCTTGGCCAACATACGTCCATTCATGTGAGGGCCACATACTCCCTCTTGCATTATTTGTGTGGCTTCGGCTGCATCCACGCATCTTAGCAGGACTGAGTCATATGATCTCTTGTATAGATTTTCACCACTGACAAAAAACCTTGAAGCCATTTTCATTAGGTATTTTCGATCAGAGGGAGTGCTTTGTTTAGGGAACTCTTGCTTCTAGATGTATCTCATGATATCGTAATACCAGGGCTTCCCATCGGGTTCCTTGGTTACGGCCACGCAATAGGCTTGTCTTGCCAGGACTTCAATCTTTAAAGGCTCTACTTCTAACCCTTCCGTAACATGCAACATAGATGATAGCGTTGCTAGCGCATCAGTGAACTGATGATGGATTCTAGGAAGGTATTCAAATGAGATGTCTTGGAATTTTCCTGCCAACTTTTCTAAGTAACCATGATAAGGCATAAGCTTGGCGTCTTTCGTCTTCCATTCTCCCACCGTCTGGAGGATTATTAAAGTAGAATCACCGAACACCTTAAGCTTGGTTACTCCCATTTCAATAGCCGCCTGCAAGCCAAGGATGCATGCCTCATACTCGGCTATATTGTTGGTGCATGGAAATACCAATTTTGCAGCCACAGGATAATGTTGTCCACTTGGGGATATCAAGACTGCCTTGGTGCTGGAGCCTGACAAATTCACGGCTCCGTCGAAGAACATGGTCCACTTGTCTTCTTCTATTACGGCAATTCGATTGTCCGGGGGATTATCCTTGCGTACTTCTTTAGGACAGTTTGCTAACATATCGGCAATCACCCGCCTTTTAACTGATTTCTGTGGCATCACCTGCATGTCGAATTTTGAGAGCAGGATTTCCCATTTGGCCAATTTTCCTACCAATGCTAGACGACCGAGCAAATACTTGATCGGATCGCTTTCAGTTACGAGGAAAGTTTGGTAATGCAGGGTATCCTGTCGGAGTTTGTGCAATACCCATACCAATGCGGCGCATGTTTTCTCTGATCTGGAGTAGTTTTGTTCCAACATGGTGAACTTTTTACTCAAATAGTAGATGGCTCTCTCCTTCTGGTCACGAGGTTCCTTTTGTGCAAGCATGGCACCTAAAGATTCACTGTTGATGGTAAGGTAGAGAATTAAAGGATGCCCCAAGACTAGAGGTACCAGAATCGGGGGTTTCATCAAGTACTGCTTCAGGTCTTCGAATGCTAATCGGTAATCATTATCCCATTTAATTTGTGCATCTTTCCTGAGAAGCTTAAAGAAAGGTTTTGCAGTTTCGGAAAGCTGGGAAATGAATCGTGCAATGTAATTTAATCTTCCCAGGAGACTCCGGACTTCTTTTACAATCGAGGGAGGAGGCATCTCAAATATCGCCGTGGTTTTTTATGGATCTACTTCTATTCCTTCACAGCTTACAATGAATCCCAGTAATTTGCCAGAAGTTGCCCCAAACATGCATTTTGCTGGATTTAAGCGCAACTTAAACTGGCGAAGTCGCTCAAATAGTTTCTCCAAGGTCTTCACATGGTCCTCTCCATGCTTGGTTTTAGCGATCATGTCATCGACATATACTTCAATTTCTTTGTGCATCATGTCGTGGAAAAGGGTGACCATGGCACACTGGTAAGTTGCTCCGGCATTTTTCAGGCCAAAAAGCATGACCTTATAATGAAAAGTTCCCCATGGGGTAATGAATGCCGTCTTTTCCTTGTCTTCCTCCTTCATTCTTATTTGGTTGTATCCTGAGAATCCATCCATAAAAGAGAAAAGTCTGAATCCTGCAGTACTATCTACAAGAACGTCTATGTGGGGTAACGGGAAATCATGCTTCGGGCTTGCTTTGTTCAAGTCATGATAGTCAACACAAACACGTATTCGATCATCCTTCTTCTTCACTGGTACAATGTTTGCTACCCAGCTGGGGTATCGCGAGACTTCGAGGAAACCTACTTGGAGGAGCTTCATTACCTCTTCTTCAATCTTTTTTGACAATTCTGGCTTGGTTCTTCTTAGCCGTTGTTTCTTGGGAGCTATATCAGGGTCAGTTGGCAAGCTGTGCTCCACGATCATTGGATCACGGCCTGGCATATCTGTGTATGACCATGCAAATATGTCTTGATACTTCTCTAGAAGAGCAACCAAGTCTGCGGTTTCTTTTCCAGGAAAGTTGGCACCAATCTTTATCTCTCTTGGATCTTCTATGCTGCTTAAATTGACGGTGACGGTGTCTTTAGTGGTAGGGGGCCTTGTTTCTTCATGCCGCTCCCAATTCCGTTGGATTTCATCAGAATTATCAAAGTCATCATCTGAGCTATCAGAATGGTTATCCACGATGTTGGTTTGGACCGCTCCCATACCCTCGCTTGCCGCTAGATCATTCCTGTGTCATAGAGTAGATAGGCTAAGGGAACAAATAAGGTTAGTAGCATGTATGCTTTTTTTTTTTTTTGAAAAGGTGATGAATTATTCTTTTAAAGATTTAGGACAAGGAAACACGAGGAGACCCGGGCCTCAGATTTCTTCTTTCATTTGACGGCTGGCTATCATCAACGGGCCGGTTTGGAGTGTCTCCTCATGTCCTCAAAAGGTTTTCAACTTTATTTATTAGTAGACGGATTTACAGAGTTATTTCAAAAAAGGGTTCCCTAGATGGAACTGATGTTGAAAACGAAACAAGACAGACTTAAAAGAAATATGTACAGGCTCCCACGTAGGGGAGTATGCAGAGAATATAAAAAGGATTCTACTCGAGCGGGCTTGCGCCCATTTCCCCGGATGGTCCTTCGTCGATGGCGCCCACGAAGAAGTCTTCATGCCAGTTGCCAGCTACGTCTCCCTGTGCTCATGGCTTTGCAGATTATAAATCATCCTAGCCTTTCCATCCATGAGGGACGATGCGGGGATGGTGATCATAGAAACTTTGGGGGATGGAATAATTGACGTAGTAGTCAAATTTACCACTCGATTGGCCCAAAGTATCCATGATCGCCTCCCTTCTACGTGCTTTCTCAGCATGCTCAAGGAACATGGTGTGAGTGCTGGGTACCACGAGGAGGTGATCGTTGCCAAAACATAGCCATGGAGAGCGGAACGTGAATACCCCAGCATCTAGAAGGTCCTAAACCTTGTCTCTCAGGATCGTGCAGTCATCCAGCGAGTGTCCTAGTTCCCCCGAATGGTAATCACACTGCTTGGATGGATCGTAATCGAGAAAATACTCGGGAGTAGGATGACTCAGTTCCCCGGTGATTAATTCTTGCTCTAGGAGGATGAGGAAAATGACGGCCATTGACTTAGGAAGAGGTGAATACGGCCGCGTGCTTCTTGAGGACTGGGATAGCCGACCCCCTTACCAGCTCGCATCGATAAGGCTTTCTTCATTTGCTACTAAATCCTCATTATAACTAGAGTGGAGTGCACGGGTAGCTCGAGCGAAATCTTCTGTCAAATGGTGCACTGTTTCGCATAATTCGTCAACCTGGCGTTGAAGCTGGATGAACGAGAAGTTATCGTCTATTCCTTCCAATTGTTCTTCTTCGATGGCAACTATGAAAATGTCTCCAAACATAGTGGTCATATCATCTGACTCTACTTTCTCTGCAAGAGAGGGCCAAGTTGTGCCTTCTTAGATCGCAAGCAAGCTCGAGCTTCTAGGGTTGAACCATTTTGAGGTACTGATCATTTCTTCTTCTTCATGCATCATCCTGGCTGGGCCTGTGAAAGTTTCCTCGAGACAGGGATATACGAAGCTGACTTTTTTCTTCGCTTTTATATATGGGGAATACCCTAGGCCGATGGTGTAAGGCCTCATCAAGGCTTCAATAGGTTGTTGGATGCCCTGGCCTTCCCTACCAAGCCCTTGTCCTGGAATGAAACTGTGCCCAACCATGATTTTTTCCACCATTATTGCAATACTCGATACCTTGGGGACGAGGGGCGGAGTCCCACAAGCTTCGTGCACAGTAGACACGAGCTCGAGCAATTGATAGCTGGCTTCGTTTTTGTCACTAGGTTCAACATAAGGGATGGCCGTCTCATGATAAATGTGGTGGTCTTCTTCTCCTTGGACCATGATCAGTTTCCCTCCAACCACGAATTTCACACTTTGGTGGAGGCTCGAAGGTACTGCCCCTGCGACGTGGATCCATGGGCGCCCTAAGAGGAAATTGAACGCAGTGGAGATATCCATTACTTGGAACAGGATTTTGAATATGGTCGGGCCAATCTGGACGTCGAGCTCAATCTCCCCCACTGTTTCTTTCTTTGTTCCATCAAACGCTCGAACGGAAGTTTTGGGCACCTGGATTCGTGATCTCTTTATTTTAAGGCGATAGAGTGTTGCTAGTGGACATATGTTCAGAGCAGATTCATTGTCAATTAATACTCGAGCGACGTGAGATGCGTTGCATTTGACTGATATGTAGAGGCCTTTGGTGTGTCCTCTACCTTCCTCAGGGATTTCTTCATCAGAGAATGCCATTTGATCCTTTAGAAGGATGGTGCTGACAAATTCCTCGAGTTTGTCATGATCGATTGTTTCAGGGACATGTACTTCGCTTAATATCTTCATGAGAGATTTCTAGTGTTTCACAGATATCTGGAGCAATTCTAGCAAAGAGATCTGTGCTGGTGATTTTCGCAATTATTCCACCACATTGTATTCACTGGCCTTAACCACGGCCAAAAACTCCTTGGCTTCTTTGTCAGTGATGGGCTTAGCAGAGTGCGTATTTGTTTGAGCATAGGTTCGTCCAAATCTCGTGACTAAACCCACATCGAGGTCATAAGATCACGGTACCGCATTGTTGCATTCATACTCATAAGGTTGAGGTATTTCAATGACTACGGCTGCTCCTGTTATCGATGCTTCGATTATGGCTCCTTTTCTTTTAGATACATCTTCGGGTGAGGCGGGACCCTTATTTTCTTTTTCTGCCTTTAGCGCGGCGCATTCCTCATCCTAGTTGATGAGGACTTGTGATATAGTGGAAACTGTGCTGGTGTGACCAACGTGCACAACTACTTCGACCTCTACCATCCTCGACACCCTTTCTTCTATTGTCACAAAAGGTGGCACTTCGTCACCCAAATAATACCCGGTTTCGACTAGCCCTCGATATATGTCAACAATATGTGCACTGGCGTTTTTGATCTGGCGAGCTTTAGAATCGAATATCGCGTTTACTTTATCAGCATGATCAAGGAGTGGATTGCTTTGGACATTTGGCTTCATAGTTTGGAACGAGAAGGCTTTAGTATCCAGCAGATTCTGGATCCGATGCTTAAGGGTGAAACAATCATCCGTCGAATGGCCTACTTCCCCCATGTGATAGTCGCATTTTTTGGACGGGTCATAGCTGGAAAAGCTTTCAGCATTGGGTCGTCTTGGCAAAGTCGAGAGGAGATTCTTGCTTCGGAGGATTGCCAGAACCTGGGATAGAGATCTAGGAAGCGGGGTGAATTGTCTTCAGTTGTTATAGCGCTGGGGCTGACGGCTCTTGGTCTGACGCTGGCCTGTGCTTGTTTGAACGGCTGGGGGATGACCGGTGTCTGTAGTGTAGGTGGCATTAACATCAATCAAGGGATCTTTATCTTTCTTCATATTGAATCTTCTGCCAACAGGTGTAGGCTCGGTGAACCAACCATCCCTTAACCCTATCTCTATCTGCTCTCCCACTGGAATGAGTTGATTGAATGATTCAGCAACCGTAGTCACCATTCTGTTGCGGTACTCGTAGGGGAGGGTTTTGAAAAACATTTTTCTCAATTCAAAGTCAGTTGGTTCAGGGCTGATATGGGCGGCAAGATTCCTCCACCTAATAGCATACTCCTTGAAAGACTTGTGCTTTTTCTTTTTCATATGATCGAGACCCTCAAGAGAAGGGGTAATGTCCATTATGAATTTGTACTGCTTGAGGAATGCCTCGCTTGCTTCACTCCATGTCTCAATGAGGTTTATGTTTTTCTTGATGTACCATCTCAAGGCGGGACCCGCCAAGCTGGACTGGAACGATTGGTTCATTAAAGGGACATTACTAACGTATTGGGTCATTCGAACCAAGTACATTTGCAAGTGAGCCCTTGGGCAGGTCGTGCCGTCGTATTTCTCAAATTCAGGCATTTTAAACTTTTCGGGCATTTTGACTTTGGAGTAGATAGAAAGGTCTATTGGAGTAGGATCCTGTAGGCCCTACAGCTGCTTCAGCCTCTCTTCGAGCTTTTCGAGATGCTTGTCATGCTCAGTTTTAGATGAAGCGTCGGGTTTTGCTTTCTCAACTATGATTTGGTGCGCGTCGTCTTCCAATTCGGGCATGTTATCATCAGTATCTCTTCCTTGGTCTCCTCGGGTGGATGACTGCAATAGTACCACTTCGATCGAGGCCAGGGTGGGAGTTAGTTTGCCTTGGATGGAATCTATTTGCTTTGAGAGTTGCTGAAGCACATTGAAGACTTGTTTCATTTCATTTTTCATGATCTCGACACGGTTTGGTACATTTTCTTCAGCCATTCTAGCTTTTGGATCGGGTGAATATGGCTATGTTGTGATTCCTGTTTTGTGCAAGAAGTGGGGAAAGTGTAAGTAAAGGAAACACAGAGGATACTGGCTCATGGCAAGGATCGAGTCATTCTTATTTATTAACAAGAGATTTATACAATGTCAAAAGAGCATTTTACACAAGTCAAAACGACCCTAGATATTCACATCAAAAGCCACGACGCCCATTTTTATATGCGATGGGAAGTCTCGATCTTGCGGCGTCGCTTGTTTTCTTGAGATGGTCTTGATAAGTGTCTCTTGTTGGTCTCCGAACTTTCTTCAAGAAACTTGATCTTTCCTTGCTTGGTAAGCTTCTTACTTACGTCAGGGATTTCCGGCTGCAACTCCTTAGGAATCCTGTGATTGAGGATGTAAAAGGTGGATGCATGATGGGCTTTCTCCTGTCCCTTCAACTTTCTAGGTACGATAATCCTCTTCGGGCGGCATCTATCCCATGCGTTTTGAATCATGTTTATTTCCTCTGAGTAATCATGACCTGTGGGGATGAAAGACATTTGAAACAATCCTGGCTTAAGCGGTGGCGGGACTTCTTGAAGGACCCTATATTGGCGGGCCACCCTATGTGGGTAGTATGAGGTAGCTTCGGAGAGGCCCAACAGTGGGATGGGGTCGTAATAATTGAGCGCAAAACGTGCCTCACTTGCAATGAACCACTTAGCTTGCCATATAAATGTCTCTAGGACCGGGTTTTTTAATAAGTCAATCCACCAAGAATATTCTTCATCGGGAGAATGTTTCTCCAAGTTTTGGAACTTTTGCAGTGGGTGTTTGAACTCATTAATTTCAAATATTTGCATGAGGTGTCCAAATCCTCTAACATGGGAAAAGAACCACATTTGTAAAATTTCTAGGGCGGCTCTCATGATTTTTTCTTTCTTGTCCTTGAAATGATTAAGGGATAAAAATGTTTC
This sequence comes from Eucalyptus erythrocorys, assembly GCA_014182555.1. Classification (NCBI taxonomy): domain Eukaryota; kingdom Viridiplantae; phylum Streptophyta; class Magnoliopsida; order Myrtales; family Myrtaceae; genus Eucalyptus; species Eucalyptus erythrocorys. The sequence continues at coordinate 22,727,007 of CM024597.1, forward strand.
GGCTAAAACCATGTTTACATATCCTGTGCCAAAAATGATTTGATTTATTATCCCCATGATTGAAGGATTTATGGCATTCTTCCTATAGGGGAAGATAATAAATCCGAAGAATGCCAAAAGAAAGATCTTGGTTTTTTGGGACATTGATTGTTTTTCAAAGCATTTTGTTAAGGATGATAGTGGGAAAGCATTGCTGTTGGCTTTAACAATTTCTCTTACCGAATTATTTTTTAAAAAACGTGATAGATTGACTATGGGGTCGATATCGGTTAGTGGCTTAGCGAGCTCCGCTCCCAGGGGCATTCCTATGGCGAGACTGTATTCCTCCAGAGTGGGAGTCAATTCAAATTTGCCGAACACGAAAGTGGATGTTTCCGGACACCAGAAATGTGGTAGGGCTTGCATGACTCCGGAATGGATACTGATTTGGAGCAACAGGAGGAGATGACCAATCATCGTCTTGACATGCTCTTGACCGAGCTGATCCAACTGATTCCACCATCTGATGAGCTCTTTCTTTGGGGCAGGAATGAATTTGATATCAATTCTTTCCATCGCATTTAGAAATGAGGGCTACACAACCTGACCATATTTTGCCATGAGCAAGAAAGGACTGAGTAAATAAATAAATTCCCTTGCTTTGAAATAAATATGGCAAACACAGAGGCGTACAGATGGGACGTGTGGCTCGATTTCTAACTCAGAAGGTTTGTTGAGATTAAAAGGGCATCCACCAATCGTAGTCTCGTGTTAGCAGCGTACCCCCTTAACCTTGGCCAAGAAATTCGGGGAAAAGAAAGGCAACCTTTACATCGCAGTCTCGCGTTCAAGGCCATATCTTTCTTAACACCATCCTAGAAATCCTATGGCGGCCCAGGTTCGGCGGCCGGGTTGTGTGTGCCATGTGTAGTGTTTAAAACAAGAAAGCATGCGCAACAGTTTATAATTACAGGACAATTTAATTTAAGCAAGATTAAAATAAATTTCTAAGCTATTGACCTGTAAAAAGAAAAAAAACTAAGTCAGTAAAGAATTTAAACAAGATAAATAAAGGCCTAAGTCCTCAAAATCCCTAGTGGAGTTGCCAAGCTGTCGCGACCTCTTTTTTTTCAGGGCGCCTGGCCGGATTGGGTACGAGCGCCTGAGAAGGCTAATGGCTTGGCTGGAATTAATTAAAGCCTGGACTCTCCCAAGTCTGCCAATTCACGACTTTTAAAATTTTTAGTTTGTAAATCAATTTCTAAAATGGAGTCGCCACTAATCAATTTGGGGCGGGTTGATTAGAAACCCGAGCGAAATGCACCGGAAAAATACTCGCTTACGCGTAACCAGAGAAATTAAGATCGGGGACTTGATTATACTAGTTAATCACTAATGCCCTTTCGGTACATAATCTTGTTTAAACTCTAAGGTTTTTTTGGATGTTTGGGGGATTTTCCATGCATTTTGGGAAAAATCACATTTTTAGGGTATTTTTCTCATTTTTTTGGACATAAAAGGGATTTTTGGATTTTTGGTTTTTTTTTTTTTGGAAAAATACAAGTCTTCTGGGTTTTTTTTTTTTTTTTTATGAATTTTGGCTTTTTTTTTTTGGGATTTTTGAAATTTTTTGGATTTTTTGGAAAATATAAAATATTTTAATATTTTTTAATATTTTTGGAAAATAAATTATTATTTTTTAATATTTTAAGAATTTTTCGAAAATAAATTATTCTTATTTTGATTTTTGATTTTTGGAAAATAAAACATTTTTTTAATATTTTTTAAGCATTTTTTGATTTTTTTGGAAATTAAAAAGGTTTTTTAATATTTTTTGAAATAAATTATCTATTTAAAATATTATAAAAACTGACCCGGGTCGAATACACGGGTCGGATCCGACCCGGGCCAGCCTAAAACTTGGACGGGCCCGCTACGTGGGCCCGAAATTTTTTTTTTTTTTTTTTAAAATCAAAACGAAACCGTGGTCGAAGCTTTGGGAAACCCGGTCCGACCCGCGACTCGGCCCGACAACCCGCCTCATGACCCGAATCTTCGGCAAAATGACGTCATGGCCTCCGCAACCCTACCCGACTCGGCTCCGAATCCTGACTCGACTCGCGACCTGTCTCTCCTCCGCCTCTTTAAACTGTTGAAACCCTACCCGGATTTAGAAACCCAGATCCGGTTTCTAACCTGGAAATTGCGATTTTGCGGGGCCGAAGGGGGAAAAACAGGGCATCGGCGACGACGGTGTCTACGACGACGGCGGCTATAGTGGCTGGTGATGGCTTTTACCTTTGATGGCGATGGCGGGTGCGGCTTCACGATGGTAGAGGCCACGGCAAATGACCACGGCGACGGCGCGGGTTTGGACTTAGTCTGCGCCGAAGCCTCCTCGAACCCCCTTCACCCTTAGATCTCCTTCCCTTGACGCCGGCCGACCTCAGATCTAGTGCTGCTCGTCCTTAGCCCCCTATCTGAAGTCTCTCAGTTGGGAGGATTCAAGGATCTACAGCCCAAGATCTTTGCCGCCCTTCTTTCTCTTTCTCTCTCTCCCTCTCTATCTCTGCTTCTCGCCGTTTGTGTTCTTTCGCCGACGGTGGCCCCCCTCTATTTATAGGCGAAGGGGGTGCTGGTCGGTGAGGGTTTGGCCGCCGGTTGGACCGCCATTGCATCCAACGTCTGCTCCTCCCTTGATCTCGTCCCGTCGAAGCCCCTGTTCCACTGTGCTTCGTACGCCGGTGTCTGCATCTCTCTCCGGCATCGCGCTCCTCACGCGCGTGCTCTGCAACCGCGTGAGGAAGAGGGTGACCCGGCTAAGGCCGAGCTGAGGTCAAAACGGGCCCCGGGGCCTAGAAAAGGGGGTTTCAGTTTTTTTTTTCAGTTTTTTGTCCGTTTTGTCCTTTTTTTTGTTTATTTTATTAGCCGAAATAAACTTAATAAAATAAAATAAAAATAAAATAAAACCTAGGTAAAATTGAGGCGTCAACAGCTGAAGTGGGCTGGGCCTCCTTTATTTCTCCATCTCTCTTTTATTTGGGCTCTTATTTAACAGATGGTTAATAAAAAAAGTAGTAAACTTAAGAAAAGATGAGTGATTGAAAAAAAAAAAAAAAAAGAAAAAAAATAAAAGAAGAAAAAATGGTTGTGTAGCAAAAGTTAGGATGTAGTAGGGGTAAAGCATGGTCCAACATTTAATCTAGAGATTAACCCACACAATGTTGATCCCAATTTTATTTTATTTTTTTCATTTTTTGTATTCCTTAGAAGGACAAACATATAATTTGAAATTATATATCCATCAACAATGTGACATTGAGCAACCAAACTATGAACACCAATATATATCAAATATTAATATAAGATGAGGCAACAGAATTGTACACTTGCTAAAATCAACAAAACCATAAAAACGAACACTTGAGGCAAGCTAGGCAATTGAAGAGAGGTGAGCGAGGTTGAGGTAAGTGAAGAGGCTTTTTTTTTTTTTTTTTTTGGGTTGAAATAGGGTGATTTTCTTTCGACCTTTTAATTTACACAACAAAGTGAACTGCAAAGAGAATAGAGGGTGAGGCACTAGAATTTAGAGTAGATAAAAGCATATAATATAAATATATAATATATATTATGTACATGGGTGGTTCAAATTGAACTAACACTAAATTCTTGGGACTAAGAACCAATTCGTACAATGCAAGGTCTAAGAGTCTCAAAATCAAGGACTAACACAGTCCCTTTGGCAATCAGACCAAAATCGATTGGATTGGGCTGGTTTGGGGTTGGTCTATGGTTGATCCTAGATTGATACTTACCCTTATTAGGATGTGGAGAATAAGTAAAGGGATAGAGAAGAGTGACCAAAAAAGGATAAATGAAAGGGAAAGAAAAAGAATGGAAAAATAAGAAAGAAAAGTCAGTTTCTACATGTCACAATGGATTGTAAGGGAAGAACAAGAAAATAGTAATGACAGAAAAAAAGTAGTTAGTAGAAAATGGGCTCATTTTGATTGAAATAGCAAATAGGTTTTGTTGGGGGATCGGTGTTAGGGTAGTGAAATTGGGCTTAGTGGGGTTATTTTTGAAAACAAGCTATGAGAGCTAACAACTAAACTGGGGGTTTGTGTAATGACCCAACTCATCTCAGGGTCCAAACTCGCAAAGAAAGCTATCCACTTGGAATGCTCAACTCAAACTATGAAACTTACTTGATTTGATGAACTTAAAATTTTATCTTTAAATCATGAAGAGATATCAAAAGTTAAGTAAATAATTGTCTTAACTAAGACTCGACTAGGAGGCACTATTTTCAGAGTCAAAATGCTCATTATGGGTTGACAAAAGGCCTCAAGACAGCCAGCTGTGGCGAATAAACACTAAAGCAAGAAACAACCACTCACATGACAAGTAACCATTTGCATGATAAACTTCTTCGTGCTATATCTCTCTACTGAATTCAAATCCAAGTGTGTTTGTTGTCAAAAGAAAGCCCTTTCAAAGTATATAAAAACCCTTTAAAAAGCTCGATTTGAGCCCTCAAATGGGAAGTTTTGAAAAATTGATTTCAAGTCCAAATTGCCGTTATATCCTACAAGTTCATAGGGACGTGAGGGATCTAATTATCTCTCTATTGGACAGCTTAAACTCGGCCAGAGCGTCACTGGTGAAGCCAATACAATAGGGACAACAATTTTGACTCCTAGAACGAAAGTTCAACTTGTAAGAGATAAAGATAGTGAGAAACTCTCGCTGCAAGCAAAAGGTATATTCTAGCATTAATTGATGTTTTCTAATATGTTAAAATGTCTTGATTTTGAGCCTGTTAAATGAAATCATTTGAAATAGATAATAATTTATGAACTATGAAATCAAGCAAAGTAGGACACGATTGGTTTGCTTTTCAAGATTTGGAGTTGGCCTGTTACTTCCATGTTTAAGTCCAAAAGAATTTGGTGGACTTTGACCGTGGAAATTGATTTTCAAAGAAGAAGTGTGGGCTTACTGATTGGGCACAAACAAGGAAATTCCTTGCTTGAGTCGGCCAAGGGACAAAATAGTAAAGTCCAAGTTGGACTTGTCGACCGAAGTGTCCAAGTTGGACTTGTCGACCGAAGCTTGTCCACCGAAGTGTCCAAGTTTCCTATTCCGAGTTGAAGTTGGCTGCAGTACGCGCCATGCATATCATATCATATATTTGTCTTCTTGCCGCTGGAGCACGCCGTCGTTGATCGAAAGCAGTGCGGTCTCCGTGCTGGACTTCATGTCCAGAGAAAAAAAGAAGACTTGAAGCGCCGTTTGTGTACGAGAGGGCTTGGTGGATGAAGACACGTAGATGAAACTTGTGAATTACATTCATCAAGTTAGTATTTGTAGCTTTGAAATCTTGTGGTAAGATTTATGAACTTTTTCATGAGATTGAGATATCATTTTGCGAGAATTTATGGGGCTAAATACTGTATGAGTTATTAAGTGTAATTGGGACTTAAGGGTGTTTAAGTAACTCTAGCGTATGATTTCAATTGTCTTGTTTGGTCTATAGTGAAACTTGATGATGCTCTTTCTGTGAATGTAAGTCATTATGATTAAACCACGTAAATCTTATGTCTAATTTATTTTTAATTCTGTCTATTTTATTATTCGATCACTTGTTTTCCGCAATATAACCAAGCATCGCGATTTCTCTCGTTCCCCCTCTACCCTCTCTCCCAACAACAACTGGCCGCCTTTTTCTCTCTCAAGTTAACAAGTGGTGCTTGAAGAAGAATTAAGGAGTCTTCTTAAAGTTTTATTCGGGCTGAAGTCGGCTGGGCCTCTTCTATTTCTCAATTTCTCATTTATTTGGGCTCTTATTTAAAAGATAGTTTCTCAAAAAAGTAAGTAGACCTAAGTAGTTTTTAAGAAATGTAAATAAATCTTTGCGGACAACAAGAAAAATTGAGAATTAAAAAAAAAAAAAAAAAAATCAGTGAGTAACTCAAATGAGAATTGACAATCCTATACTATGCCACAACTTAATGGAAGAAAAGTTGGCTAATTTAGATTGATGACTTTTAAAAAAGAGCTAAATATAAAGGATTGTTAATCGAGGCAAATAAAAATTAGTAGCTTAATATAGAATTCAATAAACTCAAAAAACATACATTGGTAAGTGACTCCCAATTAACTTAGTGATAATCTAATTTGAAAAAAGTTGATAATCACTTTGATTTGTGTTAGTAATTTTATTAAAAATTAATAAATTTAAACACCGGTAGTTATATAGATGAAAAGTTTGTAAAATAGTCCAAACATTTCTAATCTATATACTATAAGAAAAATTTGGTAAGTTTGTAAAAGTATTGGTGAGTAACAAACAAGTTATTAGGAACTGATACATTCAGAATTTTTCATTTATATTTTTGGGCAGGGTATAAAAGAATTTTACAATCACAAAAGACCGGATGTTGAATTTGGAGGGTATAAAGTAATTGAAGCTTCTAGAGATGAGGAGAAAAAGATATTTGATTCTGCTAATTTGATAAAGTTATTGACCAAAAATAATCCGATAACGTTTTTCTCCTAGTGGACAACCTTTGTCTTGAATATGATGTTAAACCAAATAAATTTAAACGATAAATGATTAATATAAAAAACAATGGTCAAGCAACAGCTTGCCACCTGCCACAAGGTTCTATTAAATTCACCATCACCACACACCATTAATTTTTTTATTACCATGGAAACTGGAAATTATATTCACTAATATCATAGTTTTGCGGGATCTAAATTCAAGAGAATTTATCCATTTTACCAAAAATATTTTATACTCTTTTTTCTATAAATACACCATGCGACGAACATAGTATATCATAATTACGTAGAATGTAACCTCAACATGCATTTCTTTTTCTTCTTTCATATAGGAATGGCCACAGCTTTTAGAGATTCAGCCTTCTGGATGGCTATTCCAAACTTGTCTTCCATGTTCATGTTCTCAAGGGTAACCCCATCTTCAAGCCTCCAGTTGAAAATATTGATGAGTGAACCGAGCATAAGAGGCAAAATTCTCATGGCCAATGGCAATCCCGGACAGATCCGCCTCCCGCCGCCAAAAGGCAGGAGCTCGAAGTTTTGTCCCCTGACATCGATATCGGATCTGAGAAACCTATCGGGCATGAACTTGTCTGGATCATCCCAGACGCTAGGATCTTGGCCGATCGCCCATACATTGATGAGGACTTGTGCACCTTTTGGAATTGTGAAACCGCCTGCAGTGAAATCTTCTCCGGATTTCCGAGGAATAAGGAGAGGAGCTGACGGGTGAAGTCGGAAATTCTCCTTCACGATAGCTTGTAAGTAGGGTAACCGAGAGATATCGGCCTCTTCAATCTGCTTGCCTTTGCCAATGACTTGATGGAGCTCGGCTTGGGCTGTTGATAGCTTTTCTGGGTTGCGAAGTAGTTCTGTCATCGCCCACTCCAGAGTACTCGCAGTGGTTTCGGTACCGGCAACGAATATGTCCTGCATGACCGAAGTCACAAATCAAAGATTTTGTACCTAGAAATTAGATGTTAATCATCACAAACAAGGAGGCATGAGACAAGGACACAGTACCAGTAGTAGATGCTTGACTAAGGAGATGTCCAGGGTCTCATTTTCATCTTCCACTAAATCAAGAAGATTATCCAAAACATCGTCATGCTTAATCGAGCCGGTCTCCATCCTCAGCTGCAACCTTCTCCGGATCAGGTCGTCAAAGATGTCGAACATCTTCTTGAAATGTGCTTCGAGACGATGCTTCGGACCATTAGGGCCGATCTTCTTGAGCACGGGAAAGTACTCTGCCAGGTTAGGCTTTCCAACCTCAACACTGATTTGCCACACCACTTCCTTCAGATCTCTGGCTGGAGTCAAGGGTTCCATCGTGTCCAAAGAGAAAATCGTGCTCGATAGCACGTTAAGGCTGGTCCTAAAAGCTGCCTCGCCGATATTCACCGCCTCGCCAGCGCACGCGTATTTCCTAACAAAGCTGACCAGCTCTTGCACTTTCTTGCTGCGTAGTGTTGGTTCAAATCGAGTTTCTTGCTGGATAAGATATGCGAGTTGTATATTTTCCTCAGGTATCGGAAGAAAGGAGATACGGGTACCCAGGCCAAGCTTAGTTTGTCATGGTCATGGGCCATGACGCAATCAGGAACCATGCGATTCGAGGAGACCGCATCGTGGGTTTGGAGGATTTCTTTGGCGAGCGCGGGTGAAGAGATCACGACCGTGGTCACAAAGCCGAGTTCTAGTTTGATGATGGGGCCGTAAGCTTGAGCGAGGTTGGCGAGGGACTTGTGGGGAAGGTCTCCGAGCTGGAGGAGGTTGCCAATGATCGGCAGAGGCCGTGGACCTGGGGGGAGGTTGGAGGGCCGAGCTCTTCGGCCTCCCCTGGCGACGTAAGAGAGAGCTTGGTACAAGCCCCAGAGGAGGTGCAAACACAACATCAAAACCAAGTAATCCATCTCTCTTTGTGAATCTACAGCCACAAGGCGTGCGATCACTTCCTATACATAGCTTGAAAGTCGGTCTAATTTTATTTTATTTTTTTATTGCATTTGTCTCTTTTTCTCCGAGTACTTAGCAACTCTTTCCCTCAGGCTCTCAAAATTCTGACAATTCTAGGCCTAGCTTTGCGGCTTTTTGGCATACTAAAACTAAAGTAGACTAGCTTTTTCACGGCACGTGTTTGACTGAAGCACCAAAAAAAAAAAAAAAAAAAAAAAAAAAACACTTCAATTGGCATTTTAGTCTTGCAAATAGAGAGTATTCTACTACCAAAACAACTTCAATTGGGCAGATAAAGATATTTCAGAGAAAATTTCGTGTACTCTGGTATAAATGTAAATAAATTTACGACGAGCAGATAGGGGCCGTAGTGCGATGGCGAGGCCCCTGGGTCATTGGCTCCATGTATTAGGAATATGGTTTGGCTGGTAGGTATGACTTAAGCCATTGAAACATTTATTTTTCCAAACAAGATAATATTTTTTAATCTAATATGATATCTAATTTCAATTTCACTTTCACATGGAAACAACTTATCGCTCCACAACAAGCCCTCATGATACGAAAAATCGAGAGTGATTGTGGAATAGTCCAAGGTCGACTACTCAACCAATAGGATCGGAAGAGCAATTTATTCATATGAAAACTTAGTCATAAAATCGAGTAAAATTTTCAGTTTCGTGTTAGCTCAGGAAAATGAACATAACTTTGTTGATTTACATCAGAATGACTTGATTCTAAAGCCAAAAGAATGGAGACTCTTACATCTATAAATTCATTTATTTTTTCCTCAGATAAGCACTATATGATTGTCGATTTTGGAAGATATTGGGTGAAACGGGATTGGACAGCTGAACGTGACCATTAACTTTAAACTTGTGCTGCATCGCATGGCATAATTTTCGGCCATTAACTTCAAGTAGTCAAATAAGTCCGTGTTTAGTACAGATGCGTTGGATTAACCTCGAGTAGCATTGAGAAGCCAAATAAATCAGCTGAATGCAACCATTAAATTTAAGCTCGTGTTGGCTTGCGTGGCATAATTGTCGACCATTGACTTCAAGCTCATGCTGCATGGCATGGTGCTTTAACAAGAAGAGTTTGCCAGAGATCTGCCGTGACCACCAGTATCTCCAGTTCAAGCTTCAACTCAATGGAACATACAAATAAAACTTCTAGTGTACTTTTTCCAGGGAAAGTGTTTCTAGAAATCCATTTTTCACCTGTGTAGTCCCTTGAAAATGATTAGTCAACTAAAAATACTTTCCACTCCAATAAAATATTCATGTATAAAATTCAGAAAGTGCATTCCCTAATCTAAGAAAGTGTTTCAAAATTGTTCATCTTGAATTTGTTAATATTTTATTATTTTATTTTATTTTTCTTTTTCCTTATTCCTCCCTTTGTTGGTCATTGGCTTCGACTGGTCATGAGCACAGATCGGTAAGGGCTAGCCTCAGGTGGCCAAGGTCCTTAGCAAGGCTTGAGGTCGCCAGCCTCTTGTGAGCTTGAGCCTCGCTTGCCTCGCCATAGTGAGGTCGAGCTCACTTGATCCCAACTAGCTCAACCTTACTCGAGGCCGATTAGGTTGGCCCTCCCCTGCCGTCGCTAAGGCTCGGCGATTGGCAGAGAGAGGAAGAAGGAGAAGAAAAGAAATAATAAAATAAATACAAATTTATTTTTTTGCTTAAGATTAAGTCATGTTATCGAAATCATTTTAAATATGAGATCCAAACACTAGAAAATTTTTCGATTACATATTATGAAACAAAGGAAAATTAATGATTTCCTTGGAAAACGATTTTACGAAAAATATTTTTTGAAAAAATCATGTTTGCGTGAACAAACATACCCTTCAAAGTCAAAGTAGTTCTCCGAAAAAGGAGTGGCTAGAAACTAAGGGCATGAATAATAACAATTCTATTCAAGAAATTGATTTTTTTTTTTTTTTTTTTAATTTCTGTTCTCTAGACAAGTTTTTGAGCAAAAATAGGTGTTTGATAATGATACAAAATTTCTATTCTTGGAATATAAATTCATTTGATAATGACACAAAATTTCTCTTTCTTAAGTGGCAACGGGAGGTGGCCAACGGGTGGGTGGCTAACGGTGGTAGGTAAGCAGCGGGTGGTGTCGAGAGCGAGCGATGAGAGGAATCTTTATTTCTCACTTTATTCCAAAAATAGAAAAGTAAAAAAAAAAAAAATTACTTTTAATTTTTATTATAAGCCTATTTATTGAGTAAAATTTTGTTTCAGAAATAGAAAGATAAAATTGTGTTATTAAATGGATTTATGTTTTAAATTTATTTTTGAGAACAGAAAAAATAGAAAAAGAGATAAACAAAATAGTTATCATACGTGCTATAGGGGGTGAGGCAAGTAATTGTTGCCTCAAAGATGATCCCAAGTTACACATAATAGCAGACCAATTGGCGGCTAAGAGGCCCGAGATTTCTTTTTATATAAAATATTAGAGAGGAGATAAATAGTGTGTGTGGAATTTCCTTTCGTGGAAAGATCTCGTCACTCACTGCCTTGCTCCTTCCAGCATGGTGAGCGACTGAGCGGTCATTAGAAAACGATATCATGGTCGAATAATATAGAGCTTACGTTCGCGGTCAATACCTAGCTCGCACGAGTTGCCTTTGCCATCCCCGTTTTGGGGGTGGGGGCGGGTTTGTGTGGGGATCGTCTTCAACCATAAATCCTCTGCCAGTATAATCATATCAATATCTTTCCGATTTCGAGAGCCCTCAGTTGGCTTCCTTCTCTCTCTTTCTTTCTCTCAATAATCACTTCATCTCCCTCCCATCACCTCCTCCTCTCTTCTTCTTCGTCCGTGCTTTCTTGGTTTTTCGTCGTCCTCTCAGCCGAGGACAACCGAGCCAGATTCGGGGTTTTCACATCCTTATGCACGATTCCTCTTTTCTTTTTTTCTTTGGGATATAATATGATAATCCTTCGTTAGCCCAACGGAAAAGAAGTGACTAGGGCGCAAGGGAATTGGCGATTCAGTAAACTTCGTCACCTTTGAAAACGAGCTATGTCACCTTAGAATCACTTAGATCTGTTAAATAAGTGGATTGGGACGGGAGTCGGGTCATAATGACCCAATCCAAATAGATCAATATAACTTGTTTTGACTCATTTCTATACAATACAAATCTAGTGACCAATACAACATACTCAATCCATACATGACCCGACCCATATTGCTAAATCATTTTCATATTTAACTCAATTTACGAAAATTCATAACGAAACTAAGGTGAGAGTACGGAGTGAGTGAGCCTGAGATTGAGTAAAGGCGAGAGATATTGAAAAGAGAATTATAGAAATGGGTTGGGTTTAAGTAAGTTGTTAATTCATTTATAAACCATTTAACCTTCATATTGTATTTAAACCCATTTAGGACCTACTTATTCAATATAATTAACTCATTTAACATTTATATATGGTTAGGAAATGGACTTATGAATATCTTGATGGTCTAGGATCACCTCATGCGCGCTTGCGTGTGAGAGAGAGAGAGAGATCTTTGATCAATAAATTAATTAAATGAGTGAATTTCATGAAATAATTACCAACAAAAGTTAAACAATAATGACTTTTTGGCCCCAAGAGAAATTCCTTAAGAAATGTAATATTTAAGTGATCAATAACTCTTGTAACCCAAATTAAATGATCAATAATCTTTTAATAATTATTAATATCCTAATCTAGATAATAAATGGTTATACTGATTTGTTTTTGTTGCATGTCATTGAATTTGTGTTAGCACCACGTGAATTCATTATAATTAAAAGCATGAAAAGTTAAGAAGAACAGTATAAGTAGTAAGTGTGAGTACCTGAGATATGTCACTACAATAAATTCGTGCTTGAGATGATAATTAGTCCAAGACACTTCATATTATTCATGTTTTGTAAGACAATTATATTGGTTAAGAGCAAATAATCACGACATAGCACCAACAGAAAATCAATTTACCACACGTACTTATTACAATTAAATGAACAAGTCAAGCATTTTTTTTTCTTTTTTAATGAATTTTGAGGTGGCTTCTTCGAGTCTCTGCGGGGTTTCTTTCCATGAGAATCTCCGGATCCTTCTCGTTTTCCTTGAAGAATAGCTTTGGAAAGCTATAAGTATATCTGAGATGAATGTGATTATATTGTAAGAATGGTTGTTCAGTATCTCTTTTGAGAGGAAATGTTCGTACATGGAGATGTTCAGCGAGAAAGAGCAGAGGGAAGACTGAGAAGAGTACAGAAAATTGAAAGAACGAATAAGAAAAGATGAGTGATTGAAAAAAGAAAAATAAAAGAAGAAAAAATATGGTTGTGCAGTAGGTGTTAGCACGTAGGGGTGAGAACAATCCGAATTGAATTGGTTCAACACCTAACCTAGAAACTGTTGAAGAAAAATCCCTTATAAGTTTTGAAGGTAACAAAATATCTTCGTCAGTTAAGTCTGAAGAATCCAAGACTCAGTCGCTTAAGTCTAAAGATTTCAAGACCCAAGCGTTTCCGTCTGAAGGACACCAGACCCAGAAGTTACGGTCTATTGATCTCTAGACCCTATCAAAGTCTGAAGACAGTCAGACTTAGTTTTGCGATTTTGCCAAGCTGTCAGTAGTTTATTCTTATGGATAAGGAAATCAAGTTTTGGATATTATTTTCCTTAAATTATCCTTAAAAGATTTCTGGCTGTGATTCTAAAGCTCGAAAGATTTTTTTTCTTTGGATTTTATCCGTTGAAGATCAAGCAAGTTTTGGAAGGATCTACTTTTGGAAACTTAAGATCCTGATTGTATGGGCGAGCAGGATTGACGAGCTATTTTCTACTTATATATTCGACAACGTGAAGATCACCTAAATTGATTCATTCCAACGGGTAGATTGGATGAATTCTCAGAAAGTACTAACGGCTATGGAGGCATTAAGGGATATTTAAGGTGTGTCGAAATTGTTCGAAAATGTGAGTGAGCCGATAGAAAATTTCGAAGTTCGAATCTCCGAAACTCCTTGTTCTAAAAATCTCTAGAGCTCAAATTGTGTGCTAAGGAGAGACACTTACAGTGTGAAATTGCGAGAAGCTGTAGAATAAACTTTCTACAAAAGAAGTCTAGATTGTAGACTGTAAAGCTCTTTTTTGCTATTTAATGATTATGGCCAGTTGTCTGCCAGCGTGGAGAGTGGACGTAGGCTTACAATAAGCCGAACCACTATAATCCTTGTGTCAAAATTCTCTCACCCTACTCTATTTATTTTTATAGTTGCGTGATTCATTTATCTCTGATTTATTTTCATGCCAAAGGATTTTGGTTAAAGTTTTGAAAATAATCTCTTGAACACCTATTCACCCCCTCTAGGTGTATTTACTAGCCGTTATCAATTGGTATCAGAGCAGGTTGCTTATTTTATTGGAAGTGTTTATAATTTCTAAAGCTAAAGATTTATGGCTAGTATTTTGGCTCTAGGTTTGATTAAAGGCCAAAGCAACACCAGACCTCCTTATTGATAGAGGCTGGTGAATCCACCTAGAGGGGGTAAATAGGTGATTGCGGAATTCTTTTGGAATCTTTAATTAAAGAATACGATTACATCAACAAAAAATAGATCATGCAATCATAAAGTAAATAAGATAGCATAAGAGAGAATTGACACAAGGATTATAGTGGTTCGGCTTATTCCAAGCCTACGTCCACTCTCTACGCTGGCAGCCAACTGGCTGTAGTCACTATGTAACAAATGAGAGCTATTACAGTTCACGAGCTAGACTTCTTCAATAGATAGTCTCTCCTACAGCTTCCTGCTGTTTTCGCACTATAAGTAACTCTCTTTGATACACAAACTAAACACAAGAGATTTTAGAGAACAAGTGATTTCAGAGGTTCTAACATCAAGATTTTTCTATCAAGTCTCTTTCTTTTTCGAGCAACATCGATCCACCTTAAATAGCCTTCGTCCCTCCATACCTGTTGGCACTTTCTAAGAATTCATCCAATCAACCCGTTGGACTGAATCAATTTAAGTGATCTTCACATCGCCCAAAATGTAAATAGACAATAGCTCGTCAATCCTGCTCGCCCATACAATTAGGATCTTGAGTTCCCAAAATTAGATCCTTCCAAAAATTCGCTTGATCTTCAACGGATAAAATCCAAAGAATAAATCTTCAGAGCTTATGATCACAGCCAGAGATATTCCAAGGATAAGATAGGGAATATAATATCAAAATCTTACTTCCCTTAACCATAAAAATAACCTATTGCCAGCCTGTCAAAATCACAAACTATCTTCCTACTTAGATTTGGGTCTTGAAGGTCTTCAGACTGAAACTGAGTCTTGATTATCTTCAGACGGAAAAACTTCAGACCGAACTTTGGATCTGACTGTCTTCAGACGGAAAAACTTTTGGGTCTTTGAACTCTTCAGACTTGACTAAGTCTTGGATTCTTTAGACCTTACTCTCGAGACTGTTTTGTCAACTTCAAAACTCCAAGGGATTTTTCTTCAACAATCTCCCCCTTTTTAATGGTGACAAAACCCTCAGCAGATTTGCGAATTTAAAACCTGCAAGGAAAACTCATATATACTTTGAGGATTATTTCTGCAAAACAGAGTGTTAGTCCAATAACAATTATTCTCACAAATATAATGATCTTGCAATGCAAATTCACAATATTAGAAGAACCAAACATCAAGTCAGCATAAGGTCACAGAAGTTCAAATAAACAACCCAATCGAAATCCAAGTCAAAATCCAACCCAAATCTAAAAAAAACAGTCTAAGCAATCGAAATAAAAGTTCAAAATAAAAACAAATCTTCAAAAGATAAACTTCAAATCAAAGCTTCAAATCTGCAAACTCTCCCCCTTTTTGTCCCATCAAAGGAGGTTGAGTGAATAAAGGATGGTTTTGAAAAAAATGGTTTTAGGGCTCTCTAGGGAAACGAACAAGCTAAAATTTGCTGAGCTCCTTTACTGTCTTCTCGAGATTTGCAAGAGCTTCCTTCACTAAAACCAACTCTGCACTGTTCTGATTTGATTCCACTTGAGCTCTCAGTTAGTTGATCTGATCTTGCATATTCACAGAAGTACTCAGCATTGCCTTCTTTAAGTCCCTCAGCTTGAAGTCCATACCAAACTCCTGCTTTTTCAGGTCCAACATAACATCTAACAGCTATGTAAAGGCTGTCGAATTACTGTTACCTCCACTAGGACTAGTAGATTCAATTCTAGGAGTTTGGAAACTCGGAGCATCCTTCTCAGCCATTTCCTTCTCTATTGGTGAGGATTCTTCATGCTCTGGGAAATGAGATGCATAGACCTCCTCAGGGTCAGCACCTGACCTACTCACATCACTAAAATGTAAAGGCGAAATTGTTCCTTGCTCTGCAGCAACTCCCCCTGTGTTGATGCCAGTGGGTGGAGTAGAATATTCATCGCCTACATCTATATCACCACTGTGATGTTTCTCGGTCTCTTCCCTAGATTGAGCAAATGATGGCTCTAATCCTGCAGCCAAATCCTCCTGCATTCTGCTTTCCTCTTCATCCTTCTTCCTTCTTTCTTCTTCTTCTCTTCTCATTTCTTCCTCTTCTTTCCTTCTTCTTTCTTCTTCTTCAGCTTTCCTCTGTCTTTCCTCTTCTTCTCTCTGTTCCTCTTCTCTTCTTTTTCTTTCTTCCTCTTTTCTCTTCCTTTCCTCTTCTCTCTTCCTCTGTTTCTCTTCCTCTTTCCTCTGCTTCTCAGCTTCCTTCTCCTCTGCTTCTTTTCTTGCCCTCTCTCCAGCCTCTATTCTCAAACTAACAGGGCTCCTCAATTTTGAGAGAGCTGTCAAAGTCATGGCATCATTCTCATCATCTTCATCTTACAGGATGACTTTTCGACGCTTTTTCTCAACAATGGGCTCCTTACCCTTTCTCTTAGAAGAAGCAGTGGGAATCTCCTTGGAAGAAGCCTCTTCCCTCAACCTTTCCAGTGCAACATTCAGCTCTGAAAGCTTCATCTTCATCACCATCTTATGACCAACAAGCATTAGACTTAAATTGGTCAGGCATAGAGGTGCAGGAATCTGAATATCAAAATGCCTGAACAGCTTGGTGATGATCGATGAATAAGGCAATTGACCCTTATCCTTAACCACAGTTCTGTACATATGGAAAAAAATAACATGTGGGAGAGAAAAGGGTCTGCCTTGGTTGATGGCAAACATCAGCTTGGCTTCGGTCTTGGAAACATCGGTCTTCGAGGTTGTCTTGGGCCAAATACAGTTGATGACGATTTTGTGCAGCAATACATTTGTGGCATTTATCCTAGTATAGGATATTTTTCCTTCAACAGTTCTGTCACGCACAATATCCAGAGTTGCAAAGGTTGTAGAAACTTTTATTGGTTGGAAACCCCTTCTCTCCACTCCAATAATGTCAGCCAAAGTATCGACATCAACTATATAATCCTTATCCATAAAAGAAAAGGACAACCGATTCGCATCCAAAAACGACAAATTCGAGTAAAAATATGCCGTAAGTTCAGAATGGGCATTTGTCGTATCCGTGCAGAATCTCTCCAATTGTAGCCTAGCAAACTTCCCTCTAAGATTTATCTTCAACGAATCAAGGAAGTCGAAGTCCACGCATCTTGGATTTACTACACCCCTTTTCAACAACTTCGTATAAACTCGCTCATGCTCTTTAGACCGAAACAAACTTCCCGAAGGACAAACAAAGTTAGCAACCACACCCAATCGCGGCTGAAAGTGAGAGAAAAGTCTCTCATCATCATCTAGGGTCTTAGTTGGAGTATTGTCAAGCGGATTACTCGAAATGTTTTCGAGCGCCCTTTGTGCAGTACCTTCCTGAAAAACTTTCATCTTCTCCATTTCACACAAAAAGATATACTCGCTTTTAAATCCTCTTTCTTTCAAAAAATCCTCAATCGTCTTTAGGCTTACTCCTCCATCTTTAAGCCTTTTGTAAAGATCAAAAGCAACATTCGGTTTAAGAGTTCTTACCGGCTCTGCTTCTGTAATCCCTTCCTCAAAGTGCTGACTTTCGGCTTCCCTTTGAGGAGACTCTTCTCCCGTGAGGTCCACCCTTGTAGGACCCTGTGATTGTCTCTGTTGCCCCCTGCTTGCGATTTTGGAAGACTTCCGAGACGACATTTTTGGAGAGCAAGCGAAAATTCAACTTGTTCGCTAAAACGATGAAATTTTTTGTCGAAAAAGTGATGAAACAGGAACCGCAAATGGAGCTTTTAGGGTTTTGAAAGCGAAAGAGAATGGAGATGAATTTTCAAACGAGTAGTAGCGGATGAAAGTGACGATTCGAGTGTATAAATAGTAAATAAAATAAAACGGGTATACTGAATCGTCGCCAAAAGGTAAAGATAAAAACTGCTAAAAATAAACCGTAATTTCAAAAAAGAAAACTACCTTTTTGAAAATATAAACTGCCATAATTGCATGTCAAAAATTGAGTAAAAAGAGATTTTGAAAATTCAAAAAGTAATTATCAAAAATATAATACCGAGAATATGAAGAAATTAAAATACGTAAAAGGACTTTAAGACAGAGTCTGATAGTTGTTCAGACTTTACCTTAGAATCTGAACTCTTTTCAAACTTTACCTTTGAGTCTGAGCGCCATCAGATTTTATGTTGAGTCTGAACACCTTCAGACCTTGCGTTGAGTCTGAAATGCCTTCAGACCTTGCGTTGAGTCTGAACTTTTCAAGACTTTAATTTTGAGTCTGAACATTTTCAAATCTTACGATACTCAGTCTTGAGCGAATTGATTCAAAGTGAGCCTTTTCTAGGGGCTTTGTGAATATATCTGCTAATTGATTCTTTGAGTCTACATGCTGAATCACCACTTCACCACTTTGAACATGATCTCGAATGAAATGATGCTTGATTTCAATGTGCTTTGCTCTTAAGTGAAGTATTGGATTCTTTGTGAGATTGATTGCACTTGTGTTGTCACATTTGATTTCTGTACTTGTTTCCTCAACTCCAAAGTCTCTCAATTGTTGTTGCATCCATAGGATTTGAGAGCAACAGCTTCCAAGAGCTATGTACTCTGCTTCAGTGGTTGAAAGAGCCACGGTACCCTGTTTTCTTGAGAACCAAGACACCATCCTGTTTCCCAATAGTTGACATGTACCTGTAGTGTTTTTGCTATCCACTCTACAACCAACAAGGTCAGCATCAGAATATCCAAGGAGAGTAAAATCTCCTTATTGGAATACCACAGACCTAGCTTAGATGTAGTTGCAACATATTTAATAATGCACTTCACAGCAGTCATATGAGATTCTTTAGGATCAGATTGAAATCTAGCACATATGCAAACATTAAATAAAATATCAGGTCTAGATGTTGTAAGGTAAAGAAGTGACCCGATTATACTTCTGTATAGCTTTTGGTCTACACTCTTTCCTTCTTCATCTTTATCCAGCTTTGATGAGCTTGACATAGGAGTTTCTATTTTCCTGCAATTCTCCATTCCAAACTTCTTGATAAGGTTTTTTGCATACTTCTCTTGGTGAATAAAGGTTCCTTCACTTGATTATTTGACTTGAAGTCCCAAAAAGAAGTTCAATTCACCCATCATGCTCATCTCAAATTCATTCTGCATACACTTTGAAAAATTCTTGCAAAGATTTTCATTAGAAGAACCAAATATTATATCATCAACATAAATTTGAACAAGTATGAAATCCTTGCCTTCTCTTTTAATAAATAAAGTAGTATCTACTTTACCTTTAGAGAAACCATTTTGAATTAAGAAATTACTTAACCTTTCATACCATGCTCGAGGTACTTGTTTTAAACCATATAAGGCTTTCTTCAGCTTAAAAACAAGGTTTGGTCTTCTAGGATCTTCAAATCTTGGTGGTTGTTCCACATAGACTTCTTCTTCAATAATTCCATTTAGGAATGCACTTTTCACGTCCATTTGGAATAACCTGAAATTTTTAAAGCAAGAAGTAATCTTATAGCTTCTAACCCTACCACTGGTGCATAGGTTTCATCATAGTCGATGCCCTCTTCTTGTATGTAACATTTTGCCACAAGTCTTGCTTTGTTCCTTACCACTTTTCCTTGTTGATCAAGCTTGTTCCTGAAAACCCACTTGGTACCAATAATGGATTTACCTTTTGGTTTAGGAACTAGCTCCCAAACATTGTTGATTTTGAATTGATTCAATTCTTCTTACATTGTTTCAATCCAGCTTTCATCTTTCAATGCATCTTCTATGTTTTTAGGTTCGATCTCATAAATGAGTGCAAGAGCACTAGATTCTTCACGTCTTTTAGATCTTGTACGAACGCCTTCATCGATATTGCCTATGATGAGATCTGCAGGGTGACTTGATTTGTGCTTCCAATTTGTAGTTGGTTTGTCATTTTGATGAAGCTCTTTTTCAGTTGGAACTACTGAATTGGTTTGTGGCTGAGTGTCTGAGATTTGATTTTCTTCAAGAGAATTTGTAGACACTTGGCCAGACTCAAAATCTTCAAGTTGAGTCTGATTTTGTACTGAGTCTTCAAACTCACATTCATGGATTCTTCCACAGATTGAGTTCGTTTGTTGAAAACTCTGAAAGCTTTACTTGTCATAGAGTAGCCAAGGAAGATTCCTTCATCTGATTTTTCTTCAAACTTACCAATTCGATCATTAGAATTCTTTAGGATAAAGCATTTACAACCAAATACATGAAAATAAGAAACAATAGGTTTCTTACCTTTAAGCAGTTCGTAAGGTGTTTTCTCTAAAATAGGTCTTAGAAAAATTCTATTTATAATATAGCAAGCAGTTGAAGTAGCTTCAGCCCAAAAATAAGGAGAAATATTACTTTCAATCAAAAGAATTCTTGCCATTTCTTGCAAAGAACGATTTTTCCTTTCTACAACTCCATTTTGTTGTGGAGTGTATGGGGATGAAAAATTATGTTGAATACCATAATCATCACAATATTTAGCAAAATCATGATTCTCAAATTCTCTACCATGGTCAGTTCTAATACTTGAAATTGCATACCCTTTCTCAATTTGGATTTTCTTTGCAAACTTAGTAAAATAAGTCAATGCATCAGATTTATTTGCAAGAAAGAATACCCAAGTAAAACGAGAATAATCATCAACCATTACCAAACAATATATTTTACCTCCAATACTTTGAATTCTTGTTGGCCCAAATAAATCCATGTGTAATAGTTGCAAAACACGATTAGTGGATACCTGATTTATAGATTTATAGGAATTTCTGACCTATTTTCCAAGTACACAAGGAGTGCACAAATCATGCTTTTGATATTTCAAGTCAGGAAGTCCACAAACAAGCTTTTTGGATGAAACATTTGCAATTTACTTCAGGTTGACATGTCCAAGCTTCCTATGCCAAAGAATGGCTTCATCTTGAATTGAAATTAAGCATTGAGGACTGTCAGACTTCACATCCAACAAATAAATATTTCCATGTCTTCGTCTAGTAAAGGATTGTGAGAGATCTTTGCTTGTTCTAGAACATGTATCTTCTTGAAAGTTGATTTTGTATCCAGTGTCACATAGTTGACTAATACTCAATAGATTGTAGTTCAATCCTTCAACAAGAGAAACATTGTTGATTGTGAGGTTTCCTATCTTCACAGTTCCTTGACCAACAATTTTTCCTTTGTTATTACCACAAAAAGAAACATTTCCTCCTTTTACATGAGAAAGGTTTGTGAAACAATTTGAGTCTCCCCTCATGTGTCTTGAACAATCATTATCCAAATACCACTTGATTTTCTTCTTGATAGTGACCTCAATTTAAATGAAAAACTCAAGTCTTCTTTGGTACCCAAACTTTCTTGGGTCCATCATTGTTAGTAGTATTAACAGTCTTTGCCCAGCTCTTCTTAACAGGTCTCCAAACCTTGGGACACTCCTTTTCAAAATGTTCTACACTTTTGCATTTTGAATATGTAAGAGCATTTCTACCAACAGGCTTTACAAAAACTTTTTAGAAATGATTCTTATAAAACGTTTTTGTTGGCCTATTCTTGAAACAGCAAGAGACTTGTCTAGACTTTCAACTTTTTCAATTAAGATCTTTTCTTGTTGTTTCAGTTTGGAATTCTCCCTTTTCAGTTCAGAAATCCTTTTAAGAGAGCCTTTAAGACTGAGACAAAGTTCATCAATATATTTTGATACTTTGGTAGGAATTTTTAAATTTCTAACCTTCATACCGCTGTTTGAGTCTGAGTCTGAGTCTGAGTCTGAGCTTGAATCTAAGTCTGAGTCTGAATTCGCCATAAGACAGATATTTGCATATTCTTCATCACTCTCCTCACATTCAGTGTCACTCCAAGTTTCAGCTTTGAGTGCTTTCTTGAACCTTTCAGGTTTTCCTTTCTTTTTCTTCAATAAGAGATAGTTGGGTCTAATGTGTTCCTTTTTCTTGCATTCAAAGCAAACAACCTCTTTGCTGGCATCCTCTTCTTCATTTGATTTCTTTTGAAATCTCTGATTGTTTTGTCTCTTTCCATTGAACCTTCTGCCTTTTCAATTTAGCCTTCTGAATTTTCTAATTAGAAGTGCTAACTCCTCATCATCCAAGTCTTCTTCTGAATCTGTAGCATCAGAATCATCATTAGATTTTAAAGCAATTGACTTCTTACCTTTTGTGTCAAATTCCTCATTGAATTGCTCGACTTCATAAGATTGAAGTGTGCCGACCAATTCATCTATTGAAAGAGGCATGATCCTTTGTGTTTCTCTTATAGATGTTTTGACGTGATTCCAATCTTTGGAGAGTCCTCTCAACAATTTATTGACCTTCATAAGTCCTGAAATTGGCTGTCAGGTATGCCAAGCCGTTTACAATTTCTGTAAATCGACTGAACATATCCGTGATGGATTTTCCTGGCTTCATTTTGTGTAGCACCCCCAATCCAACTAGGTCGCCACAGTTACCTATCTTCATGAAGTTAAGCCATAAAATTCTTAGGCATTTTTTTTTGTAATGGTCCCAGCGCAGTTTAATTGCGAAAGCATAATCAAATCTCTCCAGTTCTCCCTTCAAACAAACTTGAGGCAATGCACACCAACTAAAGCATCATAGGATAAAAACCAAACCATTTTTATTTACATATTTACAGGATGGATTAACTTAGGGTAGGTACAAGCAAAAGATAAGCCAACACATAACTAGCTTGGCTTAATCTAAAAAAGAAACACCTCTACCCTCCTCACTGATCACAAAAAGCACAATCCATCCATCCATCGGTATCGGCCATGTCAAAAAATATCAGCTCCTAGCTCCTCACGCAGGCCTCTACACCCATCCTGGCGCATCAGGTGGTGGCGATGGTAACATTCTTCGCATCATCCCATCCCGGCAAACATGGACGGAGATGAACTCCTGAATAACTGGACCATCAGCCAGGCCCACCTCATAGGACATGATCGCACGAACTCGAAGGAAAGTCAGACCAGGAATAAGAGGACAATCAATCTCCATCACTTCGACCTCTACATCGGTCGGAATGCCATAATAGGTGCCCCGCGTGACAGGTAGGAGTGGCATCTCTAAGCTGAAATGTTAGTCCCCAACAGGGGTGAGTACAACTACTCATCAAATAAATGATTCCCTATAGCTACTCAAGCATCATACAAGCCAATCAAGACATCACAATGTAGCACATACCGTCTCATGTATGCAATGCACTACTTACCTTGCAGCCATTTACATGTAATTGCACCATGTGTGAGTACATCATCGAATATCCATGCATATGCCAACATTAAGCCATAGGTATTCATTCATCCAAGCACTTACAATCAAATGCCCATGCATGTACCATGCATACATATCATTCAATACCCAGGCATACACCATGCATACATATCTTTCAATGCCCATGCATACATATCACCATATGCATAACTCATTTCCAATTTTCACAATTTTAATTGGCCTTTAATACATCCCCGGCACACACCTCCGGGCTTCCAACACCTCCACATTCCGGGCATCTCGCACCCCAATTGGCATCATGAGGAATCCACGGCACACACCATCCGGGCTTCCGGCAATTACACTCCCTGGCCAGGCATCTCGCACCCCAACTAGTATCACGAGGAATCTCCTGGCACACACCATCCGGGCTTCCGGCACCCCCAACGCTCCGGGCATCTCAACTCTGAGGCCATCCAGATTTACGCCCCTAGGGCCACTGGGCATCCGGCATTTACACTCCTTGGCTGGCATCCCGACACTCCCGGGGCATCGTCGGCTCACACCATCCGACGGCCTTCTCATTTATCATGAGTTATATTCACATGCATGGTCCAATTTCATATGGCATATAACATGATGTACACTTCTAATATCTACATGATATGTCAATTACCATCACTCTTGCAGCATGATAAAACACTTGAGACAATACCAATCATTTGATTCAAGCAATCTAGAATAGCTCACATATTTTCTTCTTTGAAGTTTTACAAATTCCAGCATGCATAATTTCTGAAAATGTCTAAATTGAATGCCTAAATGACTCTAAAAAATTATGGGATTTGCACGCATAATAGTCGAGACATAACAACACATTTTTCATGAAGAGTGCAAGTTCTGAAAATCATCACATAAAAAGATACAACTCAAACTCCACAGCACACAAATCTCGGATACATCAGTTTGCACGGTTTCAGAATTTTTCACAATTAAATATCCAAATGACCTCTAGAAATCGTGAAATTTTACCATAAAACAGTCAAGACATAAAGGTGTAACTTTCATGAAGAACTCATGTCCAAAAGATCCCCACACAAAAAGATATAACTTAAGTAACACAGCTAACAATTTTCGGACACACAGATTGCACAGCTTTAGAATCACTTCAAATTAAATATCCAAATAATCTTAAAAAATTATGAATTTTTACCACGTGATAGTCAAGATTCTAAAGTAGATTTTTCATGAAGACATCAAGATCAAATTCGTTATAGATAATTAATTACAGTAGACGAAAGCTTTTGTTTATGGCACCTTGGCATCCAGATCAACACTTAATCTTAAATTCGCCATTTTTCAAAATTAAATACCCAAACGACCTTAAAAAATTATGGAATTTTACCACGTGATATTCAAGACTCTAAGGTAGATTTTTCATGAAGACATCTAGGCCAAATTCGTCCTAGATAATTTATTATAGTTGAGGAAAGCCTCTGTTCACTGTACCGTAACTTCCAGACCATCCCATTACCGAAAAATCTCCATCTCACCTACTTATTCTCCTTCTTTTCTTCTGGATTTTTGATATGTTCTAGCTTAAAGTGTTCTCTTCAACTTTCATTTAGAAGACAAGGTGAAATTCTCAAAGATGAACCGTCTCATTGTCCCCGAAAACACTGATGTTTCACAAAACTCGTCCAGAATCCACATCTTTAAGAAAGAATGCATTTCACTAAGCTATACTTGTTATTTTTGTCTCAATTTTGAGTATGTTGATCCTCTTGATGTTCTCTACAATTCTTATGAAGAAATCGAAGAAAGATTCCCAGTAAAAAGTCGAGTACAGCAGCTAAAATCATCAAAACTCCACATGCAACTCCAGATTCGACCGTCTTCTTAGAAAATGGGTTTCACCCCTCAAAACTCATCCATTTTACCTCAATTTTTAGTATGTTGTAGTTCAAGATATGATCTACAACTCTCATGAAGAAGTGGAAGTCAGATTCCAGCTCTAAAGTCACATACAAGACCTCACAAACTTCTGGCGCACACGGGTTTACTCGGAACAGAACACACCTTCAAACAAAAACAGTTCAAAACCTTACTCTCTACCCTCAAAACCCACGGATTCAACCACTACATAACACTACACTCACAACACAGCAAGCTAGAGTAGATAAGGGATCAAATCTTGCCTTAAATCTCAGCAAAACAAAGACAAGGACGAACGGGCAGGGCGGGCGATGACAGCTTCTTTCCTCCTTCTTCCTCTCCTTCTTCTTCTTTCTCTTCTTTCTTTCTCTCTTTCTCTGACCCTCACCATCGACTAGCCCTTCTAGAACCGGCCACTCTCATTTTTATACCCCTAATTTCTCATCGTTAGATGTAATGATGAGTTTACATGCAAAGTGACACTTGGAGAATCCATGCAAGAACCGGCCATCCTCTCCTCCTCCTTGCTCGGTCGACCATGGCTTGTCTTTATGGGCTTGTGGGTCGGCCTATTTGGCTTGAGGCATGCCCACGCCAATCGAACCAAAGTTCTCAAGCCCAAGTCCAAATTTTAAATCCTTAAAATAACTAAGTCTTAATTAGGTTAAATACAAGATTAAATAATCTATACACTTGAGTCTATGGATGTATAAATTCTAGCTTTATACTTCACATGGCCAAAGTCTTTTTCCTTCAAAATACATCCTTTACAAACTCGGCCATGAGTCTCGTCACGAATCATGGACAAAAAGGCCACTAATTTCAGTCACATAAGTTTTTCCTTGCCTATCCATGTCTCAAGGATTTTCGTTAAATTCTAGGGATGCCACATTTTGAAGGCTTCATATTGATCAAGAAGGATATTGATCTTGGTTTCTTTGACTCGATCTGTTCCTTCATAGGTGACGTGCAATTTATCCCAAACTTCTTTGGCTGTTTCACAAGATGAAATTCTATTATATTCAGTAGGAGATAATGTACAATATAGAGAGTAAATAGCTTTTGCATCAAGAGCATGTCTCTTAGAAATTTCTGCTTGTGGTGATCCTGCTCCATAAGGGATTGTCTCAATCCGAAATTTCAAAGAGACAAGCCCTCGATGCAAAAGCTATCTATTTTCTATATTGTGCCTTATCTCTTACTAAGTATAACAGAATTTCATCTTGTGAAACAGCTAAAGGAAGTTTGGGATAGATTGCATGTCACTTATGAAGGAACAGATCGAGTCAAAGAAACCAAGATCAATACCCTTCTTGCACAATATGAAGCCTTCAAAATGAAGCCAAGAGAATCCATCACGGATATGTTTAGCTAGTTTACAGAAATTGTAAATGGCTTAGCATACCAAGGACAACCAATTTTAGGACCAATGAAGGTCAATAAGCTGTTGAGAGGACTTTCCAAAGATTGAAATCACGTAAAGACTTCCATAAGAGAAACTCAGAGGATCATGCCTCTTTTTGTAAATGAATTGGTTGGCACACTTCAATCATATGAAGTCGAGCAATTCAATGAGGACTTTGATACCAAAGGTAAGAAGTCAATTGCTTTAAAATCTAATGATGATTATGATGTTATAGATTCAGAAGAAGACTTGCGTGACGAAGAGTTGGCACTTCTGATTAGAAAGTTCCAAAAGTTAAATAGAAAAGGAAGAAGGTTCAATGGGAAGAGACAAAACAACCAAAGATTTCAAAAGAAATCAAATGAAGAAGATGATACTAAGAAGGATGTTGTTTGCTTTGAATGCAAGAAAAAGGGACACATAGACCCAATTGTCCCTTATTAAAGAAAAAGAAAGGAAAACCAGAAAAGCTCAAGAAGGCACTCAAAGCTGAAACGTGGAGTGACACAGAATGTGAAGAGAGTGATGACGAGTATGTCAATATTTGTCTTATGGTAGACTCAAACTCAAGCTCAGACTTAAACTCAGACTCAGACTCAGACTCAAACTCAAACAGCGATGTCAAGGTTAGAAATTTAAAAATTCCTACCAAAGTGTCGAACTACATTGATGAACTTTGTCTCAGTCTTAAAGGCTCTCTTAAAAGGATTTCTGAACTAAAAATGGAGAATTCCAAATTGAAACAACAAGGAAAAACCTTGGTTGAAAAAGTTAAAAATCTAGATAAATGTCTTGCTGTTTCAAAAGAAAATGAAATTGTCCTTTCAAAAGAAAATGCCTGCTTGAAAGAAGATCTTTTGAAAGTCACAAAGAAATTTTCAATGGGATCCGGAAATTTAGACAAAATTCTTTCAATTCAAAAACCCTATTTCAATAAATCTAGTCTAGGAATGATATATGAAACCATTCCCTTGATTGACTTTCCGAAAGTAAAAGAAAGAATCAAGAATAGGCCTACAAAATCTTTTTATAAGGATCATTTTCAAAAGGTTTTTGTAAAACCTGTTGGAAGAAATGCTCTTAAATGCTCAAAGTGTAAAAAGCTTAGAACATTTTGAAAAGGATTGTCCTAAAGTTTGGAAACCTGTTAGGAAAAATTGGGCAAAAACTGTTTATGGTACTAACAATGATGGACCCAAGAAAGTTTGGGTACCAAAGAAAACTTGAGTTTTTCATTTAAATGCAGGTCACTATCAAGAAGAAAAACAAGTGGTAGTTGGATAGTGGCTTTTCAAGACACATGACGGGAGATTCAACTTACTTCACAAAACTCTCTCAAGGAAAAGGAGGAAATGTTTCCTTTGGTGGCAATAACAAAAGAAAAATTATTGGTCGAGGAACCGTGAAGATAGGAAACCTTACAATCAACAATGTTTCTCTAGTTGAAGGGTTGAACTATAACCTTTTGAGTATTAGTCAGTTATGTGACACTAGATACAAGATCAACTTTCAAGAAGATACTTGTTCTGGAACAAGCAAAGATCTCTCACAATCTTTCTCTGGACGAAGACATGGAAATATCTATTTGCTAGATATAAAGTCTCATAGTTCTCAATGCTTGATATCGATTCAAGATGAAACTACTCTCTGGCATTGAAGCAAATTGCAAAAGTTTCATCCAAAAAGCTTGTCCGAGGAGTTCCTAATTTGAAGTATCAAAAGCATGAATTATACATATCTTGTGTACTTGGAAAACTGGTTAGAAATTCTTATAAATCAATAAATCAGGTATCAACTAAACGTGTTTTGCAGCTATTACACTTGGATTTGTTCGATCCAACAAGAACTCAAAGCATTGGAGGTAAAAGATATTGTTTGATAATAGTAGATGATTATTCTTGTTTTACCCGGTATTCTTCCCCGTCAAATAAATCTGAAGCTTTATCTTATTTTATTAAGTTTGTAAAGAAAATTCAAATTGAGAAATGATATACAATTTCAAGTATTTGAACTGATCATGGTGGTGAATTTGAAAATCAAGAGTTTGCTAAATTTTGTGATGATTTTGGCATTCAACATAATTTTTCATCCCCATACACTCCACAACAAAATGGAGTTGTAGAGAGGAAAAATCGCTCTTTGCAAGAAATAGCAAGAACTCTTTTAATTGAAAGTAATATTTATCCTCATTTTTGGGCTGAAGCAACTTCAACTGCTTGCTACATTATGAACAGAATTTTTCTAAGACCTATTTTAGAGAAAACACCTTATGAATTGTTCAAAGGAAAGAAACCTATTGTCTCTTATTTTCATGTATTTGGTTGCAAATGCTTTATTTTAAAGAATTCTAGTGATCGAAATGGTAAGTTTGAAGAAAAATCAGATGAAGGAATTTTCCTTGGCTATTTAATGACAAGTAAAACCTTCAGAGTTTTCAACAAAATGACTCAGACTGTGGAAGAATCCATGAACGTGAAGTTCGAAGACTTAGTTCAAAATTAGACTCAACCTGAAGATTATGAATCTGGCCAAGCATCTATGAATTCTCTTGAAGAAAATCAAATCTCAGACATTCAATCGCAAATCAAATTAGTGGCTCCAACTGAAATAGAGTCTCATCAAAGTGACAAATCAATTACAAATTTGAAACATAAATCCAGTCACCCTGCAGATCTCATCATTGGCAACATTGATGAAGGAGTTCGAACAAGATCCAAAAGGCGTGAAGAATCTAGTGCTCTAGCACTTGTTTCTAAGATTGAACCCAAGACTGTAGAAGATGCATTGAAAGATGAAAGCTGGATTGAAGTTATGCAAGAGGAATTAAATCAATTCAAAATCAACAATGTTTGGGAACTCGTTCCTAAGCCAAAAGGTAAGTCAATTATTAGAACCAAGTGGGTTTTCAGGAACAAGCTGGATCAACAAGGAAAGGTGGTGAGGAATAAAGCAAGACTTGTGGCAAAAGGTTACACACAAGAAGAAGGAATCGACTATGATGAAATCTATGCTCCGGTAGCAAGGTTAGAAGCTATAAGATTACTTCTTGCTTTTGCTTGCTTTAAAAATTTCAGGTTATTCCAAATAGACGTGAAAAGTGCATTTCTAAATGAAATTATTCAATAAGAAGTCTATGTGGAACAATTGCCAGGATTTGAAGATCCAAGAAAACCAAATCTTGTTTTCAAGCTGAAGAAAGCTTTGTATGGTTTAAAACAGGCACCTCGAGCTTGGTATGAAAGGTTAAGTAATTTCTTAATTCAAAGTGGTTTTTCTAAAGGTAAAGTAGATACTACTTTATTTATCAAAAGAGAAGGTAAGGATTTCATACTTGTTCAAATTTATGTTGATGATATAATATTTGGTTCTTCTAATGAAAATCTTTGCAAGAATTTTTCGAGATGTATGTAGAATGAATTTGAAATGAGCATGATCGGTGAATTGAACTTCTTTTTGGGACTTCAAGTCAAACAATCAAAAGAAGGAGCCTTCATCCACCAAGAAAAGTATGCAAAAGACCTCATCAAGAAGTTTGGAATGAAGAATTGCAAAAAGATAGAAACTCCTATGTCAAGCTCATTAAAAATGGACAAAGATGAAGAAGGAAAGAGTGTAGACCAAAAACTATACAGGAGCATAATTGGTTCACTTCTTTACCTTACTGCATCTAGATCTGATATTTTATTTAGTGTTTGTATTTGTACTAGACTTCAATCTAATCCTAAAGAAACTCACATGACTGCTGTGAAGCGTATTATCAAATATGTTGCAACCACATATATGCTAGGTCTCTAGTATTCCAAAGAAGGAGACTTTACTCTCCTTGGATATTCTGATGTTGACTTGCTGGCTGTAGAGTGGATAGAAAAAGCACTATAGGTACATGTCAACTATTGGGAAACATGTTAGTGTCTTGGTTCTCAAGAAAATAGGGTACAGTAGCTCTTTCAACCGCTGAAGCATAATACATAGTTCTTGGGAGTTGCTGTTCTCAAATACTATGGATGCAACAATAATTAAAAGATTTTGGAATTCAAGAATCTTGCACAGAAATCAAGTGTGACAACACCAGCGCAATCAACCTTACAAAGAATCCAATACTTCATTCAAGAGCAAAGCATATTGAAATCAAGCATCATTTCATTAGAGACCATGTTCAAAATGGTGAAGTTATGATTCACTTCATTGATTCAAAGAACCAATTGGCAGACATATTCACAAAGCCCCTAGAAAAGGCTCACTTTGAATCAATTCGCTCAAGACTGAATATCGTAAGATTTGAAGAGGTTCAGACTCTAAACTAGAGTCCTGAAAAATTCAGACTCAAAGGTAAGGTCTAAAGGTGTTCATACTCAAGTTAAGGTCTGAAGGTGTTCAGACTCAAATGTAAGGTTTGAAACAATTCAGACTCTGAGGTGAAGTCTGGATATTCTCAGACTCTGATTGTGTATCTCGTCTTTTCTTTATTTTATGTATTAACTATATAATTGTTTTTGAAATATCGAAATCTGCTTTTTATTCGACTTCTAACACAATTATGGCAGTTTTCTTTTTCGAAAATTGCAGTTTACTTTTTCAAAATTGGCAGTTTTTCTTTTTTTCCTTCTTGCGACCGTTCAGTATCTCTTTTTTATCTTTTCTTGCTATTTATACTTCCAAATTGTCGTCTTCATCCGTCACAACATTCAAAAGTCATCTTGTTTACTCTCTTATTAAAACCCTAAAAGCCTAAAAAAAAACTCTCCACTACCGTCCCTGTTCGATTACTTTACTCAGCAAAAATCTAACCTTTTTGCGAACAAGTTGGATATTTGCTCTTGAATCAAGCATGTCTTCGAGAAAGTCATCAAGACTTGCTGGAAAGGGACCATAAAGGCGACAAGAGGGTCCTACCAGGGTGGACCTAATGGGCGAAGAAGATTCTCCACAAAGGGAGACTCCGAGTCAACATCAGTTTGAAGAGGAAGAAATTACCGAGACTGCACCGGTAAGAACCTTGAGACCCAAGCTTGCGTATTCTCTGTATAAAAAGTTGAAAGATGGGGGTACAGAGTTAAGGTTGATCGATGAATTTCTGAAGGAGAGGGGATATAGAAACGAGTATATTTTCTTGCGAGAGATGGAAGATCTAGGTATTGTTAAAGAGGGGCTCGCTAAGAGCACATTTGAAAATATACCTATTGACCCAAGGTTTGGAATTGCCAATCAGCCTATGGATGATGATGAAAGGCTGTTCTCTCAATTCCAATCTCGGTTGGGTGTGGCAGTAAACACCATTTGTCCCCAAGGAAGTCTATTTCGACCAAGAGAACATGAGTGGATTTATTCTAAGTTGCTGAAGAGAGGAGTTGTAAATCCTAGAAGTGTGGATTTTGATTTCCTTGACTTAATCAAGGTAAATCTCAGGGAAAAATTCTCTAGGCTGCAACTTGAGAAGTTCTGTACAGACGCGACAAGTGCTTATCCTGAATTGACAGCATATTTTTACTCCAACTTGTCGTTTTTAGATGCAAACAGGTTGTCCTTCACTTTTATGGACAAAGAATTTGTTGTGGATATTGACACTCTTGCTGATATAATTGGGGTGGAAAGAGGGCGTTTTCAACCAATTAAAATGTCCACAGCATATGCTACTCTAGAGATTATGCGAGATAGGAGTTTGGAAGGTAAAATATCCTACACTAGGATGAATGCCTCTAATGTTCTGCTGTATAAAATTATCATCAATTGTCTCAGACCGAAGGCAACCTCCAAAACTGACGTCTCCAAAATAGAAGCAAAACTCATGTTCGCTTTAAATGAAGGCAGGCCCTTTTTACACCCCCATGTTATCCTATTCCACATGTACAGGACAGTGGTTAAGGATAAAGGCCAATTGCCTTACTCATCTCTTATCACCAAGTTGTTTAGGCACTTCAAGATACAAATCCCTACACCTTTATGCCTGACCAACCTAAGCTTGATGCTTGTTGGATATAAAATGGTGATGAAGATGAAGCTTCAAGAGTTGAACACTGTATTGGAAGGACTGGAGGAGAAGACTCCCTCCAAAGAGTTTGCTACTGCTGCTGCCAAAAGAAAGAAAAAAGAGCCCATAGCTGTTACTGAGAAAAAGAGAAGAAAAGTCATCTTACAGGATGAGGATGATGAAGAAGAGTTTGGCGATGTCATGACTCTTTTTGCTCTTACAAAGTTAAGGAGCATTGTCAGTTTGAGAGCTGATAATCAAGAGAAAGCAAGGAGAGAAACAGAAGCAAAAGCAGAGGCAGAGAGAATGACAAGAGAGGAAGAACAAAGAAAGAGAGAAGAGGAAAGGAAGAGAAAAGAAGAAGAAGAAGTGAGACAAAGGAGAGAAGAGGAGCAACAGAGAAGAGGAGAGGAGAGGCAGAGAAGAGAAGAAGAGGAAGAATAGAGAAGAGAAGAAGAAGAGGTCAGAAGAGAAGAGGAAGAAAGAAAAAGGAGAGATGAAGAGGAGAGCAAGGCTCAAGAGGATTTTGCTGAAGGAATTGAGCCATCCTCTGCTCAAGAACAGTCTGGAAAGGAGGCTGAACTGCATCACACTGCTGAAGATGAAATGGATTTTGGCGAAGAATACTCGACTCCACTCACGGGCAACAAAATAGGGGGAGCTACTGCAGATCAAGGTACTTTATTGCCAATTCATACAAGTGATGTCAGTAGGTCAGGTGCTGATGCAGAAGATATTTATGCATCACACTTTCCGGAGATTGAAGAATCCTCTCCATCTGATGGCCAAAGGGTTGAAAAAGAAGCACCTAGCTTTCAGACTCCAAGAACGGAGTCTGCTGGTCCCAGTTCAGGTAATACTATTTCAACAGATTTTTCTCGACTATTGGATATCATGCTGGACCTTAAAAAGCAGGTTTTTGGGATGGATTATGAGCTGAGAAACCTCAAGAAGGCAATGCTGGTTACTTCCTTGTCAATGCAAGACCAAATCACTGCCCTCAAACTTCAAGTGGAATCAAATGTGAAGGGTACTGAGTCTCTCACAAGCCTTGAGAAGACAGTGCTCTCGCTCAGTGAATACCATCTTGTTCGCATTCCCAAGGAGCCCTAATTTTTTTCAACCCCATTCTTGATATCTCTACCTCCTTTTGATGGGACAAAAAGGGGGAGAGCTTTGCAGATTTGAGTTTTTGAACTTTTATTTCATTTGTTTTGTTTTTAGACTGTTTATGTTTATGACTTTGAACTTTTGGGTTGTTTAATATTTGAACTTATGACTTTATTTATGCACTAATTTGATGATTGGATCTGTAGATTTGTGAACTTGCAGGATCATTATATTTGTGAGGATAATTGTTATTAAACTAACATCTTTATGTGCTTGCAGAAGTATTCCTCAAATTATGTATGAGTTTTCTTTGTAGGTTTTGAGTTTACAAATCTGCCAAGATGTTTTATCACCATCAAAAAGGGGGAGATTGTTGAAGAAAAATCCTTTATAAGTTTTGAAGGTAACAAAGCATCCTCGTCAATTAAGTCTAAAGAATCTAAGACTCAGTCGCTTAAGTCTGAAGAGTTCAAGACCCAAGCATTTCCGTCTGAAGGACACCAGACCTTGAAGTTACGGTCTAATGATCTCCAGACCCTATCAAAGTCTGAAGACAGTCAAACTCAGTTTTGCGATTTTGCCAAGCTATCAACAGTTTATTCTTACGGATAAGGAAATCAAGTTTTAGATATTATCTTCCCTAAATTATCCTTAAAAGATTTCTGACTGTGATTCTAAAGCTCGAAAGATTTTTTTCTTTTAATTTATCCATTGAAGATTAAGCAAGTTTTGGAAGGATCTACTTTTGGAAACTCAAGATTCTGATTGTATGAGCAAGCAAGATTGACGAGCTATTATCTACTTATATATTCGACAACGTGAAGATCACCTGAATTGATTCATTCTAACGGGTAGATTGGATGAATTCTCGGAAAGTGCTAACGGCTATGGAGGCACTAAGGGATATTTAAGGTGTATCGAAGTTGTTCAAAAATGTGAGTGAGCCGATAGAAAATTTCGAAGTTCAAACCTCCGAAACTCCTTGTTCTAAAAATCTCTTGAGCTCAAATTGTGTGCTAAGGAGAGACATTTACAGTGTGAAATTGCGAGAAGCTGTAAAATAGACTTTTACAAAAGAAGTCTAGATTGTAGACTGTAAAGCTCTCTTTTGATACTTAGTGATTACGGCTAGTTGGCTGCCAGCGTGGAGAGTGGACGTAGGCTTACAATAAGCCGAACCACTATAATCCTTGTGTCAAAATTCTCTCACCCTGCTCTATTTATTTTTATAGCTGCGTGATTCATTTATATCTGATTTTATTTTCATGCCAAAGGATTTTGGTTAAAGTTTTGAAAAGAATCTCTTGAATACCTATTCACCCCCCTTAGGTGTATTTACTAGTCGTTATCAGAAATCAACTCGCATAATATTGATCCCTAATTTTTGAGACCAAGGACCAACTCAATTGAGCCTAAAATCAAGGATCATATCAGTTCCAAGGTCAACTCAAGACCAATTGATTTGTTTATTTATTCATTTTTTGTATTCTTCAAGACTACGTTTGGCAGTCGGGATAAAATTTAGGATGTGAGATTATCATATCCTATGTTTGATGCTTGTTCAAGATATGATAAAGTCGGATATAAAAGGAATATAGACTAGATAAAATTATCCAATGGGAGAAGTGAGATAAAGGTAGATAGAATTTTTAACATCTATAATAGGAAAGTTATTTTCCTAGAACGAAAATCCTATTAAATTAACAAAATTATATTATGTTTCAATATAAATAATATTTGAATTCTAATAAAAGATATCAAAATAACAAAAAAATGATAAAAATAATAATTTAATTATTTTAATTTAATCTTATTTTTATTTATATTTTCAAATTTAATTCTATTTTATAATATAAATTCAATATGTAAATATAAATATCTATTCATATTTATTACATATTTTAGGTATTTAAGTATTTTGGTTATATTTGTATAGTTTACTATTAAATAAAATTTTATTAGAGAATAATGGAAGGGGAAGAAAGAAATAAAAAAATTAATTTAAAAAGAAAGTAAAATAAAATAAAAAAGGAAATAAAACTAAAGTAGGCAAAAGTGTCGTGAGAGATTTTTACCATCTCTA
This sequence comes from Eucalyptus erythrocorys, assembly GCA_014182555.1. Lineage (NCBI taxonomy): Eukaryota > Viridiplantae > Streptophyta > Magnoliopsida > Myrtales > Myrtaceae > Eucalyptus > Eucalyptus erythrocorys. The sequence continues at coordinate 22,762,743 of CM024597.1, forward strand.
TTTATAAAATTTTTGGTTCATTTATCTTATTATACTGTTTATATTAAATAATATACATGATATAATATAAATATATCTAACTTTATTACTGTAATTACCAAATAGTGGATATGATATTATAAAATCCCTAAATTTCATATCCTATTCTATCAATTCCTATTTTGATAAGAAATTCGAATGACTAAACATAGCCTAAAAGGACAAAAATACTATTTCAAATTATATATTCATCAACAATGCGACATTGAGCAATCAAACTTTGAACACCAATACATATCAAACATTAATATAAGATAAGGTAACAATATAAATTTACACTACAAATCATAAAAATGAACACGCAAGGCTAGTGATTAGAGGTGAGCGACATGGCAAGTGAGGCAAGCGAAGAGAGGCGAGCAAGGCCAAGGTGAGTAAAGAGAGTTTTTTTTTTTTTTTTTTTTAAAAGGACTGGGTTTCTTCTACTTTCTAATTTACATGACAAACATAACTACAAAGAGAATAAAGGATGGGGTGCTAGTGTTTAGAGTTGACAAAATCATACAATATATATTATATTACATACGGGGTTGATCTGGATTGAACCAATCTTAAACTCTCGAGATCCAGGATCAACTCGCAAATGTGGGATCTAGGAGTCCTAGGATCAAGGATCAACTCAATCCCCTTGGGAACTAATCCAAGATTGGTTGGATTGGGCCGGTCCAGTGGCCTTAAACTGATGCTCACCCCCATTAGGATGTGGAAGAACAGGCAAAGGGTTAGAGATGAAACGTCAAAAAAGGATAAATCAAAGGAAAAGAAAAGGGAAGAAGTACACTAGAAGCACTTTAATTTGTGTATAGTGCTTACTTTAGTGCTATAACTTTCGGTCGACTCACATAAGTGCCAAAATTAGAGAAAAATGATCACTTGAGTGCTTTCGGCAAAAAATTCTAGCCAAATTAGTTATGTGGCTTTTACAATTTAAAAAAAAAAAATGGTTGAGTTGGATTTTTTGTTTTATTTTTTTAAAATTCTAGTCCACATGGAATGGCCAAATGGCGTTTCTTAATCTAACATGGTTTGGTTTGACTAAATGGTACTGCACCACATCATTACCCAAAAACGACACCACGCAATGTTGCCCCAAATGAACGAAAATTAGGGCTCCTATCGTGTTGCCTCATCATCGACACTGTTTTCTTTGTGAACATTGCTCATCCTCGCTTGCTCACTGCCCGTTGCTCGCTCGCTTGCCATCATCGCCTGCTGTCTCTTTGCTTTCAATCAATCATGTTAGTCATAAGAGATACTCTTTCGGTCAATCAATCAGAGGGAACAAAACTATGGGTGTAGGAGGGAAAAAAATTATGGCTCGAGTCATTAGTGCTCGCTGCCTCGTTGTTTTACACTAAAGCTGGCAATGTGGGAATCTCGATATATTTTATCAACTCTCGATTGCTTTGTTGTTACCTTTTGTCTAATAAAAGACAAAGTGCTAAGTTATTATTATTATTATTATTATTTTTAATTAGATGTCATTGTGGGGACCCCCATATTAAGTTTTCGTTCGTCCTTTTTATGGTTCCAAAAGCTCATTTGTTTTCTTGGGTGTAGGGTGGGCATGGGGGATAATAGTACTGTAGGTGTCGATCAGATTTGATAGGGAATTCGTCATTGGTGCCAATGGATGGGAATGTGCTGCTAGAAATGAAGGGACTATTTATGTTAATGTAGGTAAGCCATCATATATTAAATTTATGAGGAAAATAGTATATCAGTTCCATTGTAAAATAGGAAAATTGTACTATTGTTTTCCTAAGAAGAATTGAAGGAGGGTTTAAGAACCTTCGATGATTATTATAATATAAAGGACATTGTTTATTATTATCTTCATGGCGAGGAAGTTACGGTATATGTTTAGTATTACGGTGATAATGAAGATGATGAAGACAAAGACGATGAAGATGATGAGAGTACTCAAGTAGGAGAAGTAAAAGGTATGTTGAACCGATTACTCAAATTGGGTGTGGATTTGTTTTAGATAAACAATAGCAACTTATTTAGGATAGGAAGGAGAGGGAGGTAAGGCATATAGCACAATCAAGAAGAGTCTTTGGTGAAGACTTAGGTGACGAATAATTCATTGGATTAGAGTGAGAAGTTGCTTTATCCAGTGAATCAGATGATACAACTTTGCAAGGTGTGAATTACTCGAGTGATGATCATAAGGAACTTGCATAGTCAAGGAAAAAGCAGAGGGAATTTTAGAGAAATAAAATTATAGCATTGGGAGAATTGCATGAATCTTGACTTGTAAATGGAGATGAAGGAGTTTCAGTTGATGGTAATCAAACTGATTATGAAGAAAATGTCGGTGACGACAAGATCCATAGTTTAGAGAATGAAGATATCGAAGAAGCTATGCGTAAGAGGAAGAGTAAGTATTCCTATTATGATCTTACTATTGCAAGTCTTGTATAGTCTATTGGTACGAAATTTGATGATGCGAAGTAGTTCAAAGAAGCTATTATCAAATATTTAATTGCTGAACAGAGAAGTGTTGAATTCGTTAGAAATACCAATAAATTTGTGAAAACAAGGTTCACAACGAAATTGTTCATGGAAGATATATGGCGCACTAAATAAGAAAGGCGGATCATTTCAGCTTAGGTCCTTTTGAGAGGAACATACTTATTCCATTGTGTTTGACAAGAAAAGGGTAATGAGTGCATTGTTGTCAAAATACATCTTTAACACCATTAAGGCGTTGCCTTAGATGAAGAGTCCTCAGTTCAAACAATTAGTAAAGGAGCAAGTAGGAGTAAATGTGTCCAGAAACCAATGCAAAAAAGCTAAATAGTAGGTGATAAGTACACTGATGGGTAGATACAAGAAAGAATCTGCTTAGATTTGGGATTATGCTGCTAAGTGTAGGCTTCAAAACCCATTTAGTAGAATATATATAGAAGTTGTTGAAAGGCCATTATCTAACCAATGGACTAAGTTTGATAGGATTTATGTCTGTTTTAAAGCATGCAAGAGAAGATTTCTAGCTAGTTGTAGAAAAGTCATAGGGTTAAATGGATGTTTTTTGAAAGGATCATGTAAAGGAGAGCTGGCTGCCATTGGGAGAAATGCTAATAATCAGATATTTCTAATAGCATGGGCTATTGTGAAGGTAGAGAATAATGACACTTGGTCCTAGTTTCTGGAGAATATGAGGCTGACTTACAATAATGGGGAATGTTGGACATTCATGAGTGATTAACATAAGGTAATGCTATTGTCAATCGTTTCATTATTAATATTATTTACATATTTTAATTTACAAATATTTTTTTTTTCAAATTATCATAGAGACTTGTTCTAGCATTAGTTGAGTTGATATTATATGCTGAACATTAAATGTGTGCGAGACGCATTTATGCAAACTAGGCAAAGAATTATGAAGGAGACAGATTGCATAAGCCATTTTGGCTTACAGCAAGAAGCACTAACATAACTGATTTTAGAATATATAAATAGGGGTTGCTTGAGTTTATTAGGGAATGATTTAAAGCAATATTCCAAACTGAACCTAAACATTGGTGTAAGACATTCTTTAGTGAAGAATTCAAGTGCAATATCATCAATAACAACCTTAGTGAAGTATTCAATGGGAGAATCTTAGAGGCTAGGTGCAAATCAATTATCAACATCCTTAAAGATATACGAATAATAGTCAATACTAGACTTCAAATGTAGAGGGATGAGGTTACAAAGTGAATCAGAGAGTGCAGTCCTAGGATTGCAAAGAGATTAGAGGAGAACATGGCTATTAGTAAGTTATGTCATGTGATTTGGAATGAAGATGATGAATATGGGATAATATGCAATATTGATAAGTATGTTGTTTAGTTGGATGAGAGAAAGTATTCATGTCGTGACTGGCAATTAATTGGAATTCCATGTACATGTGCCATTTGTGCTATTTAGTTGAAGCATATTCCAGAGGACTACTTACATAATTATTACAAGAGAAACACGTGTTGCTTCATACCAGCACATGTTGTAGTCAGTTAGAAGTAGTAGATTTTGGAAACCCACAACTCATAAAGCCCCTCAATTTTGCCCCTAAAAAAGCAAATAAGTAGGCAAAAAAAGAGACGAAGAATGTAGGAAGGGGAGATGTCAAGTAGGAGGATGGGCATGATTGATCTGAAGATAAAATGTTTCTACTATCATTAGGCAAGGCACAATAAGGTTGGTTATCATTTGAAGAAGGCGCATTAATAGTAGCAATTATCTACAAGAGTTGAGGAAGGGCCAAATGAAAGGACAATTGAAGGGCCAGCTGAAAAAGGGTTGGTTGAAGAAGAGCTAGCCAAAAGGATAATTGAATGGCCAAGTGAAGGGATAGTTGAAGTATCAGCTGAAGGTCAAACTGAAGGGTCAACCCTTGAGTTGATTATTGCACAGATGAGAAGTGAATATCTTGTAATTCATACAATTTTTATTGTGTGTTTTGTTGTAGGCTGATTATGTGTGTTATATTATTTTATGAGCCGGTTGTGTGCTTAGATGACAATTTCTTTTATGTGCATAATGTTATTTATGGGCTAGTTGTGTACTTAGGTGACAACTTCTATTGTGTGTGTGATGTTATTTATAGATAGGTTGTGTGTGTTATATTATTTTATGGCCTGGTTGTGTGTGTTTATTCTTAAGTGATAATTTTTGTTATGTGTGTTATGTTTTTGGGTTGGTTGTATGTATTATATTATTTTATGGGTTGGTTACGTGTGTTATATTCTTAGGTAAGAAGAAGACAAGTTGCACAAGTTGCTCATGCTGTTGAAACTATAGCACCACTTTGAGCTGGAAGAGTTATTGGGAAAAAGATAGGACAATATGGTTGACCTTTGCACAAACTTCAATACTTGAATGACTATTTTGAATATAAATTTTGTATGTATTGTGCATTTAATTTATGGTATTAGACTTTGTTGACAATACAATTATATTGTTATAGCCTGAGAAAACTTCAGAGATGCTTATTTCTCAAAGTAGCCCAAATCAAGAGTCAATGGCTGCACCCAATAGAAGAACCATAACAATATCAATTGGAGCACAATCCAGTAAGAAGAGTACTCCAAAACAAATTAGATGAGCGACAGGTCCAATGACAAGCATAATTGAGAAAGAAGTGGTCCAAAACAAATGATACAAGCATCAACTCCAAAACAACCATTAAAAATAAAAAAATAAAAATCTGGCAGTAGTACCATCTCATGGAATTGATGTTGGTAGTTCCAAAACAGCGAGTGACATCACTACTAAGAATATGGTAGCAACTAAGAAGAAAAAAACAAAAGCATGGGACAGAAAAGCAAGTACAATAACCTCCAAGTCCAATTGTAGTTACAAAGAGTACAAGAATTCAAGCCAAATGTCCATCAAGAAAATGGACTGGAGGAGTTGTGCATATTGACGAGCTGGATATAGTTATTTCTATTTTTTGTTGGAAGGTTGCTATTGAATGAAGTTGATATTCTTAGGAGTTCAGTTAGTTTAATGTTATTTTATTATGTGGTTGGAAGCCAACACCTAGAGGTGGATATTCTAGTTGAATATTCGAATTGAGCTAATATAAGACACTATGTTCAATGTCAATAGATCGATGTTTATTTTGTCTATATTTTTTTTTCATCTACATATTTTGCTTTTGCTAATAGTGGTATGCTAATTCTACCGGCGATGGTGATTTTGTTGGTACTCTTGGACGTGTTAGTTTGTTTGTGATTATGCTTGACGCTAGTGCAGTGCTTGGTGTTGGTGTAGTGCAAGATGTGGTAGCTTACTGGTATAAGGTATGTTGGAACAAGCACAAGATGCACGAACACTTACATGTGCCAATGCAATATTGTGCTTGCACCGGCAACTTGTCGGTACTTAAGTGATCGCTTTTAGCTAAAATTAACACTTCAAAGATTATTTCTAAAATTTTATGTAGCACGAGTGATCACCCTTTTACCACGACTAGTACTTAAGTAATTACTTTCAACTAAACTTGGCACTCAAATGATGTGATTTACAACTTATGGCATTGATTCATTTGACTAACATTTGTAGCAAAAATAGCAATAAATCAGCAAACCCATTACTAGCAAGCATTATAGCAAACCATTACTAGCAAGCATTGTAGCAAACCATTACTAGCAAACAATTGTAGCAAACCAAATGTCGTAAAGAAAAACTAAATAAACCAAAATTGATACACAACTAAGCAAGAGACTTATAAGTTCTTAGAAACAATATTCCAACCTTCCATTTTTACCATAGATTGCATACAAAAATTGTAGCTTACCAACGATACAACTATACTCACAAATTACCCAATATAAGTACATATTCCATTGATCTTTAACTATGGTAGATAGAGAAACTTATTCTCATTACTCACTTTACATTTGACCACAAAGTAGGTTACCTAAGTGTTGAAGAAAAATCTCTTGAAGTTTTGAAGTTAACAAAACAGCCTCGTCAGTAAAGTCTGAAGAATCCAAGACTCAGTCAGTTAAGTCTGAAGAGTTTAGACCCAAGCGTTTTCCGTCTGAAGATAGTCAGACCCAAAGTTCGGTCTGAAGTTTTTCCGTCTGAAGTCAGTCAGACCCAGTTATAGTCTGAAGACCTCCAGACCCAAATCTAAGTCTAAAGACAGTTTACGATTTTGCCAGGCTGACAGCAGGTTATTTTTATGGTTAAGGAAAGTAAGATTTAGATATTATATTCCCTGACTTATCCATGGAATATCCTTGGTTGTGATTGTGAGCTTGGAAGATTTATTCTTCGGATTTTATCCGTTGAAGATCAAGCGAATTTTTGGAATGATCTAATTTTGGAAACTCAAGATCCTGATTGTATGAGCAAGCAGGATTGATGAGCTATTGTCTACTTATATATTCGATGACGTGAACATCACTTAAATTGATTCAGTCCAACGGGTTGATTGGATGAATTCTTGGAAAGTGCCAACGGGTATGGAGGCACGAAGGCTATTTAAGGTGGATCGAAGTTGTTCGAAAGTAATGAGAGAATTGATAGAAAAATTTCGATGTTAGAACCTTTGAAATCTCTTGTTCTCTAAAATCTCTAGTGCTCAAAGTTGTGTATCAAAGAGAGTCACTTATAATGTGAAACAGCAAGAAGCTGTAGGAGAGACTTTCTGCTGAAGAAGTCTAGTTCATGAATTGTAACAGCTCTCATTTGCTACATAGTGATTAAAGCTAGTTGGCTGCTAGCGTGGAGAGTGGACGTAGGCTTGCAATAAGCCGAACCACTATAATCCTTGTGTTAATTCTCTTTTACCCTACTCTATTTACTTTATGAATGCATGACCTATTTATTATTGATATATTCTTCATATTAAAGTATTCTTCAGTAAAAGATTCCATAAGTTTTCCGTAATCACCTATTCACCCCGCTCTAGGTGGATTCACTAGCCTATATCAATTGGTATCAGAGCAGGTTGCTTATTTATTGGAAGTGTTTATTATTTCTAAAGCAAAAAATCTATGGCTAGTATTTCGGCTCCAGGTTTAATTGAAGGGCAAAGCAATACCAGACCTCCCTACTTCGATGGAAAGGAGTACAATGTATGGAAAAACAAGATGAAGGCATTCATAAGATCCAAAGATCCTCAGGAGTGGGATGTAGTGGAGAATGGAATTGCTCCTAAAACTGCATCATTCACAGGGAAAGAATTACCTGATGGAGTGGGAGTGTCGCACACCGATATTTCAAAGAGATAAGCCCTCGATGCAAAAGCTATCTACTCTCTATATTGTGCATTATCTCCTACTGAGTATAATAGAATTTTATCTTGTGAAACAGTCAAAGAAGTTTGGGATAGATTGCACGTCACCTATGAAGGAACAGATCAAGTCAAAGAAACCAAGATCAATATCCTTCTTGGACAATATGAAGCCTTCAAAATGAAGCCAGGAGAATCCATCACGGATATGTTCAGTCGATTTACAGAAATTGTAAATGGCTTGGCATACCAAGGACAACCAATTTCAGGACCTATGAAGGTCAATAAATTGTTGAAAGGACTCTCCAAAGATTAGAATCACGTCAAGACATTCATAAGAGAAACACAAAGGATCATGTCTCTTTCAGTAGATGAGTTGGTCGGCACACTTCAATCATATGAAGTCGAGCAATTCAATGAGGATTTTGACACCAAAGGTAAGAAGTCAATTACTTTAAAATCTAATGATGATTATGATGTTACAGATTCAGAAGAAGACCTGGATGACGAGGAGTTGGCACTTTTGATTAGAAAATTCAGAAGGCTAAATAGAAAAGGTAGAAGGTTCAATGGAAAGAGACAAAACAATTAGAGATTTCAAAAGAAAACAAATGAAGAAGCAGATGCCAATAAGGAGGTTGTTTGCTTTGAATGCAAGAAAAAGGGACACATCAGACCCAACTGTTCCTTATTAAAGAAAAAGAAAGGAAAACCTAAAAGGTTCAAGAAAGCACTCAAAGCTGAAACATGGAGTGACACTGAATGTGAAGAGAGTGATGAAGAGTATGCCAATATTTGTCTTATGGCTAACTCAGACTCAGACTCAGACTCAAACAGCGGTATCAAGATTAGAAGTTTAAAAATTCCTACCAAAGTATCAAAATACATTGATGAACTTTGTTTCAGTCTTAAAGGCTCTCTTAAAAGGATTTCTGAACTAAAAAGGGAGAATTCCAAATTGAAACAACAAGAAAAGATTTTGGTTGAAAAAGTTGAAAGTCTAGACAAGTATCTTGCTGTTTCAAAAGAAAATGAGATTGTTCTTTCAAAAGAAAATGTTTGCTTGAAAGAAGATTTCTTGAAAATTACAAAGAAATTTTCAATGAGTTCTGGAAAGTTGGATAAAATTCTTTCTATTCAAAGACCCTATTTTAATAAATCTGGTCTAGGAGTGACACTTGAAACCATTTCTTTAATTGATTTTCAAAAGGTAAAAGAAAGAATAAAGAATAGGCCAACAAAATCTTTTTATAAGAATCATTTCCAAAAGGTTTTTGTAAAACCTGTTGGTAGAAATGCTCTTACATGTTCAAAATGTAAAAGCATAGAACAATTTGAGAAGGAATGTCCCAAAGTTTGGAGACCTGTTAAGAAGAGTTTGGCAAAGACTGTTTATGGTACTAACAATGATGGACCCAAAAAAGTTTGGGTAGCAAAGAAGACTTGAGTTTTTCATTTAAATGCAGGTCACTATCAAGAAGAAAATCAAGTGGTATTTGGATTGGCTATTCAAGACACATGACGGGAGACTCAAATTGTTTCACAAATCTATCTCATGTAAAAGGAGGAAACGTTTCTTTTGGTGGCAACAACAAAGGAAAAATTGTTGGTCGAGGAACCGTGAAGATAGGAAACCTCACAATCAACAATGTTTCTCTAGTTGAAGGGTTGAACTATAATCTATTGAGTATTAGTCAACTATGTGACACTGGATACAAGATCAACTTTCAAGAAGATACTTGTTCTGGAACAAGCAAAGATCTCTCACAATCCTTTACTAGACGAAGACATGGAAACATTTATTTGCTAGATATAAAGTCTGACAGTTCTCTATGCTTGATATCAATTCAAGATGAAGCTATTCTTTGGCATAGGAAGCTTGGACATGTCAACTTGAAACAAATTGCAAAAGTTTCATCCAAAAAGCTTGTTCGGGGGCTTCCTAACCTAAAGTATCAAAAGCATGAATTATGCACTTCTTGTGTACTTGGAAAACAGGTTAGAAATTCTTATAAATCTATAAATCAGGTATCCACTAATTGTGTTTTGCAGCTATTACACATGGATTTGTTCGGTCCAACAAGAACTCAAAGCACTGGAGGTAAAAGATATTGTTTGGTAACAGTTGATGATCATTCTCATTTTACTTGGGTATTCTTTCTTGCAAATAAATCTGAAGCATTAACTTATTTTACTAAGTTTGCAAAGAAAATCCAAATTGAGAAAGGATATGCAATTTCAAGTATTCGAACTGACCATGGTGGAGAATTTGAGAATCATGATTTTGCTAAATATTATGATGACTATGGTATTCAACATAATTTTTCATCCCCATACACTCCACAACAAAATGGAGTTGTAAAGAGGAAAAATTGTTCTTTGCAAGAAATGACAAGAACTCTTTTAATTGAGAGTAATATTTCTCCTCATTTTTGGGCTGAAGCTACTTCAACTGCTTGCTATATTATAAACAAAGTTTTTCTAAGACCTATTTTAGAGAAAATACCTTATGAACTGTTCAAAGGTAAGAAACCTATTGTTTCTTATTTTCATATATTTGGTTGTAAATGTTTTATCTTAAAGAATTCTAGTGATCGAATTGGTAAGTTTGAAGAAAAATCAGATGAAGGAATTTTCCTTGGCTACTCTATGACAAGCAAAGCCTTTAGAGTTTTCAACAAAAGAACTCAGACTGTGGAAGAATCCATGAATGTGAAGTTTGAAGACTCGGTTCAAAATCGAGACTCAACTTGAAGATTATGAGTCGGCCAAGTGTCTACAAATTCTCTTGAAGAAAATCAAATCTTAGACACTCAGCCACAAACCAATTCAGTAGCTCCAACTGAAGCAGAGCTTCATCAAAATGACAAACCAATTACAAATTGGAAACACAAATCAAGTCACCCTGCAGATATCATCATTAGCAATATTGATGAAGGAGTTCATACAAGATCTAAAAGGCATGAAGAATCTAGTGCTCTCGCACTCATTTCTGAGATTGAACCTAAAAACATAGAAGATGCATTGAAAGATGAAAGCTGGATTGAAGCAATGCAAGAGGAATTGAATCAATTCAAAATCAACAATGTTTGGGAGCTAGTTCCTAAACCAAAAGGTAAATCAATTATCAGTACCAAATGGGTTTTTAGGAACAAGCTGGATCAACAAGGAAAAATGGTGAGGAACAAAGCAAGACTTGTGGCAAAAGGTTACACACAAGAAGAATGCATAGACTATGATATAACCTATGCTCTAGTGGCAAGGTTAGAAGCTATAAGATTACTTCTTGCTTTTGCTTGCTTTAAAAATTTCAGGTTATTCCAAATAGACGTGAAGAGTGCATTTCTAAATGAAATTATTCAAGAAGCAGTCTATGTGGAACAACCGCCAGGATTTGAAGATCCAAGAAAACCAAATCTTGTTTTCAAGCTGAAGAAAGCTTTGTATGGTTTAAAACAGGCACCTCGAGCTTGGTATGAAATGTTAAGTAATTTCTCAATTCAAAGTGGTTTTTCTAAAGGTAAAGTAGATACTACTTTATTTATCAAAAGAGAAGGTAAGAATTTCATACTTGTTCAAATTTATGTTGATGATATAATATTTGGTTCTTCTAATGAAAATCTTTGCAAGAATTTTTCGAGATGTATGCAGAATGAATTTGAAATGAGTATGATGGGTGAATTGAACTTCTTTTTGGGACTTCAAGTCAAACAATCAAAAGAAGGAACCTTCATCTACCAAGAAAAGTATGCAAAAGACCTCATCAAGAAGTTTGGAATGGAGAATTGCAAGAAAACAGAAACTCCTATGTGAAGCTCATCAAAGCTGGATAAAGATGAAGAAGGAAAGAGTGTAGACCAAAAGCTATACAGGAGTATAATTAGGTCACTTCTTTACCTTACAGCATCTAGACCTGATATTCTATTTAGTGTTTGCATTTATGCTAGATTTCAATCTGATCCTAAAGAATCTCACATGACTGCTGTGAAGCGCATTATTAAATATGTTGCAACTACATCTAAGCTAGGTATGTGGTATTCCAAACAAGGAGACTTTACTCTCCTTGGATATTCTGATGCTGACCTTGCTGGTTGTAGAGTGGATAGAAAAAGCATTACAGGTACTTGTCAACTATTGGGAAACAGGATGGTATCTTGGTTCTCAAGAAAATAGGATACCGTGGCTCTTTTAACCGCTGAAGCAGAGTACATAGCTCTTGGAAGTTGCTGCTCTCAAATTTTATGAATGCAACAACAATTGAGAGACTTTGGAGTTGAGGAAACGAGTACAGAAATCAAATGTGATAACACAAGCGCAATCAACCTCACAAAGAATCCAATACTTCATTCAAGAGCAAAGCACATTGAAATCAAGCATCATTTCATTCGAGATCATGTTCAAAGTGGTGAAGTGGTGATTCAGTTCATTGATTCAAAGAATCAATTAGCAGATATATTCACAAAGCCCCTAGAAAAGGCTCACTTTGAATCAATTCGCTCAAGACTGAATATCGCAAGACTTGAAGATGTTCAAACTCAAAACTAGAGTCTTGAAAAGTTCAGACTCAACGCAAGGTCTGAAGGCATTCAGACTCAACGTAAGGTCTGATTGTGCTCAGACTCAAAGGTAAGGTCTGAAAGAGTTCAGAATCTGAGGTAAAGTCTGAACACTCTCAGACTCTCACTTAAGGTTTTTTTACGTATTTTATGCATTAAATTGTTTTTGTTAATTGCTTTTTTGAAATTTCGAAATCTCTTTTTACTCAAATTTTGACATGCAATTATGGCAGTTTACTTTTTTAAAAATTGCAGTTTACTTTTTCAAAATGGCAGTTTTTATTTTCCTTTTAGGCGACGGTTCAGTATCTCGGTTTTATTTTTTCCTACTATTTATATTCTCGAATCGTCATCTTCATCCGCTACAATACTTTTGAAATTCATCTCCATTTTCTCTCGCTTTCAAAACCCTAAAAAGTTCCATTGCCGTTCCTGTTTCATTACCTTTCTCGACAAGAATTCCATCCTTTTTCGCGAACAAGTTGAACTTTTGCTTGCGATCCAAGAATGTAGTCCCGAAAGTCTTCCAGAATTGCTGGTAGGGGACCACAAAGACAACCAGAGGGTCCTACAAGGGTGGACCTCACAGGCAAAGAATCTCCACCAAGGGATACCCAAAGTCAGCATTTTGAGGAGGAGATCACTAAAGCAGAGCCGGTAAGAGCCCTAAAACCTTAGCTTGCGTTTGATCTTTACAATAGGCTAAAACTTGGAGGAGTAAGCCTAAAGACGATCGAGAATTTTCTAAAAGAAAGAGGATATAAGAGTGAGTATATCTTCTTGCGGGAGATGGAGAAGTTGAAAGTTGTTGAGGAAGGGACTGCGCAAAGAATGCTTGAAAATATTTCGGGTGATCCGCTTTACAGTACTGGAAGCCAGACCTTAGACGATGATAAGAGACTTTTCTCTCATTTCCAGCCGCGAATGGGTGTGGCTGTGAACTCAGTTTGTCCTTCGGGAAGTCTTTTTAGGTCTAAAGAGCATGAGCAATTGTACACTAAGTTGTTGAAGAGGGGTGTTGTAAATCCGAGGAGTGTGGACTTTGACTTCCTTGATTCATTGGAGATAAATCTTAGAGGGAAGTTTGCTAGGCTGTAGTTGGAGAAATTCTGCAAGGATACGACAAATGCCTATCATGAACGTACGGCATATTTTTATTCAAATTTGTCGTTTCTGGATGCGAATAGGTTGTCTTTTTCTTATATGGACAAAGAGTATATAATTGATGTTGACACACTGGCTGATGTTATTGGGGTGGAGAGAAGGAGTTTCCAACCAATAAAAGTTTCCACAGCCTTTGCAACTCTTGACATTGTGCAGGATAGAATAGTAGAAGACAAAATATCCTATACAAGGATGAATGCCACAAACGTATTGCTGCACAAGATCATCATCAACTGTATCAGACCCAAGACAACCTCAAAAACCGATGTCTCCAAGATCAAGCCAAGGCGATGTTTGCCATCAACCAAGGCAGACCCTTTTCTCTCCCACACGTTATTATTTTCCACATGTACCGAACTGTGGTTAAGGATAAGGGTCAATTGCCTTATTCGTCGATCATCACCAAATTGTTCAGGCATTTCGAAATTTAGATTCCTGCACCTCTATGCCTGACCAATTTAAGTCTGATGCTTGTTGGTTACAAGATGGTGATGAAGATGAAGTTTCCGGAGCTAAATGCTACACTGGGAAGGTTGAAGGAAAAGACACCCTCAAAGGAGATCCCACTGCTTCTTCAAAGAGAAAGGGCAAAGAGCCCATGGCTGAGAAAAAGCGTAGAAAAATCATCCTGCAGGAAGAAGAGGATGAGGAAGATTTTGATGATGCCATGACTTTGTCTGCTCTCTCAAAATTGAGGAGCCTAGTCAGCTTGAGAACTGATGCCGAAGAGAGGGCAAGGAAAGAAGCAGAGGAGAAAGAAGCTGAGAAACAGAGGAAAGAGGAAGAAAAACAGAGGAAGAGAGAAGAGGAAAGGAAAAGGAGAGAAGAGGAATAGAGAAGAAAAGAAGAAAAACAGAGAGAAGAAGAGGAAAGACAGAGGAAAGAAGAAGAGGAAGAAAGAAGAAGAGAAGAAGAAGAGGTGAGAAGAGAAGAGGAAGAAAGAAGAAAGAAGAATGAAGAGGAGAGCAAAGCACAAGAGGATATGGTTGAAGGATTTGAGCCATCATTTGCTCAATCTGGGGAAGAGACCGAGAAACATCACAGTGCTGATATGGATGTTGGCGAGGAATATTCGACTCCACCCACTGGCATCAACACAGGGGAAGTTGCTGTGGATCAGGGAACGATATTGCCATTACATTATAGTGATGTGAGTAGGTTAGGTGCTGACGCTGAGGATGTCTATGCATCTCATTTCCCAGAATATGAAGAATCATCTCCATTAGAGAATGAAAGGGCTGAGAAGGATGCTCCAAGTTTCCAAACTCCAAGAACTGACTCTGCTGGTCCTAGTGGAGGTAATACTAAGTCAACAGCTTTTACACAACTGTAGGATGTTATGCTGGACCTAAAGAAGCAGGTTTTTGGAATGGACTTTGAGCTGAGAGATTTAAAGAAGGCGATGTTGAGTACTTCTGTGAATATGCAAGATCAAATCAACGCACTTAAAGCTCAAGTGGAATCAAATCAGAAGAGTGCAAAGTTGATTTCAATGAAGGAAGCTCTTGCTAATCTCGAGAAGACGGTACAGATGCTCAGCAAATTTCAACTTATTCGCATCCCTAGAGAGCCCTGAATCTTTTTCAAAACCATCTCTTATCCACTCTACCTCCTTTGATGGGACAAAAAGGGGGAGAGTTTTGCAGATTTCAAATTTGTTTTTGTTTTGAACTTTAATTTTAAAGTTTTGTTACTTTTGGTTTGCTTAATTTTAAAGTTTTGTTACTTTTGGTTTGCTTAGACTGTTTTCATTATTTTTTATTCGGATTTGGATTGGCTGTTTATTTGAACCTCTATGACTTTATGCTTATTTGATGTTTGGATTATTAGACTTGTGAATTTGCAGGAACATTATTTGAGGATAATTGTTATTGGACTAACAAGTTTCTGTCTTGCAGAAGTAATCCTCCAAATATATATAAGTTATTCTTTGCAGGTTTTAAATTCGCAAATCTGCCGAGGTGTTTTGTCACCATAAAAAATGGGGAGATTGTTGAAGAAAAATCTCTTGAAGTTTTGAAGTTAACAAAACAGCCTCGTCAGTAAAGTCTGAAGAATCCAAGACTCGCCGGTTAAGTCCTCGAAGAGTTCAAGACCCAAGCGTTTTCCATCCGAAGACAATGGACCCAAAGTTCGGTATGAAGTTTTTCCGTTTGAAGTCGAGTCGACCTAGTTACAAATCAAGACCTCTAGACCCAAATCTAAGTTTGAAGACAGGTTTACGATTTTGCCAGGCTGACAGCAGGTTATTTTTATGGTTAAGGAAAGTAAGATTTGGATATTATATTCCCTAACTTATCCATTGAATATCCTTGGTTGTGATTATGAGCTCGGAAGATTTATTCTTCGGATTTTATCCGTTGAAGATCAAGTGAATTTTTGGAAGGATCTAATTTTGGAAACTCAAGATCCTGATTTTATGGGCGAGTAGGATTGACGAGCTATTGTCTACTTATATTTTCGACGACGTGAAGATCACTTAAATTGATTCAGTCCAACGGGTTGATTGGATGAATTCTTGGAAAGTGCCAACGGGTATTGAGGCACGGAGGCTATTTAAGGTGGATCGAAGTTGTTCGAAAGTAATGAGAGAATTGATAGAAAAATTTCAATGTTAGAACTTCTGAAATCTCTTGTTCTCTAAAATCTCTAGTGCTCAAAGTTGTGTATCAACGAGAGTCACTTATAGTGCGAAACAGCAAGAAGCTGTAGGAGAGACCTTCTGTTGAAGAAGTCTAGTTCATGAATTGTAACAGCTCTCATTTGCTACATAGTGATTACAACCAGTTGGCTGCCAGCGTGGAGAGTGGACGCAGGCTTGCAATAAGCCGAACCACTATAATCCTTGTGTCAATTCTCTTTTACCCTACTCTATTTACTTTATGAATGCATGATCTATTTATTATTGATATATTCTTCATATTAAAGTATTCTTCAGTAAAAGATTCCATAAGTTTTCCATAATCACCTATTCACCCCCTCTAGGTGGATTCACTAGCCTATATCACTAAGTACATAGCAATGCAATTAACACTTGACAGCATTTTCTTTCAATTTTCATCATTGAAACTTTTTTCTTCAACTGGTTGGCCAAAAATTCTGAAGATTTGTTTTAGTTAGTATTGAGTTAACATCCTCCAACTCGCCTGTTATTGTAGGTGGAGGTTCATGCCGTCGTTCAAGTAGCTCTAAGATCACCTCTCTCGCTCTTGCTCGACTAGAGAATTTCACATCAATCGGGTCCACGATGTTCTTATTGGGCTTGGTAATCCATTATGATAGTAATGCTCACCTTTTTCTTCGCTTCGTTGAAATGAATTTGAGCAACTGCTAAAACTCTTACCCTTTATTTGCAAGATTGAGCTGTTAGTTTTGAGGGCCAATTGATTTAGGGGGTGCGATTTCGTTTGAATGGCTAGTTAGGGCTTCAATTTTAGGTTCCTCTTTCAATTTGGGGATTTAGGGTTCTTATTTGAGGGAAAGTGAGTAGATGGCGTTGTTTGTGGTTTGGCTGTTGCCTAGAGCCTCTGCTGAGTCACGTCAGCTTAGAAAATTATTCATCTCAGATTTTTGGCCAAGTAAATCGATGATGGCACTCAAAAGATCGTTTTTAAAAAATTTTGACACTCAAGTGAGCTAGCGAAAGTTGTGGCATTTAAGTGAGCGCCGTATATAAGTTAAGGCATTTATGATATACTTCTCCCAAAAAAAAAAGGTAATGAAAAAATAAGAAAGAAGAGTTAGCTTCTAAAAGCCACAATGGGTTATAAAGGAAGAATAAGAAAATAGAAGGTAGTAATGAAAAGAAAATAAAAATAAATAACTGTAGAAAATGGGCTTATTTTGATTGAAATAGCAAATAGGTTTAGTTGGGGGATCGGTGTTAGTGTAGTAAAAATGGGTTTAATGGGGTCATTTTTGAAAACGGTCTATGAGAGCTTACAACTAAAACAAGGCTTTGTGTAATAAAACCGAATTCATGTTGGGGGCCAAACTCGTGAAGAAAGCTACTCACTTGGAATGCTAAACCCAAACAACAAAACTTACTTGATTCGACAAGCTTAAAATCTTATCAAGAAAGTAAGAAGACATATCAAAATTTAAGTAAATAATTGTATTAACTAAGACTTGACTAGGCGACACTATTTTTGCAGTCAAAATGCTTATTATGGATTGATTAAAGTCCTCAAGAATGGCCTATCGTGGTGAATAAACACTATAGCAATGAACAACTGCTTACATGACAAACAACCACTTGCATGAAAAACTTTCTCGCGTTATATTTCTCTACCGTATTCAAATTCAAGTGTGCTTACTGTCAAAAGAAAATCCTTTCGAAGTATAAAAAAATCCTAAACTTGATTGGACCAAAATCTAGCTAGCAACTGATAAAATTGAGTAGCGAATATTGCTGGTCAAGTTACTATTTAGCATGTACCAAGGATTTCAAAAAATTGATTTCCCTCATACGGGAAGTCCAATCGCAATCCGCAAATTCCCCGCAAATTCCTAGGGATGTGAGGGATCTAATTATCTCTATTGGACAGTTCGAGCAAGGCCAGAGCGTCCCCGTTGAAGCCAATACAATGAGGCCGACAATTTTGATTGCTAGAACGAAAGTTCCACTTGTAAGAGATAAAGACAACGAGAAGCTCTTACCAATTGCATGCAAAGGCGTTTTCCAGAGCTCTTTCCTCTCCTCCCTCCCTCCCTCCCTCCCTCCCCTCCCTCTCAAGTTAACGAATGGTGCTTGAAGAAGAAAAAGAGTCTTCTTAAAAGCTTTATTTGGGCTGAAGTGGGCTGGGCCTCTTTTATTTCTCAATTTCTCTTTTATTTGGGCTGTTTGTTAACGGATAGTTTCTTAAAAAAATTAGGAGATTAAAGTAGTTGTTAAGAAATGCAAATAAATCTTTGCAGACGACAAGAAATATTGAAAAAAAAAAAAAAAAAAAACACTAGGTAGCTACTTAATGGAATCGTTGGTAGGTTATGTAAATAAAAGTTGGCAAAATGGTACTGTTTTTTTTTTTTTTTTTGGTAAAGAGTTTTTTTTTTTTTTATCTATATACTATGAAAAAAAGTTGGTAAGTTTAGAAAAGTGTTGGTGATTTACTAACAAGTTATTAGGAATTGATACATTTAGAAATTTTCATCTATATTTTTGGGCAGGGTATAAAAGAATTTTACAACTACAAAAGACAGGATATTGAATTTGGCAGGGTATAAAGTAAATGAAGCTTATAGAGATGAGGACAAAAAAATATTTGATTCTGCTAATTTGATCAAGTCATTGACCAAAAAAATCGGACAAAGTTTTTGTCCTGGTGGACAACTTTTGTCTTGAATACGACGTTAAACCAAATAAGCAATTTAGACAATAAATGATTGAAGTAAAAAACAATGGTTAAGCAACAGCTTGCCACCTGCCACAAAGTTCTATTAAATGCACCATCATTACCCGTCATTACCTTTTTGTCACCATGGAAACTGGGAAATTATATTCACTTATATCTTAGTTTTCCCGGGATCTAAATTCAAGAAAATTTGTGCATTTTACCTAAAATATTGCAGACTTTTTTCTATAGCTGGACCATACCACGAACATAACTTACATAGAATGAAACCTCAACGTGCATTTCTTTTTCTTCTTTCATATAGGAATGGGCACAACTTTGAGAGATTCAGCCTTCTGGATGGCTATTCCGAACTTGTCCTCCATGTTTATGTTCTCAGGGGTAACGCCATCTTCGAGCCTCCAATTGAAAATATTGATGAGTGAACCGAGCATAAGAGGCAAAATTCTCATGGCCAATGGCAATCCCGGACAGATCCGCCTGCCGCCGCCAAAAGGCAAGAGCTCGAAGTTTTGTCCCCTGACATCGATATCGGATCTGAGAAACCTATCGGGCATGAACTTGTCTGGATGGTCCCAGACGCTAGGATCTCGACCGATCGCCCATACATTGACGAGGATTTGTGCACCCTTTGGAATTGTGAAACCGCCTGCAGTGAAATCTTCTCCGGATT
This sequence comes from Eucalyptus erythrocorys, assembly GCA_014182555.1. NCBI lineage: Eukaryota > Viridiplantae > Streptophyta > Magnoliopsida > Myrtales > Myrtaceae > Eucalyptus > Eucalyptus erythrocorys. The sequence goes on from CM024597.1 coordinate 22,782,267, forward strand.
TCCGAGGAACAAGGAGAGGACCTGCTGGGTGAAGTCGGAAATTCTCTTTCACGATAGCTTGTAAGTAGGGTAAGCGAGAGACATCGGCCTCTTCAATCTGCTCGCCTTTACCAATGACTTGATGGAGCTCGGCTTGGGCTCTCAATAGCTTTTCTGGGTTGCGAAGGAGTTCTGTCATCGCCCACTCCAGAGTACTCGCAGTAGTTTCGCTACCGGCAACGAATATGTCCTGCATGACCGAAGTCGCAAATCAAAGATTTTGTACCTAGAATTCAGATGTTAATCATCATAAACAAGGAGGCATGAGACAAGGACACAATACCAGTAGTAGATGCTTGACTAAGGAGATGAGATCAAAGATTTTGTACCTAGAATTCAGATGTTAATCATCATAAACAAGGAGGCATGAGACAAGGACACAATACCAGTAGTAGATGCTTGACTAAGGAGATGTCCAGGGTCTCATTTTCATCTTCCACTAAATCAAGAAGATTATCCAAAACATCGTCATGCTTAATCGAGCCGGTCTCCATCCTCAGCTGCAACCTTCTCTGGATCAGGTCATCAAAGATGTCGAACATCTTCTTGAAATGTGCTTTGAGGCGATGCTTCGGACCATGAGGCCGATCTTCTTGAGCACGGGAAAGTAATCTGCCAGGTTAGGCTTTCCGACCTCAACACTGATTTGCCACACCACTTCCTTCAGATCTCTGGCTGGAGTCAAAGGTTCCATCGTGTCCAAAGAGAAAATCGTGCTCGATAGCACGTTAAGGCTGGTCCTAAAAGCTGCCTCGCCGATATTCACCGCCTCACCAGCGCACGCGTATTTCATAACAAAGCTGACCAGCTCTTGCACTTTCTTGCTGCGCAGGTGTTGTGTCAAATCGAGTTTCCTGCTGGAGAAGATATGCGAGTTGTATATTTTCCTCAGGTATCGGAAGAAAGGAGATACGGGTACCCAGCCCACGCTTAGTTTGTCATGGTCATGGGCCATGACGGAATCAGGAACCATGCGATTCGAGAAGACCGCATCGTGGGTTTGGAGGATTTCTTTGGCGAGCGCGGGTGAAGAGATCACCACCGTGGTCAAAAAGCCGAGTTCCAGTTTGATGATGGGGCCGTAAGCTTGAGCGACGTTGGCGAGGGACTTGTGGGGAAGGTCTCCGAGCTGGAGGAGGTTGCCAATGATCGGAAGAGGCCGTGGACCTGGGGGGAGGTTGGAGGGCCGAGCTCTTCGGCCTCCCCTGGCGACGTAAGAGAGAGCTTGGTACAAGCCCCACAGGAGGTGCAAACACAAGATCAAAACCAAGTAATCCATCTCTCTTTGTGAATCTACAGCCACAAGGCGTGCGATCTATTTCAGAGAAGATTTCGTGTACTCTAGTATAAAAGTGATAAATTTTATGACGAGCAGATTGAGGTCGTAGTGCGATGCCGAGGCCTCTGGGTCATTGGCTCCATGTAATAGGAACATGCTTTGGCTGGTAGATATGACTTAAGTCATTGAAACATTTCTTTTTCTAAACAAGATAATATTTTTTAAGCTAATATAATATCCAATTTCAATTTCACTTTCACATGGAAACGACTTATCGCTCCACAACAAGCCCTCGTGATACGAAAAATCGAGAGCGATTCGACTACTCAACCAATAGGATCGGAAGAGTGACTTATTCACATGAAAACTTAGTCATAAAATCGAGTAAAATTTTCAGTTTTGTGTTAGCTCAGGAAAATGAACATAACTTTGTTGATTTAGATTAGAATGACTTGATTCTAAAGCCAAAAGAATGCAGACTCTTAGATCTATAAATTTTTTTTTTCCTCAGATAAGCACTATATGATTGTCGATTTTGGAAGGTGTTGGGCGAAACGGGATTGGACAGCTGAATGTGACCATTAATTTTAAGTAGTCAAAAAAGACCGTGTTTAGTACAGTTGCGTTGGATTAACCTCGAGTAGCACTGAGTAGCCAAATAAATCAACTGAACGCAACCATTAACTTTAAGCTCGTGTTGGCTCGCATGGCATAATTGTCGACCATTGACTTCAAGTTCATGCTGCATGGCATGGTGCTTTAACAAGAAGAGTTTGCCAGAGATCCGTTGTGACCACCAGTATGTCCAGTTCGAGCTTCAACTCAATGGAACATGCAAATAAAACTTCTAGTGTACTTGTTTGAGGGGAAGTGTTTTCTAGAAATCCATTTTTCACCGGTGTAGTTCCTTGAAAATGATTATTCAACTAAAAATACTTTCCATTCAAATAAAATATTCATGTATAAAAATTAAGAAAATGCATTCCCTAATCTAAGAAAGTGAAAACATTTTTCAAAATTGCTCATCTTGATTTGTTAATATTTTATTATTTTATTATTATTTTTTTTTCCCTTATTCCTCCCTTGGCTGGTCATTGGCCTCGATTGGCCACAAGGACAGGCCAGTGAGGACTAGCCTCAGGTAAGGCCAAGGTCCCTAGTGAGGCTTGAGGTCACCAGCCTCTAATGAGCTTGAGCCTCTGGTGACCTCGAGCCTCGCCTGCCTTGCTATAGTGAGGTTGAGCTCATCTAATTCTGACTAGGTCGACCTTACTCGAGGCCAAGTAGGTTGGCCCTCCCTCGCCATCACGAAACAAAGGAAAACTTACGATTTCCTAGAAAATTATTTTACTAAAAATATTTTTGAAAAAAATTACGTTTTCGTGAAACAAACATACACTTCAAAGTCAAAGTAGTTCTTTGAAAAAGGAGTGGCAAGAAACTAAGGACGTGAATAATAACAATTCTATTTAAGAAATTGATTTTTATTTTTATTTTTATTATCTAGACAAGTTTTTGAGCAAAAATAGGTATTTGATAATGATACAAAATTTCTCTTTCTTAAGTGGCGGTCGGAGGTGGCCAGCGGGTGGGTGGCTACCGATGGTAGGTAAGTAGCGGGCGATGAGAGGAATCTTTATTTCTCACTTTTATTCCAAAAATAGAAAAGCAAAAAGAATTTTACTTTTGATTTTTATTATAAACCTATTTATTGAGTAAAACTTTGTTTCAGAAATAAAAAAGAAAATAAAATTGTGTTATCAAATGGATTTCTATTCCAAATCTATTTCGAGAATAGAAAAAAAGAAAAATAGATAAACAAAATAGTTATCATACGTGGTATAGGGTGTGAGGCAGGACTCTGTTACATTGTCTTCAACCATAAATTCTCTGCCAGTATAATCATATCAATATTTTTCCATCAGATGGGTAAGAAAGGGAAGGCCTTGACTTAGGAGTTGGGAACAAAACATTAATCCAATGGCGATTAACAAGACGTGAATAGCACAAGTGATTTCATGTTTGACATAACTTATTATCTCATCCGTGAGGTTAGTGACTCAATATAGACATGCCCCACCTCTAAAACACAACTTCTATAATGTTGGCTTAAACTAGTTTTGAATTCATGTTTGAAAGATTCGAACTGAAAGAATGGCATTGTTATTTTAATTCCACCTACCATAAAATAAGATAAGATAAACATTCCAACCATATCATCGATACAATTTAACATTGATAATAGTTGACAAATGTATGGTTTTTTGGCTAGATGGAGTACTTATCTACCGTATAATTCGACAGTGACTCTATTTGACCATAAGAAAGCCACTAAATGAAGCATCATCCATAGTCAAGCTACCGTCTTTTCTTTTTTCTTTTTGGATTAACACAATGAAAAATTTCAAGCAGGTATATCTATGACAAATTTATTTTCTGTTAATTTCCGTTAGATTTTATATTATAACATTGTTGAGTTAAATAATATATGATAATTGATAGGAACACTAGTTTGAGGTCCTATCCTCTGTTGTTTGTAGTTTTTTTTTGTGATATTAACTTAATTTAAAAGAAATTAACAGAGAATAAATTTGTCATATATATATATATATATATATATATCAGTTTGGGAGGTTTTTGGTGATTAAAAAATTAATTTGTGATAAATTTATCAGAGGTGTATCAAAATAGGATTTTGCATGGTAAAAAAAAAATAATTTTGGTTAAATTTGTTATAGATGTACTAAATTAGAGTTTTTCGTAGTATTAATCCTTATCTTTATTTTTGTTACAAGGCTAGGAATTAATTCATGTCATACAGGTTGACAACATATAAAGCACCTCCAACCATGATAATATGAGACAACAGCCAAACCCTGACTCTTAACACTCTGAAATCCCACCCGCTGACTGAGGGGCGCAATGGGCTTTTACATGCTCGTTCGCAATTTTCTTTTTGTTTGTCAGAAACCGATAAGTCTTCATTAAATCACCCTCAGAAAGTGACCAGTGGTGCGACGAAACCATTGCAAGAAAAGAGCCCATACTTAATCAGCAAATCACACACGGTCCCATTGGGCTATTGCCTCGGCCTCAGAGTTTCAGTTTACGAACCTTCAATCCACAAGTTACCACCAGAGGTTACTAGAATTGATAAAAAAAAAAGCCCATTCGAGAGCCCTCAGTTGGCTTCCTTCTCTCTCTTTCTTTCTCTCAATAATCACTTCATCTCTCTCCCGCCACCTCCTCCTCTCTTCTTCTTCGTCTGTGCTTTCTTTGTTTTTTCGTCGTCTTCTCAGCCAGGGACGGCCGAGCCAGATTTGGCTCCGCGTGCGGTCGATCATGGTTGGGGAACACCCCATTGTCAAGGCACATACATGGCGGTCGGGGACTAGGTCGTGTGTAGTGGTTGAGTGACAGTGTGCGAGTGCTCGATTCTAGGTTTTTCTAAAGGTTCATACCATGAAGAACATTTATAACAAATTTACCATAAACTAATTTTTTAACCACAAAAAATCTCAATCTGGTACACTTATAACAAATTTACCATTCATTAGTTTTTGTTAAATTTTACTATTAAATTGCTGAGTGAAATGACATGTGACAATTAATGGGTATATACTAATTTGGAGTTTATCCTCTGCTTGGCTCAAGTTTATCAGTTTGTAATTTTTCGTGGTATTAATCTAATCTAATAGAAATTAATTGAATGAATTTCGTGAAATAATTATCAACATAAGTAAAACAATAATGATTGTTTGGCCCCAAGAGAAATTCCTTAAGAAATGTAATATTCAGGTGATCAATAACTCTTATAAAATTAATTGATCAATAAATTATAAAAAAATGATTGATATCCTTATCTAAATGGTTATGCTAATTCGTTTTTGTTGAATGTCATTGAATTTGTGTTGGCACCAAGCGCATTCATTGTTATTAAAAGCATGAAAAGTTAAGAAAACCAATATGAGTAGCAACTGTGAATATTTGAGATACGCACTACATGAAAATTCGTGCTTGAGACGTTACTTAGTCGACACTTCGTATTATTCATGTTAAGAAGACAATTATATCAATTAAGAGCAAATAATCCTGACATAGCACCAACAAAAGATCAATTTACCACGTACTTATTTCAATTGAATGAACAAGTGTCAATGGGAGTCATAGAACGACAAGCATGCCATGGATTGTGGTGAATTTTCTTCTAATAAGAATATTTTTCCATACACATTTTTCTTCGAGACTTATTATTTTCTGGAACATTTTTGGAAAGTTATGAGCAAATCTGAGGCGAGTGTGATTATGTTGTGAGAATGGTTATTCTGTATCTCGTTGAGGGGAAATGTTTCGTAAACGGAGATGTCCAGCGAGAAAGAGCAGAAGGAAGAATGACAGGAGTATAGGAAATTCAAAGAACGAATTGAAAAAAAAAAAAAAAAAGTGATTGAAAAGAGAAAAATAAAAATAAAAGAAGAAAAAATGTGGCTGTGCTCAGTAAGTGTTTGAACGCGGAAAACACCAAGTAAAAGGGATGGAGATTTAACTTTTATTGGAAAAAGGGATAGAGATGAATGGTCGAAAAATGAAAAATCAAAGGAAAAGAAATTAAAAAAAAAAAAAAAAAGGTTGGCACTATTTCCACCATTTAATGACTATATCCACCCAATTTTCATCAAAAAGATAAAATTGGCCACTCTTACTCAATTGCAATTTAGATTTTTTACTTTTTTTTAATAGTTGTTCTATATCTACGTAGGATCTACTTATCATAATTAAGAATTTCATATGTTTAGTTTTTGTTTATTGTAGATTTTCCATGTATATTAAAGGCACTACATATATATTTTATTATTGTTCTTTTGTCGGAAAGAGAAATTTCCAAAAATCTAGTTATTTTCCATGTTGTTGATCATATTTATGGATAAATTGCTAAGTGGATGAAATTTAATTAAATCAAAAAATTGCATAAATTAAGAACCTTTTTTTTTTTTTTTTTTTTTGTGGAAATGCTAGTGAAATATCATTTTTTTGGATTGATAAAAATTAATATAATCTATGAACTGTTTACAAAAAGAAATATCAAGATACCTCATTGTGCATAATGCTTTTAATGTACTCCTATATATTCCTTTAACATCTTACATGCTTTGTATAAAAGTATCTCACTAGTATAATAAGGCAAAAAGATAAATTCCTCAATATAGTATATAAATAGACTTGATATATATTATGGATTAATGAAATTAATAAAAATTTCACAAAAAAAAAAAAAGAGAGCTTTTGAGATAAGAGGGACGAAATAGATAAGTTCTTACAAGATCAATGATAATTTTTTTTTTTTTTTTTCAGTTTTATACTATATCGAAAAATATTTTTTTGTCCTTGCTACTAGCAAGACAATTTTACATGGAGTATGTAAAATGTTATAAAAATATTTGAGAATGCACTTTTCTTTAATACGCTAAAAAAAAATGCGAAATGCACTTTTCTTTAATACACTAAAAAAGCATGCGAAATGCTTAATTATGGTGACTATCATAAATAGAAAAAAAGGAGTCCGGCCATCACTTTAAACTTTAATTGAAATATTAGGATAGTTTTGTCTTTTTAGTGTAAATATGGATAGATGAAGTCATTTAGGGGTGGGAATTGTGTCGCCTTGAAAGAATTGAAAAGGAAATTTAGCTTCTACTGTCACATTAATAGATGGTAGAAATTGAAAAAAGAAAAGAAAAGAAAAGTAGCTAATATAAAATGGGCTTATTTTGATAGAGATAGAAAATAGATTTATTTGGGGGATCGGTGTTAGTGTAATAAAAATGGGTTTAGTGGGGTTATTTTTTAAAATAGGCTGTGAGAGCTTACAACTAAAAGGGGGCTTTATGTAATAAAACCAAATTCGTGTCGGGGCCCAAACTCGTGAAGAAAGTAAGGCGTGCGTGTGCAAATGATTAAGAGAATAGGGAATTTTCGGGTTAAGTGTATAGGATGAGGTGTGTAGGAATGGTTCTCGATGGGTAAATATAAGTGCATGATAGAATATGATCGCCACCAAGGTATAAAGGACGCACCACCAACTAAGGAAGGAGATCGAGATAGATGAAGTTCATCACCAAGGCTTAAAAGACAAGCCACCTGCCAAGGCTAAAAGACTTTGGGATAAGAGAGGCTCACTACCAATGCCTAAAGGGCAAACCACTAATCAAAAGTAAAGTGCTTCTTGACTCACCATTAAGGAGCAATCCACTTTCCAAGGATGAAGAAATTGAAATAGGAGTTATTCACTCTCCAAACATATTCGCTCACATAGAGAAAATCTCATATTATTTTTATTCATCAAAATCCTTTGTGTTGCAATGGAGAGGTTTCCTCTATTTATAGGAGAGATGACACTTAGGGAACAACTGAAACACTTAAAGACATGAGAATTAGAAAGAAATTAAAGACCTAGGAACTTAGAGCTTTGACTCTTGAAACTTATATAACAAGAAAGACTCCTAGGAACTTAGAGATGTATTTAATAACATGGGAACTTATATTTTTGACTCTTCAACCTTGTGCCTTATCTTCAAATTCATCCATAATCCTTGAGCATAACACTTGCAGATATAGCCTATAATGACCCCCCATTGATATATTGTTGAACAACTTTGATTTCGGCAACTAATATAGTGAATGGAGAATAGGCAACTCATTAATCATTGTTGGTATCTTTGTAATTCTTGGTAACTCTTTACTCGGTATCCCCATCGATAGCCATCTTCTTGGCAACTTTGTTAGAGAATGGATTGGTACCTCTTTTATTGGAAACTTCATTCTTCACCCATTCTAGCATGATATGCTCAGATTCTATCTTGGCTTGAATGGGCATTAGTAGTATTGAGTTGCTTGGTGGAGCTAAGTTGGATGGTCCCGCATCAAAAAGTTACTAACCTGGAATGCTCAACTCAAATAATGAAACTTATTTGATATGATAAACTCAAAATCCTATCAATAAAGCAAGAAGCGATATCAAAACTCAAGTAAATAATTGTCTTTAATAAAAATCAACTAGACGACACTATTTTTGAGTCAAAATGCTCATTTTGGGTCGACAAAAGGCCTAAAAAAAAATGAAAACTATCTGAATAACCAAACACGACAAATTTTCTTGCGTCATATTTTTCTCTATGGAACTCCAATTCAAGTGTGCTTACTATCAAAAAGAAAGTTCTTTCAAAGTATTTAAAATGCCTAATACTTGGCCCGTCCAAAATCTAGCCGGCAAGTGACAAGATTATGCACCGTATGCTGCTGATCAAGTTACTGCTCAGCACGTACCAAGGATTTCAAAAAATTGGTTTCTCTCGAACGGGAAGTCCAAATCGCAATCTGTTAAATTCTACAAGTTGCTAGGAGTGTGAGGGATCTAATTATTACTAGGGCAGCAATTTTGACTCTTAGAACAAAAGTCCAACTTTTAAGCAATAAAAACAGCGAAAAACTCCTACAAATTGCATGTAAAAGGCATTTCCGGCGTCAATTGACGTTTCCCAACGAACCATCGCAATTTCTCTCTTCTTTCTCGGTGGAGCTCTCTCCCATTTCTTTTTCTCCGTCTCTCTTCTCAAGTTCACGAACGGTGAATGAAGAAGAATAAGGAGTCTTCTTAAAGCTTTATTTGAGCTGAAGTGGGCTGGGCCTCCTTTATTTCTCCATCTCTCTTTTATTTGGGTTCTTATTTAACAGATAGTTAATAAAAAAATTAGTAGACTTAAGAAAAGATGAGTGATTGAAAAAAAGAAAAGGAAAAATAAAAGAAGAAAAAAATGGTTGTGTAGCAAAAGTTAGGATGTAGTAGGGGTAAAGCATGGTCCAACTTTTAATCCAGAGATTAACCCACACAATGTTGATCCCAATTTTATTTTATTTTTTCATTTTTTGTATTCCTTAGAAGGAAAAACATATAATTTGAAATTATATATCCATCAACAATGTGACATTGAGCAGCCAAACTATGAACACCAATATATATCAAATATTAATATAAGATGAGGCAACAAAATTTTACACTTGCTAAAATCAACAAACCATTAAAAAAAAAAAAAAAACAGTTGAGGCAAGCTAGGCAATTGAAGAGAGGTGAACGAGGTTGAGGTAAGTGAAGAGGCTTTTTTTTTGGGTTGAAATAGGGTGATTTTCTTTTTACCTTTTAATTTACACAACAAAGTGAACTGCAAAGAGAATAGAGGGTGAGGCACTAGAATTTAGAGTAGATAAGAGCATATAATATAAATATATAATATACATTATGTACATGGGTGGTTTAGATTGAACGAACACTAAATTCTTGGGACTAAGAACCAATTCGTACAATGCAAGGTCTAGGAGTCTCAAAATCAAGGACTAACACAGTCCCTTTGGCAATCAAACCAAAATCGACTGGATTGGGCTGGTTTGGGGTTGGTCTATGGTTGATCCTAGATTGATACTTACCCCTATTAGGATGTGGAGAATAAGTAAAGGGATAGAGAAGAGCGACCAAAAAAGGATAAATCAAAGGGAAAGAAAAATAATGGAAAAATAAGAAAGAAAAGTTAGTTTCTACATGTCATAATGGATTGTAAGGGAAGAACAAGAAAATGGTAATGACAAAAAAAGTAGTTAGTAGAAAATGGGCTCATTTTGATTGAAATAGAAAATAAGTTTTGATGGGGGATCGGTGTTAGGGTAGTGAAATTGGGTTTAGTGGGGTTATTTTTGAAAACAAGCTATGAAAGCTAACAACTAAACTGGGGGTTTGTGTAATGACCTAACTCATCTCAGGGTCCAAACTCACAAAGAAAGCTATCCACTTGGAATGCTCAACTCAAACTATGAAACTTACTCGATTTGATGAACTTAAAATTCTATCTTTAAATCATGAAAAGATATCAAAAGTTAAGTAAATAATTGTCTTAAATAAGACTCGACTAGGAGGCACTATTTTTGACAGAAGAATAGCCCAAGTGCCATAATTTGGCATGAGAGGACACTTAAGTGCTATAATTTCGAAAATGTACACTTAAGTGTCAGTTTTGAAGTTAAATGGAACACTTAGGTACTACTCCGGCGAAAATCCGGCCAAATGGGTGACGTGGGAATTTTCCGGCGAATTGGACACAAAAACGACGCTGTTTTGCATGCCGACGTGACGAGAAAATGCAAAAACGACGTTGTTTTGTGTCTAATGTGTAAATAATTAATATAAAAATTAATTAAATTAAATTAAAACTTAATTTTATTTAAAATATTCTAAAAATAAAAAACTTAAATTTCAAAAACTTAAAATTTCAAAAACTCAAAATTTAAAAAAATTAAAATTTAAAAACTTAAAATTTAAAATGTACAAAACTTAAAATTGAAAAACTTAAAATTTAAAAACTTAAAATTAAAAAAATTAAAATTTAAAAACTTAAAATTTAAAATGTACAAAACTTAAAATTGAAAAACTTAAAATTTAAAAACTTAAAATTAAAAAAAAATTAAAATCTAAAAAAATTAAAATTTAAAAAACTTAAAATTTAAAAACTTAAAATTAAAATAACTTAAAATTTAAAAAGTAAAATTTAAAAAACTTAAAATTTAAAAACTTAAAAACTTCAAATTTGAAAAACTTGAAATTTAAAAAACTAAAATTTAAAAAAATTAATTTTTTTTTAAAATGGGGGCTAAAGGGGTGGCTGAGGTGGCAATTTTAATTTTTTTTTTTTTTTTAATTTTAAGTTTTGAAATTTAAATTTTTTTAATTTTAAATTTTTCTAATTTTAATATTTTTAAATTTTAAGTTTTTTTTTTATTTTTTTAATATTAATTTTTAAATTTTTTTTTTTTTTAAATTTTAAGTTTTTTAATATTTTTTTATTTTTTATTTTTTAAAATTTTAAGTTTTTTTTTTTTAATTTTAATTTTTTAAAATTTTAATTTTTTAAAATTTTAAGTTTTTTAATTTTAGGTTTTTAATTTTTTAATTTTAATATTTTATATTTTAGGTTTTTTAATTTTTAAGTTTTTTAAATTTTAAGTTTTTTAAATTTTAGGTTTTTTATTTTTAGTATATTTTAAATAAAATTAAGTTTTAATTTAGTTTAATTAATTTTTATATTAATTATTTACACATCGACGCAAAACGACGTCGTTTTTGCATTTTCTCGCCACGTTAGCATACAAGACAGCGTCGTTTTGTGTCCATCTCGTTGGAAAATTGTCACGTCACCCATTTGGTCGTATTTTGGCCGGAGTGGCACTTAAGTGTTCCACTTTACTTCGAAATTGGCACTTAAGTGTACCTTTATGAAGTTATAGCACTTAAGTGTCCTTCTATGCCAAGTTATGGCACTTCAGATATCCCAAACTCCACTATTTTCAGAGTCAAAATGCTCATTATGGGTTGACAAAAGGCCTCAAGACACCAGCTGTGGCGAATAAACACTAAAGCAAGAAACAACCACTCACATGACAAGTAACCATTTGCCTGATAAACTTCTTCATGCTATATCTCTCTACCGAATTCAAATCCAAGTGTGTTTGTTGTCAAAAGAAAGCCCTTTCAAAGTATATAAAAACCCTGAATTTGGTTGGCCCAAAATCTAGCTGGCAACCGACAAAATTGAGCACCGAATATTGGTGGTCAAGTTACTGTCCAGCATGTGCCAAGAATTTTGAAAATTCGATTTCCCTCAAATGGGAAGTCCAAATGGCAATCCGTTATATCCTACAAGTTCATAGGGACGTGACGGATCTAATTATCTCTCTATTGGACAGCTTAAACTGGCCAGAGCGTCACTGGTGAAGCCAATACAATAGGGACAACAATTTTGACTCCTAGAACGAAAGTTCAACTTGTAAGAGATAAATATAGTGAGAAACTCTCGCCGCAAGCAAAAGGTATATTCTAGCATTAATTGATTTTTCTAATATGTTAAAATGTCTTGATTTTGAGCCTGTTAAATGAAATCATTTGAAATAGATAATAATTTATGAACTATGAAATCAAGCAAAGTAGGACACGACTGGTTTGCTTTTCAAGATTTGGAGTTGGCCTGTTATTTCCATGTTTAAGTCCAAAAGAATTTGGTGGACTTTGACTGTGGAAATTGATTTTCAAAGAAGAAGTGTGGGCTTACTGATTGGGCACAAACAAGGAAATTCCTTGCTTGAGTCGGCCAAGGGACAAAATTGTAAAGTCCAAGTTGGACTTGTCGACCGAAGTGTCCAAGTTTCCTATTCCGAGTTGAAGTTGGCTGCAGTACGCGCCATGCATATTATATTATATATTTGTCTTCTTGCCGCAGGAGCATGCCGTTGTTGATCGAAAGCAGTGCGGTCTCCGCGCTGGACTTCATGTCCAGAGAAAGAAAGAAGACTTGAAGCGCCGTTTGTGTACGAGAGGGCTTGGTGGATGAAGACACGTAGATGAAATTGTGAATTACATTCATCAAGTTAGTATTTGTAGCTTTGAAATCTTGTGGTAAGATTTATGAACTTTTTCGTGAGACTGAGATATCATTTTGCAAGAATTTATGGGCCAAATACTGTATGAGTTATTAAGTGTAATTGGGACTTGAGGATGTTTAAGTAACTCTAGCGTACGATTTTAATTGTCTTGTTTGGTTTATAGTGAAATTTGATGATGCTCTTTCCGTGAACGTAAATCATTATGATTAAATCACGTAAATCTTATGTCTAATTTATTTTTAATTCTGTTTATTTTATTATTCGATCACTTGTTTTCCGTAATATAACCAAGCATCACGATTTCTCTCATCCCCCCTCCCCCCTCTCTCCCAACAACAACCGGCCGCCTTTTTCTCTCTCAAGTTAACGAGTGGTGCTTGAAGAAGAATTAAGGAGTCTTCTTAAAGGTTTATTTGGGCTGAAGTCGGCTGGGCCTCTTTTATTTCTCAATTTCTCATTTATTTGGGCTCTTATTTAACAGATAGTTTCTCGAAAAAGTAAGTAGACCTAAGTAGTTTTTAAGAAATGCAATTAAATCTTTGCGGATGACAATAAAAGTGTTGGTGATTTACTAAAAAGTTATTAGGAATTTGATACATTTAGAAATTTTCATCTATATTTTTGGGCAGGGTGTAAAAGAATTTTACAACTACAAAAGACAGGATATTGAATTTGGCAAGGCATGAAGTAAATGAAGCTTATAGAGATGAGGACCAAAAAATATTTGATTCTGCTGATTTGATCAAGTCATTGACCAAAAAAATCGGATAAAGTTTTTGTCCTGGTGGACAACCTTTTTCTTAAGTACGACTTTAAACCAAATAAGCAATTTAGACAATAAATGATTGAAGTAAAAAACAATGGTTAAGCAACAGCTTGCCACCTGCCACAAAGTTCTATTAATGCACCATCATTACCCGCCATCACATTTTTGTCACCATGGAAACTGGGAAATTATATTCACTTATATCTTAGTTTTCCTGGGATCTAAATTCAAGAAAATTTGTGCATTTTACCTAAAATATTGCAGACTTTTTTCTATAGCTGGACCATACCACGAACATAATTTACATAGAATGAAACCTCAACGTGCATTTCTTTTTCTTCTTTCATATAGGAATGGGCACACCTTTGAGAGATTCAGCCTTCTGGATGGCTAGTCCGAACTTGTCTTCCATGTTCATGTTCTCAGGGGTAACGCCATCTTCGAGCCTCCAATTGAAAATATTGATGAGTGAACCGAGCATAAGAGGCAAAATTCTCATGGCCAATGGCAATCCCGGACAGATCCGCCTGCCGCCGCCAAAAGGCAGGAGCTCGAAGTTTTGTCCCCTGACATCGATATCGGATCTGAGAAACCTATCGGGCATGAACTTGTCTGGATGGTCCCAGACGCTAGGATCTCGACCGATCGCCCATACATTGACGAGGATTTGTGCACCCTTTGGAATTGTGAAATCGCCTGCAGTGAAATCTTCTCCGGATTTCCGAGGAACAAGGAGAGGACCTGCTGGGTGAAGTCGGAAATTCTCTTTCACGATAGCTTGTAAGTAGGGTAAGCGAGAGACATCGGCCTCTTCAATCTGCTTGCCTTTACCAATGACTTGATGGAGCTCGGCTTGGGCTCTCAATAGCTTTTCTGGGTTGCGTAGGAGTTCTGTCATCGCCCACTCCAGAGTACTCGCAGTGGTGTCGCCACCGGCGACGAATACGTCCTGCATGACCAATGTCGCAAATTAAAGATTTTGTACCCAGAAATAAGATATTAATCATCACGAACAAGGAGGCATGAGACAAGGACATTGTACCAGTAATAGATGCTTGACTATGGACAAGTCTATGGTCTCATTTTCATCTTCCACTAAATCGAGAGGATTATCCAAAACATCGGGACGCTTAATTGAGCCGGTGTCCATCCTCTGCTGCAACCTTCTCTGGATCAGGTCGTCAAAGATATCGAACATCTTCTTGAAATGCACCTCGAGGCGATGCTTCGGACCACGAAAGCCGATCTTCTTGAGCACGGGAAAGTAATCTGCTAGGCTAGGCTTTCCAACCTCAACCATGATTTGCCGTACCACTTCCTTCAGCTCTCTGGCTGGAGTCAAAGGTTCCATCGCGTCCAAAGAGAAAATCGTGCTCGATAGCACGTTAAGGCTGGTCCTAAAAGCTGCCTCGCCGATATTCACCGCCTCGCCAGCGCACGCGTATTTCCTAACAAGGCTGACCAGCTCTTGCACTTTCTTGCTGCGCAGGTGTTGGTTCAAATCGAGTTTCTTGCTGGAGAAGATATGCGAGTTGTATATTTTCCTCAGGTATCGGAAGGAAGGAGATACGGGTACCCAGGCCAAGCTTAGTTTGTCATGGTCATGGGCCATGACGCAATCAGGAACCATGCGATTCGAGAAGACCGCATCGTGGGTTTGGAGGATTTCTTTGGCGAGCGCGGGTGAAGAGATCACCACCGTGGTCACAAAGCCGAGTTCCAGTTTGATGATGGGGCCGTAAACTTGAGCGAGGTCGGCGAGGGACCTGTGGGGAAGGTCTCCGAGCTGGAGGAGGTTGCCAATGATCGGAAGAGGCCGTGGACCTGGGGGAAGGTTGGAGGGCCGAGCTCTTCGGCCTCCCCTGGCGACGTAAGAGAGAGCTTGGTACAAGCCCCAGAGGAGGTGCAAACACAAGATCAAAACCAAGTAATCCATCTATCTTTGTGAATCTACAGCCACAAGGCGTGCGATCTATTTCAGAGAAGATTTCGTGTACTCTAGTATAAAAGTGATAAATTTTATGACGAGCAGATTGAGGTCGTAGTGCGATGCCGAGGCCTCTGGGTCATTGGCTCCATGTGATAGGAACATGCTTTGGCTGGTAGATATGACTTAAGCCATTGAAACGTTTCTTTTTCCAAACAAGATAATATTCTTTAAGCTAATATAATATCCAATTTCAATTTCACTTTCACACGGAAACGACTTAGACCTTCCTGATACGCCGAATCGGGATTCTCTACGTCAACCAATAGGATCGTATTATTCCATCAGTTTTCTGTTAGCTCAGGAAAATGAACATAACTTTGTTGATTTAGAAGAATGACTTGATTCTAAAGCCAAAAGAATGGACAATCTAAATATTTATTTTATTTTTTCCTCCTAAGCCGGCGATTTTGGAAAGGAAAAAAACAGCTGAACGTGACCGTTAACTTTAAACTCGTGTTGCATCGCATGGCTTAATTGTCGGCCATTAACTTCAAGTAGTCAAATAAGACCATGTTTAGTACAGCTGCGTTGGATTAACCTTGAGTATCACTGAGTTGCCAAATAAATCAGCTGAACACGACCATTAACTTTAAGCTCGTGTTGGCTCGCGTGGCATAATTGGCGACCATTGACTTCAAGCTCATGCTGCATGGCATGGTGCTTTAACAAGAAGAGTTTGCCAGAGATCCGCTGTGACCACCAGTATGTTCAATTCGAGCCAGTATCTTCAATTCGAGCTTCAACTCAATGGAACATACTAATGAAACTTCTAGTGTACTTGTTTGAGGGAAAGTGTTTTCTAGAAATCCATTTTTCACCCGTGTAGTTCCTTGAAAATGATTAGTCAACTAAAAATACGTTTCGGTCAAATAAAATATTCATGTATAAATTTCAGAAAGTGCATTCCCTAATCTAAGAAAGTGTAAACATTTTTCAAAATTGCTCATTTTGAATTTGTTAATATTTTATTATTTTATTTTCTTTTTCTTTTTCCTTATTTCTCCCTTTGCTGGTCATTGGCCTCAACTGGCTACAAGCAAAGGTCGGTGAGGTCTAGCCTCAGGTGAGGCCAAGGTCCCTAGCAAGGCTTGAGGTTGCCAGCCTTTGGTGAGCTTGAGCCTCGATTGCCTCGCCGTAATGAGGTCGAGCTCTCTTGATCCCAACTAGCTTGACCTTACTTGAGGCCGATTAGGTTGGCCCTCCCCGGTTGTCGCTAAGGCTCGGCGACGGCGGAGAGAGGAAGAATGAGAAGAAAAGAAAAGAAATAATGAAATTTTTTTTATTTTTTTGCTTAAGATAAAGTCATGTTATTGAAATCATTTTCAATATGAGATCAAAACACTAGAAAATTTTTCAATCACATATCACAAAACAAAGGAAAACTAATGATTTCCTTGAAAATGATTTTACAAAAAGTATTTTTTGAAAAAAATTACATTTTCGTGAAACAAACATACCCCTCAAAGTCAAAGTAGTTCTCTGAAAAAGGAGTGGTTAGAAACTAAGGGCGTGAATAATAACAATTCTATTCAAAAATTCATTTTTTTTTTTTTAATTTCTATTCTCTACATGAGTTTCTGAGCAAAAATATGTGTTTGATAACAATACAAAATTTCCAATTTTAGAATATAAATTCATTTGATAATTATACAAAATTTCTCTTTCTTAAGCTGCGATGGGAGGTGGCCAACGGGTGGGTGGCTACCGATGGTACGTAAGCAGTGGGTGGTGAGGAGAGTGAGTGGTGAGAGGAATATTTATTTCTCACTTTTATTCCAAAAATAGAAAAGTACAAAAAAAAGTTACTTCTAATTTTTATTATAAACCTATTTATTGAGTAAAAGTTTGTTTTAGAAATAGAAAAATAAAATTGTGTTATTAAATGGATTTATGTTCCAAACTTGTTTTTGAGAATAGAAAAATAGAAAAATAAATAAACAAAATAATTATCATATGTGCTATAGAGGGTGAGGAAGTAATTGTTGCCTCAAAGATGATCCCAACTTACACATAATAGCAGACCAATTGGCGGCTAAGAAGCTCGAGATTTCTTTTTATATAAAAAATTAGAGAGGAAATAAATAGTGTGCGTCGAATTTCCTTTCGTGGAAAGATCTCGTCACTCACTACCTCGCTTCTTCCAGCATGTTGACCGGTCATTAGAAAACGATATCATGGTCGAGTAATATTAGAGCTTACGTTCGCGGTCACTACTTCCTTTCCCTAGCTCGCACGAGTTGCTTTTGCCATCGCCCCCCGAGGGGGCTCGTTGGCGGCGCTCCGTTACTGTGTTACATCGTCTTCAACCATAAATTCTCTTGGGAGTTGGGAACAAAACGTTAATCCAATGGCAATTGACAAGACGTGAACAGCGCAAGTGATTTCATGTTTGACATAACCTATTATCTCATCGGTGAGGTTAGTGACTCAAGACACACCTCTAAAACGCAATTTCTATGATGTTGGCTTAAACTAGTTTTGAATTCTTGTTTGAAAGATCTAGACTGAGAGAACGGCATTGTTATTTTAATTCCACCTACCACAAAATAAGAAAAGATAAACATTCCAACCATATCAATGATACAATTTAACTTTGATAACAATTGACAAATGTTTGTTTTTTGGCTAGATGGAGTACCTATCTTCGGTATAATTCAGCAGTGACTCTATACAACCACAATAAAGCCACTAAATGAAGCATCATCCATAGTCAAGCTACTTGTTTTCTTTTTTTTTTTTGGATTGACATCACGAAAAATCACAACCAGGTACATCTGTAACAAATTTATCTTCCGTTAATTTTCGTTAGATTTTATATCATCAAATTGTTGAGTTGGATAATATATAACAGTTGATAGGTATACTAGTTTGAGGTCTTACCTTCCATTGTTTGTAGTTTTTTGTGATATTAACTTAATTTAAAATAAATTAATAGAGAATAAATTAATAATAAATGTACCAATTTGGAGGTTTTTGGTGGTTAAAAAAATTAGTTTGTAATAAAATTATCATAGGTGTACCAAAGGATTTTTTATGATAAAAAAATTAATTTTGATTAAATTTGTTATAAATGTACTAAATTAGAGTTTTTCGTGGTATTGATCCTTATTTTTATTTTTGTTACAAGGCTATGAATTAATTCATGTCATACAGGTGTTGACAACATATAAAGCACCTCACCCAACCGTGGCAGTTGCACTGGATTAGAGTTTCTTCCTCATCACCGAGGTCGATTGTTCGAAATTTGCAATTGTTAAAATGTTGTAAGTGGAGGGCGATGATGTTGGGGTCCCGTGCTAGACTCTCCTGAGGCATAGTCGCTTGGTACTGGGCATTTCATGTGTTGTAGGGCTTTGGGACCCGTAAGGGGCTTGGGTAGATCCTCAGTTAAAAAAAAAAAAAAAAAAAAAGAACATATAAAGCACCTCCAACAATGATAACATGAGACAGCAGCCAAACCCTGACTCTTAACACTCTGAAATCCCACCAGCTAATTGAGGGGCGCAATGGGCTTTTACATGCTCGCTCGCAATTTTCTTTTTGTTTGTCAGAAACCGATAAGCCTTCATTAAATCACCACAAGAAAGTGACCAGGTGGTGCGACGAAACCATTGCAAGAAAAGAGCCCATACTTAATCAGCAAATGACACACGGTCCCATTGGACTATTGCCTCAGCCATCAGAGTTTCAGTCCACGAACCTTCAATCCACAAGTTACCACCAGAGGTTACTAGAATTGATAAAGAAAGCCCATTCGAGAGCCCTCAGTTGGCTTCCTTCTCTCTCTTTCTTTCTCTCAATAATCACTTCATCTCTCTCCCACCACCTCCTCCTCTCTTCTTCTTCGTCTCTGCTTTCTTTGTTTTTTCGTCTTCTCAGCCAGGGACGATCGAGCCAGATTTGGCTCCGCATGCGGTCGATCATGTTTGGCAGAACACCCCATTGTCAGGGCACAGACAGAGAGGAAGATGATGGCGGTCGGGATTGGGTCATGTGTAGTGGTTGAGTGACAGCGTGTGCGAGTGCTCGATTCTAGATTTTTCTAAAGGTTCATACCATGAAGAACAATTATAACAAATTTACCAAAAATTAATTTTTTGATCACAAAAAATCTCAATTTGGTATATCTATAACAAATTTACCATTAATTAGTTTTTATTAAATTTTACTGTTAAAATGCTGAGTTAAATGACAAGTGGTAATTAATGGGCACACCGGTTTGGAGTTTTATCCTTTGTTTGATTCAAGTGTATCAGTTTGTGATTTTTCATGGTATTAATCTAATTTAATAGAAATTAATTGAATGAATTTCATGAAATAATTACCAACAGAAGTAAAACAATAATGATTGTTTGGCCCCAAGAGAAATTCCTCAAGAAATGTAATATTCAGGTGACCGATAACTCTTATAAAATTAATTGATCAATAAATTTTAAAAAATGATTGATATTCTTATCTAGATAATAAATAATTATGCTAATTCATTTTTTTTTTTGGTCAGTTCTACTTCATTCCTACTCAAATACTCACTCTCAGACTTTTGCCATGCCTCTTGCAGGGTGTGGGAGTTAAAACCAACTCTTAAAACTTACTCGTCCCCACCCCCATCCCCCATGAGAATGTGAGGAATTTGAACTCCTCACCTCCCTTTCCATGGTGGAAGGGTGGTCACTAGGGCGAATTCCAGTTGTTAATTCGTTTTTGTTTAATGTCATTGAATTTGTGTTGGCACCAAGCGCATTCATTATTAGTAAAAGCATGAAAAGTTAAGAAAACCAATATGAGTAGCAACTGTGAATATTTGAGATATGCACTACATGAAAATTCGTGCTTGAGACGTTACTTAGTCGACACTTCGTATTATTCGTGTTAAGAAGACAATTATATCAATTAAGAGCAAATAATCCTGACATAGCACCAACAAAAGATCAATTTACCACGTACTTATTACAATTGAATGAACAAGTGTCAATGGGAGTCAGAGAACGACCAGCATGTCGTGGGTTGTGGTGAATTTTCTTCTGATAAGAATATTTTTCCATACACATTTTTTTTTCGAGACTTATTATTTTCTGGAACATTTTTCGAAAGTTATGAGCAAATCTGAGGTGAGTGTGATTATGTTGTAAGAATGGTAATTCTGTATCTCGTTGAGGGGAAATGTTTGGTAAACGGAGATGTCCATCGAGAAAGAGCAGACGGCAGAATGACAGGAGTATAGGAAATTGAAAGAACGAATTGAAAAATAAAGAAAAAGAAGAGTGATTGAAAAAGAGAAAAATAAAAATAAAAGAAGAAAAAAAGTGGCTGTGCCCAGTAAGTGTTTGAACGTGGGAAAACACCAAGTAAAAGGGATGGAGATTTAACTTTTATTGGAAAAAGGGATAGAGATGAATGGTCGAAAAAAGAATCACTGGGGTTTGCCCAGTGACCACTCCTCCAACGTGGAAGGGGGAAGTGAGGGGTTCAAATCCCCACCTTCTCAAGGGGGGATTAGGGATAGGGACGAGTAAGTTTCAAGAGTAGGTTCAACTCCCACTCCCACGCCTTGCATGAGATAGGACAAAAGTCTGAGAATGAGTGTTAGAGTAGGAATAGAGTAGGACCGACAAAGAAAAGAAAAGAAAAGAAAATTAATAAAAAAAAAGGGTGGCACTATTTCCACCATTTAATGACTAAATCCACCCAATTTTTTTTTATCAAAAAGATAAAATTGCCCTCTCTTATTCAATTGCAATTTAGATTTTTTACTTTTTTTAATAGTTTTTCTATACCTCTGTAGGATCTACTTATCATAATTAAGAATTTCATATGTTTAGTTTTTGTTTATTGTAGATTTTCCATGTATATTAAAAGACTACATATATTTTATTATTGTTAGAATTACTTCTATAAAAATTTCTTTTGTCGAAAAGAGAAATTTCCAAAAATCTAGTTCTTATCCATGTTGTTGATCATATTTATGAATAAATTGCTAAGTGGGTGAAATTTAATTAAATCAAAACATTGCATAAATTAAGAACTTTTTTTTTTTTCGAAATGCTAGTGAAATATCATTTTTTTGGATTGATAAAAATTAATATAATCTATGAACTGTTTACAAAAAGAAATATCAAGATACCTCATTGTGCACAATACTTTTGATGTAGTCCTATATATTCCTTTAACATCTTACATCCTTTGTACAAAAGTATCTCACTAGTATAATAATGAAAAAAGATAAATTCTTTAATATAGTATATAAATAGACTTGATATATATTATAGATTAATGAAATTAATAAAAAAAAAAAACTTACAACAAAAAAAGAGAGCTTTTGAGATAAGAGGGACAAAATAGATAAGTTCTTACAAGATCAATGATAAAAAGAGATTTTTCAGTTTTATACTATATCAAAAAATATTTTTTGTCCTTGCTACTAGCAAGATAATTTTACATGGAGTATGTAAGTTGTTATAAAAATATTTGAGAATGTAATTTTCTTTAATACGCTAAAAAAATGCGAAATGCACTTTTCTTTAATATGCTAAAAAAAACATGTGAAATGCTTATTTATGGTGACTATCATAAATAGAAAAAAGGAGTCCGGCCATCACTTTAAAATTTAACTAAAAGATTAGGATAGTTTTGTCTCTTTAGTGTAAACATGGATAGTTGAAGACATTTAGGGGTGGGAATTGTGTTGCCCTGAAAAAATTGAAAAGGAAATTTAGCTTCTACCGTCACATTGGATTGTAAGGGAAGAAAAATGAAATAGAAAGTAGAAATTGAAAAAAGAAAAGAAAAGTAGCTAATAGAAAATGGGCTTATTTTGATAGAAATAGAAAATAGATTTATTTGGGGGATCGGTGTTAGTGTAATAAAAATGGGTTTAGTGGGGTTATTTTTGAAAATAGGCTATGAGAGCTTACAACTAAAAGGGGGCTTTATGTAATAAGACCCAATTCGTGTCAGGGGCCCAAACCTGTGAAGAAAGTAAGGCGTGCGTGTGCAAATGATTAAGAGAATAGGGAATTTTTGGGTTGAGTGTATAGGATGAGGTGTGTAGGAATGGTTCTCGATGGGTAAATATAAGTGCATAATAGAGATTGCCACCAAGGTATAAATGATGCGCCACCAACTAAGAAAGGAGATCGGGATAAATAAAGTTCATCACTAAGGCTTAAAAGACAAATCACTTGTCAAGGCTAAAAGACTTTGGGATAAGAGAGTGCTTTTTGACTCACCACCAAAGAGCAATCCACTTTCCAAGGATAAAGAAATTGAAATAGGAGTTATTCACTCTCCAAACATATTCGCTCACATAGAGAAAATCTTATCTTATTTTTATTCATCAAAATCCTTTGTGTTGCAATGGAGAGGTTTCCTCTATTTATAGGAGAGATGACACTTAGGGAACGACTGAAACACTTATAGACATGAGAATTAGAAAGAAATTAAAGACCTAGGAACTTAGAGCTTTGACTCTTAAAACTTACATAACAATAAAGACTCCTAGGAACTTAGAGATGTCTTTAATAACATGGGAACTTATATTTTTCACTCTTCAACCTTGTGCCTTATCTTCAAAATTCATCCATCATCCTTGAGCATATTATATCTATCTTAAAAGTTCATCAAACACTCACAGATATAGCCTATAATGGCCTCCCATTGATATATTGTTGAACAACTTTGATTTCGACAACTAATATAGTGAACTGAGAATAGGCAACTCATTAATCGTTGGTATCTCTATAATTCTTAGTAACTCTTTACTCGGTATCCCCATCGATAGCCATCTTCTTGGCAACTTTGTTAGGGAATGGATTGGTACCTCTTTAATCGAAAACTTCATTCTTGACCCATTCTAGTATGATATGCTCAAATTCTATCTTGGCTCGAATGAGTGTTAGTGGTGATGAGTTGCTTGATGGAGCTAAGTTGGATGGTCCCGCATCAAAAAATTACTCACCTGGAATGCTCAACCCAAATAATGAAACTTATTTGATCCGACAAACTCAAAATCCTATCAATAAAGCAAGAAGCGATATCAAAACTCAAGTAAATAAGTGTCTTAAATAAAAATCAACTAGACAACACTATTTTGGAGTCAAAATGCTCATTTTGGGTTGACAAAAGGCCTAAAAAAAAATGAAAACTGTCCGAATAACCACTGACGCGACAAATTTTCTTGCGTCATGTTTTTCTCTATGGAACTCTAATTCAAGTGTGCTTACTACAAAAAAGAAAGTCCTTTCAAAGTACTTAAAAGGCCCGAAACTTGGCCCGTCCAAAATCTAGCCAGCAAGTGACAAGATTAGGCACCGTATGCTGCTGATCAAGTTACCGGGCAGCACGTACCAAGGATTTCGAAAAATTGGTTTCTCTCGAACAGAATGTCCAAATTGCAATCTGTTAAATTCTACAAGTTGCTAGGAGCATGAGGGATCTAATTATTACTATTGGACAGCTCGAACTCAGCCATAGCATCACCGGCGAAGCCTGCTCAACTAGGGCAGCCATTTTGACCCTTAAAACGAAAGTCCAACTTGTAAGCAATAAAAACAGCGAAAAACTCTTACAAATTGCATGTAAAAGGCATTTTTGGCGTCAATTGACGTTTCCCAATGAACCATCGCAATTTCTCTCTTCTTTCTCGGCGGAGCTCTCTCCCCTTTCTTTTTCTCCGTCTTTCTTCTCAAGTTCACGAACGGTGAATGAAGAAGAATAGGGAGTCTTCTTAAAGCTTTATTTGAGCTGAAGTGGGCTGGGCCTCCTTTATTTCTCTATCTCTCTTTTATTTGGGCTCTTATTTAACATATGGTTAATAAAAAATTAGTAAACTTAAGTAGTTGTTAAGAAATGCAAATAAAACTTTGTAGACGATAAGAAAAAAAAATAATACCGGTGAGTAACTCAAGTAAGAATTTTTTTTTTTTTTTTTTTTTTTTTTGGGTCAGTCCTATTCTATTCCTACTCTAACACTCATTGCGTGGGAGTCGAAACCCACTCTTGAAACTTACTCGTCCCCACCCCAACCCCTTTTGAGAAGATGGGAATTTGAACCCCTCACCTCCCCCTTCTACATTGGAAGGGTGACCACTGGAGCAAACCCCAGTAATTCTCAAGTAAGAATTGACAACCCAACACTATGCAACTACTTAGTGGAAGAAAAGTTGGCTAATTAAGATTGGTGACTTTTAAAAAAGAACTAAATATAAGGGTTGCCAATTAAGGTGAATAAAAATTAGTAGCGTAATGGAGAAGTTGGTAAACTTAAGAAAACAGACGCTTGTAAGTAACCCCCAACTAACTTAGTGATAATTTATTTTGACAAAAGTTGATAATCACTTCGATTTAGGTTATTAATTTTGTATAAAAATTAATAAAATTAAATGTTGGTAGTTATATAAATAAAAGTTCGTAAAATAGTACAAACATTTCTAATCTAGATGCTGTAAGAAAAAGTTGGTAAGTTTGTGAAAGTATTGGTGAGTTACCAACAAGTTATTAGGATTTGATACATCTAGAATTTTTCATCTATATTTTTGGGCAAGGTATAAAAGAATTTTACAATTACAAAAGACCGGACGTTGAATTTGGCGGGGTATAAAGTAATTGAAGCTTCTAGAGATAGGGACAAAAAGATAATTGATTCTGCTAATTCGATAACGTTATTGACCAAAAATAATCCAATAACGTTTTTGTCCTAGTGGACAACCTTTGTCTTGAGTACGGCGCTAAACCAAATAAGCAATTTAGGCGATAAGTGCTTGAAGTGAAAAACAATAGTTAAGCAACAGCTTGCCACCTGCTATAAAGTGCTATTAAATTCACCGCCATCACACAAAATTACTTTTTTTATCACCATCGAAACTGGGAAATTATATTCGCTTATATCTTATATTTTCCGGGATCTAAGTTCATGAAAATTTGTGCATTTCACCAAAAATATTGCATAGACTTTTTTCTATATATAGACCATGCGACGAACATAAGTTACATAGAATGAAACCTGCATTTCTTTTTCTTCCTTCATATAGGAATGGGCACAGCTTTGAGAGATTCTGCTTTTGGATGGCTAGTCCGAACTTGTCTTATATGTTCATATTCTCAGGAATAACAGCTGTTGAATCTTGCGAAAACATGATAAAAATATAACTCATGAAATATGACCTTTACCATTATAATTTTCTCACATCACATATGGTACTCAGAGCTGACTCCTACGATAGAGTACATAAATAAAACTCCCACGATTCCCTCTCACACGTCCACCACACAATTCACCCTTTTCACCACACCTCACCACACCACCTCTCACGCCACACACAGCACACTGCACAAGACCCCCTACCATTCTACCCCCTTTACTCTACACTCACAACACTTTACACAACACCCTTACGCACATGCACACACAACAGGCAAGAACCCCTATTTATAGAGTGTAAAGTCGGTCAAGGAACCGACTTCCACGCCAAAGTATCTCATTCTATTACTATTTTATTGCAACTTGCTGACCATTTGTCAACAATTGCGGCTTCTTGTTGAAAATTGACCGTAGAGTACGACTGAGGAATTGTCTGGATAGAAAGAGAGAAATCTGGAGGAGTAAAGAGAGAGAGAGGCGGTGCCTGTTCAACAACGCCGTCTTCGAGTCTCCAATTGAAAATATTGATGAGTGAACCGAGCATAAGAGGCAACATTCTCATGGCCAATCCCGGACAGATCCATCTGCCGCCGCCAAAAGGTAGGAGCTCGAAGTTTTGTCCCCTGACATCGATATCGGATCTAAGAAACCTATCAGGCATCGGCCTATCGCCCACACATTGCTGGGACTTGTGCACCCTTTGGAATTGTGAAACCGCCTGCAATGAAATCTTCTCCGGATTTCCGAGAAAGAGAGGAGCTGCCAGGTCAA
Source organism: Eucalyptus erythrocorys (assembly GCA_014182555.1). Taxonomy (NCBI): domain Eukaryota; kingdom Viridiplantae; phylum Streptophyta; class Magnoliopsida; order Myrtales; family Myrtaceae; genus Eucalyptus; species Eucalyptus erythrocorys. The sequence continues at coordinate 22,808,725 of CM024597.1, forward strand.
GTCGGAAATTCTCTTTCAAGATAATAGGGTAAACTAGAAATGTCGGCTCCAATCTGCTTGCCTTTTCCGATGACTTGATAGAGCACGGCTTGGGCTCTCAATAACTTTTCTGAGTTGCAAAGTAGTTCTGTCATCGCCCACTCCAGAGTACTTGCAGTGGTTTCACTACTGGCGACGAATATGTCCTACATGACCGATGTTGCAGATCAAAGGCTTTGTGCCGAGAAATTAGAGATTAATCTTCACATATGAGGAGGCTTGATACAAGGACACGGTACCAGCAATAGATGCTTGACTGAGGACATGTCCAGGTCTCATTTTTATCTTCAACTAAATCAAGAAGATTATCCAAAACATCGTTACGCTTGATCCAACCGGTCTCCATCCTCAGCTGCAACCTTCTCTGGATCAGTTTGTCAAAGATGTCGAAGATCTTCTTGAAATGCACCTCGAGGCGATGCTTCACACCATGCAGGCTGATCTTCTTGAGCACAGGAAAGTAATCTGCCAGGTTAGGCTTTCCAACCTCAACCATGATTTGCCACACTACTTCCTTCAGCTCTCTCGCCGGATTCAAAGGTTCCATCATGTCCAAAGAGAAAATCATGTTTGATATTGCGTTAACACTGGTACTGAAAGCTGCCTCACTGATATTCACTGCCTTGCCGGCATACGCGCATTCTCTGACTAACGTGATCAGCTCTTGCACTTTCTTGCTGCGAAGGTGTTGGTTCAAATCGAGTTTCTTGCTGGAAAGGATATGCGAGTTGTATATTTTCCTGAGGTATCTGAAGGGAGGAAATATGGGTACCCAGAGCACGCTTAGTTTGTCATTGTCATGCGGAATCAGGAACCATGCGATTCGAGAAGACAGCATCGTGGGTTAGGAGGATTTCTTTGGTGAGCGCCGGTGAAGAGATCATGACTCTGGTCACAAAGCCGCGTTCCAGTTTGATGATGGTGCCATAAGTGCAAGCGAGCTTGGCAAGGGACTTGTAGGGAAGATCTCCGAGCTGGAGGAGGTTGCCGATGATTGGAAGAGGCCATGGACTGGGGGGGAGGTTGGAGGGCCGAGCTTTTTGGCCTCCTCTGGCAAAGAAAGAGAGCTTGGAACAAGCCCCAGAGGAGGTGTAGACACAAGATCAAAACGAAGTATTCCATTTCTCTTTGTGAATTTACAGCTACAAGGTGTGAGATCACTTCCTGTACTTATCTAATTGAAAGTCGGTCAATTTTTTATTCATTGCATTCGTCTCTTTTTCTTAGAGTACATAGCAACTCTTTCCCTCAAGCTCTCAAAATTCCTCGCCATTGCTAGGCCTAGCAATGCGACTTTTGCCATACTAAAACTAAAGTAGACTGTATTTTCACGGCACGTGTTTGACTGGATCACCCATGAAAGGAGAAAAAAAAATAAAAATATAAAAAAAAATTCAATTGGCAGTTTAGGGGCTGTTTGTTTGTGTTTCCTAATTTCTGTTTATGAACACATTTTGTGTTTTTTTTCTTTTCCGAGGAACAAAAAAAGAATAAAAACGCGTTTGTTTGCATTTTTGTTTCAAATCTTTTTTTTTTTTGTTCCCTGGGAACAAATTTGGAATAAAAATAAGAAACAAGAAAAAAATTGTTTCGAACAATTTTTAAGAACAAATTTTCTCTCTCCTCTTTTTTTCTTCTCTTTTTTTTTTTTTCTTCTTTTCTTTTCTTTTTTTTTTCTTTGGCCGGTGACGCCGTCGAGGGCTGGCGACCTCGTTGGAGTGTCGCCGGCCCCTAGTGAGGCTCGGCCTTGCCGGGGCCGTGAGCCTTGCCGTGGCCGGGCAAGGCCACGGCCCTCGTCAGTCGGTCACCAGCCATGGCCGAGGCCGGCGACCGACCAAAAAAAAAAAAAAAGGAAAAAGAAAAATAAAATAGGAAAAATAAAATAAAAATATTAAAAAATAAAAGGAAATAAAAAATTATACAAATTTACCAAACATGTTTTTGTTTTTATTTTTTATTTTTGGAACAAATTTACCAAACACGTTATTCTGTTCAAAATTGTTTCCCAGAGCAAATTTTTTTTTTTTTTTTTTTTTTAAATTTTGTTCCCCGGAATAATTTTTAAACAAAAACACAAACAAATGCTCCTTTAGTCTTGCAAATAAAGAGTAATCTACTTACCGAAGACAAAAATATTCTTCAATTGGCCAAATATGGAAATTTTGGAAAAAATTTCAGGTCCTCAATTATAAAAGTGCTAAAAACTACACCGAGCGGATAGTAGTCTGAGCATGATGAATTCTGGCAAGGCCCCTAGGTTGGCCGTTGGTTCTAAGGGTGGGCATGATTTTAGGATGAAATTGAGAACCGGAGAACCCAACCGGCAAGTCTGGTTTGATTTCTGGTTCTATGAAGGGCTGGGTAAATTCTCGATTCTATTTTTTGAGAAATCACTGGTTTTCGGTTTGGTTGTCGGTCCTTATAGGAACCAGAACTGAGAATTGGAATTGGAATCGGAATGGGAATCGGCGTAGCCTGGAATCTGGAACACAAACCCAAATCCTAAAATAGCCAAATCCCTATTTTGGCTCCAGCGTTCCCCTTTGTCCTCCTCATTCCTCTCTGTCAACAAGAAGAGGAGGGAACCATTTCTCCTTCATTCTTCCCCTTGGTCCTTCTCGATCTGCAATGCTGTCATTCTTTCCACTTCTCTGCGACGCTGTGGTTCTCGTTCATCTCGTCGTTCTTGTTCCTCTCAGCGACACTGTGGTTCTTGTTCGAATCTTTTGCTCTCACTGACGTCGGCCGCGCAGGTCTCTCTCTCTCGGGGATTTTGAATGGTGGATTTGTCCTTGATGATCACTGTCTCAAGTGCTTCAAATTTGTTCCCTCTCAGGACACTTCATTGAAACTCTCCCTCCCTCTCTCTATCTCTCTCTCTCTTTGGTTGTTGAATTTTTTTCTCGTTTCTTTTACGGTGAGTGCGGCGACAAACATTCACTCGGGACGTGGCGGTTGTGTGATTTTTTCTACTGCAAATTGCTACCCAAAAGTTTAAAAAAATGCAAGGAATGAATTTCTTTTTCTATTCATTTTGAACAAAAGCAGTTTCTTTTCAGCACACTTGACAAGTGCATAAATTTTGGTTTCGTTGTTCTGTTTTAGCCTTTTGGTTTCGCTATTCACTTGCATTCACTCGTGCGGTTTTTTAGCTTTTCAAGATTGAGGAGAACATCAAGTTCGCCAAGAAAGTTTTGGCACCATCGCAGTTTGGTGTCATTCTTCGTGACTCTCACATGATCGCCCAGGTGTTGACACCTAAATTTTGGCAACCCGTTTAGCCATTTATCACATAAAAAATTAGGGGTTAATTTTATCCCTGAAAAGAATAGTTAATTGCATAGCATATAGTTTTAGGTACATCTAATTATAGTTGCATTTATTTTTAATTTGGACTGGTGACGAATGGGTTCGATTTGATGGTTCTAAGCTTCTATATGGCCAAGCCCACTATTTCTTTGATGGCTAAAGTTATGCTGGTGAAGATTTCATAATATTTTTCGTATAGAATTAAAATGCGCATGATATTTGAATGGGGGCTGAATCTTTTAGCTATGGGAAAGAAATAAAAGGGACAGGAGGGGATTTTGATGAAAGGATAATGTCTTGTGTAGGGGCATATATTTGATATCATTATTATGGCAATATGTCCTTTTGACAATATTTATCGTTCATAAGGAAGGAATGTTTGCAATATTGTCCCTTTCGATATCTCTATGTGAAGAAATAATGTAAAGAGAATATGGTCGGCGTTGGTCATATATTTAGTGAATATATTCCTGCTTTAAGACAAGAAATTGCGCGCTGTCAAGAAAGATTTCGAGTGTCTAGAGGAGGAAACGAAATATATGCGTTTTCTTTTCTCTTGATGAGTTCGTCTCCCTATAAAAGGGGACCTTTTGCAGACAAAGAAAGGGGGGGTTGGAGAGCAACATAGACAAAAATCACACGCCCCCAATTTTTCATCACATCTAGATCTCATTATTTTATTCCGGGAGATGCACACACGTGGGGAGTCCATGTAGAAATCCCTTCCCTTCGCGGCAGCACTTGGAGGACTTCTCTGGGATCAACATTCGGCACATTGGAGAGCACAAATTTGGTCTTCACAAAGACGCACGCAAAGAAGAAAACCATTCTCGGTGATCCTCAAGACGTCGATCTTTGCCTCAGGTGTCGAGCACCCTTCTCCGGTGTTCTTGATGGCCATCGTCAAATCTTCTAAGCCTAGACACCATCGCACTCGCCCATCAGCATCTTTGACACCTTGAGGAAGGGAATTCGGCCGAGCACAGGAGTCGTCCACTTGATGAAGGCAAGGTTTGGAACATACTGACGAGCAGTTGTTGGCCGTGAGCCGCTACATCGACGAGAGGCCACACAACTCCATACAAGGCCACACAATCGATACAAACGGCCACATTAAAGAGAATATTCAGCCAAAGAGAGAGCAAGAGAGTTGCGGGTTTTGATCCTCGAGCGCAAGCCACCGTATTGGCATTTGGATTCCTACCAATTTCACGGCTCAGCAATCTCTCCATGCGTGCCCCAGTTGTCTTCGCTGCCGCTCGTGGTGTTGTTGCGGCATAATAATCCTCGGTTGGCTGTGAATTAGTCTTTGTCGAGTTTGTTTTTCTTTTGCAGGGTCTTCTCGTGGTACCCAACAGAGACGTCCACAAGATAAACCCGTAGAGAGAGAGAGCCGTGTGCTTTCACTTCTCTATCGCACCCATTCACAAAGACTACACATGAAGACAAAAGAGAGAAATCATGGGCAAGGAAATTCTGAGCAAAAGAGGGTAGTTAACTTTTCAATAGAATTCGTGATCACGTGCAGGTTTCTTTGGTCTTGCTGTGAAGTAAAATAATTCCTCACGCATGAGTCAATTGTCGGTGAACATCCATCGCCGCTTGCTTGTACGAACACCCCATCACGGCAATCCTTCACCGAGAAGCACCATCGAGCGCCTCAAGCACCCGCCCAAGAGCCATCGCTGCTCGCCACCGTGAACCATCGCTCGTCATTCGCTGCCGTGTTACCTCCTGTTGCGATCCCGATCTGATTGTGTTCGGTTCAAATTTGGGAAGAATACCCTTGAATTAGGTAAGATGCAAATCTCTAGCATATTTGGATATTTTATTGCCTAATATATGTCTATTTATATCCAGTTTCATATCCATGAGTGATAGATATAACTTTCAATTAGGATTTATTTCCTAATTCGCAACCGCACACGATTTTTTATTCCATCTATAAGGCTTTAGATGGAATAATTAATGACGCGGGAATGAAATTGATATTTTGATCTTTAAGACTTAAGATCAATCTATCGATTTTATTAGCGAAATAATCAAGATTGATTTAGATATTGTTTCCAAATTTGAACGATGGATAATATCTTTGGTGATTGTGAATGATTTGATGCTTATCTTTTAATTGTTTTGTTTGTCCCGAAAATACAAAAAAAAATTGCGTTTGCATTCCATGTAGATTGCATGATAGGTTAGTTATTTAAAAAATTCATGTTTAGAAGGCATTTAGAATAGGTGGCATTTCACTTTAGATTTACCTTAGTTAGATTTTTTAGTGATTTTTAATTATGAATTTCCAGAAAAAAAAAACAAAAATCATCATGCATATGTCATGTAGAATTAGGACATATTTTGTACGTCATTGCGTATTAGGTCATTTTAAGTTTACATTGATTTTTAGATAGATCGCATTCTAGGTTAGAGATTGCTAAGTTAGGATAATATTTTAGTTTAAATTAGGATTTGACTTAACCTAATTCCTAATATAAATTAAATGAGATCTTAACCTAGTTAGATAATTTTCACATTTACCTAATTTCGAATTTCATAAAAAAAAAATACAAAAAATGTCATAGGAATAAAATGCATTGTTTTAGGAAAAAGAAAAATCATACACACATCATTAGGATTAGATTCATTGAGATGCACGTCATTTAGTTTTTAGGCCCATTTAATTAGGAATCGCCCGTCGATATAATTAAGTCATTTAGATTGCATTTAATTTTTGCATTTCTTTAGGATTTACCCTATTCATGTCATATAGTTTGGACCATGTGGCCATGTCATATTAGATTATTAGCATGCATTGCATATAGATTAAGTTCCCATTAAACAAAGTGAAAACATAAAAGAAATTGCGTGTTAATTAGAAATCATATCTAGGGTCGATGATATGAATTATGATCTAACAACGCAGATGCTTTCGTTGCTACAAGGTAAGTCCCGTAATTTTATTCATTATTTTATTGGGTGTTAAATCAGTGGTTTGTGCACCCGCATGATCATCTTACATGTTAGGGAGATAATTAAAATCGATTCAAGCTGCTTGCCAAACATTTTTTTCAAAATAAAAGAGAAAGGTACCGAAAGGGCGTTAGAGAAATCTAACGTAACCAAGTCCCCGAACTCATAAATCTCTGGTTCGTAGAAATAAAGTAAAACTCCTGTTACTTTACTTGAGTTTCTAATCGACCCACCAAAAATAGATTAGTGGCGACTCCTAGTTAAAAATCATTTGCATGTTAAGAACTCGAACCTAAAGTCGCGAATTGGTATGGGCTTGGGAGAGCCCGAGTTAAGTCTAGGCTTAACAATCCATTAGCCAAACCCTAGGTGTTGAAGAAAAATCCCTTGGAGTTTTGAAGTTGACAAAATAGCCTCAATAGTGTGGTCTAAGGACTCCAAGACTCAGTCGGTTATGTCTGAAGTTGTCAAGGTTTAAAGGTTTTCAAAGACAGTCGACCCAGAATTTCGGTCTGAATTTTTTCCGTCCGAAGTCGGTCAAGACTCGCCGTTTCTCAAGACCTTCAAGACTCGCCAGTCCGATGACCCTCAAGACCCAAATCTAAGTCTGAAAACAGTTCGCGATTTTTACAGGCTGGCGACAGATTATTCCTATGACTACGGAAAGATAGATATTGGATTTCGTATTTCCTAATCTTAACCATGAAATATCTCTGGCTGTGATCAAGAGCTTGGAAGATTTGATTCTTCGGATTTTGTCCGTTGAAGATCAAGATTATTTTTGGAAGAATCTAATTTTGGGAACTCAAGATCCTGATTGTATGGGCGAACTGGATTGATGAGCTGCTGTCTACTTACGTTTTCGGGACAAGGAGATCACTTAAATTGATTCAGTCCAACGGGTTGATTGGATGAATGTTTTGGTAAGTGCTAACGGGTATGATGGCACGGAGACTATTTAAGGTGGATCGACGTTGCTTGGAAACAAGGAGAGACTGGTAGAAATATCTTGATGTTAGAATCTCCAAAATCACTTGTTCTCTAAAGTTTTTCATATTCAAATTGTGTATCAAAGAGAGTGAGATATAGTGCAAAAACAACAGAATGCTGTAGGAGAGACTGTCAATTGAAGAAGTCTAATCCATCTACTGTAAAGGCACTCTTTTGCTACATAATGATTATAGCCAGTTGGCTGCCAGCGTGGAGAGTGGACGTAGGCTTGGTCTAAGCCGAACCATTATAATCCTTGTGTCAATTCTCTCTTACCCTACTCTATTTGCTTTGCGAATACGTAATCTGTTTATTATTGATATATCTTTGATATCAACGTATTGCATCGCAAAAGATTCCAAAAGAATTCCGCAACAACCTATTCACCCCCTCTAGGTTGATTCACTAGCCCATTTCAATTGGTATCGAGCCGGGTTGCTTATTTATTAGAAGTGTTATTACTTCGAAGCTAAAGATCTATGGCTAGTGTTTTGGCTCCAGGGTTAATTGAAGGTCAGAGCAATACCAGACCTCCCTACTTCGATGGCAAGGATTACAACGTATGGAAAAACAAGATGAAGGCGTTCTTAAGATCTAAAGATCCTATGGAATGGGATGTAGTGGAGAACAGGATTATTCCTAAAGCTACATCAAGTACAGGAAAAGAAATAGCTGATGGAGCAGGTTTACTACAAGCATAAATCTCTAAGAGACATGCTCTTGATGCAAAGGCTATTTACTTTCTCTATTGTGCATTATCTTCTACTGAGTATAATAAATATTCATCTTGTGATACAGCCAAAGATGTTTGGGATAGACTACATGTTACTTATGAAGGAACAGATCGAGTCAAAGAAACCAAGATCAACATCCTTCTTGGTCAATATGAAGCCTTCAAAATGAAGCCGGGAGAAACCATCACGGATATGTTCGGTCGATTTACGTAAAAATTGTAAATGGCTTGGCATACCAAGGACAGCCAATCTCAGGACCTATGAAGGTCAATAAATTGTTGAGAGAGCTCTCCAAAGATTGGAATCATGTCAAAACATCTATAAGAGAAACACAGAGGATCATGCCTCTTTCAGTGGATGAATTGGTCAGCACAGTTCAATCCTATGAAGTCGAGCAATTCAATGAAGAATTTGACACAAAAGGTAAGAAGTCAATTGCTTTAAAATCTAATGATGATTCTGATGTTACAGATTCAGAAGAAGACTTGGATGATGAAGAATTGACACTTCGATTAGAAAGTTCGAAGGTTGAATAGAAAAGGTAGAAGATTCAATGGTAAGAAACAAAACAATCAAAGATTTCAAAGGAGATCAAATGAAGAAGAAGATACCAGCAAAGAAGTTGTTTGCTTTGAATGCAAGAAAAAGGGGCACATCAGACTCAACTGTCCCTTATTGAAGAAAAAGAAAGGAAAACCTGAAAAGTTCAAGAAAGCACTCAAAGCTGAAACATGGAGTTACACTGAATGTGAGGAGAGTGATGAAGAATATGCAAATATATGTCTTATGGCAGACTCAGACTCAGATTCTGACTCAAACACAAATTTAGACTAAGACTCAGACTCAGACTCAGATTCAGACTCAGACTCAAACAATAGTATCAAGGTTAGAAATCTAAAAATTCCTACCAAAGTATCAAAATATATTGATGAACTTTGTCTCAATCTTAAAGGCTCTCTTAAAAGGATTTCTGAACTGAAAAGGGAGAATTCCAAACTGAAACAACAAGAAAAAATCTTACATGAAAAAGTTGAAAGTTTAGACAAGTCCCTTGTTGTTTCGAAAGAAAATGAGAATGATCTTTCAAAAGAGAATGCTTGCTTGAAAGAAGACTTATTGAAAGTCTCAAAGAAATTTTCAATAGGTTCTGAAAAGTTGGATAAGATTCTTTCTATCCAAAGACCTTACTTTAATAAATCCGGTTTAGGAATGACACAAGAAACCGTTCCTTTGATCGATTTCCCAAAAGTAAAGGAAAGAATCATGAATAGGCCATCAAAAACTTTTTATAAAAATCATTTACAAAAAGTTTTTGTAAAGCCTATTGGTAGACATGCCCTTACTTGTTCAAGATGTAAAAGTGTAGATCATTTTGAAAAAGAATGTCCCAAAGTTTGGAGACCTGTTAAGAAAAGCTGGGCAAAGACTGTTTATACTACTAACAATGATGGACCCAAGAAGATCTAGGTACCAAAGAAGACATGAGTCTTTCTTTTAATTGCATGTTACCTTCAAGAAGAAAGTCAAGTGGTATTTGGACAGTGGATGTTCAAGACACATGACAGGAGACTCAAGTTGTTTTACAAAATTCTTTCATATAAAAGGAGGAAATGTCTCTTTTGATGGTAACAACAAGGGTAAGATTGTTGGTCAAGGAACCGTGATGATTGGAAATCTCACAATCAACAATGTCTCTCTTGTTGAAGGATTGAACTACAATCTACCGAGTATTAGTCAATTATGCGAGTCCGGATATAAAATCAATTTTCAAGAGGATACATGTTCTGAACAAGCAAAGATCTTTTACGCGTTTTACTTACCGTCGAAGACATGGGAATATCTATTTGCTAGATATAAGGTCCGACAGTCCTCAATGCTTAATATTAATTCAAGATGAAGTCATCCTCTAGCATAGGAAGCTTGGACATGTCAATCTGAAGCAAATTGCAAAAGTTTCATCCAAAAAGCTTGTTCGAGAACTTCCTAACCTCAAGTATCAAAAGCATAAATTGTGCACTCCTTGTGTACTTGGTAAACAGGTTAGAAATTCCTTTAAATCTATAAATCAAGTATTTACTAATCGTGTTATGCAGCTATTACACATGGATTTATTTGGGCCAACAAGAGTACAAAGTATTGGAGGTAAAAGATATTGCTTGGTTATAGTTGATGATTATTCTCGTTTTACTTGGGTTTTCTTTCTTACAAATAAATCTAATGCATTGATTCATTTTACTAAATTTGCAAAGAAGATTCAAATTGAAAAAGGATATGCAATTTCGAGTATTAAAACTGACCATTGTGGAGAATTTGAAATCATGATTTTGCCAAATATTGTGATGACAATAGTATTCAACATAATTTTTCATCTCCATACACTCCACAACAAAATGGAGTTATAGAAAGGAAAAATCGTTCTTTGCAAGAAATGGCAAGAACTATCTTAATTGAAAGTAATATATCACCTCATTTTTGGGCTGAAGCCACTTCTACTGCTTGTCATATTATAAATAGAATTTTCCTAAGATCTATATTAGAAAAGACACCTTATGAACTGCTCAAAGGTAAGAAACCAATTGTTTCATACTTTCATGTATTCGGTTGTAAATGTTTTATCCTAAAGAATTCAAGTGATTGAATTGGTAAGTTTGAAGAAAAATCAGATGAAGTAATTTTCCTTGGCTACTCCATGATAAGCAAAGCCTTCAGAGTCTTCAACAAACGCACTCAAACTGTGGAAGAATCCATGAATGTGAAGTTTGAAGATTCTTTACAAAATCGAGACTCAACCTGAAGATTTAGAGTCTGGGCAAGTGTCTACAAATTCTCATGAAGAAAATCAAGCCTCAGACGCAGAACCTCAAACAAATTCAGAAATTCCAACTGAAGAAGAGCTTCACCAAATTGACAAATCAACTGCAAATTGGAAGCAAAAGTCAAGTCATCCCCCAGACCTCATCATTGGCAATATTGATGAAGGAGTTCGTACTAGATCTAAAAGACGAGAAGCTTCTAGTGCTCTTGCACTAATTTCTGAGATTGAACCAAAAAATATAGAAGATGCATTGAAAGATAAAAGCTGGATCGAAGCAATGCAAGAATAACTAAACCAATTCAAAATCAACAACGTTTGGGAGCTAGTTCCTAAACCAAAAGGAAAATCAATCATTGGCACCAAATGGGTTTTCAAGAACAAGCTTGATCAACAAGGAAAAGTGGTAAGGAATAAAGCAAGACTTGTAGCAAAAGGCTACACACAAGAAGAAGGCATCGACTATGATGAAACCTATGCTCCTGTGGCAAGGTTAGAAGCTATAAGATTACTTCTTGCTTTTGCTTGCTTCAAAAATTTCAGGCTATTCCAAATGGAAGTGAAAAGCGCATTCCTAAATGGAGTCATTCAAGAAGAAGTCTATGTGGAACAACCACAAGGATTTGAAGATCCTAAAAGACCAAACCTTGTTTTCAAGTTGAAGAAAGCCTTATATGGTTTAAAACAAGCACCTCGAGCATGGTATGAAAGGTTAAGCAATTTTTTAATCTAAAATGGCTTCTCTAAAGGTAAAGTAGATACTACCCTATTTATAAAGAGAGAAGGCAAGGATTTCATACTTGTTCAAATTTATGTTGATGACATCATCTTTGGTTCTTCTAATGAGAAACTTCGCAAGAATTTTTCAAAGTGTATGCAGAACGAATTTGAGATGAGCATGATGGGAGAACTAAACTTCTTTTTGGGACTTCAAGTCATACAATCAAGTGAAGGAACTTTCATCCATCAAGAGAAGTGTGCAAAAGACCTTATCAAGAAGTTTGGAATGGAGAATTGCAAGAGAATAGAAACTCCTATGTCAAGCTCATCAAAGCTGGATAAAAACGAACAAGGGAAGAGTGTAGACCAAAAGCTATACAGAAGTATAATCGGGTCACTTCTTTACCTTACAACTTCTAGACCTGATATTTTGTTTAGTGTCTGCATTTGTGCTAGATTTCAATCTGATCCTAAAGAATCTCATATGTCTGCTGTTAAGCGTATCATTAAATATGTTGCAACTACATCTAAGCTAGGACTATGGTATTCTAAGAGAGGAGATTTTACTCTTCTTGGATATTCGATGCTGACCTTGCTGGTTGTAGAGTGGATAGAAAAAGCACTACGGTACATGTCAATTATTGGGAAACAAGATGGTGTCTTGGTTCTCAAGAAAACAGTACTGTGGGCTCTTTCAATCGCCGAGACGAGTACATTGCTCTTGGAAATTGCTGCTCTCAAATTCTATGGATGCAACAGCAATTGAGAGACTTTGGAGTTAATGAAACACATACGGAGATCATATGTGACAATACCAGTGCAATCAACCTCACAAAGAATCCAATACTTCATTCAAGAGCAAAGCACATTGAAATCAAGTATCATTTCATTCGAGATCATGTTCAAAGTGGAGATGTTGTAATTCAGCATGTAGATTCAAAGAATCAATTGGCGGATATATTCACAAAACCCCTAGAGAAGGCTCACTTTGAATCAATTTGTTCAAGACTGGGAATTGTGAATTTTGAAGATATTCAGACTCATCGCTAAAGTCTGAAGGTGGTTCAGACTCATCGCTAAGTCTGGAAGTGGTTCAGACTCAACGCTAGGTCTGAAGACGGCTCAGACTCAAAGCAAGGTCTGAAAGCGTTTCAGACTCTACGTAAAGTCTGATTGTGCTCAGACGTAAAGGTAAGGTCTGAAAAGGGTTCAGACTCAAAGGTAAAGTCTGAACATCCGTCAGACTCTGTACTATTTTGTCTTTTTACAAATTTCCTTTTCGTATTCTCTCTTTAACATATTTTTGGTAATTAGTTTTTAGTATTTTAAAATCTCTTTTCGCTCTTTTTCTGACATGTATTAATGGCAGTTTACATTTTCAAAAAAGGGCAGTTTTCTTTTTACGGTTTATTTTTGGCAGTTCTTTTCTTTCACTTTTTGGCGACGATTCGTATTTCGGTGATTTTTCTCCCATTATTTATACTCTCGAACCGTCACTTTTACTCTCAGCTACTCCATTTCGATTCAACTTCATACTCTTTCACTCTCAAAACCCTAAAAATCTCCTTTTGCCATTTCCATTTTGTCCCTTTTTCGCCTCAAAGTTTCCATTTTTCCTCACGTACAAGTTGAAACTTTGCTTGCTCTACAAGAATGTCGTCTCGCAAGTCCTCCCGAATTGCAAGCGGGGGACCACGAGACAGCAAGAGGGTCCTACAAGGGTGGACCTAACGGAAGAAGATTCGCCTCAACGAGAAGCGGAAAGTCAACATTCTGAGGAAGTTGTTACCGAAGCAGAACCGGTAAGAACTCTTAAGCCAAATGTAGCTTACGATCTCTATAGAAGGCTCAAAGAAGGGAAGGTTAGCCTTAAGACGATCGAAGAGTATTTGAAGGAGAGGGGATTTAGGAGTGAGTATGCATTTTTGAAGGAGATGGAAAAGCTAAAGGTTATTGGTGAAGGCACTGCACAAAGGACGCTGGAAAATATTCCGAGCGATCCACTTGAGAATGCTCCTGCTGAAACTTTAGATGATGATGAGAGACTTTTCTCTCATTTTGAGCCTCGTTTTGGTGTGGTTGCCAACACTGTTTGTCCTCCGGGGAGTTTATTTTGGTCGAAGGAATATGAACGAGTTTATGCGAAGCTGTTAAAAAGGGGAGTGGTCAATCCAAGGAGTGTGGATTTTGACTTCCTAGATTCAATAAGGATTAATTTGAGAGGGAAGCTTGCTAGGTTGCAATTGGAAAATTTCTGCATGGATATGACTGTGGCCCATTCTGAATTGACAGCTTACTTTTACTCGAATCTATCCTTTTTGGATGCAAATCATTTGTCCTTTTCTTTCATGGACAAAGATTATATTGTTGATGTTGACTTGCTGGCTGACATCATTGGTGTGGAAAGAAGGAGTTTCCAGCCAATCAAAGTCTCAACAGCCTATGCAACATTGGATATTGTACGAGACAGATCTGTTGAAGGCAAGATATCCTACACTAGGATGAATGCCACCAATGTTTTGTTGCATAAAGTTGTCATCAATTGCATCCGGCCAAAAACGACCTCGAAGACCGATGTTTCCAAAACAGAGGCAAAGCTGATGTTTGCCATCAACCGGGCGAGACCTTTCTCACTTCCACATGTCATACTTTTCCATATGTATAGGACAAAGTGGTGAAGGATAAGGGTCACTGCCTTATTCATCAATCATCACCAAATTGTTTAGGCATTTTGATATTCAAGTCCCCGCATCTTTGTGCCTAACAAAGTTGAATTCGATGCTCGTTGGTGAGAAGATGGTGATGAAGATGAAATTTCCAAATTGACTGCAGCAAAGACTTTGGAAAGGTTGAGGAGGGAAACACCTTCAAGAGAGATTCCCACTTTGCTTCATCAAAAAGGAAGGGCAAAGAGCCCATGGCTGAAAAGAAAAGAAGAAAGATCATCCTGCAAGACGAGGAGGATGAAGAAGATGCCATGACTTTGTCCACTCTCTCTAGGATGAGGAGCCCTGTAATCTGGAGAACAGAGGCTGAAGAAAGAGCGAGAAAAGAAGCAGAGGAGAAGGAAGCGAGAGAAACGAGAGGAAAGAGAAGGAAGAGAAAGAAAGGAGAAGAGAAGAGGAGAGAAAGAGAAAAGAAGAGGAAAGGAAAAGAAAGGAAGAAGAAAGGCAGAGAAGAGAAGAAGAAAGAAGAAGAAGAGAAGAAGAGGAGAGAAAAAGAGAAGAAGAAAGAAGAAGAGAAGAAGAGAGACAGAGGAAAGCTGAAGAAGAAGAAAGAAGAAGGAAGGCTGAGGAAGAAAGCAAAATGCAGGAGGATATTGCTGTTGCATTTGAGCCATCTTTTGCTGGGGAATAGACTGAGAAACATCCTCGTGCTGATGTGGGTGGAGTGAATTTTTCACTCCACCCACTGGCATTCATTCAGGGGGAGTTGCTGCAGAACAAGGAACATTATCGCCACTACATTTTAGTGATATGAGTAGGTCTGGTGCTGACCCTGAGGAGGTCTTTGCATCACACTTCCCAGAGCATGAAGAATCCTCACCTGCTGAGAAGGAAAGGGCTGAAAGGGAAGCTCCGAGTTTTCAAACCCATTCTGCTGGTCCAAGTGGAAGCAATGCCAATTCCACAGCATTTTCACAGCTGTTGGATGTTATCTTTGGACTTAAAAGGCAGGTTTTGGGATGGACTTTGAAATGAGAGACTTGAAGAAGGCACTGCCGAGTACTTCGAAGAACATGCAAGAACAGATCAATGCACCGAGAGCACAAGTGGAGTCAAATCAAACCGGTGCAGAATTGGCTACGGTGAAGGAAAATCTTGCCAAACTTGACGGGTCAGTCCGGGAGCTTAGCAAGTTTCAGCTTGTTCGTTTCCCCGCAGGCCCCTAAAAAATTTTCAAAACTTTATCTCCATTTCACTCTACCTCTTTGATGGGACAAAAAGGGGGAGAGTTGCGCAGATTTGATTGCAAGTTTTGAAGATTTGATTGAAGTTTTTTTTGAAGCTGAGGAAGCTTGGAGATTTTTTTTGAAGTTTGATTTTATTTAGACTGTTTTATTTCGGATTTCGATAGGGTTGTTTGAACTTTTATGACTTATGCTGATGTGATGATTTGGATTTAGACTCGTGAATTTGATTGCGGGATTACTATATTTTGTGAGGATAATTGTTATTGGACTAACACTGCTTTTTTGCGAGATATAATCCTCAAAATATATATAAGTCTTTCCTTGCAGGTTTTTAATTCACAAATCTGTCGAGGGTTTTGTCACCATCAAAAAAGGGGAGATTGTTGAATAAAAATCCCTTAGAGTTTTGAAGTTGACAAAACAGCCTCAACAGTGTGGTCTAAGGACTCCAAGACTCAGTCGGTTACGTCTGAAGTTGTCAAGGTCTAAAGGTTTTCAAAGACAATCAGACCCAGAATTTCGGTCTGAAGTTTTTCTGTCTGAAGTCAGTCAAGACTCAGTTTCCGTCTGAAGACCTTCAAGACTCAGTTTCAGTCTGATGACCCTCAAGACCCAAATCTAAGTCTGAAGACAGTTCGCGATTTTTACAGGCTGGCGACAGATTATTCCTATGACTACGGAAAGATAGATATTGGATTTCGTATTTCCTAATCTTAACCATGGAATATTTCTGGCTGTGATCAAGAGCTTGGAAGATTTGATTCTTCAGATTTTGTCCGTTGAAGATCAAGATTATTTTTGGAAGAATCTAATTTTGGGAACTCAAGATCTTGATTGTATGGGCGAACTGGATTGATGAGCTGCTGTCTATTTACGCTTTCGGGACAAGGAGATCACTTAAATTGATTCAGTCCAATGGGTTGATTGGATGAATGTTTTGGTAAGTGCCAACGGGTATGATGGCACGGAGATTATTTAAGGTGGATCGACGTTGCTTGGAAACAATGAGAGACTGGTAGAAATATCTTGATGTTAGAATCTCCAAAATCACTTGTTCTCTAAAGTCTTTCATATTCAAATTGTGTATCAAAGAGAGTGAGATATAATGTGAAAGCAGCAGAAGGCTGTAGGAGAGACTGTCAATTGAAGAAGTCTAATCCGTCTACCGTAAAGGCACTCTTTTGCTACATAGTGATTACAGCCGCTTGGCTGCCGGCGTGGAGAGTGGACGTAGGCTTGGTCTAAGCCGAACCACTATAATCCTTGTGTCAATTCTCTCTTACCATACTCTATTTACTTTGCGAATACGTAATCTGTTTATTATTGATATATCTTTGATATCAACGTATTGCATCGCAAAAGATTCCAAAAGAATTCCGCAACAACCTATTCACCCCCTCTAGGTTGATTCACTAGCCCATTTCACTAGGTGGTTCACCCAAAAAATTGGTCGCGACAGCTTGGCGACTCTGCTGGGGACTTGAGTTAAAACTCTTAGTGGACTTAGGCCAATTTTTCTTTTCATTTGAAAAATGTTTTTGTTTAGCAGCAAGGATCCCAGGTACGTCCCTAATTCTAAGGTGTTAAATGTTTTTGCAGATGGGAGGTATAAGGCGAGTAGTCTTTGCTAACCCTTGTCTTGCAGGTTGGAGTTATGGATAAATGTTTGAATTTAAACTATAGAAGTGTTGTTTGCATTTAAACTGTTATGCATGTTTTACTGCTTTTAGCACTACACTATTGCACACACAACCTGCAGCCAGACCGGGGCTACGATAGGATTTCTAGGATGGTGTTGAGAAGGATACTTCCTCCAAAGCGAGACCGCTATATGGAGGTTGACCTTCTCTTCTCCGAAAGTTTTTCATGGTGTCAAATGTGTTTGTCAATATCTGCGAGACTGCGAGATTATTGGGCAATCCATTCGACTGAGCCGGAGTTAGGGGGACCTAACACGTTACGCGAGATTGCGGCAGTCAGATCATCCTCTTAACTCTACTTTGATAAGCCATTTAGAGTAGAAATTGAGCCTCACATTTCATGCGTGTGTCTATGTGATTGCCATTGGTTTTTCTTGGTGAAGTAAGTCTTCCATCCCTATACCATGCAATTTATTTTGTCGTATTTTTGGGTCGGACCATGACAATCTAGGTCAATCATTTATTTGATTAGAAATGAAATGAGAAATTGCTAGGGAATGATGCATTTTAAAAAAAAAAAAAAAAAAAAAAAAACTTTGGAGAATTTGTCTTTACGTCATGCCTAGGAAATTTGGTTTTACTAGGATATCCATTTTTTTAGGAAATTCCCTTCTTGTATAGACTTTTCATGAATAAATAAAAAAAAAGAAGAAAAAAATCGATTAGATCATTGTCATGGATTAGCTCTCTATTTATACCTCATGCTTACATTTTCCCATTTATTTTTCTTAGGTGATTATGGAGCAATCTTGCTCACCTATCCATACACGGTCGAAAGCTAAAATGGCGGATCAAAACGAGATGTTGAACCATATCATTGATATCGACAATGACATGAACAAGCGAATTGCACTCCTCCAAGTCAAGTCAACGAATTGTCTGCTACTGTGGCTTGTCTCGTCAAGCAAAAGGGTAGTGATGACACAGATACTCTATCTTCAGTGGGAAGCTGCAACTCGAAGAAGAGAGCCAAGAGTACTCCTGAATCATCTCATTTTCCTGAGGAAGCTGAATTTGATGCTACCATGAAGAGACTAGTGACGTATCTAGAAGGAAGAATCTCTGACTTGAAGGGTTCGCATCACAAGATCAAGGAGGGTGAAGAGCCCAAGCACACATAATTCGTGGTTTTAAGTAGATTGCTTTCCTTATTTAATTAGGGACATGTTCATTTGCACCTTCCCCTCCATGGGAATTTCTATTGCTTTTTAGATATTGGTTTCAATTGCTTCTGTTTTGCTTCAATGCTTAAGTATCACATTTTTCGTTCCAATAAATGTAATTGATTGATGAATTTCAACTAAATTACAAATTTTATTTTGAGAACATGATGAAGTAAACCAAACCAGTCCGGTGACGATATCCAACAATAAAAAAATATCATCCGTGGAGAAATTCTGAGGACTGGGCTTCTTCATGCTTCCTCAATAAAAAAAAAATCCAAAAAAAAGAGAATAAAAAAATCATTTTTGAAACCATTTTCAAAAGCATGCATTCGGTTAGTCCTGTTTAATTTTCTGATACATTTACTTCATGTTTAAGAGCATCACTTTCTCGATCTGATGAGAAAACATCTGAAAAAGGCGCACGAGGTTGCAATTGGCCCAACTGTCAAGGACACATTTGTAATGTGACAAATTTTGGTAGTGACCCGATGAGATAAAATCTCGTCTCGAGCCAAAAATGAATATTCCATTTGCTTTTACTTTAATGTTGCATGGTATCATATTCATGCACTTGTGCAGGGGCAAAAGTGGATTTTCAATCTTGAATAATAGGGACAATCCAAAGACATCAACTGTTGAGGCAATCCTATTGTGGAAAAAACATGAATGCTTAAAACCATTTTTTAGTGTGGAGAACTGTTTGTTTTAAAGTTGACAATTTTTCATACCTAAAGCTGTTGAGCTCTTTTAAAGAAGATTATGCATGGTGACTCTTACATGTTTTGTCCACCAATTCCACTAAAGAACATCAAGATGGACTGATTTAATGAGTGATGTGGAATGAATTGAGCATACTAAATGAGATAAGTCAGGATGATGAAAGGCAAACCCTATCCTATACACAGTCCCCTACTCATACACTTGTGAGGTGAGTGTAGGAAGGTTCATATCCACAAGGTAAAGAGTTCTCTCGCAAAAAATACGATAACTGAAATGATGAGGGGTAGTTTATTTCTTTATCCCAAACACTACAGGTGATCCTTGCTTAACCTCTTTGAGCCCCATACACTTATGGAGATTATTTTCAAATTATCCTTGTCAAGAACCATCCCACATTGGGGCAAATTGGCAGTAAGGTGTCATCACAACATGAGAAAATGGAAAGAAATTTTCTTGCTTTCACTTGCATCAATCTTCAAGTCGTACTTTTACATTGAATTCATGTGGTAATTTAAGCGCCTTAGGATGACGAAGAGCATTTCTTTCTCTATCCTACATACTTATATCCATTGCTTAGCCCACTTGAGCCTACGATTTCATTTCTTCAAACCCAGTTGGTGATCATCCCCCACACCGGGGCAAGGCAAAAACGCAGATGAAGACTCTTGAAAAGTTTGAGTGTCATTCAAAGTGCAATTGCTTGACACACTGTGCGCAAGAATTGAAATCAAAATAGAACTAAGGGGCATGAAAAGCAATGTGCCTGGTAAAAGCAAGGCCAATGCTCATGAAAAGAAGTGAAGAAAAAATGCATGAAAACTAGGGGCATAAAAAAAGTGATGTGCCTAGAAGAAGCAAGGCCAATGAAAATAGAAAAGAAAGAGTCTATCATTTGCAAAAGGTTGGATCTCAATGGAGTAGTATTCAAAGAGTCAAGATCAATGACGCATCCCTGGTGAAAGAAGAGACCGGTGGCAATGCCTAGATGATCATCAACTTTGACCCTTATACACATTTTTGAGCCTAATGATCCTTTCGTTTCTCAACCCATGAACCCAGCCTATGTTATGTCCCTTACAAAGTCTCTTCAGATTAGGGCACTTGAATTAGCATGAGAGTTCATATGTTTATAAGTATCGCTCAAAGAAGTGCGAGTAGGATTATCTCCTTTTCCTTTTGCAGGGTTCTTGACTTGTAAACCTGGAGATAATTTCGAAGCTATTTCTTTCAATACCCTTGACTCAAAAAGTCGAATTGTTAAGCTGTTGACCAAGCCTACATTACGGTCCATGTTAAAGACCCCTCAGATTGGTAAGATCGTACCGCTTGCGAGAATACTCGAACCCTTGTCGATATGATAAGATGGAATGATTCTCCTAAAATAGCAATTTTGAATGAGAGTGAGTGAAAGTCCTTTCTAACTGAAAGTCTCTCATTTAGTATTCTTAGGAAATCCATGTCATGAGTAAAAATTGTCTTGAGCAATGACTCTCTCCAGTGGAAATTTGGGTGATGCAAAAATCATTATGCATGAACCCCGATTGAATTGATAAAAACTTCAGTGGATTTTGAAGTGTGCGTTCCGGAATAACATTCATTGCTTATTTCTTTGGTGAATGTCTGACAGGTAAGGTTTTTTTTTTAAAAGACCCAAGAACTCCTGACATTCGAATTCTTTTTAGAATGCATTGTGATATCAGAACGTAAGAAACCATCACAGACATTCAAGGTGCATCCTTAATGTTTCTACCAGGAGGTGAGAGACCTTCACAAGATATCTAAATTCCAAAAGACATATCCAAGAATCAGAGATATCATCAGGTGAGTATACCTCCACCCATACTCTAAATACTTGTCATTGCGCAGGTATTCTCTCTCAAGTGCATAGACACTTGACTTGGTCAGGCTATCCTTTTCATTGACCCGGCATGCTTTTATAGCCCGGTGTCCTTTACGTCGACCTGGCGTGCTTTCGTAGCCTAGAGTCTCTTCAATCAGCTCGGCGTGCTTCCGTAGCCCGGTGTCCTTTATATTGACCTGGCGTGCTTTTGTAGCCCAGAGTCCCTTTCACCGACCCGGCGTGCTTCCGTAGCCCGGTGTCCCTTATATTGACCTGGCGTGCTTTTGTAGCCCAGAATCCCTTTCATCGATTTGGCGTGCTTCCGTAGCCCAGAGTCACCTCATTAATTTGACTTTACAGGAGACATATTTCTCAAGGAATGAAGATGTTACCAGGTAAGTACATCTCTATCCAAACCTTAAATACTTGTCATTGTGCAGGTATTTCTTTTCAAGCATCGGCACTCGATGGAGTTGCCCCCCAAAGATTTTTTCTCCAGATTCAATCTGATTAAGGCGACCGAAGAATGGTTTGGGTCCTGGTCAGCTGATCTCTGTTGCAAGGCTAGGCGACCGTAGAATGGTACGGGTCCTAGAAGGTAAATCCCAGTTTAGGCGACCGTAGAATGGTACGGGTCCTAGACACAACCAAACAATGATATACTGGGCGACCGTAGAATGGTACGGGTCCTAGACACAACCAAACAATGATATATTGGGCGACCGTAGAATGGTACAAGTCCTGGGAAAGCATTCTCTTGTAAAGTCATGTTACTATTCTAGGCGATTGTAAAATGGTACGGGTCCTGGACTTGTAACACCAATCTATCTTGAGTTACTCCACCCTCATTGAAGGTAAGTTATTCTAGGTAGATTCCCCTTAACATCTCAGTCTGGGTCTGGATGTCTTAATTCTTTTGTTGAGTATTTCACTCTGGATGTGAATTTGCTTCTTAGTAAGGGAAGATTTATCATGTACCTCAACATGCTTTACCGCACTGATCGGTAAGTAATTGTAAGTACGTTCTTTCCTTTTGCATCACGCATTTGCATTGGCATTTCCATGCATCATGTAAATTGCATTTTAAAATGGAATTCATTCCAAAAAAATCAAAATCAAAAAAATTGGTAAGGTCATACTGCTTGCAAGAAAATTCGAACTCTTGTCGACAAGATGATGATAAGATCAGGGGATATATTCCTACATCAATGGTCGGGACAAATGACCTCTCCCAAATGATAGCGAGTGAAAAGCCTTTTCACACCAAAAGTATCTCATTTAGCATGTTCAAGAGATTCATGCTTTAAGTGAAAATCGTCCTGATGATAATTTTTCCGATGGAAGCTTGATAAAGCTATCACGCATGGACCTTCATTGAATTTTTCCTCAAAGACCAAAAGATGTGCCTTTGAAGCCCTGAGTTTGTTCAGTCATCTTTGTACCTGATGAGAATTTCAAGTACCCATTTATAAAATGTTTCCAAATGTCTGGTGTGAATTTCAGCTATTTGAACCTTTAAATGCTTGATGTGACTTCCAAGTGTTTGTCTTTTCCAACATCTGATGTAATTTCTAGATGTTTAGTAAATATTTCCAAATCTCTAGTGTGAATTCCGGATATTTGAACCTTTAAACGCTTGATGTGACTTCCAAGTGTTTGTCTTTTCTAACATCTGATGAGATTTCCAGATGTTCAGTAAATGTTTTCAAATGTCTGACATAATGATTAGACTTTTGAAATTTCAAGTACTTGACGCAATTTCCAGGTGCTCATAATCTGATGAGAATTCCAGATCCCTAAAGACTCTGAACCTTTCAATTATCTTAAGGAAGTTCCAGATGATTATCGGGTCTCATAGGAATCATTTCACACCAAAGTCCACAGACAGGTATGAGGTACATGTCCTTCTTTGCATTTGCATTTTGTTGGTCATAGACACGTGGAAATCTATGTTCATGACCAAATCATTGCATTTACATGACATTCTTTATTGCATGGTACATGTTCTTCTTTGCATTTGCATTTCATTGGTCATAGACACGTGGAAATCTATGTTCATGACCAAATCATTGCATTTACATGGCATTTCTTTATTGCATTAGAGTCCATTTCTCAAAAAAAAAAAAAAATTCAATGCATGCAAATTTTAGGTATCAATTTATCTTTGAAGGCAACCTCTACGAGCTCACCTTTAAAGAGGGGCAGCTGTTGACACCTAAATTTTGGCGACCCGTTTAGCCATTTATCACATAAAAAATTAGGGGTTAATTTTATCCCTGAAAAAAAATAGTTAATTGCATAGCATATAATTTTAGGTACATCTAATTATAGTTGCATTTATTTTTAATTTGGACTGGTGATGAATGGGTTCGATTTGATGGTTCTAAGCTTCTATATGGCCAAGCCCACTATTTCATTGATGGCTAAAGTTATGCTTGCGAAGATTTCATAATATTTTTCGTATAGAATTAAAATGCGCATGATATTTGAATGGGGGCTGAATCTTTTAGCTATGGGAAAGAAATAAAAGGGACAGGAGGGGATTTTGATGAAAGGACAATGTCTCGTGTAGGGGCATATATTTGATATCATTATTATGGCAATATGTCCTTTTGACAATATTTATCGTTCATAAGGAAGGAATGTCTGCAATATTGTCCCTTTCGATATCTCTATGTGAAGAAATAATGCAAAGAGAATATGGTCGGCGTTGGTCATATATTTAGTGAATATATTCCTGCTTTAAGACAAGAAATTGCGCGCTGTCAAGAAAGATTTCGAGTGTCTAGAGGAGGAAACGAAATATATGCGTTTTCTTTTCTCTCGATGAGTTCGTCTCCCTATAAAAGGGGACCTTTTGCAGACAAAGAAAGGGGAGGGGGGGTTGGAGAGCAACATAGACAAAAATCACACGCCCCCAATTTTTCATCACATCTAGATCTCATTATTTTATTCCGGGAGATGCACACACGTGGGAGTCCACGTAGAAATCCCTTCCATTCGCGGCAGCACTTGGAGGACTTCTCTGGGATCAACATTCGGCACATTGGAGAGCACAAATTTGGTCTTCACAGAGACGCACGCAAAGAAGAAAACCATTCTCGGTGATCCTCAAGACGTCGATCTTTGCCTCAGGGGTCCAGCACCCTTCTCCGGTGTTCTTGATGGCCATCGTCAAATCTTCTAAGCCTAGACACCATCGCACTCACTCATCAGCATCTTTGACACCTTGAGGAAGGGAATTCGGCCGAGCACAGGAGTCGTCCACTTGATGAAGGCAAGGTTTGGAACATACTGACGAGCAGTTGTTGGTCGTGAGCCGCTACATCGACGAGAGGCCACACAACTCCATACAAGGCCACACAATCGATACAAACGGCCACATTAAAGAGAATATTCAGCCAAAGAGAGAGCAAGAGAGTTGCGGGTTTTGATCCTCGAGCGCGAGACACCATATTGGCGTTTGGATTCCTACCAATTTCACTGCTCAGCAATCTCTCCATGCGTGCCCCAGTCGTCTTCGCTGCCGCTCGTGGTGTTGTTGCGGCATAATAATCCTCGGTTGGCTGTGAATTAGTCTTTGTCGAGTTTGTTTTTCTTTTGCAGGGTCTTCTCGTGGTACCCAACAGAGACGTTCACAAGATAAACCCGTAGAGAGAGAGAGCCGTGTGCTTTCACTTCTCTATTGCACCCATTCACAAAGACCACACATGAAGACAAAAGAGAGAAATCATGGGCAAGGAAATTCTGACCAAAAGAGGGTAGTTAACTTTTCAATAGAATTCGTGATCACGTGCATGTTTCTTTGGTCTTGCTGTGAAGTAAAATAATTCCTCACGCATGAGTCAATTGTCGGTGAACATCCATTGCCGCTTGCTTGTACGAACACCCCATCACCGCAATCCTTCACCGAGAAGCACCATCGAGCGCCTCAAGCACCCGCCCAAGAGCCATCACTGCTCGCCACCGTGAACCATCGCTCGTCATTCACTGCCGTGTTACCTCCTGTTGCGATCCCGATCTGATTGTGTTCAGTTCAAATTTGGGAAGAATACCCTCGAATTAGGTAAGATGCAAATCTCTAGCATATTTGGATATTTTATTGCCTAATATATGTCTATTTATATCTAGTTTCATATCCATGAGTGATAGACATAACTTTCAATTAGGACTTATTTCCTAATTCGCAACCGCACACGATTTCTTATTCCATCTATAAGGCTTTAGATGGAATAATTAATGACGCGGGAATGAAATTGATATTTTGATCTTTAAGACTTAAGATCAATCTATCGATTTTATTAGCGAAATAATCAAGATTGATTTAGATATTGTTTCCAAATTTGAACGATGGATAATATCTTTGGTGATCGTGAATGATTTGGTGCTTATCTTTTAATTGTTTCGTTTGTCCCGAAAATACAAAAAAAAATTGCGTTTGCATTCCATGTAGATTGCATGATAGGTTAGTTATTTAAAAAATTCATGTTTAGAAGGCATTTAGAATAGGTGGCATTTCACTTTAGATTTACCTTAGTTAGATTTTTTAGTGATTTTTAATTATGAATTTCCATAAAAAAAAACAAAAATCATCATGCATATATGTCATGTAGAATTAGGACATATTTTGTACGTCATTGCGTATTAGGTCATTTTAAGTTTACATTGATTTTTAGATAGATCGCATTCTAGGTTAGAGATTGCTAAGTTAGGATAATATTTTAGTTTAAATTATGATTTAACTTAACCTAATTCCTAATATAAATTAAATGGGATCTTAACCTAGTTAGATAATTTTCACATTTACTTAATTTCGAATTTCATAAAAAAAAAATACAAAAAATGTCATAGGAATAAAATGCATTGTTTTAGGAAAAAGAAAAATCATACGCACATCATTAGGATTAGATTCATTGAGATGCACGTCATTTAGTTTTTAGGCCCATTTAATTAGGAATCGCCTGTCGATATAATTAAGTCATTTAGATTGCATTTAATTTTTGCATTTCTTTAGGATTTACCCTATTCATGTCATATATTTTGGACCATGTGGCCATGTCATATTAGATTATTAGCATGCATTGCATATAGATTAAGTTCCCATTAAACAAAGTGAAAACACAAAAGAAATTGCATGTTAATTAGAAATCATATCTAGGGTCGATGATATGAATTCTGATCTAACAACGCAGATGCTTTCGTTTCTACAAGGTAAGTCCCGTAATTTTATTTATTATTTTATTGCGTGTTAAATTAGTGGTTTGCGCACCCGCATGATCACCTTACATGTTAGGGAGATAATTAAAATCGATTCAAGCTGCTTGCCAAACATTTTTTTCAGAATAAAAGAGAAAGGTACCGAAAGGGCATTAGAGAAATCTAACGTAACCAAGTTCCCGAACTCATAAATCTCTGGTTCGTAGAAGTAAAGTAAAACTCCCGTTACTTTACTTGGGTTTCTAATCAACCCACCAAAAATAGATTAGTGGCGACTCCTAGTTAAAAATCATTTGCATGTTAATAACTCGAACCTAAAGTCGCAAATTGGTATGGGCTTGGGAGAGCCCGAGTTAAGTCTAGGCTTAACAATCCATTAGCCAAACCCTAGGTGGTTCACCCAAAAAATTGGTCGTGACACCAGCGAAGAGCATCACGGGGAGCAAGATTTTGCATATCCTCAAGGCTCAAGGTGTGTTTTACTTCGCATGTTCATCATATTTGTGAATTGAATTTGCTGGCTAATATGTATGGAATGGATTTCAGATCTACGGAAGTAACTCTCTATATGCTATGTAGTACTAAAGTTGGAAGCTTGATGACTTTGGCGGCTGAAACAAGTTAAAGCACAGCTTTAAGAGGAGATAAATTAGTTTTTGGAGCTTGCTATGTTCTGGGGGTCCCAAAATCATCCTGAAAACTATGTTGCGCACTTTCTGTTGTTCATCAAAAGTTGATTTTCAAGGCTTGATTCATTGGAATTGTCTTACTTCATGTCTAGCTTTGCACATCTTTCTGTTGTTCATGTATCGCTTTCCTCTGTTCTAAAATGATTGGCATAATAGTGACTAGTGAGGTGAAGCTTGCGTCAGGTCTCTGGCATAGTTGATGGCAATTATGTTGTTGTTACATTCATTGGACTATCTCGATTTTGAGGTGCTGCTATGATATATTAATTCCAGTAGGCTTTCTCTCCATCTGTTAGTCCTTCCCCTAGCTTCCTTTTCCCCCTTGGCTGAACTGATCCTAGTAAATTGCTGAACAGAATCATTATTCTCACATTCAAAGTCTTTCCCTCAGGCGATAACTTATGTTGCATGGTAGTATGCGCAATATCAAGTTCTATTATGTGTATTTAATGATTCTCTAATTTGTCACATCTAGTACCTCTGACTGAAACAATGGGAATTAGTCTTTAGTAGTTTATGACCTGCAACGTAGGCAGGGGAGTCAAAAAGACAACTCACTTGCTAGACCATTTGATTCTTTTTTCCCTTGCTAGATCATTGGACTGGGATTTGGTTTTTTACTGTATGGGTTTTCAAATTGCTAGTGTCAGAATAAGTACACTATTAGTGTCAAAAGTTGTGTACGACGCATTTTGATGCCAAAAGTTTATTCTGGATAACTTTAAGTGCCAAAAAGTTTGAAAAACGATCATTTTAGTGCTAATGCCGATCTTATTGACCGAAAATCCGACATGACACTTTTTTATTAATTTTTGAAGCTGATGTGGCTCTCCGAAGAGTTAGTCAGCATTTAAATAATAAATAGTCAGCATCTAAATAATAAAACGACACCGTTTGGCATTTTTTCCCAAGGCAAAACCCTAAATCCCCGAATTGAGAGAGAGAGAGAGAGAGAGAGAGAGAGAGAGAGGAGGCATGGCATGCGCTTCCTTGTCGTCTTATTCCCCAAAGAACAATACTAGTAGAAGCCAGTAGTGACACTAGCAGCAGCACCGGCGCTAGCACCAGCACCAGCACAACTTCGCCTTCGGTTCGTCCGACATTGTCGACAAGCCCAAGCCCTTGTCCTCCTCCTCCTCCTCTCCTCCTCCTTCTCCTTCCCCCTTTAGAAAGACCCCCTTTAGCCGCTCCCTGAGTAGAGCCCAATCCACCATCTCCATCTGCGCCCTCCTTGTTTCCCTCACCCTCCTCGTCTTCGCTCTCTCCACCTTTGATCCCCCTTCTTCCTCCTTCTCATCTGCCCTCGCCTCCTATTCTTCCCGTCACTTCTTGCCCGAGAAACAACCTCAGCCTCTCCTCGCTCACCTAATTGAGCAACTACAATGGAGGCCAAACAACGGTGGTCGAATGACAGTGGTTGAGCGATGGTGGCCGAGCAATGGAGGCCGAGCAACGGTGGCCCAGCAAGCTAGGTTGGCGTTGGGCGAGGATCAGACAAAAAAACCCTAATTTCAATCCGCATATGAGTTGTGCAACGTGTTTTTGTGATGCTATCAACATATGACAGCAAAACGACATCGTTTTCTGACAACATCGTTTTCTTAAGGAGGACGGAAAATAACATCATTTAAAAAGCCATGTCGATTTTTTTTTTTAAAATATAAAAGTCACGTAATTATTTTGGCTAGAATCTCTCGTTGGTGGCACTAAAGTGATCATTTTTTATCCGATTTGTCACTTAAGTGATCCAACGGAAATTTTTGGCACCAAAGTGAGTGTTGTATATAACTTTTGGCACTGATAGTTTACTTACCCCCCTAGTGTCTGTCAAATAGTGAATCCTTATTTGCGTCGATTTATATTGGTCTCTTGAGATTTGATTGTTTTTGCCCTCTGCTTATACTTATTTCATTAAGGGTCGATTCGGTAACAGAGCACACATTGCATATGCCTGACTTTTGGGCCATGTTCTCGGTTCTCACTATCTTAATTGATTATGATGCTCTGGTATTGCACAAACTTATAGTTGTCTCTTTTTCTTTCATTGCAGAAACCTGGAGAGTAGTGACTAAAAAACTCACTAAGGAGGCGGATGTGTCTAAAGTCATCATAATTGGTAAATGTGTTGACTTTAGGTGAGAGCTTTTTTTTTTTTTTTTTTTTTTTGAACGAAAGTTTAGGTGAGAGTTCATCGATATGTAAATTATTCCCTTACGTACTAAGAGGGGAACCTCTACTCATGCATTTGGTATTGAACTTCTGAAATTGTCGTCCAACAATCTTTCTTTGACATTAAAGACTTTGATGTTTAACTTGATGGGTCTTAGCATATGGATACTTGTTTTAACGAAATCGATAATAGAATCCTTTTTCATTTTTATTGTTGCATTTAATTTCGTTTTGCTTAATAAAAAAAAAAAAAAAGAAAAAGAACTTGTTAGATCCTAGAACCTTTAGGTTCCGATGGGTAGGTTTCAGATTCCAAAAAATGAGAAACTTGTACTTAGGTTTTAGGTTCCAAATAAAATTTATAATGAATTTGGAATCGCTTACCCCTAATTGGCTCCATATGCTAAGATCACATGCTTTGGAAACATTGCTTTTTCCACACAAGATACTATTTTTTTAAGCTGATATGATATCCCACTTCCAATTTCACTTTCACGAGAAAACGACTTATCTTTCCACTTGTTATGACATATAAACCAGCACTAGAACGATGGTGGATGTATTTTGAGAAAGCTACGAGACCACAACAAGCCCTCACAATACGTCGAATTGAGAGGGATCGTAATGCAATCCATCGAGAACCGCAGTCTTTTCTATTCCTCCGGTGAAACCGGCTCCTGTGTCTGGCACCCTGAAACAATTTCGTTGCATTTGTATTAGTTTAAGGAAATCACTCAGTGAAACGGTTAACCATAGTTGCATTGAACAGCATTGTCTGATTATTGATGATCCTTGACGATCAACTCAGTATGCTTGCTTCTGTCTTCTTTCCATTTCAGTTAGAACATGAGTCAAAGATACTGTTTACAGATTTGAAGTTTGTACGGTAGCAACACAAGCAGTAATATGCGGTGGTAATACAAGCATTTGTCTGGAAATAACAAAATAAACCAACTTAAGTCGGTAATTAAAACTACCATTTCAAAATTCAATATTGACAAGCCTTGAGAGGAACAAAGACAAGTAGTTCGCCCTCGAGAACGGGATGAGGGATGGACTCTGCACGAACAGGGCTTTAAGCAATCTTAACGGCACATATTGCTAAAGCATGGAAATTTCATGCAAGTCCGTGTCTAGTGATAAAGTGCATTATTACAGAGTCAAGGACGATGTCGACTAGCAATGAAAATGCATGCTTTAAGTAGTATTAGATTCGTATGCAGACAGTATGCGGAAGTATTGGTACCTGTAGGTTACATATCTACATACATGCATCCGTACAAACTCTTCTTTTAAAACAAAGAAGTGCGAGGGATGACGTGAGAGAGAGAGAGAGAGAGAGAGAGAGAGAGAGAGACAGAGAGAGAGAGATTGCTTGATAATTGTCTCACACTAGGAAACAATATAAAGAATTTGTAAGCGGTGGATCAATTTTAACACCGCAAGGAATATGCAATAAAATGTTATTATAATGAAACGTCATTCCAGTAGAGTCCTGGTAAATAATCGTTTGACACTCTGCATGTCAACGAGGAAAGCTGTTTATTTTGGTTAGAGGGCAAATACTTGCCGGGACCTTGAATCCATGGTGATTTTTGATCGAGAAAACGGGCCTAAGTAAGACTTATCTGGGTTATGGAGCTTTACAGAGCAGGAGACGAAAAACACCTGCAGCCTTATCGTGTCATCGACCAGAAGAGATCCACTTCAATGCTATGTTCTCAAAGTGGAAAATATTTTACCTGTTGAATGGAAAGTACACAAATCAAGATTTAGTTATGGATGGACAAAAGGCAAATGGAGACAAGGGAAAAGATAAAGAAAAATGATGTAGGGCCAATTTGTCATCTTCTGCAAGTTAATTTCACCCTCCAATATCTTCACTCAATAAACAAATCTTCCTCAATTTCAAAACTAATCAATTACAAACGCACCAACAATATTTTTCGATCGAATCATTATCAAAGAGTTTCCATCTTAAACCCCAAAACTAGGCACATTCCATGAATAATGAATGGTTTCTTGCAAAGAATCAATCACATACAGACAATGATTCGAGATGAGTGGTCTCACTACATTTTTACGTAATGGGCGCATACTCAGTTGTGTTGTGACATAACACCTTCACATAAGTAAAGCTGGTACAGCCATGGATTTTGCATGTTGAGCTTGTTGCATTGTTATCTTGAACTTATCTTCCATGTTCCTGTTCTCTGGTGTGACACCACTTTCAAGCCTCCAATTGAATGCGTTAATGAGCGGACCTAGCATTAACAATAACATTCTCGTAGCCAGTGGCAATCCCGGACGGACAAGCCCAAATGCGTTAATGAGCGGACCAGCCATCGAGCTTAGGAGCTCAAGGTTGTGTCCCTAGAGATATATGCCAGATCTAGAAGTCTCTCTAGCATGAACTCATTCGGATTAGCCCAAATGGTAGAATCTCATTTTCCAACCTTTGGAATAGTGAAACGACTTATTTATGTACGGCTTCAGCTTTGCGAGGGAGAAGACGTTGTACTATTGCCTTCTTTTGACCAAGTCAAGTATTGGTGGGATCCAAAAATATGAAGGGAAAAGAAAAAGAAAAAGAAGTGTTATAAAAGAAAAAAATGTGACCATCGGCAGAGAGAATGTTGAGAAGAGAAAAAAGGGAGAGAGAAAGATGGTAAGAAAGAAAGAAGAAGGAGGAAGAAAGAAGGGGGTTTTTGCATATACATGCTACGGGCGTTTCACCAAGCTGGATTTTCTTTGTATCACAATGCCAGGTAAGTACTCGCACCCATTTTTTATCTAATTGGAGTAATTTTTGGGGTTAGGACTTAAATTTGGAGTTCTGTGAAATTTGAGCCTCTTAATTTGATTTTTGAGTTGTAAAGCTTTGGAATTTAATGGATATGGTGGATTATGGCATTTTAGAATTGTGGATTTGACGCAAGTCAATTTGGAGCAATGGTTAGAGCGAAATTTTAGGGTTGTGCGTGTGGGTTCCGTGTTGCGTTTAGATTTGAGTAATCACTTTGAGGGAGTGATTTGTTATTTTGTAGGTTTTTGTTTTTTTAGCGATCAAGTGTAGTTTAGCTGATTCGTAATTGTTGTAGTATTTTACTTGGTTTTAACGTCAATTCTTGTTTAATTGTTAGGATTACAAGATCGTCAACTTGTAGAACTACGCATTGTTTGGTTAGGGATTGCCAAGTGAGTAGTGCCATCTTTTTTATGAATTTTTAAACTTATTTCTTGAAAGCGACAAGGATTCGATATATTATGAGTTATAAAAGGGCATATTTGTTACATAAAAATCTAGGTTGGGCATTTACTATGTTTTGGTATTTGAGAATGGTTGTTGTAGGAAATGTGTTGGAAAATGTTATAGATACTGAATTCTGAACTTGATTTATGAAATGGATTTTGAAATGGTTTGAGAAACACATTGTGATATGTATTCTATTTGATGAATGTGTTGAGAAAGATTATATATTTGGATTTGTGATTTGATTTCGAATTGGCTTGTGAATTATGAATGGATATTGTTGTGAGTTTGTGTTGGTGGTCAATATCATTGTGAACCCATTCAAAGACTTGTGGATATGTATATTAGTTTAAGATATCCTTATGGGTCGAGACATTAGTTGAAAATAGGTGGAAATCTTATCAAGAGGAATATATTTGTCGTTGTGTCACTAAGTATTGTGTTTTATGTAAGGTTTAATATTGAGCAAAAGATTGGTCGATGAATGGACCACTGGTCCATCGACATGTGATTTGATATGAGATTAATTAATGGAACAGACTATTGTATATGAATTGATGAGATGGTCAATGGATTAGACCATTGATGCTTGATTTGATGTTGTGGATTTGAATGAGTATTTTCAATACGTAAAATGTTTTGTTGAAAGGTTATAACTCATTCTTGATATCGTGTATATATTGTATACTGAAATTGAGATAAATAAGTTTTGATATTATTTTGTAAAGTGTGTCATGCCCCGATCCTTGGTCACGTGCCCATCCTTCATCTTTGGTTGATTACTAGCGATATCCCAGGACGTATCGCCGACCCATTCATTTTAAATAAGCACACACAAAAGTAATTATGAATCCCTAGATAATAAAACAATAGGATAGAAACGTAGGACTCCAAATTTTCACTTTAAAAGCAACTGCACTTACATATACATTGCAAACCATAGTGCAAATATATACAAGACGAATGGTCAAGTCAGGTTTTAAACCATAAGGTCATAAAACAAAGTCTACAACAAGACTCGACTCCCCACCAAAGAGAATTGCCCTATGACTATCTAGTTCAATAGGATTGTCAATTTTTTAGGCTTCACCTTCTTCACTTCAGGCCTCTGGTCCTTCCTCAACGCCGTCTGAGGACCTGAAAATGGTTATTCAATAACCAGTGAGACAACGTCTCGGCGAGTTCTACTTCCTAAGACCTGATTAAGAAACCAATACACCTTAGGGCCACCTATGCATAACACGAGTCAGAGGACTTACCTTGGTCTCAGTTCCATCCTGTGAGTCAAGGTTATATACAGATGCCTATATCACATCAATCAACCAATCAGTTAATTCACGACATTAGATCAAAGCATTGATCAATTGATCTAGTTGATTACATGTCACTTAGACCATTCCCTGGTCATTTCAATCAATATTGTCCATTCTCCAAGATAACCTATCGAGTTACCGAGCCAATATATTATAATATCCATTCTCCGAGATGACACATAAAGTCAACGAGTATACTTATCATAACGTATATTCTCTAAGATGACATGTTGAGTCATCGAGCCATTATGGCATGTCGTCCATTCTCCAAGATGGTCTATAGAATCACCGAGCCGACATTTCATACCGTCCATTCTCCAGGCTGACATATAAAATCACCGAGTTGGTATACAAACAATTTAGCATACCGTACTGTCTCAAGATAATTTGTAGAATTATCGAGCAGGTATATCATACCGTACTGTCTCAAGATAACCTGTAGAGTCATCGAGCTGGTAGATCATACCGTCCTATCTCAAGATGATATATAGAGTCACTAAGCCGGTATACAAACAATTTTACCTTTTTTTTATCTTACTCGATAAAACTACACGTGTGTGGGTACATGGCCAGCCTTAGCCAAAATATTATAATTTCCTTTAGAATTTCCCACCATTTTCAACAGCCATAAACATATTTTTGGTGCTCTGAACCGACACCCGGTAATCGCCAATTAATCACCACAAATCAATTCATTTAGGATTAAAACCTAAAAACACATAATTAAATTAATTTAGCACAACGTAAGGCTCAAATAAATAAATGGACTGTACCACGACAATCAACAAAAAATTTTAGTCGTCTGCTATCCCAGCCTAATTTCCGAATATTAATTAATTAATTAATTATAAAAATTAATTATTAAATACCAATAAATCCAATTTAGGCTTGTAATGCCTAATTGGAGCCCGAGACGGGTCAAGAAAAATCCCGATAGACATTCAATAAATAATAGAACATTGCTCCTCCTTAATGACTAAGTTTAATCACTTGACATGCATTGAAATTAACTAATAATCACTAATCAATTTTAATCTAACCACCTAATCCTACCTAAGTAACACTAATCAATCCTTAAGCATCATTAATCTACTAATAAAGGATTAGTGGGCTAAACTCACCTGATTAAAGATCCACTTGGATCAAAATGACGAGCACGTGACAAAGCTCGATCCTTTCCAAGGCGGGTCTGCCAATTGGGGTCAGGATGGGCTCGAAAATGGGTCACAAAACCTGTAAACCCTTGCTATAAAATAGCTACTGATCAAGAGTTGTAGGGCTGTCACGGGGGCTGATTTGAGGCATGGACCGGCAAGTTTCAGCGATTGAAGATCGGAGTACGGGCCGTGGCCGAAACGGCCGTGAACCGGGCCAAAATGAAGGCTTGGGACCTACTGGAATAGCTGATGTTTGGGCTGCAACAATGGGCTTCCAAAGCAGCCCAATGATGATGGATGCGCGGCGGTCTCGATGCAACAGAGACGGCCCAATTGAGAAGTGGTAAATGATTCGCACATGAGGAGGACAGCAACTCAACTTCAGAGGGTTTGGTGGGGCTTCAGTGGGGTAGCCGCGGTTGAAATGTCCACGAAGGAGAGGCGGTGGCTTCGAAGACAAAAAAAAAAAAAAAAAAAAAAAAAAGGACTGCTGCAGTTCGTCCAAAAGAAAAGCACGGATGGCTGAGGATAAAGAAAGGTCAAAGTAGAAAACTAAAGAGGAAATTGGGGTGCAGCTGGTGATTCAGTCCAATAGAAAGAGAGAAGGGACGTTGGCAATTAAAGAGGAAGAAAAAGCATGTGACCAACATGATAAGATTGGACCCACCGGTCAAAGAAGAGAAGAAAACTGTGAAGGCTTGGGCGGAGGTTTGACCGGCATGAGGGAAACATGCGAAAACAAAGAAAATAAAGGGAGGCGTGCGCAATTAGGTGTGGGTAAGAGGAAGGGAAAAAGAAAATAAAATGAAACCTTAAAAATTTTAATCAACTTCACCACATAGTCCAATGGTCATTCTAGGGCCAAATTCTTCACCATTCGCACAACTTGAAGTCCTAATGAAGACCCAAAATAATACGATCCTTTAATCCCACAAATTCTCTTCGAAACCGACTTTTATTTCATTTGTCTCAGAATCCGATTTTCCAAACAAATAAATTCGATTAAGGTCCAATTTGAAATTAAAAAAAGCCCAAACAACTTCCATTCACCGATTCATTTGCACCAGATGTCAAAATTCTCTTCAAATTGGCTAATTCAAATTCCCGTTCGTTTCCGAATCGTCCGCAATGATTTTCTGTAAAAATCCCAAACTCGCTGGAAATTCCTCAAAAGGTGAGTTAACATTCCTAGAATGACTCATGACACGATAGGACTTCCAATTTCCAAAATCGAATTCAAATTCACGGTTATTTTCAATCAAACGCACTATTTTTTGTGTGACCTTGCCTACCAGGTAGCTTTTAAGAATTTTTAGTGCAACTGATCTATGGTCGATTTTCTTCGAACCACAATGAACCCATCCGACACATTGGTGACTCTCGGTGGTCGTGAAACTTTCGAGATTTCAAATGCGGACATAGGGTATCAATTTAGTGCCGATCGACGAGAATTTTATAATTAGGTGGAATCACCCAACTTTGATCGCCACCTCAGTCAAATCAACCTATCTCTGGTCTCTGATCGATCTTTAATTGTGCTGCAATGACCCTTACAGACTAGCACGGTCGATCAATCAATTCCTGCTCGAATTCTCAAGTATATTGCATTTAAAATCTCTTGATGGCTTCACCAGATAAGTCAGTTATCCCATGAGTGGCCATCTTAGAGAAAAACACTATAATCACATTGATGAAACGCTCGACTTATCCCATCAAAATTAGAACTGAAAATCAGGATGTCACAACTCTTCCCCTCTTATATAAATTTTGTCCTCGAAATTTAAACCTTTACCAAGTGGTGTTTCATCGAGTCTCACTTCTCCATGCTGTTTCTTTGGTCTCGTGGTGTTGTCAGACCACTTAGACCAAGGAGACCATCTTGGTACATAGAATCTGTTCTTTCTAAGCCAACAACTGAACTGGACTTCTCACGTACAACACTTTATCGTTCACGTCTGATTCTTTATGATTCAGCACGTGCGTTGAGTTAGGCTCATATGTCCTCGACATCGACACGTGAAAGACGTCATGCACTCACGCCTACTTCGACGACAATGCAAGACGATACATTAGGATCCTGATTCTTCCCTAATATCCCTAAGGAACCTATGTACCTCGGTCTTAGCTTCCCCTCCTTGTTGAAGTGCAAGGTATTCCTCCTTGGTGACACCTTCAAAAAGATGCAATCACCAATTTGGAGTTCTAAGGGTCTTTAATACTCAACAATTTGACTTTCCTTGCAGTTCTGCGTGGTCTTTACTCTAACACTAATCTCGGCAACTGTAATTACTGACTATTGTACTAACCCTAGCCTGTGATATTCTTTTCCTGACTTCATCTCATCAATTGAAGTTATGCACTCTCTGATATGCACTGCTTAAGAAAGAACCATCTAAAAGCTCTGCCAAACTTGGAACCTCTGATCTAGATTTGAAATATAATTCATACCCAACACTCCATGCTGATGAATTATCTAATATGCACACACTTCGGTATACCCATTCAAACTGAGATCTTTTTGTACTGTACTAAGGTGAGTCGACTCCATTCATCTGTCGATCACAACCTTATAGGGAATCAGTACTTCTCTGACTCCTTAGTAAGCCTGTCATAACATTCTATCATGATATACTTTCCTTCTCACTTGGAACTCTCGAGTGTTTGTAAAAAAACTTTCCTGGCTTGCATTACTAAATTCTCACTTACTGATACATCCAATACTTGCAACCTGTTCAGCGATATCGATCCTCATGGCGGTCTACCAACCGAGCTGATGTTGATTCTGACCTACTTTGAATTGTTTGATCAAATACTACAATTACTACAGTGAATTTCCGACAATGTTTCTTACTTGAGTACTACAACATCAAGTACACTCATTCACTCTCGAAACTTGAGTGTTCCATCCTCAGAAATCTGAAAGTCAATCTCTTTCTTATTAGTATTCTTTTGCAGAATCATCTAAACATCCTGGTCTGTCAACTGAAGTGTCTAATTTTAACCTAAATATTCGGTTCAATTTTGAGGGTGGCCATAAAATTCAAAGGTGGCCTACCTCAACTTGAAAATCGAATTTCGAACTCTTTTCAAGTAAGGTCTATACTTCAACCAGCCTATACACAATCTAAAGCTCTTGACTCATTGCCTCAGTGACCTCTTTAATTCTTCTCGGGTGATACCATATATCACCATCCTAGTCCTTCCAAAGTTCTATTTCACGACACCGTCTCATATTCAACTCCTTTTAAGAGAATAAACACTTGAGACTTTAATGGTTGATGAGGATCTGGAATCTTTCTTCTTATCAATAATGGCTCTAAATCTTTAAAGCGAAATTTAATGTTGCAAGTTCCAAATCATGCGTCGGTCAACTTAGAAGGTCTCAACTGTCGGGACGCGTATGCAACAATCTTCTTATGTTGCACCAGTAAGCGCCCAGTATTCTGACTTATCATTAAAGATCTCGTGTCTTTCAGGACCAAATGGAATGGTTAGCACAGGTGCGGTAGTTAGCTTCCATTTAAGGTCTTGGAAACTACACTCGCACTTGTTTGTCCACATGAATTATTCTTCTTCCTTTAGGAGTTGAGTCAATGATGGCACTAATGCTGAAAATCTTTGATAAACTCACTCACGAACTGAACTAGATATTCCTTGAACACTCAGTTTGCCAAATCCATGACAGCAACTGGAGTGTTCACCAGACCAAACAGTCTTACAATACTCTCATAAAGACCATCTCAAGTACTAAATACTGAATTCCATACGTCATTCTTTCTGATCCCCAACTGAAGATGCCCTATTCTGAAGTCGACCTTTGTAAGTATCGACACCTTTTTGTAACTGGCCACACAATTCATTGGTCTTCAGCCATGAATACTTGTCCTTGTTCATCACTTGATTGGGTTGATGACGGTCAATGCATAATTATAATGAACCATCTTTCTTTCTCTCACAAATAAAACTGGTGTTTTCCAAGCAATGCACTGACATGCATAATTCCTTATTCAACAATCCTCACATCTGCACTTTCGGTTCTATCAATTTAAACAACGACAACTGGTAAGAGCCTTAATGAGTGGCTCTCTCACAAGTGCTAACTTAATTGCAAATTCTATTTTACTCACTGATGACGGGCTTGACAATTCTTGTGACAACACATCTAGAAATTCTTAGGCTTCTGAGATGTCCCCCATCTTCAGTTCTTCAATCTATCTTACCTATGATAATCGCCGAGTAATCTGGGCAACCATTGTTTAGCAAACGGATCGCCTCAAGTGACGAGATTAAGGAAGTCGAGAGTCCTTCTCAATTCCTAATAAATTTGACAATTGTATTTGCTAATGGATTAAACTGGATTATTCCTCGTCAATAATCCATTACTTCAAGAGGCTCACTGAATTAACTCCGCTCATCTGTGACGCTAAGGTTATACCTCAGTAACCTATCAAGTACAACCATGATTAGAGGTTTCCCTTTCTTTTACTTTATTTCTACAAACTGAAGTTTGCCAAACTTCACTAAAACTCTGCTATGCTATTCTATTAAAATTTCTCCAAGCACATCCTTTCTCTAGCTGGCATATGATCGGTTCCATTCTTGTCCCTTTTCACCCTCCTAGGGGTGTCCTGACTACGGTAGTGACATCGGTGTTCATTTGAATTCTCACTTAATGGTCGTGTTGGTCACAACCAAGCACATTCTAACCATACTCGGACTTTAGATTTATCTAGGCATTCTTTCTATACTTTTGGCACTAACTTGGTGAGTTTCCTATCTCCTATCAGGTGATAGCATGCCTTCTTGCTTGTACTGGAGGCTGGTTCCAAAAATTCCATGATACGTCCCATGGCTTACTCCCATGGATCTTATCTATTGACAGCGATGGCTCTTGTGGTTCCATCAGTGATAACGGCAACTGTTGTTGCGGTCCTTTCAACCTTCTGGGATGGTATCTTGTCAAGTGACCCTTTCGGTTATAGTCAGAACAACCACTTGTCCTAAAATGGTACGGGCCGATTCATGTTGTCTTCCATAATACACAACATTCTGATTCGATGATAACTTGTCTATATCACCTTTCCTGATGGACGAAATAGCATATCTTTTTTTGGTCATAAACTCATTTCCAAACTAATTTTCATCTCTACTGAATCTGAACTTCGACTCCAATGCAACATCTTACTCCTAGATCACATCTCCATATTGAACCTTGACAGGTGTGGCAACAACAACGGTTCCGACACTGACGGCAGTAGTGACAGCGGCAATAACAATGGCTTGATCCCGAGCTTACTAGCTCGACAAGCTCCTTGGGAAAACTTGTGCCTAAATGATCTTGCTAGACCTAGGATTGCTCGGTGCTGCCACACTCTCAGTACCAACCTATGGCGGTACTCTTACACTTGCGCTGGCCTAAGCCAGCGCTCTACCACAACGACCTCGGGCACTGATCCTCATCCGTGTTCTTTCTTGAGTCACAAAGGCTACTGTCCTCTTACCAGGAGCCCTCAGCTCTTGATCACTCATACTACAAGGTCTTTATAGAATTTGAGTGACTCATAAATAAGCTACAAATCAGCTATCACAGACATGCACCAGCATAAATTTAAAGGTCTTTCTTACTAACTATCCCATGACTCATCGCACCTTATCACTCCAATCCCTAACCATTGCTTTGATACCCCAAAAAGCGGATGTCATGCCCCGATCCTTGGTCATGTGCCCATCCTTCACCTTTGGTCGATTACTAGCGATATCCCAGGATGTATCACTGACCCATTCATTTTAAATAAGCACACACGGAAATAATTATAAATCCCTAGACAATAAAATAATGGGTTAGAAATGTAGGACTCCAAATTTTCACTTTAAAAGCAACCGCACTTATATATACATTGCAAAACATAGTGCCAATATATACAAGACGAATGGTCAAGTCAGGTTTTAAACCATAAGGTCATAAAACAAAGTCTACAACAAAGACTCGATTCCCCACCAAAGAGAATTGCCCTATGACTATCTAGTCCAATAGGATTGTCAATTTTTCAGGCTTCACCTTCTTCACTTCGGGCCTCTGGTCCTTCTCCAATGCCATCTAAGAACCTGAAAATGGTTATTCAATAACTAGTGAGATAATGTCTCAGCGAGTTCTACTTCCTAAGACCCGATTAAAAAACCAATACATCTTAGGGCTACCTATGCACTACACGAGTCAGAGGACTTACCTTGGTCTCAGTTCCATCCTGTGAGTCAAGGTTATATACAGATGCCTCATATCACATCAATCAACCAATCAGTTAATTCACGACATTAGATCAAAGCATTGATCAATCGGTCTAGTCGATTACATTTCACTTAGACCACTCCCCGGTCATTTCAATCAATACTGTCCGTTCTCCAAGATAACCTATCGAGTTACCGAGCCAGTATATTATAATATCCATTCTCTGATATGACATATAAAGTCATCGAGTATATTCATCATAACGTACATTCTCCAAGATGACATGTTGAGTCACCGAGCCGTTATGGCATGTCGTCCACTCTCCAAGATGATCTATAGAATCATTGAGCCGACATTTCATACCGTCCATTCTCCAGGCTGACATAAAGAGTCACTGAGTCGATATACAAACAATTTATCATACCGTACTGTCTCAAGATGATTTGTAGAATTATCGAGCAGGTATATCATACCGTATTGTCTCAAGATAACCTATAGAATCATCGAGCTGGTAGATCATACCGTCCTATCTCAAGATGACATATAGAGTTACTAAGCCGGTATACAAACAATTTTGCCCTTTTTATCTTACTTGATAAAAGTACACGTGTGTGGGTATATGGTCGGTCTTAACCAAAATATTATAATTTCCTTTGGAATTTCCCACCATTTTCAACAACCCATAAACATATTTTTGGTGCTGTAAACCGACACTCGGTAATCGCCAATTAATTACCACAAATCAATTCATTTAGGATTAAATCCTAAAAACACATAATTAAATTAATTCAGCATAACGTAAGGCTTAAATAAATAAATGGACTGCACCACAACAATCAGCATAAAATTTTGGTCGTCGGCTATCCCAGCCTAATTTCCGAAAATTAATTAATTAATTATAAAAATTAATTATTAAATACCAATAAATCCAATTTAGGCTCGTAATGCCTAATTGGAGCCCGAGACGGGTTGAGAAAAATCCCGATAGACATTCAATAAATAATAGAACATTGCTACTCCCTAATGACTAAGTCTAACCACCTAACATGCATTGAAATTAACTAATAATCACTAGTCAATTCTAATCTAACCACCTAATCCAACTTAATTAACGCTAATCAACCCTTACGCATCATTAATCTACTAATCAAGGATTAGTGAGCTAAACTCACCTGATTAATGATCCGCTCAGATCAAAATGACGAGCACGCGACAAAGCTCGATCCTTTCCAAGGTGGGTCCGCCAATCGGGTCGGGACGGGCTCGAAAACGGGTCACAAAACCTGTAAACCCTTGCTATAAAATAGTTACTGATCAAGAGTTGTAGGGTTGTCGGGGGGCTGATTTGAGGCACAACCCGACAAGGTTCGGCGGTCGAAGATTGGAGTATGGGCCGTGGCCGAAATGGCTATGAACCGGGCCAAAATGAAGCCATGGGACCTACTAGAATAGTTGATGTTTGGGCTGCAAGAATGGGCTTCCGAAGCGGCATGATGAGGATGGATGCGCGGCAGTCTCGATGCAACAGAGACGGCCCAATTGAGAAGCGGTAAATGATCCGCACATGAGGAGGACAGCAACTCAAATTCAGAGGGTTTGGTGGGGCTTCGGTGGGGCAGTTGCGGTTGAAATTCCCATGAAGGAGGGGCAGTGGTTTCGAAGACTACCAAAAAAAAAAAA
Source organism: Eucalyptus erythrocorys (assembly GCA_014182555.1). NCBI lineage: Eukaryota > Viridiplantae > Streptophyta > Magnoliopsida > Myrtales > Myrtaceae > Eucalyptus > Eucalyptus erythrocorys. Next base: position 22,851,339 of record CM024597.1, read on the forward strand.
AAAATGAAGAAAAGGGCTGCTATAGTTCGTCCGAAAGAAAAGCATGAACGGCTAAAGATAAAGAAAGGTCAATGTAGAAAACTCAAGATGAAATTGGGGAGCAGCTGGTGATTCGGTCCAATAGAAAGAGAGAAGGGACATTGGCAATTAAAGAGGAAGAAATAGCATGCAACCAACGTGATAAGATTGGACCCACTAGTCAAAGAGGAGAAGAAAATCGTGGAAAGCTTGGGTGGAGGTTTGACCGGCATGAGGGAAACGTGCGGAAACAAAGAAAATAAAGGGAGGGCGTGCGCGATCGGGTGTGGGTAAGAGGAAGGGAAAAATAAAATAAAATGAAACTTCAAAAATTTTAATCAACTTCACCATTTAGTCCAATGGTCATTCTAGGGCCAAATTCTTCACCATTTGCACAACTTGAAGTCCCAATGAAGACCAAAATAATACGATCCTTTAATCCCATGAATTTTCTTCGAAACCAACTTTTATTTCATTTTTCTCGAAATCCGAATTTCTGAACAAATAAATTCGATTAAGGTCTAATTTGAAATCACAAAAGGCCCAAACAACTTCCATTCACTGATTCACTTACACTAGACGTCAAAAGTTTCTTCAAATTGGCTAATCCAAATTTTCGTTTGTTTTCCGAATCGTCCGCAACGATTTTCCGTAAAAATCCCAAACTCGCCGGAAATTCCTCAAAAAGTGAGTTTACATTCCTAGAATGACTCATGACATGATAGGATTTCTAATTTCCGAAATCGAATTCAAATTTGCGGTTATTTTCAATCAAACGCACTTTTAGTGTGACCTTGCCTACCGGGTAGCTTTTAAGAATTTTTAGTACAACTGACTCATGGTCGATTTTCTTCGATCCACAATGAACCCATCCGACACATTGGCGACTCTCGGTAGTAGTGAAAATCTTGAGGTTTCAAATGTGGACACAGGGTACCCAAAATGATAGAAAATTGGTTTAGTGTCGATTGACGGGAATTTTGCAATCAGGTGGAATCACTCACACTTTGATCGCCACCTCAGTTGAATCGACCTATATTCGGTCTCTGATCAATTTTTAATTATGTCGCAATGACCCTTGCAGACTAGCATGGTCGAGCAATCAATTCCTGATCGAATTCTTAAGTCTATTGCATTTAAAATCCCTTAATGGCTTTGCTAGATAGGTTAGTTATCCCATGAGTGGCTATCTCAGAGAAAACACTATAGTCACATTGATGAAGGACCCGACTTATCCCATCAAAATCAAAACTGAAAATCAAGATGTCACAAAGTGCATAGTAGGTACTCAATTTGCTTTGAAGATATGCAATAGTCACTGGGCTGTGCTTGCTTATTCCATTCATCTACTTGCTTTTCGAGTTCTTTAGTGAAGCTTAAATAGTGCGATAGTGCTTTCGACAAGTGAAAGAATGGTCATATCATTACTCCCATCTTTACAGAATTTGAGGTGTGACATAAGTGGAATGGCTAATGTAGTCAGAAAATTTCTTTTACAATTGCTAGTAATAAGCAAGTTAAGTGGTTTCTTTAATCTGGTTGCCTTTTTTGATGAGGTGATGGAGCACAGTTTGGGCTCTTGATAGCTTCTTCAAGTTGTGAAGTAGTCTTGCCATAGCTCGCTTTGAAGTATTCAAAAGTAGTTTCTCCACTAGCAACAAAAGAGTCATGTGATAATCATAGCAGGAGATATAAGAGGATAATAAGTAGTTACGAAGTTTTGACTTGAGATTGATACTGTGGGGAGTATGAAGCCAGCCTAGGTTCAAAATACGCTCCAACTGAAGTGAGCTCGAACTTGTAATTGTCTAAAACTAAATTAAATCAACATCTTTTTGATATTTTTTTTTTTTTTTAATTTCTATCCAATCACACAATAAGCTATACAAAATCCCCTAGAACAAGATCATGTGCATGTGGCACGGTTATATACAGTTCGATAGTGATGACATATGTAAATCAAAGATCATTTGACTAAATAAAGAATGACAGATAAGAATGCATGGATATCAGAACACTTGTAAAAAACAAACGCTTGATTAGAGAGATGTCTAAGTCCTCACTCTTGTCTTCCACTACATGAAGTAGACATCATTGCATGTGGCGGGACCGGATTGTGTCCTTAGCTACAAACTTTGCTTGATTAAGCCACCAAAGATATCAATGTTGTTGAAAACATGTCTTGAGTTTGAGTTATTGAAGGAAACTTAACCAAACATGAAGTTTGTAAGTTCGAGTGGGTCTCTTAATTTGAATAAATTTCCTATTTTGGATCTAAATCTTTTTTACAAAAGAATTGAGTCTTTTTTGTGAGGTGCATTCAAGAGGCGAATTCTTCATGAATTGCATTCAAAACAATCTAAAAATATTGAAATTAATAAATCTTGTGATAAGATTTGTGAATTCCTTTTTGAGATTGGTTGACTATTTCATGAGGAATTGTGAAGGCTAAACAATGTCTATGGGTTCAGGTGTAATTGATGGTTGGAAAATAATATGAGTGTTTGAGTGACTCGGGTGTAGTTGTGATATTTGTTATATCGCTTGATCTATAGTGAAACATTGTACTGCTCCTTTCGTATATGTAGGTCACACCTACCAATTCTAGTGCTTGAATTTATTTCCTTGTTTTGTTTGTTTGTTTGTTTGTTTTTTTTTTTTTTTTTGTTCAATCACTTGTTTTGCATCAATTGGCATAAAGTTAGGCTTGGTTGAGTTGAAATGAACCGATGTGGCACAAGAAACAAAAATAAAAATTGACAAATTTGATGGGAGTGGTTTTGACTTTTGGAAGATGCACGGGAGGAATACGCACTCAAGACTGTCCAAGAAAATAAGTTGATGGCGAATTATTAGATATATAGACATTGGATGTTATTTGGCTGATGTTGGCTTGCAACACTGCATTCAATATTGTTTAAGAGAAGACCATTATGGAACTAATTAATGCACCGTCAAACATGTAGGAGAAACCCTTTGTGACTAACAATGCCTACTTGGTGCAACGTCTATTTCACTTAAAGTTGAGTGAAGATGTATCGGTTGTTGAACATATAAATGCATTCAATATGTCATTAGCCAATTGAGTTTTGTTAAGGGTGAATTTGTTAGTAAGGTGCATGCTTTGATTCTATTATATTCATTGTTGATCGTTAGAATGCTTGTGTTATTGCTGTTAGTAATTCCTTTAGGTCAAGAAGCTTGTTACTTGTTCAATTTGATTTTAAGTGAAGACATCTAAAAGAGAGAATATGGTGAATTTTTGTCTACTGCTTTTGAAGATGAAGGTAGAGCAAAAACTAGTATTCATGTTAGTAGGAGAAATATGAACCTAAACAAATGAAATCAATTTAGGATTGGTTTTACTTTATTTGTGATTAAAAAGGTTACGTTCAAAAATTGTTGTGGAGTAGCTAAAGATGCGAGTGAAGTTGGTATTTTGATAAGATCCATTCTATGACGATATCAAGTGTGGCTTGAACTTGGAAGATGTATGTGGTTGAGTTCATGAGGGGTCATGACAGAGTAATAATAGATTTCATTGAAGCGATTGTGACTTGACTAAAATGTCGAGCAAATAAGGAGATTTCTTAAGGTAAGTCACGAGTTTGAACTAATGAAGGAAACATTAACCATTGATTAAGATGTGTGGTGGCGTCAAGGTTGGGTCATGACAATTCCGCTGTTACGCGAGGTGTGAGTTGGGTAAAGCTCACAATCATGATTGAGCAAACTTATGTGGTTGATTCCAAAAGATGAGGTGATGACATCCTTTGGAGTAATGTATTGTGAGGGAGCTCTCATAGTTGAGTACCTTTAAACCCCACCTTTATGTTGTCCCTCAAGGATTTGTGGGTGCTAAAGTTGGGTGCAATTGCACTTTGAACCAATTTGAGAGTGTTGTAACCAATAAATCTTGTGGTAAGATTTGTAATTCTTTTATGAGGCTAAAAGATTATTTTGTGAGCAATTGCAATGGTTAAACACTATGTGAATTAAGGATGTAATTGAGGGATGTGAAGTCTACGGTGTTTGAGTGACTCAAGTGTGGATATAATCTCCGTTGTATTGCTTAATTTATAATGGAATCTAGTGTTACTTTTCTCGTACACATATATTACAATGGCTGAATCATGTAAAAGTATATCCAATTTATTTTATTATTCTCTTTATTTCGTTGTTGAATGGCTTGTTTTCGCAATAAATATCTTGTCGAAATGCAACTCAGTTCGCCGCTTTGAATCTCGTGGGTCAATGTACTTGAGCACAGGTAATTTGCAAGGTTTAGCTTTCTAACCTACGCCATGATTTGCCACATCACCTGCTCAACTCCCCTGGCAAAAATTGAAGGGTCCATCGTTGTCCAAAGAGAAAACCTTGTTAGACAGAGAGTTAAGGGTAGTCCTAAAAGCCGCCTCGCCTATATCAACAACGTCACGATTGTATCCACATTTCTTTGACATAAGCGAAATACTTTTGCACTTTCTTGTTGTCGAGGTTCTGGTTAGAATCGAGTTTCTTGTAGAATAAAGGTGTGAGTTGTATATTTCCAAAAGGTCTTGAAAGAGAGGTGAAATGGGTATAATACTTAAACCGAATCACGTAAAACTGTCTTTTATTGTTCCTCATTGATTTCACTAGATTAACTTCTGCAATATTTAGCATCATGAGTTTGGAGGATTTCTTCGGCGAGTGTTAGAGGAGATCACAACTGTGGTTACAAAGCCAAGCTGAAGTTCATCTATGGGGCCATAAGTGCGAGTGAGTTTGGCAAGAAACTTTTGGGGAAGGTTTCCGAGTTCGAAGAGGCTGCCAATGATAAAACGAGGGGCGTGGACCGGATGGGAGGTTGGAGAGAGACATTTTGCGTCTCTTTGCAATGAAAGAGAGCTTGGAACAAGCTCTAGAAGAAGGTTAAGGAAAGATCATGGCTAAGAAATCCATATCTCCGTACTTATGACTTGTGAGGCTCGCTTCTTTCTGAATCTACAGATGTGCATGTTCCTCTGTTTCTTCCATCATATGGAGGGCATGGTGGTGGGCCTCACATTTTTTTTTTTTTGTAAAAGATAAGTAATGGTGGGCCTCACATTTCTTTCTTCTTTCTAGAGCAATGTTTTCTTTGCCCTCTAGCCCTCACATTTTTTTTTTTTTTTTTGTCACCATTGAGTCTATTTACGTAGTCTAAGTGATACTGTTTTAGGATTACCCTAGGAATTAGCCGTTTTCTATGTGGTCATTCGTCCATTTAGTATGTATGGGCTTTGTCAAAGCATAAATTATGGCGAAGTTGTCACATCTTTATTGATGATAAAACTCTTTGTCGTTCATAGGATTAGTTTCCCTGCTCCCTCAGAAACAAAGAAGGACCGATGCAAGTTTCATCCACTCTTCCGCAGGAAATTGACTGGTTGCTATGAACCTGCATTATTGAAGCCAAGGACCGCAGACAAAATACAATAAAGTAGACCTCACATTTTTTTTTTTTTTTTTTTTTTTGCCCTCTAGCCCTCACATTTTTTTTTTTTTTTTTTTGTCACCATTGAGTCTATTTACGTAGTCTAAGTGATACTGTTTTAGGATTACCCTAGGAATTAGCCGTTTTCTATGTGGTCATTCGTCCATTTAGTATGTATGGGCTTTGTCAAAGCATAAATTATGGCGAAGTTGTCACATCTTTATTGATGATAAAACTCTTTGTCGTTCATAGGATTAGTTTCCCTGCTCCCTCAGAAACAAAGAAGGACCGATGCAAGTTTCATCCACTCTTCCACAGGAAATTGACTGGTTGCTATGAACCTGCATTATTGAAGCCAAGGACCGCAGACAAAATACAATAAAGTAGACCCTTCTCTTATGTCTTTTTCCGGGCAAGTAGAGACTGAATTGTTTTATTTGTCAGCTGCCATTGTAGCTGCCATTGTAGCTGCCATTGTCGCTACCACCTACAATGATTCATTGCAATGGCCTGAAAGATCGTCGACTGTCAACCGCATATGCATAACAGATAACTAGTTGATGATTTGATCACAGAAAATAGGGCTCATATTCTTCAGTGAAAATTCCTGCTAAGTCTTTTTTCATTTCACTTTCTCATTCGTTATATAATTTTTTTTTCCTCATATTAAGCAAAATATACTTGAATGAAGTTTGCTTAGTGTGATGAGTACCTATTTTTAGCCTAATCTAGGGTCTTAGTTGTATATACCTGATGTGCCTCTAGCCTAAGTAATACCAACACGGACACGCGATACGACACGACATGATACGCCGACACGTCATTTCTCAAAAAAAGAGAATTTTGACATGCCGGGACACATAATATATTAAATGAATAGTTTTATATATACATGATAAATTATTACATTTAAAATTTTATTTTCAATTATGGTCTAATTTACAGGCCAATAGGACACAAAAGGCAAAGTAGATTTTCATCATTTCATATCCATGAACTCATACCCTTCAGTTACTCTTCGGTTATAAGCAAAAGCTTCCTCAACGTGATGCATCCCACTACAAACACCTAAAAATATAATAATACGCGGAAACAATAGGATCTTACAATTTACATCAATACGAAATCACTAGAGAATTAAATAAGAAATAATAGAGACACCGGAGATTTACATGATTTAGTCTGAGTATTAGTACCTACATCCATGGGGAGAGCTAATAGTAAATAGTCCACTATAATAGGAGAATCGGAGTTTATAATAGCTTATATGATTGAGTGTTTCTTGCACATAAATTTAACAAATAAATAATGTAAACTCACGGTACAAAACCACCCTCCACGTAAGCCCACGGCTAGAGCTCAGCGTGTTTGTCATCTTTTTCTGCCTTTCTGCGTACGGAGGCTTCTTGAAAGTGTTCGCATCTTGTGCGGCGTGCGCTCCTTCCGCTACCTCCTTTTTTTTTTCCCTCATGCGGCGCTCTAGTTTTTGCAGCTCCTCTGGACATACCTTCGATATTGTGCCCAGAGTCAACAATTTGACTCTAGGCCCCACCGCCTCCAAAGGTGAGTCGTCTTCTACAAGTAAAAGAAGAAACCCTTTTTTATTCTTTATTTTAAAAACTTCTTCGTCCGATTTGTAATCTGCTTAAGAAATATTTCTCAACAAATTCAGTTTAACAAATTGTTATCCAAATTTAAACTCGTTACATTAATTTAACATGCTGGATGCATCATTTTCGCAAGAAATATTGCATCAATGCCAATGATCTCAAGTAACTTGATCTATTGAACGACTAGAATCTACAAAGCCACATAAGTGCTTGCTAGTCATAATGCATTAGGAAATTGAATCGAGACCGTATCTGTACATCAAGGGTTGGGTCCCAATCGTTATCATCCCAATTCATGAGGCTACCTAACATTTTCCGTTGATGTGGTGTATATGCAGCAATGGAGTAGGATAGATTATAATCTCTATGTACTTCATTGTTAACTGGAGGCAGCTCACTTTGTAAATGTGCCATTATCTGGCGTGCGCTAGTAAATCGCCAAAATAAAGTTTCACTTAAAAACATAAGGAAAAAAGTATGCTTCTCTCATCTTGAACTATAGACACATTACAGTTTAGGGGCGAGACAAATAAAAGACACATAGGATCAATTTGTCATCTTCTGCAAGTTCTTTTCGTTCTCCAGTCCTATCAGCAATAAACAGATCAAAGGTTCCTGGATTTCTAAAAGCATAATATCTGAGTGTTTCCATTGATTCGGAATGATGTCATGCAAAGAACAACATGGGCACCGAATGTTTTAATATGAGGAATCTTTATTAGTACACGTTTTATGACATAAATCTTTCCCCAATTTACGCTGGTAAGGCAATGACTTTTAGAGGCTGAGCTCTCTGCATGCTGATCCCGAACTTGTCTTCCATGTTTATATTTTCTGGTGTGACACCATCTTCGAGCCTCCAATTGAATGAGTTAATTAGCGAACCCAACATCAGATGTAACATTCTCGTGGCCAAAGGCAATCCTGGACAAATTCGCCTGCCACCACCAAACGGAACAAGCTCGAAATTTTTTCCCCGGAGATCTATATCAGATCCTAGAAATCTCTCTGGTACAAATTCATTTGGATTGACCCAAATGCTAGGATCTCTTCCTATAGCCCATGCATTGATAAGAACTTGTGCACCCTTTGGAATGGTGAAACCACCTATTTGTGTGTCAGCTTCAGACTTGCGCGGGAGAAGAAGTGGAAATGGTGGGTGAAGTCGGAAAGTTTCTTTTACGATAGCTTGTAAATACGGTAAGCGAGGTACATCGACTTCCTTCATCTGGTTGCCTTTGCCAATGACTTCATGGAGCTCGGTTTGGGCTTTTGATAGCTTCTCTGAGTTGCAAAGCAGCTCAGCCATTGCCCACTCTAGAGTACTTGAAGTGGTTTCGGTACCGGCAACAAAAAAATCCTGCGGTGATCATTGCAACAGACATAAGAGCATGATAAGTACTTGCGACGCAAAGATTTAGATTAATTTTTTGCATCAAAAGAAGTGAAACCAAGTACAACCAAGTTGAAATAGAGCAATGCTTTTGATTCCATATGGTTGCTGAATTTATGCTAAGTGCTGACTCATCACACGATAAATTATACTAAAAACTAAAAAAACAAGATCATCATGCGTGGCAACGGTGTTTTCCCCAAGTTAGACAATTAGGATACGGGAATAGATATTGTTCTACAAATCAGATGGTACAAAGAGGAGCTTGAATACCAGAAACAGATGCTTGACTAGGGAGATGTCCATGTCCTCACTCTTCTCTTCCATTACATCAAGAAGAGCATCCAAGACATCGTTGCTACCAACTGAACCAGATTGCATCCTCTGTTGGCACCTTTTCTTGATAAGAACATCAAAGACATCAAACATTTTGCCAAAATACAATCCAGTCCGCTGCTTCAAACCCTGTGGATCAATCTTCTTTAGCACAGGAAAGTAATCTGCAAGGTTTGGCTTTCCAACCTCAGCCATGATTTGCCCCACCACCTCCTTCAACTCTTTAGCTGAATTTGAAGGGTACGTCATGTCCAATGAAAAAACCGTGTTCGACAGTGAGTTAAGGCTAGTCCTGAAAGCTGCCTCGCCAATGTCTATAACATCACCATTCTGCGCACATTTCTGAACGTAACAAACAAGCTCTTCCACTTTCTTCTTGCGAAGGTGCTGGTTGGAATCAAGTTTCTTATTCGACAATAGATGTGAGTTGTATATTTTTCTAAGGTTTCGAAAGAGAGGCGAAATGGGCATCCAAGGCAAGCCGAATTGATCATGATTGTGGGCCGTGATAGTATCAGGAATGGTTCGATTCAAGAATAGAGCATCGTGGGTTTGGAGGATTTCTTTGGCGAGTGATGGAGAAGAAATGACAACCGTGGTTACAAAGCCGAGCTGAAGTTTCAATATGGGGCCATAAGTGCGAGCTAGCCTAGCAAGAGACTGGTGGGGAAGCTTTCCGAGTTTGAGGAGGTTACCGATGAGTGGAAGAGGCTGCGGACCGGGTGGGAAGTTGGAGGGAGCCTTTTTGATTCTCACTGCAACGAAAGAGAGAACTTGGATAAAGCCCCACAGTAAGTGAAGGCACAAAATCAAGACCAAGTAATCCATGGCAGGCTTATGGGGCTTGCCTATTTGTGAATCTCCAGAGGTGTATGTTCTTCTGTTTCTTCTGTTATATAATGGCCATTGTAGAGTTCCTATTGCATTTCTTTCTGCTTTCTCTAGAGCATTACCATCGCTTTCACTCAAGCCTAACTTTTTTGTCATGATTAGCCCTCATCTGCTATTTTTACCTCAATGATTTCGGAATTTGTAACAGAGGCATCAAAGTTGGTCAGAATATAAATCCCAAAATGTCAGATCATGTCACTTTTATAGTCTAGGATAGGCGCAATGAAAGTAACATTACATGAATACCTTATGACAATAGTTGAAGTACCAACGTGAGCCTTGCATTACCTAACAAATCCTTCTAGTGCACGTCACTAGGGAAGATCTACCATATGAATGTTATAGATGAAGCCAAATATTTTTTAGGGGCTTTTTTGTCTTTTCCACCAGATTTACCTTTAGGTCAAAAGTAATATTTTTATATTAGCGATGACAAGATGCTAGCCATCAAGACGCTGAAAAAGAAAAAGAGAGGCCGGAAAAAGAGAGAAGAAAAAAGTAAGTTTCTTCTTTAAGAGGGTTCTCAATCTCTTTTTGCCCTGATCTTGAGAGAAGATCATCATTGTATTCCAACTTTTTTCGAAGTCTAGTGGATTCGCAGAGTGCCTTTGCACAGAAATGTAACCTAGGTTTGGGTGAACTTCGTAACAAATTTTCTGGCATGTTCTTTTGATTATGTTCTTTTATTATTATATTCTATCTAGTATATTGTTTGCGAGCGTTATTTTTATGAAATTGACGTGTGATTTCGTAATAACTGGTATCAGAGCCTGGGTTGGCTAATCGAGAACATCGAGGGTTTTTCGGTGACGTTCAATTGAAAGCAAACAGCATGGCAGAAGATAAAATCAGAATTAATAAGTTCGATGGCAGGATTTCGGATGGTGGAAACTACAAATCGAGTATTATCTTTATAAAAAAGATCTCTATGCACCACTTGAGGGTTGGAAACCCGAGATGGCGGAAGTGGATCCGACAGTAGAACCTCGATGGAAAATTCTTGATCGAAAGGCATTAGGTGCGATTCGTCTAGGGTTGACAAAAAAGACAGGGTACCACATCACGAAAGCAAAAACTGCAAAAGAAGCCATGGATATTCTAACGAATATTTATGAGAAGCCGTCAACATCAAATCAAGTATTTTTGCTAAAGAAACTGGTTGATATGAAGTTATATGATTAGAGGTTCTGTGGTAGAGTATATTAATAGTTTTACACAGGTCATAAGTCAATTGGAATTCACAGGCATAAATTTAGATATGAAGCTTCAAGGTTTATTATTTTTATGTTCTCTTTCAGAAAGCTATAACACTACAGTGCAGGGAGTTTCAAGCACCATGAAGGATGATTTAATTCTTGATGATGTTATGAGTAGTATCATGGATGAAGAGATGCAAAGGAAAGTCTTAGGGGGAGATAATTTTTCGACATCCACATCTTCAACGACACTCCTGGTGGAGAATTGTGGAAGAAGTAAAAGTAAAGAAAAATTCAGCGGGAGTGACAGATCACAATCAAGGGGTACGAGATAGGTTGCAAAAGATGAGTGTTGGTTTTGTCACAAAATCAGACACCGGAGGTTTCAGTGTGAAGCCTACAAAAAGAAGTGGCGAGATGAGAATCAAGGAGCTAATGTGGTTAGCGATGAATCTTTGCTAGATAATTTGTGTTTATCTACAGGGTTTGACTTGACAATAGATAAAAGGTTTATTGATTTCGATGCTTCTTTTCATTGCACCTTGCAAAGAGACATATTTGATGATTATGTCAGTGGAGATTTCAGAAAAGTGGTTGTGGGAAACGGCTACATGTGTCCTATTATTGGAAAAGGAACATTGATTGTGAACATCTCAAGTGGAGGACGTCTAGTATTGCGTGAAACTAGGCATGTTCCGAAATTAAAGAAAAATTTAATTGCAACTAGTAAACTTGACCAAGAAGATTTGGTAACAACTTTTGGATGTGGAGAGTGGAAGATAACCTCAGGGGCAAGAGCGGTAGCAAAAGTAAAGCGTACGGGTACCTTTACCTTATCCAAGGAGACAATATCAATGATATGGTTGCAACTATAATGGCTACAGGTAGTTTGTTTACTCTTTGGCATTATCGTTTGAAACATCTTGGTGAAAAAGGTGTAAAGTAGTTACACTCGAGGAAATTACTTCCAGGTTTGCAAAAAGTTGAGTTAGAATTTTGTGAGAGTTGCATTTATGGAAAACAAAAGATTGGTAGTTTTCAATTGAATGAGGGACAAAATAAAGGCCATAAGCTAGAGTTGGTTCATACTGATGTATGTGGACTTGCTTAGGAACTCTCTTATGACAGTAAGAGATATTTTGTCACCTTCAATGATGATGCGACAAGGAAGACTTGGGTCTATGCTCTTAGAGAAAAATCAGAAGTATTCGGGATGTTTAGAATCTGGAAGACCATGGTAGAAAAAGAGACAGGTTTTCAGATTAAAACTCTAAATTCTGATAATGGTGGTGAATACACAAGTAAGGAATTTGTAAAATATTTGAGTCGAGAAGGCAGACAAGGGTTAAAGACCGTTCCTCAAACTCCTCAAGAGAACGGTATAGCTAAAAGGATGAATATGACTATTCTAGAATGTGCAAGATGCATGAGGCTACACGCTGATCTTCCACTACACTTATGGGTTGCCATAGTTGATGCAGCTGTTTATCTTACCAATAGAAGTCCATCTAGTGTGTTGGATGGAGAAATACCATAAGAACGGTGATCAAGTAAAAAGATTAATTATTCACATCGAAAGGTGTTCGGTGCGAGCGAATATAATTACCCAACTCGAACGAGACGCGATACAGGAGGGCAATGCCTCAATCAGTTTGTTTCAATGAAACCCCCCAACTACCATTCATATATGCATTTCAACTTTGAGTGAGCAGTGCCATGCACGTGAACAAGGTGGTTCGGTAAATATTGTGCGACTACGACAAATAATGAAGACGTGAGGAATCTGTCCATCTGTCTGTCTTACCTATCGTTAATTAATCTATAGTCTTACAGTGGATAAATAATCCGTAATCTATCACGTGCTATAAAAAGGTTATGCAAGTTCTGGAGAATTCATTACTGAAAGGACATTGAGCCAACTGATGTGTCCAAGACATAATAAATAAAATCATTAAGAGGGTAGTTCTTTTTTATAACCTAAGGGCACGGCAAATGTCACGACAAATTTCTCCCATACATATGTGGGATGAAAAGTGGGCCTTCAGAGCAGTAGGGTGAAATGTGAGAGATGCATAAGGGTTGATACAATGTCCAATTGGTTGTAGAAGCAGGGTCGGAAATTTTATGCTAGATTCCGGAGATGTGTTGATTATCATTTTAAAGTATCTATGAAGGAGGCTAGCCCTTGATGCATAAACTGGTGGATAGGTGATGCTGCTCTCCTAATGATGATTACGGCAAGCCAAAACCAATCGTCAGGCTTCCATGAGATGTGTTGCGATATGGCGAGCGATCGAACAATAATATAGACGGAAGAAGAAAATAAATCGGACACGGATTTACGTGGTTCAGTCGTAAAGACCTACGTCCATGGGGAGAGCAGCAGCGAATTTCACTATAGATCAGCGATACAGGAGATTACACATCGTCACTCAAACACTCACTTGTTTTCCAAACCCAATTTATCCCAAACCCAAAGTGTTTATAAATAAACAACTCACTTGGTATAAATTCACGGCACAAAATTACCGCTCGTTCAAGTCGCACGCCAAAAAGAAAATAACTCTGACTTCTCTTCAATGGATTCGCGGCTTCTTACGTTTGGCTTCGGCGGGGGTGCAGCAACTCACCGAAAAGAAGAAACCCTCTCACGTGCGGCTCCTCTCTACGCAGGGCTCTTTTATATCTGCCACTGACACCAAAAGCCTAAAGAAGGAAATTATATCAATTTTATATGTGTGCCCAGGTCAAAGTTTGACCTGGGCCCACCACCACCTTTGGATTTTTACACAAGCAGAAGACCTCACGCCAAGGTGCCGTGAAATTCAGCCATCGACGTGGAGTGTGTGCGCACGACCTTGGGCCCTACCAACAAACCCATCTTCGCATGAAGAGGAAATCCCGTGCAGGAGCTTCACGAGTTTCGGATTCCACATAATTTCCGAAGAGGAAATTCGTATCTATTTTATATTTCCTATTTTGTAAATTCCTTCGCGAGTCCACCGAATTTCGCGTTTTAGCAAACGCTCAAACTCGACTCATATTTAACAAGATGTATATCTTACTCGAGGACTGAATGCCAAGCTAAATAGGGTGAAGTTTAGTCAATAATGACTATACATGTCTCGCTCCAAGGACTTGAATAATAAGACTTTCATGTTGAACGTAATCCATATGGTAGATCTTTCCTAATAACGTGCAGTAGAGGGATTTCCTAGGTAATCAATCAAACTAAGTAGCATGTTCAATGCAAGGCTCACGTTGCTATTTTGATTAGTGGACAAAATACTAAAATAGGCTAATGAATCAACCTAGAGGGGGGTGAATAGGTTGTTACGCAATTCTTTTGGAATCATTCGCGGTAGAATACGTTGATATCAAAGATATATCAATAATAAACAGATTACGTATTCATAAAGTAAATAGAGTAGGGTAAGAGAGAATTGACACAAGGATTATAGTGGTTCGGCTTAGACCAAGTCTACGTCCACTCTCCACGCCGGGGCAAACTAACCTGGATGTAATCACTATGTAGCAAAAGAGTGCCGTTACGGTAGACGGATTAGACTTCTTCAATTAAGTCTCTCATACAAACCTTCTGCTTTCTTTCGCACTATATCTCACTCTCTTTGATACACAATTTGAATATGAAAGATTTTAGAGAACAAGTGATTTTGGAGATTCTAACATCAAGATTTTTCTACCGGTCTCTCCTTCTTTCCAAGCAACGTCGATCCATCTTAAATAGTCTCCGTGCCTTCATACCCGTTGGCACTTACCAAAACATTCATCCAATCAACCTGTTGGACTGAATCAATTTAAGTGATCTCCTTGTCCCGAAAACGTAAATAGACAAAGAGCTCATCAATCATGTTCGCCCATACAATCGGGATCTTGAGTTCCCAAAATTAGATTCTTCCAAAAATAAACTTGATCTTCAACGGATAAAATCCGAAGAATCAAATCTTCCAAGCTCTTGATCACAGCCCGAGATATTCCATGGTTAAGATTAGGAAATACGAAATCCAATATCTTACTTTCCTTAGCCATAAGAATAACCTGTGGCCAGCCTGTAAAAATCGCGAACTGTCTTTAGACTTAGATTTGGGTCTAGAGAGTCATCAGACTGAAACTGAGTCTCGAAGGTCTTCAGACGGAAAAACTTCAGACCGAAATTCTGGGTTTGACTGTCTTTGAAAACCTTTAGACTTTGACAACTTCAGATGTAGCCGACTGAGTCTTGGAGTCCTTAGACCGTACTGTTGAGGCTGTTTTGTCAACTTCAAAACTCCAAGGGATTTTTCTTCAACAAATAATCCCGTTACTTTCATGTCGAATGTAATCCATATGTTACATCATTCCTAGTGACGTGCAGTAGCGAGACTTGTTTTAGGTAACCGGTCGAAATAAGTTGCATGTTGAATGCAAGGCTCACGTTGCCATTTTGACTAGTTTAATAAAATAATTAGATTAGTGCCATTTTGACTAGCAGAGGGATTTGCTAGCTGACCAATCAAACTAAGTTGCATGTTGAATGTAAGGCTCACGTTCTGTTGGCTGTGTCCGCGTTTGTCGGGCCCAGCTAGCACATAAATAAAACAAAATAAAAATAAAAAAGTAAAAAAGTAAAAAAAAAAAAAAAAGCAAAATGAAGAAATGAAAGTGGGGCTGCTCGTTTGGGGAGTGAGAAGAGAGGAGAGAGAGACTTCTTACCGGGAGAGAGAATGGGGAGACAAGGAAAAAGGAGAGCGACTTTGTGGTCTCGAATCAAAAGTCAAATATTGTCAGAATTGGCTCAAATTTTAGTATGTTGTTTATGAGATCAAGAATTATGAGTTGATCAATTTCGTTCATTGAGAACCTTCTTCGAATATTTTAATCACGATTAGGGTTTTCTTACTCCCTTTGTATTAATTCATCTTGTGGTCATGGAAATTCTATTGTATTGTTAATATTGAGTCTCTAGTGTGTGACTAGAAAAAAGCTTTTGTATATCCTACAATTCTTCATAGGCAGTTTGTGGTTTCTAACATCAAGTTTTCCATGTAAAATCTTGATGTTGTTGTTGACTTTGTCTCAATATCATTTTAGCACTATCTTTACTTATTTTGAGGTTGAATTGCTAGTTGTTGCTAGGGCTAAACCCATTTTGGTTGGTTTAGTTTGGGGAAGATATTGATCCTAGATTGGGTTTAGTTATTGGATTGTTGTCTAGTTCTCCCCAACAAAGTGGCATCAAAGCTAGCATTGAGATTTAGTGTCAAATGCAGAAAACTAGAGGGGCTATGTTTAAATTAAATGCCTTGGATTAGCCTTGGATGGGAGACTTTTATATTTTAAAGATTTGCATGATCCTATTGATGGTGATAAGGTTAAAGGAGACAAGGAAGACAAAGAATGGGGGCGAATGAATTAGAAAACGATTGGGTTTATTCGACATTGAATTGGCAATAGTGTCGCCCAAGAAACAAAAGCCAATATTTTGTGGAAAAAAATTACAAGATCTCTATGAGAAGAGAACCCCATATAATAAAGCTTTTTCAGTTAAAAGACTTGTGAATTTGAGATACCAAGAAAGGATCAGCATGTTAGAATATTTAAGGAAATTCAAGATTTTGTAAGTCAATCAACAAAATCTTGAGATTGACCAAAGTGATGAATTACAATCATGTCTATTGCTTGGTACTCTTCCAAATAGTTGGGACACTTTGCTTGTGGTATTAAACAATCTGGCTCCTTTTGGTGTGTTTTCTATGAGCATAATTAAAGAAAACTTGTTCTATGAAGAAACAGTGCAAAAATGCTTTAATTATACTTGTAAATCGAAGGTTTTAGCTATAGAAAATTGGGCGAGAAGTCAATCAAAAAAGTTTTAAAGTAATGATGACATAGGCAAGCCAAGAGAAAGGTCGAAATCAACGCCAAGGAGTGTTAAATGTTACGATTGTGGTAAAATAGGACATTATGCCAAATAGTACTAGTTGCCAAAGAGAGATAAATCCCACGATAGAAATGGATATCGAAAGAAAGAAGAGACTGTGTTCATATGTGATGACACTTGTGTGAATCTTACTTGCCAAGGTTATAGATGGGTTGTTGATTCTGCAACTTTAATTCATGTGACCTCACGGCATGACTACTTCACTTCCTACTACAGCGATGATTTCGTTGTGTTAGGATGAAAAACAATAGTGTTTCCAAGGTTAATAGGATAGGCAATGTTATTTAGAAACCAGTGTTAGATGTATCTTGCTTTTAAAAAACATAAGACATGGTTAGAGAATTCGACTTCACTTGATCTCCACAAGTACCTTAGATGATGATGGTTATTGCAATTTCTTTGGTAATAGCAAATGGAAATTGACCGAAGGTTTCATGATAATGGCTAAGGGCAAGAAGACAAGCACTCTCTACACCACAAAAACTAAGTTGATTGGAGAAGAGGTAAATGCAGTGGAAGACTCCATAGTTAACCTATAACATATGAAACTCAATCATCTTTATGAGAAGATGATTTAAATTATTGCTGGAAAGATTTTTCTACCATTAAACGAGAGAAATATCAAGGAATGTACTCACCATCTAACCGGTGAGCAACAAAGATTATCATTCATAGTTCCTCTCCACACACAAAGTTAGATGTATTTGATTTAGTTCACATTGTTTGTTGACGCCTAATTTTTGGGTTTTTAACTAATTTCATTTTTATTTTGGCCTTTTATTTAAATTCATTTTATTTTTGGCTTTATTTTACATTACTTTGTCTTAAAAAACGAAAAAAAAGAGAAAAAAACAGAAAAACAGAAAAACGAGAAAAAAACAACAAAAATGAAAAGAAAAGAAAAGGGAAGGGGAGACAGCCCGTGCGTGTCGGCCCACACCCGCGCCCGACCCACCGGGTCGTCTTCCTCGCCCGGTCGCGTGCGCAGCACGCGCGGGCGAGCACGCACTGAGCAGGCGAGCAGCAGGGCGAGCGATGGCGTGAACGGCACGGTGTACGGCGAGCAGAGGCACGTGGGGAAGGACGAGGGCAGACGGCTGACGGTATGCGTCGGATGGGACGCCGGTTTGGCCGGCCGGAGCCACGGCGTTCCCCCTGGTCGAATCCCCCGTCGGCCGGCCACTCCCCGCCTATAAATAGGCCCTTCCCCCTCCGTTAATCGACACACCGGAGCAACGGCAAGGAGAGAGAAGGAGGCTCGCAACCTTTAGGAACCCCACTGAGAGACTTCAGAGGGGGGGCCGAGGTCGACGAGCTTCGATCTCGACTTGGCTGGAGTCGGTTGCAAAGAGAGAGAGAGAGAGAGAGAGAGAGAGAGAGAGGGAGGAGGAAAGGCGGAGCCTCGTCGTCGCAGCTCCGCCCCACGGCCGTGAGCAGGTAGTCCCGCGGTGACGCCGCCTCCCCCAGCCTGGCAACACTACGATCACCGCCGTCTCGGTCATCGTCGCTGCTGCGAGCCGCCCTCGGCTTTCCCCAAATCGAAACCCTAGGGTTCCTGATTTCGGGTCTCGATTTCGGGTCACCGGATCGGACCCGGATCAGGAACCGGGTAGGGTTTCACGTTTTTAGGGGGAGCTTGGAATCGGGTCGTGAATGGGTTGGATCCGGGTCGGGCATCGATAAAAGCGGCGTCGTTTTTGTAGGTCCAAGTCGTCGCATCCGGAGTCGGGCTGTCGGGTCGGGCCGAGGAGAACCACCGAGGGAATGGCACCGTTTCGCGGAGGGCTGGACGGGTCATGGAGTGGGTCGGATGCGTGACCCGCGGGTCGCGCACAACCCGCCCCCTACAATGCCGTTTTCGCCGGAAGCGAAACGATGCCGTTTCGCCGAGGCCACCACGATGCCATTTTATAGAAAAACAGAGGGCCAGGTCGCTGGAGCGGGTCGTCGGGCCGGACCGGGTCTTCAAGCCCAGTCGCGACGTCGTTTCGGCGTCTGGCCCCGAAACGTGGATCCCTCCACGTTTCCGCGTTGAACCGGCCGGGGTGGATCAACCCATGGATCCAACCCGGGTCGGTTTTAAATATTCAAAAATAATATTCTATTTTCAAAATATATTAAAAATCATTTTAATTTCAAAAAAAAAAAAAATGTTCTAAAAATGTTTTATTTCCAAAAAAAATCAAAAATCAAAAAAAAATTATTTATTTTCGAAAATATTTAGAAATTATTATTTTTTCCAAAATATCCAAAAAATTAAAATATTTTAATATTTTCCAAAAAATGTCAAAAATCCCAAACATTGCCAAATTTCCTAAAAAGTCCAAATTTTCATAAAATGCCAAAAAGACTTGTATTTTTCCAAAATACCCCAAAAATCCAAAAAAATCCTTTTTATGTCCAAAATGGGAAAACACCCAAAAAATGTGATTTTTCCAAAATGCATGGAAAATTCCCAAACATCCAAAAAACCTTAGAGTTTAAACAAGATTAGGTACCGAAAGGGCCTTAGTGATTAACTAGTGTCATCAAGTCCCCGATCCTAATTTCTCTCGGTTGCACAGAGCAAGTATTTCTCCCGATACTTTGCTTAGGTTTCTAATCAACCTACCCCAAATTGATTAGTGGTGACTCCTTTTTAAAAATCAATTTACAAACCAAATATTTTAAAGTTGTGAATTGGTGGACTTGGGAGAGTCCAGGCTTTAATTAAATCCAGCCAAGCCATTAGCCTCCTTTAGGGCGCTCGTACCCGATCCGGCCGGGCGCCCCCCAAAAAAAAGGGGTCGCGACAGCTTGGCGACTCCGTTGGGAATTTTCGAGGACTTAGGCCATATTTATCTTGTTTAAATTCTTTACTAACTTAGGTTTTTTTCTTTTTACAGGTCAATTGCTTAGAAGTTTATTTTAAGCTTGCTTAAATTAAATTGTCTTGTGATTATAAACTGCTGTGCATGCTTTACTGTTTTTAAACACTACACATGGCACACACAACCCGGCCGCCGGACCTGCGCCGCCATAGGATTTTTAGGATGGTATTAAGAAAGATACGACCTCGAACGCGAGACTGCGATGTAGAGGTTGCCTTTCTTTTCCCCGAATTTCTTAGTCGAGGTTAAGGGGGTACGTTGCTAACGCGAGACTGCGACCGCGATGCCCTTTTAATTTCAACAAACCTTCGAGTTAGAAATCGAGCCGCACGTCTCATGTGCATGTCTTTGTGCTGTCATTTTACTTAAAAAGCAAAGTAATTTATTTACTTTTCACTCGTCTTTTTTATTGGCCCATGGCAATTTAGGATAAACTTTTCAAAATCCCGGTCATATGTGATGGGGAAGATGACATCCGCCTTTATTCCTACTCCCAAGGCGAAACTCTTCGAGATGGTGGGGTCAATTGGAATCGCTTGCCCGGGGAGCATGTAAAGGACAAGCTCGGTCATCTCCTTTCGTTGATCCGAATCACTGTCCGCCTTGAAGTCATACAAGGCATTGCACATTTCTGGTGCCCAAGGACATGTACCTTCATGTTCGGTAGGTTTGAGCTAACCCCGACCCTAAAGGAATACAGCATCATCACTGGAATGTCCCTTGGGAAAGAGCTGGTCAGGCCATCGACAGGTGCCCTCCCTTGGCGCGGGCTAGCGCGTTTTTTAGAAATCGAGTTCTATGTTATGGCACAAATTCTCGATGATAACAATAATAACTGCTCTTTCGAATTCTTGAACGAATGTTTTCAAAATCAGCCCATGGCTGAAAAAAGCAACATTTTTCTCCTAGCATTTTTCGGGCTCATCATTTTCCCTCACCAAAGAAATGCCATAAGTCCTAAAATGGTTTGGATCGTCAATCAAGTCTTGGGGGGAGCCAATTATGTCAACATGATTTTAGCTGAAACTTTTCTATCCTTTAATCGTTTTAAAGACAACACGGAAAAAATCATGCGGGCCTCTCCAGAAATTTTACAAGTCTGGTTCTTTTCTCATTTAAGTGAGTATCGGGGCATCATGCGATCGTTTGAGACAAACACTTTTGAGCATCCGTTACAAAAAT
The DNA here is from genome assembly GCA_014182555.1 of Eucalyptus erythrocorys. Lineage (NCBI taxonomy): Eukaryota > Viridiplantae > Streptophyta > Magnoliopsida > Myrtales > Myrtaceae > Eucalyptus > Eucalyptus erythrocorys. The sequence continues at coordinate 22,872,234 of CM024597.1, forward strand.
TCATGGTCTTAGGGCCTTATTTTCCTAATCAAACTAGTTTACATTGGGTCGATTTCCTGAGAGATCCAGCTCCCGAGACATTCCAGTGGTGTGCTGGTTGGTTCCATGAAAAGAGGGCTCGCTTTGCCTACAGACGCACCCATCCAATTCCCTTACTTGGCTGGACCGGCGCCGTCCCCTACTATCCATTTCGAGTGGCGCGACAATTCGAGCCCTCCAGAGATCCCGCCACCTTCTAGGAAGAAGATTCCCTCGTTCCTCTTCAATACAAGCAATGATTACACGTATGAAATCTCTACTTGCGAAGAAATATGGGATAGGTGCCATCGCAAAAGAATTGTGGTACCTGAAGGACTCAAAGGAGAAGAAAAAGCTCACCACGCTTCTATGGCCTATATCTATCATTATCACCTCTAAAAGAAGCACAAGCCATCGGTCCCTCCATCCATCAGAGAGAACGGCCCACTCGAACCAGCAGACCTTATACGAATGATACAAGAAGTAGGCCGGTCATCCGGCTCAAAGACAGTCCAAGGAAGCGAGCAGTCGTCACAAGACCCCCTGTCGCATATGTAGTCATGTTTCCCTAGTTTTTTGAAAACTTGGTCCCATTGTCTAGGGACTGTTCTTTAAGTATTTGGTTTTGTCATTTTAATTCCTAGACGTCAGGAGTCTGTAAAAACCTCTTTTAAATCAAAGTAGTGGATCGTTGCCATGGGTCAAATCTTTGTCTACCTTGTGCTCATTCATTGCTTACAAAACAGGAAATCATGAATCATCAACCGTCGGCCACCCGCGATTGGCCTCTCATGATAGGGTCCGATCAGAATGAAGTGCAGAATCACCTTGCCCACATTGAAGATGGCGTAGGGCAAATGTCCATCTCCCTTCAACAGCTCTCAAGACAGATAAAATCCACCCATGATGAGCCCAACTCTGTAACTACCCTAAGCACCATCGTAACCCCTACGGACATGCTAAAAGCTAGCCAACACTTTGAAAAGATCATGAAAAAGTTGAGCCAACTACAGGGGCAGAATCCCATTGACTTATCTGACTACTCCTATTTCGAGATCCCTGAAAAATTCAAAACACCTGAATGTGAAAAGTATGCTGATACCTCCCACCCGGAAGATTACCTACGGGCCTACCTCGGTGCAAAGAATGATTCAATCATATCGGTCGGACCTGGCGGCCCCGCCCTACGATGGTACATTATTAGAAAGATCAGTCTCCTCAAAACCTAGAAAGAGTTAATCCGTGTTTTCTGCCAAGAATACGACGTCAGCCCTGACATAACCCTGCCCTACAAAGAGCTAATGGCCGTGGAGCAAGAAAGGCCACTAGTTGCCGAGACAGGAGAGAAGCGTAGTAATGAAGCCTTGCATAATGAATGGACAGTTAAACAACATCCAGCTACCGAAAAGTTTCCCACTAGGAAAGGCAAGGAACCTATGTACGAGATCACAGATTCGGAGCCTGTTCGAGACTGGGGCATGACAAAACAGCTCCCCAAACTTACCCCAAGAGCCAAGGTCCAAAGAATACCAACCCCTATCAATTTGGAAAGTGACTCAGATAGTGAAACATTAATATCTCTCACTTCCCATGATAAAATTGAACTAGCCAAACGAAGGGCCTTACTCAAAAGGTCTAGACCAGGGACCAAGAAAAGAAAGCCTAGCCAGATTGATACGTCATCCGGCAACGAGCTACAATACCAAAGTTCCGAGCATTCCCAGGAATACAATCATGAAAGGCAACCATCCCCTGGAGTATGATCCTGAAGATTTCCCGCCCCTAGAATACCATCCCAAAAGCTTCCAGCGCTATTTCGATGGCGAGACTGATAGTTTATCCTATAATCAAGTTTCCCCGCTCTCATCCGAAGATGAAGGCTCCGTCGAAGGGGAGGAATACATCTTTATCCGCTACAATCCCGACGAAGTGCTAAGCTCGTCGCCCGATCGTGAGAATAGCGTAAATGCCCCATCCTCCCTTAGTGATTTTAAGTCTGAAGAAAGCAATGGAGTAATCTCAATAGAGTCTCATGTTCCTGAAGAAGAAGAATTCGACGCTACAATGGGTATGCAGTGGGAAAATCAGTGGCCCAACCAAGACCTATCAGGCCCGTCTCACCCTCATAGGATCTCGACCCCCATAGAGATATGGATACCCAACCTCCACAAGTATAATGGCACGACTTGCCCCGTGGCTCACTTGCAGTATCTTTACGAAGAAATGAGTCGGTATTATGGCCCAGCAATGCTCACAACTCAAGCGTTTCAAGAAACCCTTACAGGGTCTGCATTACAGTGGTTCTTCACAGCAAATATTCATCTCATACAAGATTGGAGCGAGCTGACTTCCACATTCTTGCATCGTACCAAAGCCAGATCGGAACCGAGCTGCCATGCAACGACTCGACCCACTTCGAAAGAAGACCGATGGAGGATTTTCGAATATATGCCGAGAGATGGAGGGCTTTCATAATGCAAATCCACCCTGAGCTGGTCGAAGAAGAGTTGATAAAACAGTTTGTGAAAGCCTTGCCCTGCGATTGTCGCTATTGGCTGCATGAGTTGCACTTCCGTAGCTTCAACGAAGTGGTCATCGCATGCGAGTACTTCGAGTCTACTGAAGACGAGGAATCCAAGGATGCTTAGCTCCAAGACCGGCACTACCAAAGCATTCCCTTTACACAGGAGTTGTCATGGGTTTTACTTGTTTTTATGCCATGTTTCTTGTTATGTCTAGTGTACTAGCGTTGTATTTTCCCATTCCAAGAACTTTAATGTATAAATCCTAGTGTTTTGTTTCGAAAAACATGAGGAAGTATTCTAAACTGGCCCAGCGATGTTATCCAACCATGAAAAGAAAACTTCATCCAAGGAGAATACTGAGGGCTGGGCTTCCTCATGCTTTTCCTCCCTAAAAATACATTTTGAAAATAAAAAATATTTCATCACCAAAAACCTTCGTCTAAATAAAATAATGAATTTAAGCATGTTTGTCTCTCTAATTCTCTCACATTAGGTTTCAGAATATCATTCCCTTTGATTTAATGTGATAAAAAGCATCTCGAAATCAGCACTTCATGTGAACAGGTCAAACGCAAAGACATTGTTCCAGGAAAACGGGGGCAAATAGAGAAGATCATCCTGTTTCAAAAAGGGTAAGTCTTATCCCCTAACATGACATTGAAAATAACAAACCCTCCCTTCTATTGACAGGATGCAAAGGATGAAGCATGATAGGTACATGCATAGAATTAAAGTCTAGGCATCCACGACATGTCTCGCTCCTGCCCAGTTCCCTCCATAACCGAAGGATCGCCTTGCCGCACGCCATGCCCGATCAGCCAGACATCACAGCTTTGACAAACCCAGAAGCACGAGGAAGAAACTCCTCTAAAGCAGCTACTGTCAACAAAAAAAAATCCAGACAGTCAAGGCGATCTGTAGCCCATGCCCCGAACGATGACTCTAAAATCTAGAAGCCACACCCTAGAGACATGTTTTCCCCCAAGGAGGAGTTGCCATCAAATAACTTGAGATTACCCATCTCAAGTTCCGTAAAAGCTTGAGGAGCATGGCTTGGCCCAATACTGCTCAATCCAAAAGGAAAAATTTTCAAGAGGGAAACAACGAAAAGAATCCTAGGCCGCAAGATACAAAAGATGAAACGTAAGAGATACATGCATAGAGTTGAAATCCGGGCATCCATGACATGCCTCACTCTTGCCCAACTCCCTCCAAGGCAAAAAGACTATCTCGTCACACGACACAGCCAGGTGCCACAGCTTCGACAGGCCTAGAAGCACGAGGAAGAAATTCCTTCTCTTCCTTCAAAGTGACTACTGTCAACAGGGAGAAAATCCAAACAGTCAAGGCGATCTATGATCTCACACATTAGACAATGACTCTGAAATTCAAAAGATTCACTCTTGGGGCATTCTCTTCCAAAGAGTAGTTGCCGCTAGAATTGGAGGTTTTTGATTTGTCCATCTCAAATTCCATAAAAGCTTGAGGTACATGACTTTTGCTCAATAATGCTATAGCCAAAGACAGAAGGAGAAATTCCACAAAAGGGAGGCGTTAAAGACGACCAGCAGTCACGCATACGAGAAAGGCCAACAGAAGGAAACATTAAGCCATGCCGAGATAAATAGGTCATCCTCAACATTCAAATATCCTTAAGGGCTAGCATAGACAAGCTCTGGGGAAGGGTAATTTGGTATCGTTTCCAATACTCTCATGGTCTGAACCTGCTCTTGACATGTTTTTCCCTATTTGGCAGGAAGCATTACAACACAAAGACCAAACCCGATGGTTAGGTTTGACAAAACCATACTAGCCAAGCTAGTATACGGAGACGACCTACATCAAATACACTCGACTTCCTGTAAAGAGATGTGTCATCCACAAACCAATTAAGGAGAATAATTAACCTGACGCGGGGAACACCAGATTTCATGACCCCTCGTCCACCTAATCATCTGTAGACCAGTGAAGAGTAATGTTGTATCACTTCCAATTATCTGATTGCTAAAAAGAGACTCGTGACTAACACACTCTCTCTTGCCTTTTACAGGATCACCTGACCGTCCAAGAGAAGGAAAATAAATCAACAAAAGTCTTGTCAGACTCTGATAAACTTTCCAAGAAGATTAACACCTCAAGTATCACCAAAGCAAATGATAGAGAACCTTCAAAGCCTCAAGTCGCTTACAATCTAGGCCCTATTGTTTGAGCCACTTCCACAGCTTCCCTTCTGCAAAAAGCAAGAATAGGAATTCCTGATCAGTTCCCCGATCCCCGGCTGATCATGCATGTGTCATGTCCCTAACTAATAGGAGCATTTTGATGACACCCATTTTGTGAATACTCTTTATAAATAACCCCTTTTGATGTTCAAATTTCAACACATTTGTGAATACCATTTCACTAATTAAATACCCTCTTGAAGCTGTTATAGTCTTTCTTGAGTAAAAAGCCATTCATTCATTTTTGGAAAAAACACAAAACTCTTTCACATTATACATTGCATGCCTTTTTCCATGTGAATTGCACATGATGATTTTGTCTGCCTAAATCTTTGATTTTGTCAAGGAATATTAGAATAGACTGCTTAGTGAAGAATACAGGACTAATTAAGTATGTTGAATGAGGCATGTCAGAATGATAATAGGCAAGCCATATCCCATACACAGTCCCCCATCTACACACTCGTGAGATGAGTATAGAAAATTCCATGACTACAGGGTAAAGAGTTCTCTCGCGAATGGTACGATGACCAAAATAGTGGGAGGCGTTCCATCACCCGCTTTGAGCTCCATACACTGGCCAAATTTCCATATTCCCCCCATCGAAGAATCACCCCACATTGGGGCAAGCCAAAGGCAAGTCAGCATCACGAGATGATAAAAGGAATAGAAATTCTCTTGCTTGCACTTGCATCAATCTTTGAGTATCTTTATTACATATGAACTCTCGCGTTAATTTAAGTGTCCTAGAGTCATGAAGAGCAATTCTTTACACGCTTGTATTGTACAAACAAATTGAGTCTGTAAACTCACCATCACAATGAAGCAAAGCAAAAGCCGCCACCATTCAAGCATAATCGAGAGAGATAGCAAAGGATGAAGACTCAACAAGTCTGGTAAAGGCATTCGCTTGAGCTTGTCAAGATCAATTCCTCAGGCGACAAAGAAAAAACCCGGGGGCATAAAAAGCAGTGTACCTGGTAAAAGCAAGGTCAATGCCCATGAGTAAAAAATTGAAAAGAGAAACAGGGGCATAAAAAAGCAGTGTGCCTAGTAAAAAGCAAGGCCGACGCCCCAAACAAAAATACAACCATTTGTATTCTCAAGAAAAGCTGTTGTTGTGGTTCGATCAATAGAACCTTCATCTGACTGTAAGAAGAAAGACCGGTGACAAACGCCAAGGCAATCACCAGCTCTCACCCTTTCACACATGAGTCAAGCCTATATGGCATCCTATTGTAAAAAAGTCTCTTCAAACTAGGGGCACTTCAATTAACGTAGGATTTCATATGTTTATAAGCATCGCTCGAAGAAGTACGAGCAAGATTATTCTATCTCTTTTCGCAGGATCCTCGACTTGCACACCGGGAGATAACCATGCAACAGCTTCCCCACAAAGCCATGACTTTATTGGTCCTCCTCTGATGAGCCATTGACCTAACCTTCATTACAATCCCAAAAAAGACCTCTCACATTGGTAAAGTCGTATCATTTGCGAGAATACTTGGACCCGTGCTGACATGATGAAAGTGAGATAGTGTGGTCCTTATGAATCCTGCATCAACGGTCAGGATAAAACAACCTTTCCCATGAGTGTGAGTGGAAAGTCCTTTCAGATTGAAAGTCCCTCATTTGGCATGCTCAAAACATTTGCATTCTAAGCAAAAGTTGTCTTTCAAAATCTTCCCCAGCAGAATTCAAATGATGAAGAACTGACAAGGCCATCATGCATAAATCACATTTTGATTTACAAGCTTACAAAGACATACAATCATTGCATACATGGCTGCACCTTGTGTAACTAGCAAGCACATTCATGTAGATTAGAGGTATCACCGGAAAGCATATCCCCATCCTTGTTCCCGGAGCTTTATATTTGAGTACCCCTCACTCACCGAGTACTCCCTTTTTTAGCACTCAGCTCGTGCGAGTTTTTCCCAGTGGGTATCGATATTGGTAACTGACCAAATATCCCTTTATCTTTAAGTACCTACCACTGTCTAGGTACCCGTGCTCAGCTTAATTTGTCCCTCAGGTATTAATATCTGTAGTTGCCCAAGCTTACCCCTATTTTCGAGTGTTCGCCGCTACTTAAGTGCCCTCCTTGTTAAACACTCGACCTATTCATGCTGTCGTTAAAGTTTAGATGCTTATCCAAGTATCCTCTCATCTCAAAGTATCGACCACTATTCAAATACCCCATTTCTGTGACACTCGACCTGCTAGAGTTGTCCTCAAAATCATGTCATTGGATGCTAGCAACCTCTCAAGCATTCCTCCACATCATGCGCCTGCAATTACCCATGTATGTTTTCCTGCACTTGGGCCAGTTAAGTGGCCCTTGATCATATTGTCAAATATTTGTGTCCATCCAAATATTCCTCTACTTGGTACGTCTGTGTACCTATAGCCATCCAGGTAAGCCTCACGCTACATCTAAATTGCAAGAAAGTGGGAAGCCTCCATAAGTATCTCAGGTATGCCTTTGGCATCCCCAATCCCCAGAAGGCAGGAGTCCTTCGCGATTACCCAAGGTACGTCCTCAGGTATTCCCAATTTCCAGAAGGCAGGAGGCCTTCACGAATAGCCAAGGTGCGTCCTCGGCATTCCCAATTTCCAGAAGGCGGGAGGCCTTCACAAATAGCCAAGGTACGTCCTCTGCATTCCCGAAATCCAGAAGGCGTGAGGCCTTCACAAATACCCAAGGTACGTCCTCAGGTATTCTCAACTTCCAGGAGGCGGGAAGCCTTTATGAACATCTCAGGTACGTCCTCGATGTTCCCCAAATTCCAGGAGGCGGGAAGCCTTCATGAACATCTCAGGTACGCCCTCGATATTCCCAAATCCCAAAAGGCGGGAGGCCTTCGCGAATATGCGAGGTGCGTCCTCGATATTCCCAACATCCAGAAGGCGAGAGGCCTTCACGAATACCCAAGGTACGTCCTCGGTATTCCCCAATTTCCGGGAGGCGGGAAGCCTTCATGAACATCTCAGGTACGCCCTCGATGTTCCCAAATCCCAGAAGGCGGGAGGCCTTCACGAATATGCGAGGTGCGCCCTTGATATTCCCAACATCTAGAAGGCAGGAGGCCTTCACGAATACCCAAGGTACGTCCTCGGTATTCCCCAATTTCCAAGAGGTAGGAAGCCTTCATGAACATCTCAGGTATGCCCTCAATGTTCCCAAATCTCAGAAGGCAGGAGGCCTTCACGAATATGCGAGGTGCGCCCTCGATATTCCCAACATCCAGAAGGCGGGAGGCCTTCACGAATACCCAAGGTACATCCTCGGTATTCCCCAATTTCCAGGAGGCGGGAAGCCTTCATGAACATCTCAGGTACACTCTCGATGTCCCCCACAACCCAGAAAGCAAGCGGCCTTCACAAAAGCCCGAGGTTACATCCTCAATGTTCCCCAAATTCCGGTAATTCCCAATTACCCGGCGGGAGGCCTTCATGAATAGCCGAGGCACGCCCTCGGTATTCCCAACATCCAAAAGGCGGGAGGCCTTCACGAATAGCTGAGGTACATCCTCGGTATTCCCAAATTACCAGGAGGTGAGAGGCCTTCATGAATACACGAGGCATGCCCTCGGTATTTCCAATTACCAGGAGGTGAGAGACCTTCATATGTCCAAGGTACATTCTCAACATTCCCATTACCAGGAGGTGAGAGACCTTCACGAGTGCACGAGGCATATCCTCGGTATTCCCAAATTACCAGGAGATGAGAGACCTTCATGAATGTCCAAGGTATGTCCTCCACATTACATTCCCATTACCCTCGGTAGGTGAGAGACCTTTATAAATACACGAGGCATGTCCTCGGTATTTCCCAATTACCAGAAGATGAGAGATCCTCACGAATATCTCAAGTACGTCCTTGATATTCCTTATTTCCAGAAAACAAGAGAGCTTCACAAATACCCAAGGTATGCTCCCCACATCTTCAATTATCAAAAACCCTTTCGATACTTGTGAACGTTCGAGTATCCCTAAAAAGCTCGTACTTGTGATCATCCGAGTACCCTTTCAATTCTTATGACGCCTGCCAAGGCCCAAAAATCCGTCAGGTTAGTGTTTGTCAATATCCATGTACTCTTTAATGTGTCTGTGAATGTCCAAATACCCCCAGAGCAGATGCCCTGAGAAAGGTCGGTGCATCCCCCGAGAAAGGTCGGGTTACAACGCGGTGTCCCCGACGAAGTCAAACACCCCCAATTAGATGCCCCGAGAAAGGTCGGCGCATCCCCAGAAAGGTCGGGTTACAATTGGTGTCCCTGACAGAAGTCAAACACCCCCAAGAGCAGATGCCCCGAGAAAGGCCGGCACATCTCCCGAGAAAGGTCGGGTTCCAATTGGTGTCCGTGACAGAAGTCAAACACCCCCCAAATCAGATGCCCTGAGAAAGGCCGCGCATCCCCGAGAAAGGTCGGATTCCAATTGGTGTCCCCGCAAGTCAAACACCCCCAAATCGATGCCCCGAGAAGGTTGGCGCATCCCTCGAGAAAGGTCGGGTTCCGGTTGGTGTCCCCGACGTAAGTCAAACACCCCCCCAAAATCGGATGCCCCGAGAAAGGTTGGTGCATCCCTCGAGAAAGGTCGGGTTACAACTGGTGTCCTTGACAGAAGTCAAACACCCCCCAAAAGCAGATGCCCTGAGAAAGGTCGGCGCATCTCCTGAGAAAGGTCAGGTACCAACTGGTGTTCTCGATACAAATCAGACACCCCCAAGTGAGATGCCCTGAGAAAGGTTAGCGCATCTCCCGTCAAGGCGACCGAAGAATGGTTCGGGTCTGAGACACCCCTCTGATTGCTCCAACAGGCAACCGAAGAATGGTTCGGGTCTTGGAGAAGTAATTCCCCGTCAAGGCAACCGAAGAATGGTTCGGGTCCAAGACACCCCTCTGATTGCTCCAATAGGTGACCCAAGAATGGTTCGGGTCTTGGAGAAGTAATTCCCCGTCAAGGCGAAAGAATGGTTCGGGTCCAAGACACCCCTCTGATTGCTCCAACAAGTGACTGAAGAATGATTCAGGTCCTGGAGAAGTAATTTCCCGTCAAAGGCGACCGAAGAAAGGTTTGGGTCTTAGACAAATTATCTATTGTTTTGACAGGCGACCGAAGAATGATTCGAGTCCTGGAAAAGCAGCCTCCTCATATCATCAGGTAAGACGACGCCTTGATGCTTGCCAAAACCAAGGGTTCACACCCTATCTTACTCATTCCAGGTAAGTAACTCCAGGTATCTTCTTATTTGCCTTAGTATATGTAAAGTTATATTCCTCTTTTGGCATAGGGTAATATGTCCTAAAAAGATATAATCTACTGCCCACGCTGGGTAAAAATTAGGCATCAGTTTGTCTTTGAATGCAACCTCTTTGAGCTCACCTTCAAAGAGGGGCAGCTGTTGACGCCTAATTTTTGGGTTTTTAACTAATTTCATTTTTATTTTGGCCTTTTAATTAAATTCATTTTATTTTAGGCTTTATTTTACTTTACTTTGTCTTAAAAAAAAGCCGAAAAAAAAAAAAAAAAAAAAATAGAGAAAAATAGAAAAAACGAGAAAAAAACAACAAAAATGAAAAGAAAAGAAAAGGGAAAGGGAGACAGCCCGTGCGGGTCAGCCCACACCCGCGCCCGACCCGCCGGGTCATCTTCCTAGCCCGGTCGCGTGCGCAGCACGCGCGTTTGAGCACACGCTGAGCAGGCGAGCAGCAGGGTGAGCGGTGGTGTGAGCGGCACAGCGTACGGCGAGCAGAGGCACGTGGGGAAGGACGAGGGTAGACGGCCGACGGTGTGCGTCAGATGGGACGCCGGTCCGGTCGGCCGGAGCCACGGCGTTCCCCGGTCGAATCCCCGTCGGCCGGCCACTCCCCGCCTATAAATAGGCCCTTCCCCCTCCGTTAATCGACACACCAGAGCAACGGCAAGGAGAGAGAAGGAGGCTCGCAACCTTTAGGAACCTCGCTGAGAGACTTCAGAGGGGGGGCCGAGGTCGACGAGCTTCGATCTCGACTTGGCCGGAGTCGGTTGCAGAGGGAGAGGGAGAGAGAGAGAGAGGGAGGAGGAAAGGAGGAGCCTCGTCGTCGCAGCTCAGCCCCACGGCCGTGAGCAGGTAGTCCCGCGGTGACGCCGCCTCCCCCAGCCTAGCAACATTACCATCACCGCCGTCTCAGTCGCCGTTGCCGCTGCGAGCAGCCCTCGGCTTTCCCCAAATCGAAACCCTAGGGTTCCTGCTTTCGGGTCGCGATTCCGGGTCACCGGGTCGGACACGGATCAAGAACCGGAGGGTTTCACGTTTTTAGGTGGAGCTTGGAATCGGGTCGTGAGTGGGTCGGATCCGGGTCGGGCATTGGTAAAAGCGGTGTCGTTTTTGCGGTCCAAGTTGTCGGGTCACGGAGTCGGGCTGTCGGGTCGCCGGGAGATCCACCGAGGGAACGGCACCGTTTCCGGAGGAGGCTCGGGTTGACGGGTCGTGGAGTGGGTGGGATGCGTGACCCGCGGGTCGCGCACAACCCGCCCCCCTACGACGCCGTTTTCGCCAGAAGTGAAACGATGCCGTTTCGCTGAGGCCACCACGACGCCGTTTTATAGAAAAACAGAGGGCCGGGTTCTTTGGAGCGGGTCGTCGGGCCGGGCCGGGTCTTCAAGCCCAGCCGCGATGTCGTTTCGGCATCTGGCCCCGAAACGTGGATCCCTCCACGTTTCCGCGTTTCGGGCCGGCCCGGGGCGGATCCGACCCATGGATCCGACCCGGTCGATTTTTAAATATTCAAAAATAATATTTTATTTTCAAAATATATTAAAAATCATTTTAATTTAAAAAAATCAAAAAAATGTTCTAAAAATGTTTTATTTTCCAAAAAAATCAAAAAATCAAAAAAAAATTATTTATTTTCAAAAATATTTAGAAATTATTATTTTCCAATATATCCAAAAAAATTAAAATATTTTGATATTTTCCAGAAAATGTCAAAAATCCCAAAAATTGCCAAATTTCCTAAAAAGTCCAAATTTTCATAAAATGCCAAAAAGACTTGTATTTTTCCAAAAATACCCCAAAAATCCAAAAAAATCCTTTTTATGTCCAAAATGGGGAAAACACCCAAAAAATGTGATTTTTCCTAAAATGCATGGAAAATCCCCAAACATCCAAAAAACCTTAGAGTTTAAACAAGATTAGGTACCAAAAGGGCATTAGTGATGAACTAGTGTAATCAAGTCCTCGATCCTAATTTCTTTGGTTGCGTAGAAGCAAGTATTTCTCCCGATACTTTGCTTAGGTTTCTAATCAACCTACCCCAAATTGATTAGTGGCGACTCCTTTTTAAAAATCAATTTACAAACCAAATATTTTAAAGTCGTGAATTGGTGGACTTGGGAGAGTCCAGGCTTTAATTAAATCCAGTCAAGCCATTAGCCTCCTTTAGGGCGCTTGTACCCAATTCGGTCGGGCGCCCCCCGAAAAAAAAGGGGTCGCGACATTGTTGTTTGTTACATGGATGCTAGATCACTTACTGGTGCATATACTCTGTGATATTTATTGACAATTGCTCTAGAAAAATATGGGCTATTACTTTGAAATTTAAAGACCGGATGCTTGTTGCTTTCAACCAATTTTATGTCAATGCAGAAAGAGAAATCGGGAAAAAGTTGAAATGTGTTCGAGTTGACAATAGTGGTGAATATAGAGACTTATTTTAACATTATTATAGAGATTATGATTTCAAGCTTGAGAAGGCAATTCTAAAAATACCACCACAAAATAGAGTGGCATAGAGAATGAACTAAATAATTAATTGTTTAATTCACTGTAGGCTTTCTCATTTGAGGTTACTAAAATCATTATGGGATGAAGTAATGAGAGTAACAGTGGACTTGATAAATCTTTTTCCATCATTTTTTCTTAAAATGGGATGTTCCGCAAAGAGTATGGAGTGGGAAACATATTTCATACATTCATCTAAAAGTGTTTAGTTGTCATGCATCCATGCATGTTCCAAACCTGATGACAAGTCTAAGAAATGTATCTTATTGGGCTATGGAGATGAAGAGTTTCACTTCGTGTTATAGGATCCAGCTGCAAAGAAAGTCTTAGAAGCCAAGTTGCAGTGTTCTTTAGGCATCAAACCATTGAAGACATTGATAAGTCAGATTGGCCAAAGGCTGTAGTTCAACAATCCATGAGTCTCAACCCAAATCCTCCAAGGTATTGGGTGGAAATCATGGGGAAGAAGTACATGGGAATCATGAAGATAGCAAATCTTCACAAAATATTAATTCTTCAGTTGACACAATTTAAACAATTGAGCAAGAACAACCCACCGAGCCAATGGAGCCAATTGAGCAAGAAAACTTAAAAATAGGCCAATGGTCCTAACCTCAAGTTAGAAGATCTACAACAGTAAGTAAACCTTCACAGAGATATTAGTCACATGAGTGTGTATTACTATATGATGCAACAGAGTTAGAAATTTATGACGAGGCTATATCATGTGATCAAAAGAATGAGTGACATGAAGTCAGAAGTGAGCTTAAATCCTTGTATAGGAATCACATATTTAAATGGATAAAGTTGCCTAAGATAAAAGAACACTAAAAAATAAGTGGTGTGCAAGTTGAAGACAGAAAAAAGCAATTTGCAACCTCGATTCAAGGTGAGGTCTGTTGTGAAGGGCTTTCATTGAAAGAAAGGAATTGGCTTTAAAGAGATCTTTTTACCAGTTGTTAAAATGTCTTCTATTCGAGTTGTTCCTGGGTTGGCAACTAGTTTGAATTTAGAAATCGAATACCTTGATATAAAGATAGTCTTTTCTTCGTGAACACTTAAAAGAAGAAACTTTTATGGTGCAATCAAAGAGTTTATATTTGAAGGGAATGAGCATATTGTATGCAAATTGAGGAAAAACTTATAAGGTGTCAATCAAGCACCAAAGTAATGGTACATAAGGTTTGAATCATTTATGAAAGATCATGGATATGGTAAGACTGACTTTGATTCTTGTTTCTTTATAAAAAGATTCTTACATAATAATTTTACTCTATGTTGATAATATGTTGATCTTGGGCATGATGCCAAGAAAATCAAGAACTAAAAAAATGATTTGAGTACAGTTTTTCGATGAAAGATTTGGGACCAGCTAAGAAAATTTAGGTATGAGAGTTACACGTGAAAGGAAGAATGAAAAATTTTGATTATCTCAAGAGAAGTACATTCAAACATTAATGTGTTCTCTTTGTTTTTGTCACCTTATTTTGAAAGATTATGTTGGAGAAAACTCCTTTGGTGTTTTGAAGTTGACAAAACATCTCCGTCAGTCTAGTCTGAAGACTTCAAGACCCAATTGTTTAAGTCTAAAGATCTCCAGACTCTATCATCAAAGTCTGAAGATAGTTAGACTCAAATTTCAGAGTTTGCCCAAGTTGATAGCTTTCTAGACCGATGGATTACCATTCTTGCAGATGGGATTATATCTTCAATGATTTGTTCTATTTTGTTATGGAAGATCTCTGGCTAGACATAGCTTCAAATTATTCGATTATTCTCATTAAGATCCATTTCGATTTTAATATCCTTTTGAAGAACAAGCAAACTTGGAAGGTTCTACTTATGGAAACTCAAGATCCTGATTGTATGGGCGAGCATAATTGACGAGCTATCTTCCATATTCATTCAACAGCTTGAAGATCACCTTAATTGATTCATTTCAACAGATAGATTGGATGAACTCCTTTGAAAGGTGCCAACGGCTATGAAGGCACGATGGAATATTTAAAGGTGGATTTGTTGTTGTTCGGGTATGCGTTGATTGAAAAATTTTAAAGTCTGAATCTCTGAAGTTCCTTGTTCTCTCATTTCTTAGAGCTATAGTTGTGTACAAAAGAGAGAAACATACAGTGAAGATTTGTGTGTGTAATAGCTAAGACTCTCTACTAAAGAAGTCTACACTACAAGCTGTACCAATCTCTTTTGATTCATAGTGAAATCCAGCTGGTAGGCTGTCAGCGCAGGAGAGTGGACGTAAGTTTGGATTAAACCACACCACTATAAACCTCTGTGTTCAATTCTTCTTACCTTAATCTTTTTACTTTTATTGCTGCATGATTCAATTGTTTAATTGTTTTACTTCAAGTCCTTTATACTCTGAATTATATTTCAAAATTGATTGAATCTTCTCAAAGTTTTAAAAGAAAATTTGTATACACCTATTCACCTCCCTCTAGGTGTGTTTACTAGCCTTTTTCAATTGGTATCAGAGCTTGTGTGCTTATATATTGAAGTGTTTTTACTTCTTATGCTAAAGATCTTCTATGGCTAGTATTTTGGCTCCAGGTTTGGTTGAAGGCCAAAGCAACACTAGACCACCCTACTTCGATAGGAAAGAATATAACGTATGGAAAAACAAGATAAAGGCATTCCTAAGATCAAAGGATCCTCTGGAATGGGATGTGGTAGAAAAAGAAATCATCCCTAAAGCTACATCATCTACAGGAAAAGAAATAGCAGATGCAGGAGAACTGTCACAAACTGAAATAACAAAGAGACAAGCTTTCGATGCTAAAGCTATTTATTCTCTATATTGTGATTTATCTCCTACTGAGTATAACAGAATTTTATCTTGTGAAATAGCTAAAGAAGTCTGGGACAGGTTGCATGTCACCTATGAAGGAATTGATCGAGTTAAAAAAACAAAGTTCAATATCCTTCTTGGACAGTATGAAGCCTTCAAGATGAAGCCAGGAGAATCCATTATTGACATATTTAGTCATTTTACAGAAATTGTAAATGGCTTAGCATATCAGGGTCAGCCAATTTAAGGACCAATAAAGGTCAATAAGTTACTGAGAAGACTCTCAAAGACTAGAATCACGTAAAGACTTCTATAAGGGAAACACAAAGGATCATTCCTCTCTCTGTAGATGAATTGGTTGGCATACTTCAGCCATATGAAGTCGAGCAAATTAATGAGGAAATTGATCCCAAAGGTAATAAATCAATTGCTTTAAAATCTAACGATGATTCTGATGATACAGATTCAAAAGATGACTTGGATGATGAAGATCTAGCACTTTTGATAAGAAAGTTCAAGAAGTTGAACAGGAAAGGAGAAAAATTCAATTGGAAGAAATAGAGCAATCAAAGATTTCAAAAGAAATTAAATGAGGAAGATGAAACCAACAAGGATGTTGTTTACTTTGAATGTAAAAGAAAAGGATACATTAGACCCAACTGTCCTTTGCTAAAAAAAAAAAAAAAAAAAGAAAGGAAAAACAAAAAGATTCAAGAAGGCTCTCAAAGCTAAAACATGGAGCAACACAGAATGCAAAGACAATGATAAAGATTATGCCAACATCTGCCTTATGGCAAAATCAGACTCAGATTCAGACTCAGACAGTGAGGTCAATATTAGAAATTTAAAAATTCCTACTAAAGTCTCAAAATATATAGATGAACTTTGTCTTAACCTTAAAACCTCTCTTAAAAGAATTTCTGAACTAAAGAAGGAGAATTCCAATCTAAGACAATAGGAATTAGCTTTGATTGAAAAAGTTGAAAACTTAAACAAATGTCTTGCAGAAAGAGGCCGTGGACCGGGTGGGAGGTTGGAGGGAGCCTTTTTGATTCTCGCTGCAGCGAAAGAGAGAACTTGGATGAAGCCCCACAGTAAGTGAAGGCACAAAATCAAGACCATGTAATCCATGGCAGGCTTATGAGGCTTGCCTCTTTGTGAATCTCCAGAGGTGTATGTTCTTCTGTTTCTTCTGTTATATAATGGCCATTGTAGAGTTCCTCTTGCATTTCTTTCTGCTTTCTCTAGAGCACTACCATCGGTTTCACTCAAGCCTGACTTTTTTGTCGTGATTAGCCCTTAAAATTCTTCTATTTTTACCTCGAAAAGAGATAATGCTGCTCTTGGTTCTATACAGACAGGTTGCTTTCAATCGGGTCATCCGTGCCTTTGTTACGGGTGACAGATTCAAAGCTTCCAACACTAAGATTTCCGAGTAAAAGGACAGTTGTTAAAATCTAAGATTCATATTTTTCGCATTTTTTGAATAACTGGACTAAAAGCAAAGAGGTCATTTAACCCTAGGATTCTTGTAGTTCATAGATATTTGTGTTTTCCTCGTTTTACAGGAGTAAACGGATCGATTCAAAAGGTGGTTGCTACGAATCTCCAGTATTAAAGTCATGGACCGCAGGCACAGGGACCAGTTCCTTTTACTCATGAGCCTCATTGCTGCGGCCTGCCTGCAAAGATTCACTGTAGTGGCGGTGCTAGAATATATGTCTCAAGTTTGAATCCGTGCACAAGACCTGATCCGCATTGAAGGATATAGACTGATCCGAACGATTTCGGAATTTGTGACAGAGGCATCAAAGTTGGTCAGAATATCTTCACCAGCTATGTGAGGAACGAAATCCCAAAATGTCTCTCCTTGGGGTTCCTTTTGGTGTTTTAGGATTTGGCCACACATTGCAGCTCTCATTTGGCCACGCATGGGAGCCCCCTTTTCAATTGAAAATGGGAGTTGGTCAGAGAAGATGAGGAAAAAGCATTTGGGTGGTTCACATTCGACTCATTCTGTTAACTACACAATGATGGCTCCCACGTCACAAGTCAAGCTCTCTAGCTGCAAGGAGAGCTCCCTTTTCATAATTGCAACAAGAGAGAAGCTCAGTATAAGAAAGTACAAAAGCGAAAGAGTAGCTCTGGGTTCTTAGCCGCGACAAGAGCTCTCAGGACACGGTGATTTTTGAATGGACAATCCTACATCCAACAGAGGCATTTTTTCGTGAGGCTAAACACTGGGTTGAGTGTAACGCAGGACTGCAAAACATTTGAATGTGTAAGCGACTACATCCTTGTAACTCTTCTATTAAACCGAACCACGTAAATCTCTCATGTTTTGTATTATTTCTTGTCAATTTGTCTTGTAATTTAGTCCACTTGCGTTTGACTTAAATCATAAAACCATTAGCTTCCGCACATTTTTCTCCGCAAGCAGCTTCTGGGTAAACTAAAAGCCAGCGAACTATGAAATTAGTAACAGTTATAGAATTTCTAGTCAGGATTCAGGAGATCTTTTTCCTTGGGGCTGTAAAACAAGGTCACCAAAAATCAGCCGATGTGTATGGTTTATTGGAGGGGTTACTATTCCTAGTTTGATTAATCTAAAGAGAAGAATCCATCCCATTTTTAGCCACTTAGCTCATGTTGTGGTTCACACTTGCCCTCATTCAAAGGCCGGCGACGGCTGATGGGCCTCAATCAGTGAAAAAAGGAAAAGAAAAAAAAAATCAATAATATTTGTTTTAAAGAAATTGTCCACTTCAGCATTTGTTAGCCATAATTGATTGAAATGACTAAATTGACAAATCGTCAAAAGATTTAGGATTAAATTGGCATAATTAAAAAGTTTAAGTTTGAATAAGTCACTATACAATAAATTGGCATAATTCACAGTTTAACCCAATATTTCTTTTTCTTTTCTATTTAAAACCTTCTTTGAAATATGTAGTGGATTGCATATTTCAACAGTTTTAAAGCAATTATTTTGTATTGGCTTTAATGGAAAGTATGACCACAATCGATTTGTAATGACTTTGTAACATTTGATTTCATTTATTTCTTTAATAACCCTCTCCTGTATTTGTCTATAAAGATAATCTACAAATCATAATAAAAATTTACCAAAAATAAGAAATTCTTTTTTTTTTCTTTCCACCTAATAGCTGGTTTTTACGTATAATGTTATTGTTCTTGTTTCCTCTATTTGAAGTATAGAGGAAAATCTATTGTATTTTGCGAAAAATAGCTACTAGAGTCTTACGCACTAAGTGTGTACTCGGAAGGGCGAAATTATCTTTGAGAACAATGCTTACACGCCTCAAATATTTGTTCTTATATTTCATATTCTCCAACACTTTTCTAGAACATTTTGCACACAATAGGAATACTAATAATTGTGATTGCTTCATTCCTTCTACTTGCGAAAATTATATACATGTTGTTGTCATCATGTTAAGATTATTGCATTATTACTTGAGGTGGTTCCTTCACTTGTAATTTATTTCTCCATTTTACCTTATTTTGTTTACTAAGGAAAATTATCCAAAAAGTCCCAAACCTATTGTATCTTTGTCAATTAAGTCATAAACATTTTAATTTTGCCAATTAAGTCCTTAAGTTTTTGACAATCCATTTAACTAATTTTGATTAGAAATTATTGATGTGGACTTCAGCCATTCTATGTGGTATGACTAGCATTGATGTGTATAGCTTTTAATAATATTGTAATTTTTTGAATTTTTCTGATTTATTCGTTTTTTTCTTTCATTTTGCTTATCATTTTTTTTTTTTTTGGATTGAGGGTCAGTGACCTCACCTAGTGCCGGAGAGGGATAGTGAGAGTCATTTGGCAACTCTTACTAGACATAGTCGAGGCGACCGACCAACCCTCGCCAGCCTCAACCTAAAATATCAAAAAAAAAAAAAAGGAAAGAAAAGAAAAAATTAAAAAGCCAAACAAATAATAAAAATACTATTACCACATAGGATGCTCAGCATCCACATCGACAATTTCCAGCCAAAATTGACCGGATAGACTTAGTTAGTATATCGATAAAATGTTTAAGACCCAATTGACAAAATTGAAAGGTTATGACTGAATTGATAAAAATACACTATTTTTCCTTCATTTGCCTCAAGGCAGTTCGTTTTTCTTTAACTAATACTATCATTAACTATAAGTCTTCTGACTTGATTTGTGAAACAAAAATACACAATATCCATGGCACATTATACATTACTTGAGCTTTGACCCCCGAAGTTGGTTTGAATAGAAGACACGGTTTTAATTTGAAATTTTAGATTCCTTCGACTTTTGATCTAATTTCGCATTATGTACGCTGAAGTACTATACTGTATCATAAATCATTTTCACACACGAGGATGATAACAAGAGAAGTACACCGTGCATAAAATTGTGTAAAGTCAATGGTTGGGTGGTTTCATGACATGAAAATCACGTCAGGGACATTTTACACGAGCAATAAGCGGCACAAAGTACTTGGAATTTTTCATTTTATTTTGCCAAACTTCTTGCGAATTTTGACATTAGGCCCACAATTTTGCATGATATTTTTCTGAGTCTTGGGTTGACTAGCATCATACGTGGGTTTGTTGCACCAAATCATCGATCTGTCACTTCACTTTTATAGTCTAGGATAGGCGCAATGTGTAAAATTATTATAGCCCACATGATATGATTTTTATTATATGGTTTAATAAATTATTGAAATGCTATAAAATATATAAATAATTATTGGCTACGAGAAGTTGCGACTCTAATTAAATGAAATGGTATATTACTTTGATGGAAGGCACCTTTTCAACGAAAGTATAAACGAGTCCGGTCCTCTCTCCACCCACACAACGAACATATTTTCTTCTCCATCGATTAAATATAGAAAGGAATAGTGGGTTAAGGGAGAGAAATCGGATTTCATCATTTGGATCGAATTCAACGGCAACACTAAGGACAAAGGTATGTTTTTCATATATATTTGTGAAGATCATGAAGATCAAAGATCTTCATTTTATTATGAATTTCCGCATTAAGAATTATAAGAAATTTCTAACAGTTGGTATCGAGCATGGTTTATGATCTCATGATTTTCCGTTTATAAATTTAATATGATTTATGTATGATGTTTCATTGGATGATCCTATTCTTACCATTTGTTGTTGTTGAGATGAGAAAGAGGGTTCTGCTGAAGAAAACCCAACTGATGGGCGTTTTATTAAAAAAAAAAAATCCAAATGAAAAACGGATGAAAATGGAGGAGTTCGGAATTTTAAGGGCAAAAATGGAGGAATTCGGAATTTTGAGGACAAGATAGAAACTCTCCGATTCCGGGCAAAATCCGGCCACCTACCGCTTGATTTTAGACCCATATGGTCGCCCGCCATGAGGAACGTTGGGCTTGAGTTTTTCCGGCATATCGGTGCTTGCCAGAGGCGAATCGGGCAGAGGAAGTCGCGGTGGTGGAGTTTTTGTGTTTTGAGAAATTTTGGCTTGATTTGGGGCTAATTCTTCGTCATTTTCTCCGAAACTTGGGTCCATGTGGTCGTGGTTGCATGCTCTTCAAAACCCATTATTATTATTATTATTATTATTATTATTTTTTTTTTTTTTTTTTTGTGTCTGGGATGGCTGCCGGAGAGGAAACGGTGGCGAAATCGCAGCTGGAAATGGTGAAAACCGGCGAAAAATCACGTCGGTGCACGAGGAAGAAGGCGCGTGGGCTCCACGCGCGCGTGCAGCTTGCAGGTGCGTGGAACCCACGCGCCACGTGCCCTCACACGCGCGGAGCCCACCGCGCGCGAGCCCGCCGCGCACGTGGGTCTCTCGCGCAGTTGCAGGCGCGTGCAACGCACGCGCTGCGCGTTGGACGCGCGCCCGTGCGAGGCACACGCCCGCCGAGCTGCAGGCACGTGCTCCGCACGTGCCTGACGCCCCGAGCCATCTCTTTTACGTTTTTGCCCCTATGCCAATTTTAAAATTCCCATTTTGTCCTTCTCGCAATTTATTTATTGTTCTACCCCTGTTTAATTTATAATTACGATTCTGCCATTGCTAATTATTTACCATTTTGCCCTTGGATATTAAATTTATGGTTCTGCCCTTATGCTTTAATTACAATTTTATCCTTGTGTGCAATTTGGTAAATATTTATATTTTACAATTATTAAAAATTCATATTATTAATGGTTTGTTAGTCACCAAAGTGGCCGAACCTTGAAGTCTTTTGAATTTTGATATTGTAAATTATTTATTCAATTACCCATGATTAATTGATGCTATATGTATGAAATTGATATGTTTTATATCTTTATCGGTGTTATCGGTATATTGAAGTTCATTTATTATAAGAATTTAGGGATTAACCCAAAGGTTAATTATTTTCTTATAATTTATGAACATGATGGTTGATAATTAATATGACTTGTTAAATTGTTTGTATATCCAAAGATAGCAAATTATTTTTAATAAGTTATATTTACAATTATCAAATAAAAGTTATTAGCATCATTATGGTTTATATATATTTGTATATCATAGGATCGCCCAAAGGAGAACTATGATGTACATGTATAGTTAGGTTGAATCTGATTATGTGATATTCTCAAGGCATTAATGTATGAGTATTTCTTGCATATTTGCAGTATCTGTACCTGTTTCACTGCATTCACATGCTTCGTCTATTCCCTTATTCAATGGGATAAATTTTCCTGATTGGAGTGAACAAATCCAGTTTCACTTAGGTGTCCTGGATCTTGATTTAGCTCTTCAAGTTGAGAAACCAACTGATATTACTGATAAAAGTAGCGATGAGGAAAAGCCTTTCCATAAAGCTTGGGAAAGATCGAATAGACTGAGCTTAATGTTCATGCGAATGACAGTTGCAAACAACTTAAAGACTTCTCTTCCCAAGACTGACAATGCTAAGGAATTTATGAAATTTGTGGAAGAGCGTTCTCAAACTGCTGATAAGTCACTTGCTGGTACATTGATGAGCACACTGACCACCATGAAATATGATGGTTCGCATACCATGCATGAGCATATACTTGAGATGACGAATTTGACAGCAAAGTTAAGTGTAACACCCCAAACACCCTTGAGGTGATTATAGTTATGCTAACCATCACTTTGCCTACTAAGAGTGCCGTGTCTTTTAAGCTCTCAAATTTTTTTTTTTTAAAGTATTCAACGGTCCTTGCGCATCACATATAGCGGAAGCAAAATTTAAAACTCTCTCACACAACATATGAGGGGCAATGCACACACTATAACACAATAGTATACCATGAAACCGGCCATGATATTATTCACTACTGAATGGATAGTTCTTTTATCTTTTAGGGGTAGAGTACATCAAAGTAAAAACATCAAAAGGAGCTCTAAACACTACCCTCTATCAAGATAAACCAAAAATAGCCTATACACACGGCTAATCCAAAAACCATCCATTCTGTCAGCTCCGGCCTGGCTCAAAAATCCCATCGACCTCCCCAGCTACATATCGTGCCTACCGCCAGCCAGGAGGGCTAGGTGGCGGAGGTAGCATGCTGCCTATCTCCCCGTCCTCACAGGGAAAGATGGAGACGTACTCTGGAAGACCGGGCCGCTACTCGGCCCACCTCGAACCGCACCGGACACGAGACTCAAAGTATGTGCGTCCGAGGATCATTGGACTAGGAAACTGTACCACCCGCACCTCGAGGTCAGACGGAATCCCATAGAATCTACCCGGTGCAAGTGGAGGAACCGACATCGTCTAAGCTGAAAATGTTAATCCCCAAAGGGGTGAGTACAACCACTCAGCAATAGAGCAATTCTTAAAGCTACCCATACATCATGCATAAATACAATTTATTTCACATCAAAGTCACTCAGCAATCAAGTGTGGTCAAGTCACCTCAATAAGCATCATCAGCCATCAATTAAATATATACACATGTTAGACATATCCAGCATGCATAATGGCATAGTCTCATGTATGAACATTGCTTACCGAGGCCACTCAAATGTACACATATGCATTAATAGAATCACATGCCTTTCTTTCTATCACAATGCATAAGTCATGAGCACACATCGATGCTAGCAATTTCATATACATGATCCGGTACACACCACCCGACTTCCGGCAACCCCACTTTCCGGGCATCTCACACCCCACCTGGAATCGTGAGGAATTCACGGCACACACCATCCGTGCTTCCGGCATTTACACTCCCTGGCCGGGCATCTCGCACCCCAACTGGCATCACGAGGCATTCACGGCACCCACACTCCGTGCTTCCGGCACCCCCAACACTCGGGCATCTCAACTCCGAGGCCATCCAGATTTACACTCACAGGGCTACTGGGCATCCGGCATTTTCACTCCCTGGCCGGGCATCTCGACACTCCCGAGGTAAAATCAATGCATGTCATGCAACAATCTCTTTTTCCATGCATGATTCATAAACATGTCCATGGAACACAAGCATGACAGCAATGCATTCACTTATTCACATTCGCATGACATGAGTCTACATGCTCAACCAATTGTTCCATCACAAATACGGCATGCACAGCATGTGAATCAAGTGAATTTAAAAATAAATGTCCATCTCTCAATCACACATGGCATGTATACATACACATCAAGAAGGTATTCCATCAATTCAGCATGTACATTGTGAACTCAGCATGCACACACATCCAAAATGACCAACACTACAATCGGCTTAAGACTTTTACAATGAATCCCATGAAACCAGCATACAATTCAATTAAAGTACCCTTAATGTACCATGAGAATTACTATTAGGCATGTCAGTCTATGTTCACACTTAAAACAGAAGGTAAAATTGTCGTTTACACCTAAGAAAAACAAATTTAGAACATATAATAACATAGCACTTGTTCTCGGCTATATTCATCACATGCCCAGAAATTTCCAGTTTACACTATCTTCGGAATTCACGAAATTGAGGCATTAAATTGCCTTCAAAAATTCCCAGAAATTAAAATGTCATAGCCAAGAGGTAAATGAACATTTCATTAGAAGAAGTCACCTTCAAATTCGACCCACAAGTCATAGTTTAAAAATCAGCAACTTCCAACTTTTATTCAAATACGTACAGATTACACGGCTATCAAAACAATTCAAAATAACCCACTTAAACCCACTCTTTTCTCCCATTTTTGGATATGTTGTAGCCAAGTGCATTCCCTACAACTTATCTTTTGAAGTCGACATCAAATTCACAAGAGAAGATTGGGTTTTAAAGTCCACAAGCTACTGGCTCTTTCTAGGGTAAATTCCAGAATATAGATAGATAAAGAAAAATTCGAAACACTAGGCTACACATACAGGAATTAGGTCAAATTTTACCACAAGATGAATCAAGATGTCCCTAACAATTCATCAGAAGAAGTCGAATCAAAATTCCCACTCAAATTGCACAAACAAGGGCAAACAATCCTCTGGGGTCCCTCGGTTTATCCTAAATCTTACCCGGTTTCAAATTAAATTCTGTTCGACCCCCAAATCTCCATCAAATCTGCTAATTTTCGACTATGTTAATGTTGAAGATGTGTAGAACAAGTTCACGGAAGACACCAAGTCCTGATTCTACCTCTAACCTCACGAAAATGGTCAAACTATACTCGGGCATCACCCTGTTTTTCCACCCGATTTTCCACCCGATTTACACTACCTCCACATTCAGCCAAATCCGACCACTTTAATCACCAATTCTTGCCAAATTAAGATCCTAAACAGGTACAGGAAGAGTTAATAATGCTCTTGCCTTTTAAATTTGATGAAAAACAGCAAGGAATCCCCCCCTGGTTGAGCTGAATTTCCTCTCGGCAGACCCTGTTTCTCTTCTCCTTCCTCGCGCGCACGACTTCTCTCTCTCTCTCCTTCTCTCTTTTTCACCCAGCTGACTTACCCATTTAATCCACCGGTTCTCTCTCTCTCTTACAGCTCTTCACCCATTCAGCAAGCCTAGGAGTCTAAGTCTTTAATGTGTTGACACCTAGTGCCACATCAGCTCCTCACACGCACACCTCACCTCCCCTCACTCGCACGGCCACACCACTTTCACATACACACGGTCACATGTCACTCTCCACACAACTTCACCTCAATCGGTCATCCCCTCTCTCCCTCGCACGCCTTGGCCGAAGGTAAGGTGTGATTTAATTGTCCATTAAATTTTCCTCTTAGTCCAATTTAACTTAAATCTTAGCCTAGCCATTTAATTCACTTGGCCGAAACTTGCACACATATGACCACAATGATACTTGTCCCATTCTCCAAATAAACTTGCACCACATAGTCGTCATCTCCACTAATTCAAATTAAATCGTGACTTGTTAAATTAATGCTCAAAGTCTCACAATCCAATTTGTCACAATTTCTACACCTCAAAATTTTGATTGCAATTCCAATTGACCATAACCTCTCACCTTGATAGGTTATAAAATTGAGGATGCCACATTAAGGACTTTGGGAATGAATGTGGATGAGTACTTTTTAGTACAATTTATACTTAATTCCTTACCTCATGAGCAATATAGGCCATTTCAAATGAATTACAACACTATAAAGGATAAGTGGAATGTGAATGAATTGGCCAGTATGCTAGTTCAAGAGGAAACGAGGATAAAGAATCAAAAGACTCATTCTGTTCATCTCTCAAGTCATCAAGAAGCTCGAAAGAATTTCAAGAGGAAAGGTGGAAGGAGCAAGAAGAAAAGATTACACGTCCTGAATGACTCTTCAAAGGCTTCTCAAATCCACAAGAAGGAACGCAATCTTATTAAGTGTCATTTTTGCAACAAAATTGGACACTTGAAGAAAGATTGTCTCGAAATGTAAGGCTTGGTTCGAAAAGAAAGGTAAGCCTTGTGCTTTAGTATATTTTGAATCAAACTTTACTGAAGTTCCTCATAATACTTGGTGGATTGATTCTGGTGCCACCACTCATGTGTCAAATACGATGCAGGGATTCCTTACAATCCAAACTACAAAGCCAAATGAAAGTTATGTGATTACGGGAAACAGAAAGAAAGCTCCAGTTGAAGGCATTGGCACTTATCGTTTGATCTTAGATACTGGACATTATTTGGATTTGTTTCGAACCCTTTATGTACCTACATTTTCTCGCAATTTAGTTTCTTTGCCAAGACTTGATGTGGCGGGATTTTATTGTAAGTTTGGTTCTGAATCTTTCAGTTTATTTAAGACCGATACTCTTATTGGAACTGGAATTTTATGTGATGGTCTCTACAAATTTAGACTTGATAATACTTTTGTTGAGACATTAATGACCTTGCATCATAATGTTGGCATTAAACGAAGTTTGGTGAATGAAAATTATGCTTACTTGTGGCATAAACGTTTGGGTCATATATCCAAGGAAAGAATGCAAAGATTAGTGAAGAATGAAATTCTTCCAAATTTGGATTTTACTAACCTTGGAGTGTGTATTGATTGTATTAAAGGTAAACAAACAAAACACACTAAGAAAGGTGCCACAAGAAGCACAAAGCTCTTTGAAATCATACATACTAACATATGTGGTCCTTTCGATGTTCTATCTTTTGGTACGGAAAGCTATTTCATCACCTTTATTGATGATTTTTCACGTTATGGTTATATTTATCTTTTGCATGAGAAGTCTCAATCAGTGAATGCACTTGAAGTGTATATTAAAGAGGTTGAGAGGCAATTAGATAAAAAGGTGAAAATAGTAAGGTCGGATAGAGGTGGTGAATATTATGGAAAGTATGATGAATCGGGACAATGTCCAGGTCCATTTGCTAAATTCCTTGAAAGACATGGCATTTGTGCTCAATATACAATGCCAGGTACACCACAACAAAATGATGTAGTAGAAAGGCGTAATCGTACTTTAATGGAAATGGTTAGGAGTATGATGAGTTACTCATCTCTACCCTTGTCTTTGTGGATGTATGCTTTAAAGACTTCTATGTATTTATTAAATAGGGTTCCTAGTAAGGCAGATCAAAAGACTCCCTTTGAACTATGGATGGGTAGGAAACCTAGTTTACGACACCTGCACGTTTGGGGTTGTCCAGCAGTAAGAATTTACAATCCACGTGAAAGGAAATTGGATTCAAGAACGACTAGTGGTTATTTCATTGGTTATGCAGAGAAATCCAAATGGTATAAATTTTATTGTCCTAATCATAGTACAAGAATTATTGAATCTGGAAATGCTAGGTTAATTGAGAATGGTGACATCAGTGGGAGTGAAAGAGTGCGTGATGCTTGCATTTAAGAAGTAAGGGTAGAAGTTCCTATACCCAAAGCTTCTAAAGTTGTTGTTCCTGATATTATGGTACAATCTAACAATAATCAAGAACAACAAATTAATGAACAAACACTCCATGATGAAAATGTCAATATTGAACCTCCAATAGCTGAGTCATGAGAAATGGCATTAAGAAGATCTCAAAGAGAAAGGAGGTCGGCTATTTCTGATGACTATATGGTTTATTTACAAGAGTTAGAAATTGACTTAGGAATTGGAAATGATCCAGGTTAATTTTCCCAAGCCATGGAATGTGAAGATTCTAATGAATGGTTTAATGCCATGGAAGAAGAGTTAAAATCCATGCATCAAAATCAAGTTTGGGATCTTGTCGAATTGCCTAAAGGATGTAAGAAGGTCGGGTGTAAATGGGTCTTTAAGACCAAGTGCGACTCAAAAGGCAATATTGAACGACATAAAGCCAGACTTGTTGCAAAGGGTTTTACACAAAAGGAAGGCATTGACTATAAAGAGACATTTTCACCAGTCTCTAAGAAGGACTCACTTAGAATCATTATGGCTTTGGTGGCTCATTATGACTTGGAGTTACACCAAAGGATGTAAAAACCGCTTTTCTTAATGGGGATTTAGAAGAAGAGGTTTATATGGACCAACCCGAAGGCTTTTCAGTTAAAGGAAAGGAACACATGGTATGTAAATTAAATAAGTCAATATATGGACTTAAACAAGCTTCTCGACAATGGTATCTTAAGTTTAACGATATCATAACTTCATTTGGTTTTAAAGAAAATACCGTTGATCGGTGTATATATATGAAGATTAGTGGGAGCAAGTTTATCTTTCTAGTTCTGTATGTTGATGATATTTTGCTTACTGCTAATGATCTTGGTTTGTTACAAGAAACCAAGAAGTTTCTCTCTAAGAATTTTGAAATGAAGGATATGGGAGAGGCAACGTATGTGATAGGAATAGAAATATTCCGTGACAGATCACAAGGGTTATTAGGATTGTCTTAGAAAGCCTACATTGAGAAAATTTTAGAGAGATTTAATATGAGTAAATGCTCAGCAGGAATAGTTCCAATTCAGAAAGGTGACAAATTTAGCCTTATGCAATGTCCAAAAAGTGAATTGGAACGAGAACAAATGAAAAATATTCCTTATGCATCTGTTGTGGGGAGCTTAATGTATGCACAAACTTGCACCAAACCAGACATCGCTTTCTTTGTCGGAATGTCTTTGGCGGTATCAAAGTAACCCTGGAATGGATCATTGGAAAGCTGCAAAGAAAGTTCTTAGATACTTGCAAGGAATGAAGAATCATATGCTCACTTATAAGAGATCCGATCGTCTCGAGGTGATTGGATATTCAGATTCACATTTAGCCGGATGCGTTGATACAAGAAAAATCAACATTTGGTTACTTGTTTCTTCTGGCTGGAGGAGCAATTTCATGGAAGAGTGCGAAGCAGTCGATTATTGCTGCATCCACTATGGAAGCTGAATTTGTGGCATGCTTTGAGGCCACTGTTCATGCATTATGGTTGCGGAACTTTATTTCAGGGCTTGTGATTGTCGACAGCATTGCCAAGCCGCTGAAAATTTATTGTGATAACTCTGCAGCAGTTTTCTTCTCTAAGAATGACAAGTATTCTAAGGGTGCTAAGCATATGGAGATCGAATACTTGTCTATTAAAGAAGAAGTTCAGAAACGAAGAGTGTCAATTGAGCACTTTAGCACCAATCTTATGATAGCAGATCCCTTAACAAAAGGACTGCCGCCCAAAACATTTAATGAGCATGTTGAAGAGATGGGCATTGTTGGACGTCATTAATGTTTGTATTATGTTTGTATTAAGTTTATGTATTTGACACTTTGAGCTCATTTAAGTGTTTCTGATATTTCCTGTTTTCTATTTAGTATACATTATGGAAAATAGATGAATGTTAAACAGGATACTTTCTAAAGAGACATTATTGTTGGACTATTACTATACTTCTCATTTATGGATCATGTTAAGTAAAGTACTATAGTTGTAGTGCATAGAAGGGACTACGTCGATTAATGACATACAATCGCTATGACTCACATTAGTTTTCTTTACTTAATTGTGATTATTATGTGATTGTCAATTTTATGAAATTTTATAGCATAATCTTATTGTGCACATTACAGTCTTTATTAAACTATGAAAGGAAAGTCATATGGGCCAAGTGGGAGAATGTAAAATTATTATGGCCCACATGATATGATTTTTATTATATGGTTTAATAAATTATTGAAATGCTATAAAATAAATAAATAATTATTGGCTACGAGAAGTTGCGACTCTAATTAAATGAAATGGTATATTGCTTTGATGGAAGGCACATTTTCAACGAAAGTATAAAAGAGTCTGGTCCTCTCTCCACCCACACAATGAACATATTTTCTTCTCCATCGATTAAATATAGAAAGGAATAGTGGATTAAGGGAGAGAAATCTGATTACATCATTTGGATTGAATTCAACGGCAACGCTATGGACAAAGGTATGTTTTCATATATATTTGTGAAGATCATGAAGATCAAAGATCTTCGTTTTATTATGAATTTCCGCATTAAGAATTATAAAAAATCTCTAACACAATGAAAGTAACATGAGTACCTTATGACAATAGTTGAAGTAGCAACGTGAGCCTTGCATTCAACGCGCAACTTATTTGATTTAATTACCTAACAAATCCTGCTGGTGCACATCACTAGGGAAGATCTACCATATGGATTACATCCAACATGAAAGTAATATTAAGCATTTTGTGACACTAATTAAAATAGCAACATGTTGGGAGAACTGGGCAACAAATCACCAAGAGTTAAACTCAATCCAAGATCAATATCTTCTCCAAAACTAAGTCAACCAAAATCGACTTAACCCAGCAACAATCGGCAATATTTCTCAACAATACAACCTCAAAATAAGTAAATATAATGTTGAAATGATAATGAGACAAAGGCAACATCAACACTAAGATTTTACGTGGAAAATCAAAATGGGATAAACCATGAACCGCCCAAAAACTTCTGCAAATCACAAAGAATAGTAGGATACACAAAAGTTCTTCTCTAATCACATACTAGAGTCTCAACATCAATAACACAATAGCATTTCCATCACCATGAAGGTAAATTAATACATATGGAGCAAGAACACTCTAACCGCGATTGGAGAATTGAAGAAGTATCTCAACAAATGAAATTGATCCACTTGTAAGCCTCAAACTCACAACCAACATATTGAAATTTGAGCAAATTCCGACAACATTTGGTTTTTGAATTAGGACCACAAAGCTGCCCCACTTTTTTTCTTCTCCTTGTCCTCTCTTGGTAAAAAATTCTCTCTTTCTCCTCTCTTCTTCAGTCCATGAACAAGCAGCCTCGCTTTCATTTTTTCTTTTTGATTTTTTGACATTTCCTTTTTGTTTTGTTTATGTGTTAGTTGTGCCCCATATAGGCGGACCCAACCAACAAATCTCCCCCTTTGCCTTATACGGGAAGTTCCATCATGCCTATTTTGTTTCTACAAGAGTCAAGTTTTGTCATGGATAAAGTTTGGCCATCATATCGAATCTATTCTTATTGTGTGGACTTTCTTAAGTAAGAAGAGTTTCTATTTTAATTTCTCTTGGTTCCAATGACAATTCATATCAATATGCTTTGATCTTCAATAGAACACTACATTTTTGCTAAGATAGATAGCACTCATGCTATTACAATATAGTTAAACCTTCTTTTGCTTCAAGCCTAGCTCTTGTAGAAATTTGTCACAACCCGAACCTCGAGCGCGCACACATCCCTCGGTGGTCGACTAAATTGTGACGTTCCCAGGACATGTTGCCGACCCAAAAGAATCATGCACGTGCGGAAGCGAAATAAACAATTCCCAGACAAGATCAACATGGGATAGAAAAGCAGGACAATCAAATAACACAAAACACACTTTTGTAAACAAACCAAGTCAGCCTGAAAGTTATATACCAAAGTCAAGGCCCCAAAAAGGACTACCTAACTAACCCTACTACGGGCCCTATCTACTTGGGATCCGGGTCAATCATGACACTGTTAGGGATGTCAATGTCTAATGGGTCAACTGCCTCCTCAACTTTAGGCTCCTGCTCATCCTTAGGCAACTAGTTCTCCACGATATTAGCTCTAATGTTGGTGTCCACGACAGGGTTGAGTACCACCTCACCCTTACCCTCAACGGTGGGTCCGTCGAAACCGTCCACGAGACCTTCTTGTTTCCCATTAGGCCCATGACGAAACCACGCCTTGAATCGATAAGGTGCCAACTGAGGTAGGCCCTCATCGACCAAGATCGTGGTCACAATGAGCTCACTGGTCCAGGGATTCCCGGGGACAGGGAAGACGGTACTCTGCTCGTTATACCCTCACGGCTGCCCAAAACGAACGGGACGAACTTCCATCTAGGGGCCTGTAAAAAATTGTAAACCACGACGGGGTGAGACAATGTCTCGGCGAGTTCACACCTTAAACCCCAATTAGGAATGAAATACGCCTAGAGGCAGCCTAATCACACATCAGAGAAGACTTACTTCACCTCAGCACTTCCCTACACGTCAGTACAACTCATATAACATATATATGCAGTAATTGCACTCAACAATTGGAACGCCTCACTTTCAAATCAATTGATCATAGGGGTCTCGATTATAAGGCCAAATCGTTATGACACATCCTATTCTGTGCTACACAATTTTGTCCCATAATTAGGCACAGTTATATCTCATTCAGACATGCATTCCAATTAATTATGGCCCCACGGGCACGGCCTACTCGACGTTTGGCGGTCTTCTAGCATAACTGGGCATCGTCTCGCTCTATTGATCACGACAATTGTGACATCCTAGATTTTTCAATTCTGCTTTCAATTAAATTAATCAAGCATTTCATCGACGCGCATATAGGGCTGTTCTCAGAGTTGATAACTCTCGAGATAACTAGACTAACTAGGGAAGCCATTAAGAAATTTTAAGACAATAGACTTGAGAATTTGACCGAAATCGGCTACTCGACTGTGCTCATCTTTAGAGGCCATTACGGCATAGTTAAAAATCAATTTGAGATCAAAGATAGGTCAGTTCGACTAAGATGTGTGGCTGATTGTGGGTGACTCCACTAAATTGGAAAATTCTCGTTAATCGGCACTAGTTTGATTTTTCTGTCATTTTGGTATCCTATGTCTGTATTTGAATCCTTGAGATTTTCGCGACAATCGAAAGTCACCAATGTGTCGAGTGGGTTCATTGTAGCTCGAAGAAATTCGGCCACGGGTCATTTGCACTGAAAAAGTTTTGAAAGCTACTTGATAGCCTAGGTCACGCTAAAAACGTGCCAGATTGAAATTAACCGCGAATTTGAATCCGATTTCAGAAATTGAAGTTTCTATCATGTTATAATAAATTCTAGGAACATTGACTCAGTCTCAGAAGATTTTGCTGCAACCCGAGACATTTTGGGAAAAAGTCATCTTAGGGCTGTTTTTGTTCACAAAAGGCTGAGGATCGTTTTTTATCGCGCATTTAGAATGCAAGATGGTTCAATTGGTGAGGAAAAATATCAATTTGAGTGTTGAGTAGATAACGGAATTTATGAGGGCTAAATGAGATTGATTTGAGACGGATCAAGTGTCCAATTGAGGGAGAAGACTTGCAAATTCGTAGCTCCCCCCTTGCCTAGCCAAATTGGACCATTTCAAAGGTTGTGGGTGAGCATTGACGGCTCATTGAGAGCCAAGGAACCATGCTTGGCCATGAATGGGTCAAGGGGACAAAGTGCAAGAAAATCAAGGCATGTGGACCCTTATCTCTTCCTTCCTCTCCAAGTTTAGTCAGACAGCTTTCCTTTTCCCCCCACCCTTGCCGTTCGACTACTAGCAACTAGGAGAGAAGTCGCCGAAGCTGCCTTGTCGTTGCCAGCCCCCACTGGAGCCGCTTGCATGCTGTCGTCCTCCGCCGCAAGCCGTCCCGCGCCCCTCGGCCCGTGTGAGCTGTCCCGCACACGTTCGCCTAGCTCGTCGTCCTCATGCTATTCCAGCAGCTCCCTTAGCTTGTGCTAGAGTCGTTTGGCCCACCTCCGACCCTTGTGAGTGGTCGTCAAGGCCCAGTTTAGCCTTTTTAGCCTTTCCCAATCAATTCCTGCCCTAAACCAACTTTGTTTCCACTTTGCTTCAGCCAAGATCAATGCAGAATTTAGTGGGTTTCCAGAGGTGGTTTAGGCCCATTTTGAGGTGGTCCCGGGTCTCGAAACCTAGGCCCGCTTTAGAGAAAGTTGGCCCTCATTGCGTCCCCGTCGATTTGAACCGAGTGGTTCGATAAATAGGTGAGTTTAACTCACTAAACCTCACTTAGTAGGTTAATGACATTTAGTGAGTAATTAGATTAGACGAAGATAAACTAGGTGGTTAGTTAGACTTAATTAGTGAAATTAGATTAGTTATCGATGCATGTTGGTGGTTAGTTAATGTAGTTAGCGAGTAAATAGACTCGAGTATTTATTAAACGAATCTTGGAATTTTTCCAAGTCCGTTTCGGCATCCAATTAGGCTATAATGGCCCTAACTTGGATTTATTGCATTTATTTGCATTTATTTAATATTTTATGTAATTATTTAATTATTTAATTATTTTTCAGAAATTCAATTGGGATGGTCGGTGACCGAAATTTTATGCCGACTTCAGTAATGCTCTCTGTTTATTTAATTGAGTACCTGATTGTGTAAATTGAGTGAAATTAGTGGCTGTGAGTATTTATTTCAAAATTTGGATAATTTTGGTAATTGAGTGGAAAATTACCGGGCATCGGTCTACAGCGCCAAAAATATATTTTGGGATAGCTGAAAATAGTGGGAGGTTCAAAAGTGAAAACCTTATATTTTGGCTAAGGCCGACCGTGTACCCACGCACGTGTATACGTATCGGGTAGGATAAAAATAGTGAATTGATTGTATGGTTGGCGTGGAATACTATGTCATCCTAAGGGCTTTGATATGTCAGCTTAGTTTGCAAGTAGTATACCTTATCAGCTTAGAGAGCATTAACAGTATACTATATCATCCTACGAGCTTTGATATGTCAGCTTTGATTGCGAGCAGTATATTTTATCAGCTTAGAGAGAGCATTAACAGTTTACCATATCATCCTATGGGCTCTGATATGTCAGCTTAGATTGCGAGTAGTATACTTTATCAGCTTAGGTGGAGCATTATTAGTGTGCTATATTTGACCACGCGCGATATGTCAACTTAGATTCAAAGCAATACACTATTTATTAGCTTAGAGAGAGTTATACTATCTATTTATCAGCTTATGGTGAGCAGTCCTATTATGAGTGGACTTATAGATAGTATTGAATGGGCTGACCAAGAGATGGTCGTACTGACATGTAATCGATTGGGTTGATTGATCGATGATGCGATCTGATGTGATTGGGTGTTATGTCTATCAGTATTTATGAAATGAATTGACTTGCAGGAGGAGACTGAAGCCATGGTAAGCCCTCTGACTCGTGTTGTGCTTAGGTAGTCTTTAGAGCGTATTGACTTCCTAATCGAGTCTTAGGGAGTAGAACTTGCTGAGACATAGTCTCACCCCGTTGTGGGACAACATTTCAGGTTCATAGATGGCAGCACCTCCCGCTCCTGCAAAGCAATTTGGTATACTGAAGGATATTTTTGAGATAGCTTATCTTATCTAGGTACATCACCACCTTGAGGGATTAGAATATGTTTTGATGAAATCCACCATATAGGTTGACGTGGGGGGACCTGTCCATGTGCCTCACGAGTACTAGTCATGGTATCGTCACTACCATGACGGGCAAAGGGAGGGTCCTATGCCAGAAACTAACGTACCTTTGTACATTTTGGAGAAGGCTTTTGATAAGGGTACAATAGACCTTGAAGGTGGATTAGTGGTAGAAGCCAGGGACTCCAATCTCGAAGGCGATTCTGACTCTCTGGTGTATTTAGTCAAAAGCGCCAATTGGAGCGAAGAGGAAGGAGAGGTCGACGAAGAGATGGAGCTGGAGGAGATTAAGAGTGATGAGGAGCCATAGTTGTTTGGTTTTCACTCCTGTCTGTTAAACCTTATGAGTTTCTTTACAAACAAAGTTTGGGTCAGCTTGTATTATATATAACTAGTTGTGTTGTATATATTATAAGTGTGGTTTGAAATTCTACGACCCTACTTTTCTATCCTATTGTTTTATTGTTTGGGGATTTATATATGCTTCCGTATTCTTATATTAAAATGAATGGGTCGGTGATGCGTTTTGGGACATCGCTATTATATCGACCAAGTAGGGATGGGCACATGCTCGGAGGGTTGGGGCGTGACAGCAATGTTTACCTCTAGACAGCATTCCCGAAGGAGCATCGACTTAGCCTCTACTGCGACCGGCATCCGTTGACAAGGGCATTCTATAAAGGAGCATCGCCCAGCTTAAAAGCTCGTGACAAGTTCTCATAACAATCACACGCACATCCAATTTTGGCCAATGACATCATGCTTTGCACTCAAATGTCTCAATTTAAATAATGAAGTTGGCCTATTTTTTTTCATATTAAAAACACTCGGTAAAATAATCATGTATAGGTACATGGTCATTTTGAGTCATAAAATGCGATATCCTCACTTTTAAAAATCCCACTATTTGATAAAGTACTTAAAAATATTTTTGGCGTCAAAAACCGACACCTAGTATCTTTTTCTAATTAAATACCAAAAATCCATAATTTTGGAATAATAACTCAAAATCAACAATCATCATTCAATTGCACAATTTAACACTCAAATTGCACAAACCAATTACACTACGACAATCAGCACGAAATTCTGACGACCGACTATCCCGGTATAATTTCTGGAAAATAATAAATAATTAAATAAATTACAAAATAATTAAATAAATGCAAAATAATTAAATGAATCACTAATGAAGCTATATATGAAATGGGCTAGTGAATCAACCTAGAGGGGGGTGAATAGGTTGTTGCGGAATACTTTTGGAATCTTTTGCGATGCAATACGTTGATATCAAAGATATATCAATAATAAACAGATGTCGTATTCACAAAGTAAATAGAGTAGGGTAGGAGAGAATTGACACAAGGATTATAGTGGTTCGGCTTAGACCAAGCCTACGTCCACTCTCCACGCCGGCCAAATGGCTGTAATCACTATGTAGCAAAAGAGTGCCTTTACGGTAGACGGATTAGACTTCTTCAATTGACAGTCTCTCCTACAGCCTTCGCTGTCTTTGCTCTATATCTCACTCTCTTTGTTGCACAAGTATAAACATGAAGGATTTTAGAGAACAAATGATTTTGGAGATTCTAACATCAAGATTTCTCTACCGGTCTTTCCTTGTTTCCAAGCAACGTCGATCCAACTTAAATAACCTCCGTGCCATCATACCCGTTGGCACATTCCAAAAATTCATCCAATCAACCCGTTGGACTGAATCAATTTAAGTGATCTCCTTGTCCCGAAAACGTAAGTAGACAGTAGCTCGTCAATCTGTTCGCCCATACAATCAGGATCTTGAGTTCCCAAAATTAGATTCTTCCAAAAATAAACTTGATCTTCAACGGATAGAATCCGAAGAATCAAATCTTCCAAGCTCTTGATCACAGCCATAGATATCCCATGGTTAGGATTAGGAAATACGAAATCCAATATCTCGTAGCCATAAGAATAACTTGTAGCCAGCCCGTAAATAAATCGCGAACTATCTTCGACTTAGATTTGGGTCTCAAGGGTCGACAGGCTGAAACCGAGTCTTGAAGGTCTTCGAGACGGAAACGAGTCTTGACCCGACTTCGGACGGAAAACTTCGGACCGAAATTAGGGTCCGACTGTCTTTTGAAAACCTTTTAGACCTTGACAACTTCAGACTTAGCCGACGAGTCTTGGAGTCCTTAGACCATACTTGTTGAGGCTGTTTTGTCAACTTCAAAACTCCAAGGGATTTTTCTTCAACAATCTTCCCCTTTTTTTGGTGACAAAACCCTCGACAGATTTGTGAATTAAAAACCTGCAAGGAAAAACTCATATATATTTTGAGGATTATATCTACAAAACAGTGTTAGTCCAATAACAATTATCCTCACAAAATATAGTAATCCTACAATCAAATTCACAAGTCTAAATCCAAATCATCACATCAGCATAAGGTCATAGAAGTTAAAACAACCCAATCGAAATCCGAAATAAAACAGTCTAAATAAAAATCAAAATCAAGTGAAAAAAATCTCCAAGCTTCCTCAACTTCAAAAAAAACTTCAAATCTTCAAAACCTTCGAAACCTGCAATCAAATCTGCGCAACTCTCCCCCTTTTTGTCCCATCAAAGAGGTAGAGTAAAATTGGGATAAAGTTTTGAAAATTTTTAGGGGCCCGTAGGGAAACGAACAAGCTGAAACTTGCTAAGCTCCTGGACTGACTTGTCGAGTTTGGCAAGATTTTCCTTCACTGAAGCCAATTCTGCATTGGTCTAGTTTGACTCCACTTGTGCTCTCGGTGCATTGATCTGTTCTTGCATGTTCACCGAAGTACTCGGCGCGCCTTCTTCAAGTCTCTCATTTCAAAGTCCATCCCAAAAACCTGTTTCTTCGGTCCAACATAACATCCAACAGTGTGAGAATGCTGTGGAATTAGTATTGCTTCCACTTGGACCGAAGAATAGGTTTGAAAGCTAGGAGCTTCCCTCTCGGCCCTTTCTTTTTCAGCGGTGAGGATTCTTCATGCTCGGGAAGTGTGATGCATAAACCTCCTCGGGGTCGCACCGAGACCTACTCACATCACTAAAATGTAGTGGCGATATTATTCCTTGTTCTGCAGCAACTCCCCCTGAATGAATACCAGTGGGTGGAGTGGAAAATTCATTGCTAACATCCACATCAGCACGAGGATGTTTCTCGGTCTCTTCCCCAGCAAAAGATGGCTCAAATGCAGCAGCCATATCCTCCTGCATTTTGCTTTCTTCCTTAGCCTTCCTTCTTCTTTCTTCTTCTTCTTCAGCTTTCCTCTGTCTCTTTTCTTCTCTTCTTCTTTCTTCTTCTCTTTTTCTCTCCTCTTCTTCTCTTCTCTGCCTTTCCTCTTCCTTTCTTTTCCTTTCCTCTTCTTTTCTCTTTCTCTCCTCTTCTTTTCTCTTTCTTTCTCTTCCTTCTCTTTCCTCTCGTTTCTCTTCCTTCTCCTCTCGCTTTTCTCGCTCTCTCTTCAGCCTCTATTCTCAAGATTATAGGGCTCCTCATCCTAGAGAGAGTGGACAAAGTCATGGCATCTTCTTCATCCTCCTCATCTTGCAGGATGATCTTTCTTCTTTTCTTTTCAGCCATGGGCTCTTTGCCCTTCCTTTTTGATGAAGCAGTGGGGATCTCTCTTGAAGGTGTTTCCCTCCTCAACCTTTCCAAGTCTTTGCCCCGTCGGTTAAAATTTCATCTTCATCACCATCTTCTCTCCAACGAGCATCAAATTCAACTTTGTTAGGCACAAAGATGCATGGACTTGAATATCAAAATGCCTAAACAGTTTGGTGATGATTGATGAATAAGGCAGGCGACCCTTATCCTTCACCACCGTTGTCCTACACATATGGAAAAGTATGACATGTGGAAGTGAGAAAGGTCTGCCATGGTTGATGGCAAACATCAGCTTTGCCTCTGTTTTGGAAACATCGGTCTTCGAGATCATTTTTGGCCGGATGCAGTTGATGACAACTTTATGCAACAAAACATTGGTGGCATTCATCCTAGTGTAGGATATCTTGCCTTCAACAGATCTGTCTCGTACAATATCTAGAGTTGCATAGGCTGCCGAGACTTTCATTGGTGGAAACTCCTTCTTTCCACACCAATGATGTCGGCCAGCAAGTCAACATCAACAATATAATCTTTGTCCATGAAAGAAAAGGACAAATGATTTGCATCCAAAAAGGATAGATTCAAGTAAAAGTAAGCTGTCAATTCGAGTGGGCCATAGTCATATCCGTGCGAAATTCTCCAATTGTAACTTAGCAAACTTCCCTCTCAAATTAATCCTTATTGAATCTAGGAAGTCAAAATCCACACTCCTTGGATTGACCACTCCCCTTTTAACAACTTCGCATAAACTCGTTCATGTTCCTTTGACCGAAATAAACTCCCCGGAGGACAAACAGTATTGGCAACCACACCAAATCGAGGCTCAAAATGAGAGAAAAGTCTCTCATCATCATCTAAAGTTTCAGCAGGAGCATTCTCAAGTGGATCGCTCGAATATTTTCCAGCGTCCTCGTGCAAAGGTGCCTTCACCAACAACCTTCAGCTTTTCCATCTCCTTCAGAAACGCATACTCACTCCTATATCCCCTCTCCTTCAAATACTCCTCGATCGTCTTAAGGCTAACCTTTCATTCTTTGAGCCTTGCATAGAGATCGTAAGCTACATTTAGCTTAAGAGTTCTTATCGGTTCTGCTTCGGTAACAATTTCCTCAGAATGTTGACGCTCTACTTCGCGTTGAGGCGAATCTTCCTCCGTTAGGTCCACCCTTGTAGGACCCTCTTGCTGTCTCTATGGTCTCCTGCTTGCAATTCTGGAGGACTTTCGAGATGACATTCTTGTAGAGCAAGCAAAGTTTCAACTTGTACGTGAGGAAAAATGGAAACTTTGAGGCGAAAAAGGGACGAAATGGAAATGGTAAAAGGAGATTTTTAGGGTTTTGAGAGTGAAAAAGTATGAAAATGAATCGCAATGGAGTAGCTGAGAGTAAAAGTGACGGTTCGAGAGTATAAATAGTGGGAGAAAAATCACCGGAATACGAATCGTCGCCAAAAAGTGAAAGAAAAGAACTGCCAAAAATAAACCGTAAAATGAAAACTGCCCTTTTTTGAAAATGTAAACTGCCATTAATGCATGTCAGAAAAAGAGCGAAAAGAGATTTTGAAATACTGAAAAGTAATTACCAAAAATATGTTAAAGAGAGAATACGAAAAAGAAATTCGTAAAGAGATAAAATAGTATAGAGTCTAACGGATGTTCAGACTTTACCTTTGAGTCTAAACCCTTTTCAGACCTTACCTTTGCGTCTGAGCATAATTAGACTTTACGTAGAGTCTGAAACGCTTTCAGACCTTGCTTTGAATCTGAGCCGTCTTCAAACCTAGCGTTGAGTCTGAACCACGTCCAGACTTAGCGATGAGTCTAAATATCTTCAAAATTCACAACTCCCAGTCTTGAACAAATTGATTCAAAGTAAGCCTTCTCTAGGGGTTTTGTGAATATATCCGTCAATTGATTCTTTGAATCTACATGCTGAATTACAACATCTCCACTTTGAATATGATCTCGAATGAAATGATGTTTGATTTCAATGTGCTTTGCTCTTGAATGAAGTATTGGATTCTTTGTGAGGTTGATTGCGTTGGTATTGTCACATTTGATTTCCGTCTGTCTTCCATCAACTCCAAAGTCTCTCAATTGTTGTTGCATCCATATAATTTGAGAGCAACAACTTCCAAGAGCAATGTACTCTGCTTCGGCGGTTGAAAGAGCCACGTACCCTATTTTCTTGAGAACCAAGACACCATCCTGTTTCCCAATAATTGACATGTACCTGTAGTGCTTTTTCTATCAACTCTACAACCAGCGAGGTCGGCATCGAATATCCAAGAAGAGTAAAATCTCCTTTCTTAGAATACCATAGACCTAGCTTAGATGTAGTTGCAACATATTTAATTATACGCTTTACAACGAGTCATATGAGATTCTTTAGGATCGGATTGAAATCTAGCACGAGATGCAAACAATAAACAAGATGTCAAGTCTAGAAGCTGTAAGGTAAAGAAGTGACCCGATTATACTTCGTATAGCTTTTGGTCTACACTCTTCCCTTGTTCGTCTTTATCCAGCTTTGATGAGCTTGACATAGGAGTTTCTATTTTCTTGCAATTCTCCATTCCAAACTTCTTGATAAGATCTTTTGCATACTTCTCTTGATGGATGAATGTTCCTTCATTTGATTGATTGACTTGAAGTCCCAAAAAGAAGTTTAGTTCTCCCATCATGCTCATTTCAAATTCGTTCTGCATACACTTTGAAAAATTCTTGCAAAGTCTCTCATTAGAAGAACCAAAAATAATGTCATCAACATAAATCTGAACAAATATGAAATCCTTGCCTTCTCTTTTTATAAATAGTGTAGTATCTACTTTACCTTTAGAGAAGCCTTTATTTTGAATTAAAAAATTGCTTAACCTTTCATACCATGCTCGAGGTGCTTGTTTTAAACCATATAAGGCTTTCTTCAGCTTGAAAACCAGATTTGGTCTTTTAGGATCTTCAAATCCTGGTGGATGTTCCACATAGACTTCTTCTTGTATGACTCCATTTAGGAATGCGCTTTTCACGTCCATTTGGAATAACCTGAAATTTTTAAAGCAAGCAAAAGCAAGGAGTAATCTTGTAGCTTCTAACCTTGCCACAGGAGCATAGGTCTCATCATAGTCGATGCATTCTTCTTGTGTGTAGCCTTTTGCTACAAGTCTTGCTTTATTCCTTACCACTTTTCCTTGTTGATCAAGCTTGCTCCTGAAAATCCATTTGGTACCAATGATTGATTTTCCTTTTGGTTTAGGAACTAGCTCCCAAACGTTGTTGATTTTGAATTGGTTTAGTTCTTCTTGCATTGCTTCGATCCAGCTTTCATCTTTCAATGCATCTTCTATATTTTTTGGTTCAATCTTAGAAATTAGTGCAAGAGCACTTTGGAAGCTTCTCGTCTTTTAGATCTAGTACGAACTCCTTCATCAATATTGCCAATGATGAGGTCTGGGGATGACTTGACTTTTGCTTCCAATTTGTAGTTGATTTGTCAATTTGGTGAAGCTCTTCTTCGGTTGGAATTTCTGAATTTGTTTGAGGCTCGGCGTACGAGGCTTGATTTTCTTTATGAGAATTTGTAGACACTTGCCCCGGACTCTAAATCTTTAGGTTGAGTCTGATTTTGTAATGAATCTTCAAACTTCACATTTATGGATTCTTCCACAGTTTGAGTGCTTTTGTTGAAGACTCTGTAAGCTTTGCTTGTCATGGAGTAGCCAAGGAAAATTCCCTCATCTGATTTTTCTTCAAACTTATCAATTCGGTCACTGGAATTCTTTAGAATAAAACATTTGCAACCGAATACATGAAAATATGAAACAATTGGTTTCTTATCTTTGAGTAATTCATACGGTGTCTTTTCCACTATAGGTCTTAGAAAAATTGTATTTATAATATAACAAGCAGTAGAAATAGCTTCAGGCCAAAAATGAGGTGAAATATTGCTTTCGATTAAAAGAGTTCTTGCCATTTATTGCAAAGAACGATTTTTTCCTTTCTACAACTCCATTTTGTTGTGGAGTGTATGGAGATGAAAAATTATGTTGAATACCATTGTCATCACGGTATTTGGCAAAATCATGATTTTCAAATTCTCCACCATGGTCGGTTTTAATACTCGAAATTGCATATCCTTTTTCAATTTGAATTTTCTTTGCAAACTTAGTAAAATGAATCAATGCATCAGATTTATTTGCAAGAAAGAAAACCCAAGTAAAACGAGAATAATCATCAACTATAACCAAGCAATACCTTTTACCTCCAATGCTTTGAACTCTGGTTGGTCCAAATAAATCCATGTGTAATAGCTGCAAAACACGATTAGTGGATACTTGATTTATAGATTTAAAAGAACTTCTAACCTGTTTACCAAGTACACAGGGTGCATAATTCATGCTTTTGATACTTGAGGTTAGGAAGTCCTCGAACAAGCTTTTTGGATGATACTTTTGCAATTTGCTTCAGAGTGACATGTCCAAGCTTCCTATGCCAAAGGATGACTTCATCTTGAATTGATATCAAGCATTGAGGACTGTCAGACTTTATTTCTAGCACATAGATATTCCCATGTCTTCGACTAGTGAAGGATTGTGAAAGATCCTTGCTTGTTCCAGAACATGTGTCTTCTTGGAAATTTATTTTATATCCAGAATCGCATAATTGACTAATACTCAGTAGATTGTAGTTCAATCCCTCAACAAGAGAGACGTTATTGATTGTGAGATTTCCAATCATCACAGTTCCTTGTCCAACAATCTTACCTTTGTTGTTACCACCAAAGGAGACATTTCCTCCTTTTATATGAGAAAATTTTGTAAAACAACTTGAGTCTCCTGTCATGTGTCTTGAACATCCACTGTCCAAATATCACTTGACTTTCTTCTTGAGGGTAGCCTGTAATTAAGAAAGAAACTCATGTCTTCTTTGGTACCCAGATCTTCTTGGGTCCATCATTGTTAGTAGTATAAAGAATCTTTGCCCAGCTCTTCTTAACAGGTCTCCAAACTTTGGAACATTCATTTTCAAAATGATGTACACTTTTACATATTGAACAAGTAAGAGAAGGTCTCCCAACAGGCTTTACAAAAACCTTTTGGAAATGATTTTTATAAATAGTTATTGTTGGCCTATTCTCTATTCTTTCCTTTACTTTTGGGAAATCGATCAAAGGAACAGTTTCTTGTGTCATTCCTAGACCAGATTTATTAAAGTAAGCTTTTACGGATAGAAAGAATTTTGTCCAACTTTTCAGAACCTATTGAAAATTTCTTTGAGACTTTCAATAAATCCTCTTTCAAGCAAGCATTCTCTTTTGAAAGTTCATTTCCATTTTCTTTTGAAGCAGCAAGAGACTTGTCTAAACTTTCAACTTTTTCAAGTAAAATCTTTTCTTGTTGTTTCATTTTGGAATTCTCCCTTTTTAATTCAGCGATCCTTTTAAGAGAGCCTTTAAGACTCGAGACAAAGTTCATCAATGTATTTTGATACTTTGACAGGAATTTTTAAATTTCTAACCTTGATACCATTGTTTGAGTCTGAGTCTGAATCTGAGTCTGAGTCTGCGTCTGAGTCAGAATCTGAGTCTAAGTCTGCCATAAGACATATATTTGCATATTCTTCATCACTCTCATCACATTCAGTATCACTCCATGTTTCAGCTTTGAGTGCCTTCTTAAACTTTTCAG
Source organism: Eucalyptus erythrocorys (assembly GCA_014182555.1). Classification (NCBI taxonomy): domain Eukaryota; kingdom Viridiplantae; phylum Streptophyta; class Magnoliopsida; order Myrtales; family Myrtaceae; genus Eucalyptus; species Eucalyptus erythrocorys. The sequence goes on from CM024597.1 coordinate 22,916,975, forward strand.
GTTTTCCTTTCTTTTTCTTTAATGAGGAACAGTTGGGTCTGATGTGCCCCTTTTACTTGCATTCAAAGCAAACAACTTCTTTGCCGGTATCTTCTTCTTCATTTGATCTCCTTTGAAATCTTTGATTGTTTTGTTTCTTATCGTTGAATCTTCTACTTTTTCTATTCAACCTTCTAAACTTTTTAATCAGAAGTGCCAATTCTTCATCATCCAGGTCTTCTTCTGAGTCTGTAACAACAGAATCATCATTAGATTTTAAAGCAATTGACTTGTCAAATTCCTCATTGAATTGCTCGACTTCATAGGATTGAAGTGTGCCGACCAATTCGTCAACTGAAAGAGGCATGATCCTCTGTGTTTCTCTGATAGATATCTTGACGTGATTCCAATCTTTGGAGAGCCCTCTCAACAGTTTATTGACCTTCATAGGTCCCGAGATTGGCTGTCCTTGATATGCCAAGCCATTTACAATTTCGTAAATCGACCGAACATATCCGAGATGGTTTCTCCCGGCTTCATTTTGAAGGCTTCATATTGACCAAGAAGGATGTTGATCTTGGTTTCTTTGACTCGATTTGTTCCTTCATAAGTAACATGTAATCTGTCCCAAACTTCTTTGGCTGTATCACAAGATGAAATTCTATTATACTCGGTAGGAGATAATGCACAATAGAGAGAGTAAATAGCCTTTGCATCAAGAGCATGTCTCTTAGAGATTTCTACTTGTGGTAACCCTGCTCCATCAGCTATTTCTTTTCCTGTGCTTGATGTAGCTTTAGGACTTATCCCGTTCTCCACTACATCCCATTCCATAGGATCTTTAGATCTTAGGAACGCCTTCATCTTGTTTCTCCATACGTTGTAATCCTTGCCATCAAAATAGGGAGGTCTGGTATTGCTCGACTTTCAATTAACCACGGAGCCAAAACACTAGCCATAGATCTTTAGCTTCGAAGTAATAACACTTCTAACAAATAAGCAACCTGCTCTGATACCAATTGAAATGGGCTAGTGAATCAACCTAGAGGGGGGTGAATAGGTTGTTGCGGAATACTTTTGGAATCTTTTGCGATGCAATACGTTGATATCAAAGATATATCAATAATAAACAGATTACGTATTCACAAAGTAAATAGAGTAGGGTAGGAGAGAATTGACACAAGGATTATAGTGGTTCGGCTTAGACCAAGCCTACGTCCACTCTCCACGCTGGCAGCCAACTGGCTGTAATCACTATGTAGCAAAAGAGTGCCTTTATAGTAGATGGATTAGACTTCTTCAATTGACAGTCTCTCCTACAGGCCTTCGCTGTCTTTGCTCTATATCTCACTCTCTTTGTTACACAAAGTATAAACATGAAGGATTTTAGAGAACAAGTGATTTTGGAGATTCTAACATCAAGATTTCTCTACCGGTCTTTCCTTGTTTCCAAGCAACGTTGATCCAACTTAAATAACCTCCGCGCCATCATACCCGTTGGCACATTCCAAAAATTCATCCAATCAACCCGTTGGACTGAATCAATTTAAGTGATCTCCTTGTCCCGAAAACGTAAGTAGACAGTAGCTCGTCAATCCTGTTCGCCCATACAATCAGGATCTTGAGTTCCCAAAATTAGATTCTTCCAAAAATAAACTTGATCTTCAACGGATAGAATCCGAAGAATCAAATCTTCCAAGCTCTTGATCACAGCCATAGATATCCCATGGTTAGGATTCAAGGGATTTTTCTTCAACAATATACACTAACCTAACCACATAATTGGACTTAAGTAAATAATGTACTAAGCTAATTAAATCACATAATCTAATTAACCCCTAACTAAACAAATCTAACCACCTAATTGGCCTAATTAACTAACTAAACCACTAATTACACTAACTAATCATCCTAACCCAATCTTAGTCTAAACTAATCATCCTCTAAGCATAATTAACCTCCTAAGTAAGGTTTAGCAAGTAAATTCACTCGTTTAACAAGCCAATGAGTTCACGGCGACGGCGGCGTAGAGATGAGCAAGACTCGGGCCTATGGTGACGCTAAGGGAGGTCTAGAAAGGCCCGGAAAAGGCCCACAAAGCCTCAGCACTAAGTTGGAACTTTGATTCCATGGCTAAATCGAAAGGGCTGGTCGATGGCTTGGTTGGTGCGGAAATGGCGGTAGCTGCTCAGGATCGGTTACGGCAGCTTCCAGGCGGGTGGAGGTGGCTCGACGAACGGTAGGGATGGAGAGACTGGCATCAAGCTGGCCCAAGATGAGGTTGGAGTCGCAGGCATGAGGCGCAATGGACGGCGCTCAAGCGGGAAGAAGCATGCAGGCAGAGCTCAGGTGGTGCTTGGGCGGGCGTGAGGCGATCTAGCGGTGGCTGGCTCGACTGCTACTGGTCCTCTACTCTTGTTTCAGCAACAATGGAGGATAGAGAAGTAAGGAAGAAGAAGATGGGTTGTTGCAGCTGGAAGGGGGACAAATGGCCACAAAAGTCCACCACAAATATCCAATTTCATCATCATTTGGTCCCTCAAGTCCACGGCCCCTATCTAGCAGCCAATTCCCTCCTCAAGCTTCCCCAACAAGCCAAGGTTGAAGTTGAAATGTTGCATCCCCCCATGGCATACGAATTTCGTGTGCCTCTCTCACAAATCAACTCAATTTCACTCTAATTGGCCTTTGCGTTGTCTGACACATTATGGAAAGTGAGCGCTTTATCTTTAACAACTTTGATGATATGGTTCTTGATGGCTGAGACCACCAAGGTTTCCCCTTGAAAAATAACATTGTTCATATTCTTCCAAATAAGATGGCATATCGCACCAAAAGAAAACCGTGCAATGCTATGGTAGAAATCCTTAGCCACAAGGAACTTCATTGCCCAACTAAGGTTGTCCATCCATGGCTTATTATGCCACGGAAGGTTACATCTGGTGGCCCAAAAATACACAATCGTCAATGAGATATGACACTCAAAAAACAAGTGATCAATGGAGTCTGGGACAAAACTACAAAAAGCACATAATCCATGATCGATTCTCCCATAAGAAAGAAGGGCCACTTGAGTGGGCAAGTGATTTTTCATCATAAGCCAAAGGTGAAATTGAAATCTAGGGGCTAAAGCATTATCCCAAAGGAAATAAGCCCAAGGAACTTAGCACTTCTTAATACAAATGATCTTCTAAGCGGAGCCCATTGAAAATATGCCCGAAGAGTTACCACACCAGCAGAAGCGATTAGGGGTAAAGGAGAGGACCAGTAAATCTAGCTACCAAACTTGCAATAAAGCTCTAAAAACCTGACCTACAGGAGAGAGAAGATTCACCAATGTAGCAAGTCTAGAAAGACCAGAAGTTTCTATAAGGGAATCAAGGATGATTAAGTTCAGAGGGCCTACAAGAAGCCACCAATCGAACCACACGGAGACCGAGAGACCATAGCCCACATTCCAACGAAAGGAGGAACAAAACTCCATCCTCAACTCAAGAATTTTTTTCCAACCCCACGAGCAATCTGAAGGTTTAGAAGCAACCCAGAAATTATCCAATTTTAAAAAATTGCTATGAATCCAACAGCACCAAAGAGACTCCTTATCAGTAAATAGGATCCAAATATATTTCAACATTGCTACTTTGTTGCAATCACGAAGTTTGTGGATACCAAGACCACCTTCTACTTTGGGAAGGCACACATCATCCCACGATACTTTTGCCCCTCCCCCCCCCCACGAGTAAGAGAGGTGCCTTTCAATAAGAATTGCCTCAATATCTACTCTATCCGTTCTAACGCCGAACAAGGTATGGTGAATACACTGGCCCAAAAAGCTTGAATGGAGTGGAGAATTGACCTTATTAATTGAAGACGCCTTGCGAAAGATAGAACCGGTGCACCCCAAGATTGGACTCTTGCAGTAATACGGTCAATTAGTGTAACACAATCTGCTTTCCCCAGCTTGGAGGAAATAATCGGCACACCTAGGTAACGCACCGGTAAATTGCTCTCTTGGAAATCAAAAGCCAATAGGATACGGCTTCTATGTGAAGGAGACCCACCAGATAAAAATACTTCACTCTTGCTTTTATTTGGTAGTAAACCACTCCAAGAGGAAAAAGATATCCAAGGCCCTCTTAAGACACACTGCCGAAGTCCAATCAACCTGGCAAAAGAGAAAGACGTCATCGGCAAAAAATAGGTGAGAGAGTTTCACCGGTTTGCACCTCTAGAAGAATTTAAAATCCTTGTGCAAAGTGTAGCCACTTAAGATGTCGGAGAAGATTTCCATTACCAAAGTAAATAGATATGGAAACATCGGATCTCCCTATCAAATACCTCGGTGTACGAACATAAACCATTATTCATTGAATAATCCAAGGAGGGAACCCAAAAGCATCGAGAGTTAGTTCCAAAAAGTCCTAATCCACTGTATCGTAAGCCTTCTGAAAATCAACTTTAATAGCACATTTCGGAAGGTAGGGATCATGGTGAAAACTAGCAAAAAGCTCCTGAGCAAGTAAGATGTTATCCCTAATATGCCTACCCTTCACAAATGCATTCTAAGATGGGCTTATCAAGACATCCAGAACCTAGGCAAGATGATTAGCCAAGATCTTTGTAATGACTTTATAAATTGTATTGCAACATGCAATCGATCTAAAATCAACAATAACAGTAGCATTTGGTACTTTAGGCACCAGAGCGAGTATGGTATTATTTGCCTCCCTTAGAAGCCTGCTAGTAGCAAAGAAGTCTTGTACAGCTTCTAGGACAGACGGACCCACAATCGCCGAGTTGTTCTTAAAGAATTCTACAGAGAAACCATCAGGCCCCAAAGCCTTGCCACGGGCGAGGGAGAAAAGAGTGTCTCAAATTTCAGCATCAGAAACCAGGCAAGCGAGGGAGCTCACCTAGTCATTTGAAAGTGGATGCCGTATGACTTCCTTCAGCGCTTGTAGCACGGTTTGGAGAGAGTAATCTTCGGAGTAAACAAATCCGAATAAAACGCAACAAAAATTTGAGGAACCTGGTCAGGATTAGTAATCAAGGTACTCGAGGGATCCTTTACCGACAAAATCCTATTTCTGACCTGTCTTCTGCTGATAGAGTGGTGAAAGAATCTTGTATTTCGATTTCTTTCCTTCATCCATCGAACTCTTGACTTCTGTCTATAAAAAGATTCTTCATATTTTTGTAAATCGACAAAGGTACGACGCTAAGATTTCTCAAGATCCGAGAGGGAGACATTATTTGATTCAAGCTGGAGGTCGACTTGGGTGCGGTGGAGGGCATCCCTAGCTACCTCAGTTCTCTTAGATATATCAGAAAACGCCTCTTTGTTAAGTCGCTTGAGGTAACCCTTTAAAGTCTTCAATTTGGAGACAAGACGAAACATGGGAACCCCTCTCACTGGACTCTCCCAAGCCCGGTGAACCAAGGAGGAGAAGTTCGGGTGATCATACCAGAAATCAAAAAAGTTAAAAGGTTTTCTCCTATTAGCCGGGAGAAGAACTCTAACCACCATGGGAATGAGATCAGAGATGCCTAGGTTGAGGAACAAGGCTTCAGAGAAGGAGAAGATGAAGTTCCACTTGGAATTCACCAACACCCGATCAATCTTCCTCAACTTCCTACCAAAAACAGTTGAGGTGGACCAAGTGAACCGGAGGCCCACGTATCTAAGGTCTTTTAAATCAGTTTGAGCAACACAAAGGTTGAACTCATCAAAATACGGAATCCATGTCTTCGAACACCCAACACGATCCGATGGATCTTTTATAGCATTGAAGTCTCCAGCAACCATCCAAGGTGAGTACCACAAGAGGTTATTCCAGTGTAGGAGGTTCGCCCAAAGGGGCCAGCGTTTCACAAACATATGCTCGCCATAGACAAAAAAATATATAGCATTCAATACCAGAGAGAATAAATTTAATGCACCCATGCACAACTTGATTATTAGTATCTAATATATCAATGTTAACATCCTCCGAGTTCCAACCAACCCATGTTCTCCCATGAGGGAAGTAGTCATAGTTAGCCACCCATCGCCATCACCTTAGAAGCAAGGATGAGATGGAATCAAATAACGGTAAAAGGACTTTCGTCTCCAAGAGTCCAATAACACACATATTATTTGTAGAAACAAATTTTCTGACTCCAGCACATCTAACCAAGTTAAGGATGCCATGAACATTCCAAGTGACTATATACATATTTACAGAGAAAGAGGAGAGAGTTACCTCATCTTTGAAGACTTACGACGACTAAAAGCTGAAGTAGGTACTTCCCAAGGGGGAGGATCAGGCTTTAGCTTTAATAGCTTATCCTGCAAAGTTTTCGTCGGGTAGAGTGGCGGGGAGGAACTCGGAGGAGGGTCACCAATCGAAAGGTCATCATCATTAAGAGTCATCATAAGCACCTGGCCCAACAATCTCATCATTCGAGCCACCATGAGCCATCAATGAGGTTGGAAGAGCACTGGCCTCAACTTGGGAGGATGGGTCAACACCAATCTTCGAGGATTTTTTAAAACTTGTAGGAGGCTTGCGAGAGATGACCTTCTTAGGAGCAGGACCTTTTAGCTTGAGAGAAAGTCCCCCATCAGAAGGAGGGGCCAGCCGAAAAGATATTGCATCCTTACCAACATGGGCCTTGGTCTTCTTCCCCTTCACCTGCTTCAAACCAGGTTCAGCATCCTGTTGAGCATCAATAGCAGGAGCTGCCGTTAAAGGCTGTGCCAGAGCATCGGTTGAGTCCGAGTAGATAGTATCATCTTTAGATGGTTGAGTAGGGGCATCTATTGTATGAACAGCATCAGGCTTCTTAATAAACAGGGGGTTGTCTCATGTCCTATCCAAAGACTGAATGTACTGAAGATGAGAACTTGCTTGGTTTGCAGGCCGAGACGAAGGGATAAGAGAATAAGACATATCTTGAGGAATAGGAGGTCTAACGATCAATGGTTGTTGAGCATTTGCAGCAGAAGGCTGAGCAACAACAACACTGCATTTATGGCCAAAGATGCCACAACCTACACAAGCCGTGGGTCTCCATTCATGTTCTATTTCGAGCAGACATGATTCGCCATGGTGAACCACTTCAATGGACTCGCATGAAGGCTATTTTGCTGTAATTTCTACACAGACTCTAGCAAAAGTCAGTGCCTTCATTTGATCAGTTCTCAGGTCTACATAAAGCGGCTTCTTGACCTTGCTTGCAACCTTGCTAGTAACCTGAGAAGACTAAAAAACGAGAGGAAAGTTTTTAAGCCTTACCCACACAGGAACAGTAAGATGGGCGTCCTTCCTCAAATCCAGGGCCGGCCTCCATTGCTACAGAACAAGAGGTACTTTTGAAACGGTAATAGGCTCTCCTTCTAAAACCTTTCTCTGAAAATCCATGTCCAGAATATGGAAGAAAAAAAAATCCCTTCCCATCGGCCATTATCTTAACCAAGTTTGGCCCCCAGGCCTTTTTGAATGCTGCTTTTGTAACTTTAAAAGGTATCCTTCTGCCTAGGTAGTATCCAACAGACATTCTTGAAGTTTCGGGTTGGTAGCTTGAAGATCATCATTAGTCATTTCAACTACTGGCCTGTTATCAACTGGAGGAATGAACTCCAAGTCGTATCCTTTGGTGGCTACTTTGGCCACAGCCACACTCGCCCAATTATGCAAGTTTGAGCTCCTCGAAACTGCTCTCTAAGGTCGAATAGATCCTAATCTTCCTTTACTCCTTCCTCGTGGCCCATCTGGAACACGAGTGGAACAAGCTTGAATAGAAGGTTCCTTCGAAACAGCAAGGGCCTAGGCGACACAACCCATATTCTCATTTACGACACCGCTAAGAGAGAAGGGGCCATAGTTAGGATGGGGAGGGCTTCGAACAGCCCCTATCCCCTCATTTTGGCCAAAGACGATTCGAGATCCATAGCAGCACAGAGATACGAATTGTAGAAAACAGGGGTGATAAACCCTAACCAAACTCAACCATCGCAGCCTAAAGAGGAGCACATACCAGGGCAAGCTTATAAGGGTTCAAAAAAGGCCTACCAAGCGCCCCAAGTCACCAACGAACAACCTCAATGAATGGTCAACACCACGGGAATCAACCATTGAAGATTTCGCAGGAATAGTGCTTTGGTCGCCAGTTTAAGAGCAACTGTGAACAGTGCTCCGAGAAAAAAAGTTGCTTTTTAGCATGTCACTATATATGCGTCGAGTAATTCTGTTCATGAGGTCTTAACTGATGAGAGGCATATGCGACAACTCTGCCATGTTGCATCAGCACGTAACCCAATCCTCTGAATGACACATCACTATAGATCTCGAATCCTCCAAGACCAGATGAAATCATCAACACAAGTGCGGTAGTCGGCTTTTGCTTTAGTTCTTGAAAACTACGCTCACACTTGTCTATCGACACAAATTTTTCTTCTTTCTTCAGGAGTCTTGTCAATGGTGACGCTAACGATGAGAACACTTTCACAAATTGTCTGTTAAAACCTGCAAAACCCAGGAAATTTGTTATCTCTATCACTGTAGTCGGTCTTGGCCAGTTGATTACTGCTTCAATCTTGGACGGGTCCATGGAGATTCCTTATCTTGAAATCATATGACCTAAAAATACAACACAAGTCAGCCAAAACTCACATTTGCTAAACTTAGCATAAAGTTGATGAGTCCTCAAGGTTTGGAACACTAATCTCAGATGACTCTCATGCTCTTTATCACTTCTCGAATACATAGAATATCATCGATGAACATGATCACAAACTGATCTAGATATTCCTTGAATACACGGTTCACCAGATCCATGAAAGCAGCTGGAGCATTTGTCAACCCGAATGGTATCACAGTGAACTCATAATGACCATACCAAGTATGAAACACTGACTTTGGAATGTCCTATTTCCTAATTCTCAACTGATGATATCCTGTCCTCAAGTCGATTTTTGAAAATATCGATGCTCTTTGTAACTGATCAAACAAGTCATCGATCCTCGGCAATAGATACTTGTTCTTGATTGTTACTTGATTGAGTTAGCAATAGTCGATACACAAACGCAACAAACCATCTTTCTTCTTGACAAACAAAACTGGTGCTCCCCAAGGTGATGTACTGAAAAGTATGAATCCTTTATCCAATAATTCCTGCATCTGTAGCTTTAGTTCCTTCAACTCTGATAGCACCATCCGGTAAGGAACCTTAGAGATTGGCTCTGTCCTAGGGGTTAACTCAATCACGAATTCAATTTCTTGCTCTAGAGGTAATCCTAGCAATTCTTTCAAGAATACATCTAGAAATTATTGCACAACTGAAATATTTTCAATTTTCAGTTCCTTAACTATCGTATCCACGATAGCTGCCAAGTAACCTTGACAACCCCCGTCTAACAAATGGGTTGCCTCTTGTGACGAGATTAGGAAAATCGAGGGTCCTCCTCGATTCCCAACAAACTCGAAGCTCTCACCCTTTAATGGGTACAACTGAATCGACTTACGATAACAGTCCATTTTAGCTCATTGATTGGTGAGCCAATCCATGTCAATTATAAAATCAAAGTCATACATGGCTAGGACTAACAAGTCTATTCTCCCCTCTCACTCACTAATCTCTAACTTGCAACCAGAACAACCCAAAGCAGATAACACCTTATCCTTCAATAGTGTAGATATGCTAACAACAGATTCCGATAATTCAGGATTTATTCTAATCAACTTAACATACTACTCGGCAATAAAGGAATGTGTTGCACCTAGATCAAATAAAGCATAGGCAGGATGGTTATTCAGCGAGACCATACTTGTGATCACGTCAGGTGTAACCTCTGCCTGACCTTGAGTGATAGCATACACCGTGCCTTAAACCGAGGGTCGGAGCTGTCCTCCTTGCAGTGCATTTGAAGGTGCGTATCCTCGGATCTGTCCCAACGATGGCGAAGGCAATTGCGGTTATCCTCTTGGTCGCCTAGGACAATCTCTGGCTAAGTGACCATGTTGGCCACATTCATAACAAGCGCCTGTCCTTTGAGAACACAGGGCTGTACCACGTCACCTTCCACAAATGCGACACAGGCCATTCTGATCAGGCCCTGTCTTCCCAATTCCACCATTCCTATTGGGGGGGACTTGAAATCTTCCTTCAACCATAAGCCTTTTGCCATGTCGGATTGCATCTCTATTTGAATTAAACCTTGATCTAGACGAGGCGGCTTGTTCATTTAAACTTTTCTCCAGTAGCTGGGCTCGATTATAGATCTCTCGGTAATCCTTCAAATCGAATGGCACCAATGGTTGTTTCATCTCATGTCGAAGACCATTCTTGAATCTCCAAGCCTTATCTTTAGGGTCTGCGATTAATCTTAGCGCGTACTGAGAACGTTCAACAAATTTGACCCCATATTGGTCAACAATCATCGTCCCTTGATGAAGACATTAAAATTCTTCCATCTTTTGTTCTTGGGCATTACCCAAGAAATATTGATCATTGAAAGCTCTTAGGAAGGCATCCCACATCGAGACCACACCTTCAGGAAACACTAACTCTTTGGCGGCTCTCCACCAAATGTTGGCGTTACCTTGTAGTTGGTACACCGCCAAAACCACATTCTCCTTTTCACTGCACATCAAAAGTGCGAACGCCTTATCCATATCTTGAATCCAAAGAGAGGTGGTCTCTAGATCTCCAGCACTCGTGAATCTAGACGGATTCAGTTTTAAAAAATGTTCCACTAACTTATAAATCAGCCTTCTAGCGACCACATTTCCCATTGGAACTTTGGTAGGGCGACGGTAGGTGCGGCTACAGGTGCGGCAACGGTTGCGACCTCAGCAACGACGTTAACAGCAGTAGTAGCAGCGACTACAACAGTGACGATGAATGCAGCAGCTTGATCCCAGGCCTGTTGCCCCATCAACTCTCTCATGGCATCCAGGGCCTAATTGATCCTGGTGGTTCCTTGCTCACCTGGGGTTGCTACCCCTGCACCCATTGGTGGGGGTGCAACTCTACTGGCATTGGCCTGTGCCTATGCCCTCCCTCGGCCTCTTTGAGTACCAACCCTGGCCAGCGTCCTAACCCAAGCTGTAGGCCTAACAACTCACTTACGTGGAGTTCTCTGCTCCTGCTCGCTCATGGTTCAAATATTACACTGAAACCTGTCTTCCAAATCCACGCTGGATTAGAAGATGAGTAATCCACACGGCAAACAATTTTACCAATAAATCATCACAGACATGCACCAGCATGAATTTAAAGGCCATTCCAAGTAACTACCCATGAACCATCGCACCTTATCACTCCAATCTCTAACAACCATGCTTTGATACCAAAAATGGATGTCATGCTCCGATCCCGAGGCACACGCCCATCCCTTACCTGGTCGATTCATAGCGACGTCATAAGATGCATCGCCGACCCATTCATTCTAATAGGCATGCTGAAGCATACAAATAATCCCCAAACAATAAAACAATGTGACAGGAAAGGGGGGCCAATTTTTCACAAAATACCTTTTTATAAACATACGGGTCTATACACAAAGGTTTACAAAAGGAATCGGCTCTCTACAAAAGAGAACTGTCCTACAACTAGCTAGTCAGACAGGGTCACTGATTCTTCGGGCTTCACCTCACGAACTCCGAGCTCCTGGTCCTTTACCATCACCATCTACGAACCTGAAAATGGTTATACAATAACCAGTGAGATAATGTCTCAGCGAGTTCTACTCCCTAAGACCCGATTAAGAAGCTAATACGCCCTAAGGGCTACCTAAGCACAATCACGAGTTAGAGAACTTACCTTGGCCTCAGTCTCCTTCCTACAAGCTGGCACAATTCATAATCTCATTGAGTCACATCAACATATCAATCATTCACTCAGATCGACTTATCAATCAATTGACTTAGTCGATTACATGTTAATCAAACCATTCCCCGGTCATCTCAATCAATACTATCTATAAGTCCAACCATAGTCAAGGACTACTCATTTTAGCTAATATATAGATAGTATAGCTTACCAGAAGTTGCCTCAAGTACCTTATATAGCTCGCCAGAAGCTGCTACAATTATTCCCATATAGTATACTATAGCTCACCAGAAGCTACCTCAATATATATATATATATATATATATATATATATATGCTTATGAGGAGCTACCACAAGTATTGGTCTAATCATTTGACCATTTCTCCATTTTTATCTTACCTGATAAAAATACTCGTGTGTGAGTACACGGTCAGCCTTAGCCAAAATATAATTTCTTGCCACTTGAAAATCCCACCAATTTATATGGTCCACCAAAATATTTTTGCCATTGTAAACTGACTCTTGGTTATTTTCCAATCAATTACTGAAATTAAATGAATTTATGAATAAATTCCAAAAATAAAAATCATGCACAATCAGCACAAATTAGAGCTCAATTAAACAAACAAATCACACCACTTTGATCAGCATAAAATTTCAGTCACTGACTATCCCGATCTAATTTCCAGAAAATAAATAAGTAATTAAATAATTACGGAAATTAATTATTAAATGCTAAAAATGAGACTTAGGCCCATAAAGCCTAAATAAAATCCGAGACGAGTTCGAAAAATTTCCGAACTACTCTAGATAAATTCTAGAGCTTGTCTAGGCTCTAACTACACTACTCTAACCACCTAACATGCATGGATAATCAACTAATTTACTAAACCATTCTAATTATCCACTAAACTAAGCTTAATCTAAACTAAACAACCCTTAAATGTCATTAACTTACTAAGCGATAATTTGTGAGTTAAACTCATTTGTTTATCGAACCGCTCGGTTCAATTCGATGGGGACACGAGGTGACACCAACAGGGCACAAATCAGTCCCAAAAATTGGCCCACAAGGCCTCTGATTTTCTGCTCGAGTTCCTCAACTACTGGGCTGATTTCGGCGACCGATTCGATGAGGATAACACAGTTGGGCTTGCAGCTTCAAGTGAGCTACTTTGGTGCAACAATTTTGCAAAGCTGACCATGGAGAGAGACGAAGATGGGCGGTAGTAGCTGGCGTGGGGATGAAAAGCTTCGGCAGAAAATGAAAATGCAAGCAGATGAGGCTCTCAGCTTGCAATGTGCGGATGAGGGAGAGAGGAGAAAGAAACCAAGGAAAAATAAAAAGAAAAGGCAACTGGCATGGGATGTCGACCGTGGGAAGGGGATAAGGGAAAAGTTCAACCAAAAGTCAAAGAAGTAAAGAGGAGAAGGGAGACACAACAAAGAAAAGGAGAGAGCATCGGTGGGGGAGGGGTTTGCACGGGGAGAGAGAGAGTGTGTGTGCGCGCACGCGTGAGTGAGTGGGGGACGCATTTGGCCAAAAGGGAAAAGAAAATAGGCAAAAGAAAAGAAAACTAAAAGGAATTTCCTATAAGTGAAAATTTTTGTCCCACTTGCTTTTGTTTAGTCCAAATTGGTCCCCAAAAATCCCCAGGCTAAAGTACTTGACCCTCACTTGCTTTCTTGCAGAAAATTTCCCTCGAACAACAAATCTTGGGTAACAAAAACGACAATTTCCTTTAATTCCGAAATTTAATTCATTTTTCTTATAATCCGATTTTCTGAACAAACTTATTCGATTGAGGTCCAATTTGAATGCAGAAAGAGCCCAAACAACTTCCATTCACCAATTCACTCACACCATATGCCAAAAATCCCTTCAAATTAGTCAATCCAAATTTCCGTTTGTTTTCTAAATCGTCCGAAATGATTTTCCTTAAAAATCCCGAACTCACCGAAACATCCTCAAAAAATGAGTCAGCGTTCCTAAAATGACCTGTGACATGACAAGACTTTCAATTTCTAAAATCGGATTCAAATTCATGGTTAATTTCAATCAGACATGATTTTAGCATGACCTAACCCACCGATTAGTTTTTAGAAATTTTTAGTGCAAATGACTCGTGGTCGATTTTCTTCGAGCCACATTGAACCTCTTCGACACATTGGCGACTCTCAGTTGTCGTGGAAATCTCGAGATTTCAATTATGAACAGAAGATACCAAAATGATAGAAAAATCAATCTAGTGCCAATCGACGAGAATTTTGCAATTTAGTGGAATCACTCACGTTTAACCACATATCTCAGTCAAACCGACATAACTCTAATTTTAATCGATCTTACTATGTTGTAATGATCTTGGTAGATGAGCACAGTCGAGTAGCCGATTCCTGATCGAATCCTCAAGTCTATTGCATTAAAATTTCTTAATGACTTCCCCAGATAGTCTAGTTGTCTCAAGAGTGACCACTTCTAAGAATAATACTATATGCGCGTCGATGAAATGCACGATTTATTCAATTGAAAACAAAATTGAAAATCTAGAATGTCACAATTTAGCCCTAGCCACAACCAGCAATTCAACCTCAAAATAAGTTAAGATAGTGCTAAAATGATATTGAGACAAAGTCAACAACAACATCAAGATTTTACGTGGAAAACTTGATACTAGAAATCACAGACCGCCTATGAAGAATCGTAGGATATACAAAAGTTTTTTTCTAGTCATACACTAAAAACTCAATATTAACAATACAACTGTATTTCCATGATCACAAGATGAATTAATACAAAGGGAGTAAGAAAACCCTAATCGTTATTGGAAAATTCGAAGAAGGTTCTCAACGAACAAAATTGGTCAACTCATAATTCTTGATCTCACAAACAACATACTAAAATTTGAGCCAATTCTGACAATATTTGGCCTTTGATTCGAGACCACAAAGCCTCTCTCCTTTTTCCTTTTCTCCCCATTCTCTCTCCCGGTAAGAACTCTCTCTCTCTCCTCTCTTCTCACTCCCCGAACGAGCAGCCCCACTTTCATTTCTTCTTTTTGCTTTTTATATATTTATTTACTTTTTTACTTGTATTTTTCTTTTATATATGCGTTAGCTGGGCCCGACATAGGCGGACCCAGCCAACGGAACGTGAGCCTTACATTCAACATGCAACTTAGTTTGACTGGTCAGCTAGCAAATCCCTCTGCTAGTCAAGATGGCAGTAATGTAATTATTTTATTAAACTAGTCAAAATGGCAACGTGAGCCTTGCATTCAACATGCAACTTATTTCGACTGGTTACTTAAAACAAGTCCTGCTACTGCACGTCACTAGGAATGATGTAACATATGGATTACATTCGACATGAAAGTAACGGGAGTATTTTGTCCACTAATCAAAATAGCAACGTGAGCCTTGCATTGAACATGCTACTTAGTTTGATTGATTACCTAGGAAATCCCTCTACTGCAAGTTATTAGGAAAGATCTACCATATGGATTACGTTCAACATGAAAGTCTTATTATTCGAGTCCTTGGAGCGAGACATGTATAGTCATTATTGACTAAACTTCACCCTATTTAGCTTGGCATTCAGTCCTCGAGTAAGATATAAATCTCACGGAAGCCTGACGATTGGTTTTGGCTTGCCGTAATCATCATTAGGAGAGCAGCATCACCTATCCACCAGTTTATGCATCAAAGGCTATCCTCCTTCATAGATACTTTAAAATGATAATCAACACATCTCCGGAATCTAGCATAAAATTTCCGACCCTGCTTCTACAACCAATTGGACATTGTATCAACCCTTATGCATCTCTCACATTTCACCCTACTGCTCTGAAGGCCCACTTTTCATCCCACATATGTATGGGAGAAATTTGTCGTGACATTTGCCGGTGCCCTTAGGTTATAAAAAGGAACTACCCTCTTAATGATTTTATTTATTACGTCTTGGACTCATCAGTTGGCTCAATGTCCTTTCAGCAATGAATTCTCTAGAACTTGCATAACCTTTTTATAGCACGTGATAGATTACGGATTATTTATCCACTGTTAGACTATAGATTAATTAACGATAGGTAAGACAGACAGATGGACAGATTCCTCACGTCTTCATTATTTGTCGTAGTCGCACAATATTTTACCGAACCACCTTGTTCATGTGCATGGCACTGTTCACTCGAAATTGAAATGCATATATGAATGGTAGTTGGGAGGTTTCACTAAAACAAACTGATTGAGGCATTGCCCTCCTGCATCGCTTCTCGTTCGAGTTGGGTTATTATATTCGCTCGCACCGAAATCCTTTTGAGAAGAAGGGAAAAACAAGATGAAAAGCCAAAGCAAAACACTAGTCTTCTCTGCTCTCCTCCTTAGTCTTCTTGCCACGTCCTTGCACATGGCATCGACCCCACCTGGAGAAGTTGGTAAACACTCCTCTCTCTCTACTATTAGACTAGAGATTAAGTTACCATAGGTAGGACAGACAGATGGACAGATTCCTCATGTCTTCATTATTTGTCGTAGTCGCACAATATTTACCGAACCACCTTGTTCACGTGCATGGCACTGTTTACTCGAAGTTGAAATGCATATATAAATGGGAGTTGGGAGGTTTCACTTAAACAAACTGATTGAGGCATTGCCCTTCTGTATCGCGTCTCGTTCGAGTTGGGTAATTAAATTCGCTCGCACCGAAGTCCTTTTGAGAAGAAGGGAAAAACAAGATGCAAAGCCAAAGCAAAACTCTATTTAAAGATAAGTTATTTTCTTTAAAAGGTTGTAGACGATGGAAGGGTTACTATATTCTTACTTTAATCTCTCGGGAATCTCCATTTAAAGATAATTTCATTGGTAATACAATAACAATCTTACAATTATATTTCTATGATGGTGCATTTGACAATTTCTACGTGCAATAATGTGACCAACTAACATTATTTTGTCGTATTATTAATATATTATTAGAATATCATATGTATGCGTAATAAAATTCACAAAATAGCAAGTAAATAGTGACACTCTTGCGGCTCTATTACATTACAATCGCAATAGCTACCGCATTAAATTTAGTTTCCATCACAACGAAACATATAAGAGGAATGGCCCCAAAAGACGAACAAAACACAGGGTGGGACTGTTGTTGTCACTTGTATAGAGGTAGAATCACAGCCTAAATACTGTAGTTTCCAAATTATAAACCTCAGAACAGAAACGAAGAGCACTCCTTGGCATCGGACATGTTGTAGTTGGAACAATTTATGTCGATCCATGTGTATTCGATCAAATGTAGCAATAAGCCTAATTTGACGATGTGCAGGTGTTGAGGCGTATAAAGTGCGAAACACATGGAGAAGAGATGGAAGCTGGGGAAGAGATAGAAGTGGGGAAGGTCGATCCAAATAAGATCATCGGGGGTAATGTCATGCCCTGAACTCCGAGACACGTGAACAACCCGCCATGGTCGTGCAATCGCGACATTCCCAGGTAGTGTCACCAACCCAAATTAATTTAATATACGCATGCGGAACGTGTTACGAAACCCCTAACAAAATAAAAGCGGGATAGAACAGCAGGAACAAAATCCAATTTAATACAAACCAACATATTGTCATAAAATCACCCAAGGTTTACATACAGCCAAAATGGGTCAGAGTCTATGTGCATCAAAAAGGGTTCAGTCTGCACACTATGGATCGGTCTACCAAAAAGAAGGAACAATCCTAAGACTACTAGTTGGACTAGTTCTTTGATTCCCTCATCTTCTTGGCTCTGTGACTCCTCGACCAACTGCACCGGCAATCCACCCTTCTCCGCTGCGACCACCATCTACGGCCCTGAAATATTTTTCCCACAACGGGGTGAGACGTTATCTCAGCAAGTTCACCCCTCCTAAGCCCCTATTAGAAAGTAAATACACCCCGGAATGACCTAGCCACAACATCAAGAAGACTTACCTCGCAATAGTTCGCGCTTGCAAGTTAGTACAGTTCATATCATTCAATCACGTGCAAATGTGACAATTAAATAATCAAGACACAATCACATCATCAACCAATCAACCACTTGGATCGTCTCAGCAATCAATCGGCTCGGCCAATTACATGTCATTCTAGCAAATCAATAACTGTTCCCAACCACGACCCTAATGCTAGACTTAACCATCGGTGACAATCCCGGCCCCACTCGGCATGACCTTCAATAAGGTGGTAAATCACGGCCTCGATAGGCATGACCCCTAATAGGTGGTTCATCACGGCCTCATTAGGCACGACCTCTAATAGGTGGTTCATCATGGCCCCATTAGGCACGACCTCTAATAGGCGGTCAATCACGGCCAAATCCCCAACAATTCCTACACATGGAATTTTTACACATAACCCCCATTTATCGCAATCACACTCAGTTTGGCACAATCAAGTATCAAATTTAAATTCTAATAGCACAAAGAAGAATCGGCACGAAATTCTAACAATCGGGACTAAAAATAAAATTTTTCTTTTTTTATAATATTTAATTAATTTCGGAATATTTTATATTATTTTAATCAACCGAATTTCGAAACATTTAAATAAATCTAAATTAAAATCCTAATTAAGTCCCACCATACTTAACATTAATTAAACCATTTTTAACCTTAATTAAACCCAAATTAACTTAATCCAATCTACTAATCCAACTTAGAATAAAATATTCTAATCTATCCACCTAAACATGCTTAATTTAAACTAAACATACTTAGGGTATCATTAACACTCTAATCAAGGATTAGTGAGGTAAACTCACAGATTTAGACGTCGCTTAGCTCAAAACGACGAGGGCGACACCGGGACAGACTTTCCCCAAAGGCGGTCTCGCGTCTGGGGCCGGGAAGGAGATCGAAATGGGGTCGGAAGCGGCTAGAAACCCACAAATTCGGCTGCTGCTGGGCTGCTGGACGGGAGGCGCGGTGGAGAGGGGTTCACCGCGGTGGCTTGGCGTGAGGGGTGATGGAGGGAAGGCTGCTCGATCGGTGGCGGTGCGGTGAACGGCGAACAGGATGAGGACGGTGACGCGGGCTGGCTGAGAGGGGCAAGGAAGCTGTGGGCGAGCTGAGGGCGAGCTAAGGGTAGCTGGTCGTACGCGCGCACGGCTGACGAAGGTGAAACGACGCCGGCGAATGGAGGCGGACGGCGCGGTGGCGACGCGGCGCGGCGGCGACGGTGTGGCGCGGCAACGATGAGCGCGATGCGAGCTGGGGGGCGATCGACGGGCTACTCCCTTGCTCTTCTTCTCTTTTCCTTTTTCTCTTTTCTTTCCTCCCCTTTCTCTCTCTTCTCTAAGGTTGAAGGTGATGGGGATGGTTGCTTCAATCCCCACCATCCACTTGTCACCATCTCAACCATCCTAGCCACCTCACCATGAGGTCATCGCCATGACATCATCCTCCACTATCTCCCTCCCACAACTTAATTCAATGGGTGCATTTCATTTTTCCGCTTGGTCCAATTCTTGTACATTCCAAATTCCTCAATTTCTCATTCAATTATCTTCTAATTGAGTCCAATTAAAGTCCATAAAATTTATCCAAGATCCTAACAAGACTTGTGACTTAACCGGGCTTCCAATTTTTTAAATTCAATTTCAATTTTCACGGTCAAATTTAATCTGGTGCGATTTCAGTGCGCCTGATCCACTAAGTAGCTTTCAGGGAAATTTTCTTGCATCTGACCCGAGGGTGATCAGTCCCTAAGCCTGACACGTCAAAATCCCTTAATTGCTTCACCCAATGAACCAGTCCTCTCGTGAGTGGCCAACTCAGAAAGACGACTACATGCACATATGAATTGCCCGACTCAATTGACTGAAAATAAATTCAAGAATTTCCGGGATGTCACAACTCTTCCCCTCCTATAAAAATTTTGTCCTCGAAATTTAAACCATTACAAATCCTTAAGTAAGAAGATAGGGGTACAATTGTCTTATCGATTCTTCAGTCTCCCAGGTTGCTCCTTCAGTACCGTGGTGTTGCCAGACCACTTTGACCATTGGGATGGTCCTAGTGCGCAGGACTTGTTCCTTGCGATCCACAATCTAAACTAAGCTTTCAACGTACGATACCCTGTCATCCACGTCTAATTCCTCAGAGTTTAGAACGTGAGTCGGGTCAGGTTCATACTTCCTCAACATCGACACGTGAAAGACGTCATGCACCTGTGACAACTTCGGCGGCAGTGCAAGACGATACGCTAGCGTTCCTATTCTTTCCAAAATCTCAAAGGAACCTACGCACCTCGGACTCAGTTTTCCCTTTTTACCAAAGCGGGAAGTACCTCTCACCGGTGACACTTTCAAGAAGACGTGCTCACCAACTTGGAATTCCAACGGCCTCCGACGCTTATCTGCATAACTTTTCTAGTGGCTTTGAGCAGTCTTTAATCTGTTTCTGATAACTGCAACTGCCTCCACTGACTGCTAAATCAACTCTGGATCGATGATCTTTCTCTCCCCGACCTCATCCCAACACACAGGCGTTCTGCACGCTCTGCCATACAACGCTTCAAAAGGAGCCATCTGAATACTCTGCTGGTAGCTGTTGTTGTAGGCGAACTCGACTAGATGAAGCTGTTCCTCCCAACTTTCCTTGAAGTCCAAGACACAACCTCTCAACATATCCTCGAGGATTTGAATTGTCCTTTCAGACTGGCCATCTGTCTGCCGATGGTAAGCCGTACTATATTGTAGCTTCGTGCCTAACGCTGATTGTAGGCTCTTCCAAAATGCAGCGGTGAATCTCGGGTCCCTGTCTGAAGTAATCGTGACCGGCACCTCATGCATACGAACTATGTGACGGAAGTACAAGTCTGCGTGCCTGTCCAAATTGTAGTCCCTTCGAACCGCGATAAAGTGTGCTGACTTCGTCAATCTATCGACCCCTACCCATATCGAATCATTTCCCCTTTGGCTACTCAGTAGCCCCGTCACAAAGTCCATCGTAATATGCTCCCATTTCCACTCTGGGATCTCAAGGGGTTGCAGAAGTCCTCCTAGCTTGCAATGCTGCGCTTTCACTTACTAACACGTCAAACACTTGGCGACATGCTTGGCGATGTCCGCCTTCATGCCACACCACCAATAGTGTTGACACAGATTCTGATACATCTTGGTACTACCAAGATGAATGCTGTAACTGCTACGATGCGCTTTTGATAATATCTCCTCCCCAAGCTCCACATCGTCAGGTACAACCAATTGTCCTTGGAACCTCAACATCCCATCATCAGAAATCTGAAAGCCAGCTTTTCTCTTCTCCGGATCCTCTTGTACGATTTTCTAAACGTCTGGATCTATCTGCTGAAGTGCCCTGATTCTGACTTGTATTTCTGGCTCAATTCTGAGGGTGGCCATAAGGCTCGAAAGGTGGCCCACCTCGAACTTGAAACTCAAATCCTATGCTCCCTCGAGTAGACTCCACTCCTTGATTACCATATGTGCAATCGAAGACTTTCTGCTCAAGGCATTGGCGACCTTGTTCACTTTTCCAGGATGATACAGAATCTCATAGTCATAGTCCTTTAGGAGCTTTATCCATCGATGTTGTCTCATATTCAACTCCCTCTGAGAGAACAAGTACTTAAGACTCTAATGATTAGTGAAGATCTGGAATCTTTCCCTGCACAAGTAGTGCCTCCAAATCTTAAGGGCAAAGATGATCGCTACAAGCTCCAAGTCATGCGTCGGGTAATTCAACTCATGGGGTCTCAGCTGTCGGGACACATACGCAACAACCCGACCATGCTGCATCAACACGTAACCCAATCCTTTAAACTACGCATCACTGTAGATCTCAAGTCCTCCTAGACCTGATGGAATAGTGAGTACCGGTGCCGTAGTCAGCTTTTGCTTGAGCTCCTGGAAACTACTCTCGCACTTATCTGTCCATATAAACTTCTCTTCCTTCTTCAGCAGTCTTGTCATCGGCGATGCCAACCTCGAAAACCCTTCTACAAACCGTCTGTAATACCCCGCTAAACCCAGAAAACTTATGATCTCTGTCACTGTAGTCAGTCTTAGCAATTGATCACTGCTTCAATCTTAGTTGGGTCTATTGAGATTCCTTCTCCCGAGATAACATGACCTAGGAAAGCCACCCGAGTTAGCCAAAACTCGCACTTACTGAACTTAGCATACAACTTATGATCCCTCAAAGTCTAGAGCACAATCCTCAAGTGCCTTTCATGATCCTCTATACTCCTCGAATACACCAGGATGTCATCAATGAAGACAATTACAAACCGATCCAAATACTCCCTGAACACCCAGTTCATCAAATCCATGAAAGCAGCTGGGGCGTTCGTCAACCTAAACGGCATCACAGTAAACTCGTAATGGCCGTATCGAGTGCGAAACACCGACTTCGGTATATCTTCATTCTTGATCCTTAGCTGATAATATCCCGTCCTCAAGTCGATCTTAGAAAATATCGACGCTCCCTAAAACTGATCAAACAAATCATCAATCCTTGGCAACGGATACTTGTTCTTAATTGTCACCTGGTTGAGCTGTCGGTAGTCGATGCACAGACGCAATGAACCATGCTTCTTCTTCACAAACAACACTGGTTTGAACTCTTGTTGGCCCAAATAAATCCATGTGTAAAAGCTGCAAAACACGATTAGTGGATACTTGATTTATAGATTTAAAGGAATTTCTAACCTGTTTACCAAGTACACAGGGAGTGCATAATTCATGCTTTTGATATTTGAGGTTAGAAAGTCCTCGAATAAGCTTTTTGGATGACACTTTTGCAATTTGCTTCAGGTTGACATGTCCAAGCTTCCTATGCCAGAGAATGACTTCATCTTGAATCGATATCAAGCATTGAGGACTGTTAGACCTTACGTCTAGCAAATAAATATTTCCATGTCTTCGTCCAGTAAAGGATTGTGAGAGATCCTTGCTTGTTCCAGAACATGTATCTTCTTGAAAGTTGATTTTGTATCCAGAATCACATAATTGACTAATACTCAATAGATTGTAGTTCAATCATTCAACAAGAGAGACATTGTTGATTGTGAAATTTTCAATTATCACAGTTCCTTGATCAACAATCTTTCCCTTATTGTTACCACAAAAATAAACATTTCCTCCTTTTATATGAGAGAGTTTTGTAAAACAACTTGAGTCTCCTGTCATGTGTCTTGAACATCCATTGTCCAAATACCACTTGATTTTCTTCTTGAAGGTAACCTACATTTAAAAGAAAGACTCATGTCTTCTTTGGTACCCAAACCTTCTCGGGTCCATCATTGTTAGTAGTATAAACAGTCTTTGCCCAACTCTTCTTAACAGGTCTCCAAACTTTGGGACATTCCTTTTCAAAATGATCTACACTTTTACATTTTGAACAAGTAAGAACATTTCTACCAACAGGCTTTACAAAAACCTTTTGGAAATAATTTTTATAAAAAGTTTTTGTTGGCCTATTCCTAATTCTTTCCTTTACCTTTGGGAAATCGATCAAAGGAACGGTTTCTTGTGTCATTCCTAGACGGGATTTATTAAAGTAAGGTCTTTGAATAGAAAGAATTTTATCCAACTTTTCAGAACCAATTGAAAATTTCTTTGAGACTTTCAATAAATCTTCTTTCAAGCAAGCATTCTCTTTTGAAAGTTCATTCTCACTTTCTTTCGAAACAGTAAGAGACTTGTCTAGGCTTTCAACTTTTTCAAGTAAAATCTTTTCTTGTTGTTTCAATTTGGAATTCTCCCTTTTTAGTTCAGAAATCCTTTTAAGAGAGCCTTTAAGACCGAGACAAAGTTCATCAATGTATTTTGATACTTTGGTAGGAATTTTTAAATTTCTAACCTTGATACCACTTTGTTTGAGTCTCGAGTCCGAATCCGAGTCTAAGTCCGAGTCCGAGTCCGAGTCCGAGTCTCGAGTTTTCCATAAGACATATGTTTGCATATTCTTCATCACTCTTCTCACATTCAGTGTCACTCCACGTCTCAGCTTTGAGTGCTTTCTTGAACTTTTCAGGTTTCCCTTTCTTTTTATTCAATAAGGGACAGTTGGGTCTGATGTGTCTCTTTTTCTTGAATTCAAAGCAAACGACTTCTTTGCTGGTATCTTCTTCTTCATTTGATCTCCTTTGAAATCTTTGATTGTTTTGTTTCTTTCCATTGAACCTTCTACCTTTTCTATTTAACCTTCTGAATTTTCTAATCATAAGTGCTAATTCTTCATCATCCAAGTCTTCTTCTGAATCTGTAACATCAGAATCATCATTAGATTTTAAAGCAATTGACTTCTTACCTTTCGTGTCAAATTCCTCATTGAATTGCTCGACTTCATAGGATTGAAGTGTGCCGACCAATTCATCTACCGAAAGAGGCATGATCCTTTGTGTTTCTCTTATAGATGTCTTGACGTGATTCCAATCTTTGGAGAGCCCTCTCAACAGTTTATTGACCTTCATAGGTCCCGAGATTGGCTGTCCTTGGTATGCCAAGCCGTTTACAATTTCTGTAAATCGATTGAACATATCCATGATGGTTTCTCCTGGCTTCATTTTGAAGGCTTCATATTGACCAAGAAGGATATTGATCTTGGTTTCTTTGACTCGATCTGTTCCTTCATAGGTGATGTGCAATCTGTCCCAAACTTCTTTGACTGTTTCACAAGATGAAATTCTATTATATTCAGTAGAAGATAATGCACAATATAGAGAGTAGATAGCCTTTGCATCAAGGGCTTGTCTCTTTGAGACATCAGTGAGCGTTGTTCCCACTCCATCAAGTAATTCTTTCCCTGTGATAGATATAGCTTTAGGAGTAATTCCATTTTCCACTACATCCCACTCCATAGGATCTTTGGATCTTAGGAATGCCTTCATCTTGTTTTTCCATACATTGTAATCCTTGCCATCAAAGTAGGGAGGTCTGGTATTGCTTTGCCCTTCAATTAATGAATAAGCAACTTGGCTCTGATACCAATTGAAATAGGCTAGTGAATCAACCTAGAGGGGGGTGATTAGGTTGTTGCAAAATTCTTTTGGAATCTTTTGCGGTAGAATACGTTGATATCAATGATATATCAATAATAAATAAAGCATGTATTCATAAAGTAAATAGAGTAGGGTAAGAGAGAATTGACACAAGGATTATAGTGGTTCGGCTTAGTCCAAACCTACGTCCACTCTCCACGCTGGCAGCCAACTGGCTGTAATCACTATGTAGCAAACGAGAGCTGTTACAGTATACGGACTAGACTTCTTCAATAGACAGTCTCTCCTACAGCTTCCTACTGCTTTCGCACTATATCTCACTCTCTTCGATACACAATTTGAACATGAAAGATTTTAGAGAACAAGTGATTTTGGAGATTCTAACATCGAGATTTTTCTACCTAGTCTCTCCTTGTTTCCAAGCAACATCGATCCACCTTAAATAGCCTCCGTGCCTTCATACCTGTTGGCACTTACCAAAAATTCATCCAATCAACCCGTTGGACTGAATCAATTTAAGTGATCTCCTTGTCATCGAAAACGTAAGTAGACAGTAGCTTGTCAATCCTGTTCACCCATACAATTAGGATCTTGAGTTCCCAAAATTATATTCTTCCAAGAATAAACTTGATCTTCAACGGATAAAATCCGAAGAATAAATCTTCCAAGCTCACGATCACAAACCGAGAGATATTCCATGGTTAAGATTAGAAAATATGAAATCCAATATCTTACTTTCCTTAGCCATAAGAATAACTCGTGGCCAGCTTGTAAAAATCGCGAACCGTCTTCGACTTAGATTTGGGTCTTGAAGGTCGTCAGACTGAAACTGAGTCTTGGAGGTCTTCAGACGGAAAAACTTCAGAATGAACTTCTGGGTCTGACTGTCTTTGAAAACCTTTAGACCTTGAGAGCTTCAGACGTAACTGAATGAGTCTTGGAGTTCTTAGACCGTACTATTGAGACTATTTTGTTAACTTCAAAACTCCAAGGGATTTTTCTTCAACAATACATTCCTCTTGTTGGTCCTCCACCAAGTAGCTGCGGTCCCCCTCAATTGATAGGCTGCCAGGATGACCTTTTCTACTTCAGTGCACAGTAGCAATTCAAAAGCATTCTTTAGCTCCAAGATCCATAATGCTGCTGCTTTGGGATCTCCAGATCCCGTGAATGTTGGCGGATTCATCCTCAGGAAATGCTACACCAACTTTTGTCTAATCCTCCCAGCGGCCATATTCTCAGGCGAAATTTCATCCGGATCCTCCTCTGGCTCGGCAACTGGCGCGGTGGCAGCTGCGGCGGCAGTAGCAGTGGCATTAGTGGCATTAGCGGTGTTCACTGCGGTGGCGATAGCGGCGGCTTGCTGATCCATCCAATCTCTCATCACTTCAAGCATATGCATGATCCCAACAAACCTCTGATCCTCTTGGGCTAGGGCACTGTTTGGAGGTAAAGCTGCACCACCTGCACTGGTCCTGGCCTGCGCTCCTCCCAAGGCACCATGGGCACCAGCTCTCAACGAAGACCCACCCCGAAACACGGGGCCTGTTGCTCTCTTCCGAGCAGCTCTCGGCACTCGGTCACTCATGCTAGAGGCTCAATACAGACGCCTATTGGCGAATTCCAATACCACATTAGAATTTGAGTAACCTCACAACCAAGTTAACAAACAACTAACAATCACATGCATTAGGATAAGTAAAGTCTTTCCTACTAACTATCCCATGACTCATCGCCTTTATCACTCCATACACTAACCATGCTCTGATACCACTTAAACGGGATTGTCACGCCCCGAACTCCGAGACACGTGAACAACCCACCATGGTCGTGCAATCGCGACATTCCCAGGTAGTGTCGCCGACCCAAATTAATTTAATATACGCATGCGGAACGTGTTACGAAACCCCTAACAAAATAAAAGCGGGATAGAAGAGTAGGAACAAAATCCAATTTAATACAAACCAACATATTGTCATAAAATCACCCAAGGTTTACATATAGCCAAAATGGGTCAGAGTCCATGTGCATCAAAAAGGGTTCAGTCTGCACACTAGGGATCGGTCTACCAAAAAGAAGGAACAGTCCTAAGACTACTATTCGAACTCGTTCTTCGATTCCCTCATCTTCTTGGCTCTGCGACTCCTCGACCAACTGCACCGGCAGTCCACCCTTCTCTGCTGCGACTTCCATCTACGGCCCTGAAGACGTTGTCTCAGCAAGTTCACCCCTCCTAAGCCCAGAATGACCTAGCCACAACATCAAGAAGACTTACCTCGCAATAGTCCGTGCCTGTAAGTTAGTACAGTTCATATCATTCAATCATGTGCAAATGTGACAATTAAATAATCAAGACACAATCACATCATCAACCAATCAACCACTTGGATCGTCTCAGCGATCAATCGGCTTGGCCGATTACATGTCATTCTAGCAAATCAATCACTATTCCCAACCACGACCCTAAAGGTAGACTTAACCATCAGTGGCAATTCCGGCCCCACTCGGCATGACCTTCAATAAGGTGGTAAATCATGGCCTCGATAGGCACGACCCCTAATAGGTGGTTCATCACGGCCCCATTAGGCACGACCTCTAATAGGTGGTTCATCACGGCCCCATTAGGCACGACCTCTAATAAGCGGTCAATCACGGCCAATTTCCCAACAATTCCTACACATGGAATTTTTACACATAACCCCCATTTATCGCAATCACACTCAATTCGCCACAATCAAGCATCAAATTTAAATTCTAACAGCACAATAGCAATCAGCACGAAATTCTGAGTAACCGGGGCTAAAAATAAAATTTTCCTTTTTTTATAATATTTAATTAATTTTGAAATATTTTATATTATTTTAATCAACTGAATTTCGAAACATTTAAATAAATCTAAATTAAAATCCTAATTAAGTCCCATCATACTTAATATTAATTAAACCATTTTTAACCTTCATTAAACCCAAATTAACTTAATCCAATCTACTAATCCAACTTAGAATAAAATATTCTAATCTATCCACCTAAACATGCTTAATTTAAACTAAACATACTTAGGGTATCATTAACACTCTAATCAAGGATTAGTGAGGTAAACTCACAGATTTAGATGTTGCTTAGCTCAAAACGACGAGAGCGACGCCGGGACCGACTTTCCCCAAAGGCGGTCTCGTGTCCGGGGCCGAGAAGGAGATTGAAATGGGGTTGGAAGCGGCTGGAAACCCACAAATTCAGCTGCTGCTGGGCTGCTGGATAGGAGGCGCGGCGGAGAGGGGTTCACGGCGGTGGCTCGGCATGAGGGGTGAAGGAGGGAAGGCGGCTCGGCCGATGGCGGTGCGGCGAACGGCTAACAGGCTGAGGACGGCGACGCGGGCTGGCTAAGAGGGGCCGGGAAGCTGCGGACGAGCTGAGGGTGAGCTGAGGGCGAGATGGTCGTACGCGCGTGCGGCTGATGAAGGCGGAACGACACTGATGAACGGAGGCGGACGGCACGGTGGCGACAGCGCGGCGCGGCGACGGCATGGCGCGGCAACGGTGGGCGCGATGCAAGATGGGGGGCGGTCAACGGGCTGCTCCCTTGCTCTTCTTCTCTTTTCCTTTTTCTCTTTTCTTTCCTCCCCTTTCGCTCTCTTCTCTAAGGTTGAAGGTGATGGGGATGGTTGCTTCAATCCCCACCATCCACTTGTCACCATCTCAACCATCCTAGCCACCTCACCATGAGGTCATTGCCATGACATCATCCTCCACTATCTCCCTCCCACAACTTAATTCAATGGGTGCATTTCATTTTTCCGCCGGGGTCCAATTCTTGTACATTCCAAATTCCTCAATTTCTCATTCAATTATCTTCTAATTGAGTCCAATTAAAGTCCACAAAATTTATCCAAGATCCTAACAAGACTTGTGACATAACCGGGCTTCCAATTTTTTAAATTCAATTTCAATTTTCACGGTTAAATTCAATCTGGTGCGATTTCAGCGCGCCTAATCCACTGAGTAGCTTTCAGGGAAATTTTCTTGCATCCGACCCGAGGGTGATCAGTCCCCAAGCTTGACGTGTCAAAATCCCTCAATTGCTTCACCCAATGAACCAGTCCTCTCGTGAGTGGCCAACTCAGAAAGACGACTACACGCACAGATGAATTGCCCGACTCAATTGACTGAAAATAAATTCAAGAAAATCCGGGATGCCACAGGTGAACACAGTTACTACAGATACATGGGCTCTCTCACCACTCCTCCCTGCATAGAAGGTGTCCAATGGATCGTCAACAAGGTGTAAACCCCGAAAGGGGTCGATGTTTCACCAGATCAGCAATGGTTAAAAAGTGTAAATTCTAATGTTGTAAGTAATTTCTAAACTAACCATTCCTTGTTCAATGTTCACCAGCCCAAGCGGTGTCACGAGAGGAACAAATCTGGTCGCTGAGATGTCTCGTTGATGATGTAAGTGCCCTAAGTTTCTCGACCGCATTGTTCCATCAAAACCTTTGTGGTTACATCCCTGATTAAGATTACCGCTATGACATGTTATGTGTAATTTTCTCATGTTCCAAAGATGATTACGAATGGCAGGGTGCTTGGAATAATGCTAGACCTATTCAACCACTAAATGGATGACATATCCAGCTTTACAAACTAGATTCAGAGAGAAGTATTGAATCGATGACATCTCTACGTATCGATGCTGCTGCAAGTTGAAAGTATTCCTTTCAATAACGGTCTTTGGGTAATAAGCTTATGTCTAGTGTTAATCAGCTGAATAATTGTACGGTAGGTTGCAAACGATGTAATAAAATCCAATGATGCAACACATGTAAACTATCTTTGAGAACAGAGTAGGGTGCTTCGCTTATCTTGTTAACAAGTGGTCGTACAAAAGGGAAAAGTGCACTTTATTAATTGCTCTTTTAATGGAACTGAGTCATTCCTAATCAATTTCTAGTTTCTGTGTGCCTTTGAGACCCCAAAAACTTGATAAATTCCTAGAATGGAGTGGAAGAAGGGAGGAGATCCTTGAATGAGGAAAGGGACCCAATGACACCAAAAGATTTGAACGAGGAGCCAAATGAGGTGAAAATCAAGATACAATAAGGTGGGCAAAAAGATAAATATAATTTCTTTGAGAAAGTATGTACAGTCCATTCATTTTTCAATGTTTACCAAATGATCTTTAGGAAAAATGACCAGACATATATACCGATATGTACGTAGTCGCACGGCATTATCAAGTGAGCTATATTACATAACTCAAAAGTGGCACGTGTAGTCACAAGTCTCCCACAATTTGACTATGAAGAAAATGCTCGGTAAGTGAAATAATCGAGATGAAATGATTTAACAAACGATAAATCTTATGTCATAGTAAATTAAAAGGTCGACACTCGAGACTTTTAAAACCTCAAATGCATTCCTTACATGAAATACAAATGATGTTCACTACTCTTTGCATAAATTTCAATGAAATACAAGGCATCCATGACAAAATATCAGGGATGTCATAAATTTACGGCATATTTGATGAAAGGCATAAAGAAGATTTCTGAAAGACATTCGCGTATGAGAGAGTCTCGAATTTATTAGTAACCAGATCATATACGCCATTATGAATTAATTGCTCGAACCATCAACTGCATGTTGCAATTGCAGAATCTCATGGACCAGCCCAGCCAAGTGGAGACTCGAGTTCCGTCCTACCCCTATTGCCTTCTTCGCCTTCTCTGTGGGCTCCTCGACTCTTCCACTCCTCTGCCTCCCTTCATTGGCCACGGCCCTCCCTTCACATTCTCTTTCCGCACCCTCGCCAGCACTCCCCTTGCACGCCACCCCATCGGATCCTCCACCTCGACCCTCGCCACCTCCACCACCAGTATCTCGTTGCACAAGTGGTCCCCAAACATGGGGCCTGTCAGCGGTGGGACCCGCGCATATCAAGGGGTTATGACAGGATGAGCATATGCAGGGCCTAGCCCCCTAACAAGAAACCTCGTCCCTCGTTTCGCTTCTCGTACTTGTTCTCTAAGATCCACCATTTGAGATCTTGGAGTTGGCTTCCTTGAAAAACCCAAACGAATGTTCTCCTTGCCCAAAGCAAGCTCTTTCAGCTCAGTAGGCGTTAGTTTGCATAGGCTTCCTAGGCAAGCAAAGTGTTAGAATATGCAAATAATAGCCACTCCTTCATTTAATAACTTAACATTTTAGAACAGTTGATAGCGATTTCACCAAATTTTCACATGAAATCAGCACTGGAGGTCCTGATTTCAAGTCTTTCCTAGCCTCAATATTTTCTATGCTTTGTACTAGGCAAATGACTAGATTAAACGTGAAGGGGTGTGTTAGAATATATAAATAATAACCACACCCTTGTCTAATGATTTGACTTTTAGAATAATTTGCGGTGGTCCTACTAAATTCTCACACATAGAACGCAGAGCTGGGCCCATGCATGGATTCAATCCGATTTAATTGTGACTTCCCTACATTCTTCACTTAATTTATAAACTTCAACCTTAGATTGAATTTAAGACAATGCTAGTTGTATAAAAATTAGTTAACATACATGCACGATTTTTCCCACCTAAATCTCTTTTTCCTAGTTGATGATTAGAATATATCGATTAAGTCACATAAATCTCATTTCAATTGTTCTTATTTGTTCTTTCTGTCAGGCCCCGACCCAGCGAGCACGTACCCATCTTTGCTTGGTTAATATAATAGTGATGTCCCAGGACACATCTCCGACCCATTCATTTTAATATGCGCATGTGGAAGTAGATATAAATTCCCTGACAATAAAACAATAGGATAGGAAAGCATGACCATAAAATTCGAAACCACACTTATATACATATACAACACAACCAGTTATATATATAATACAAGCTGACCCAAAGTTTGGTTGTTCAAAGACACAAGGTTTAACAAACCGGGGTGAGGACCAAATAACTAGGGCTCCTCATCGCTTTCAACCTCCTCCAGCTCCATCTCTTTGTCAAACTCTCCTTCCTCCTCGCTCCAATTGGCGTCTTCGGTTGAGTACACTAGGGAGTTAGAGTCACCTGCGAATCCTGGGTCCTTCGCATCCTCTACCATTCCACCTTTAAGGGTCTACTGTACCCTTACCAAAAGCCTTTTCTAAAATGTACAATGGTACATCGGTTTCTGGCATAGGACCTTCTTTTCACCCATCGTGGTAGTGACGATACCATGACCGGTACTCATGAGGCACATTTGCAGGTTCACCCACATCAATTCGAATGGTGGATTTCACTAATACATACTCTAATCCCTCAAAGTCATTATTTATCGGAATATGATAGGCTATCTTCGAGATTTCCCCCGTTATACCAAAATGCTTGGGGGGAGCGGGTGGTGCTGCCATCTACGGACCTAAAATGTTGTCCCACAACGGGGTGAGACTGTGATATCATAGATTTTTCACTTCTGCTTTCAACAAAATTGATCGGGCATTTCATCGGTGCGCTTATAGGGCTATTCTCAGAGCTGATCACTCTCGATATAACTAGACTATCTAGGGAAGTTATTAAGGAATTTTAAGGCAATAGACTTGAGAATTTGATCGGAAATTGGCTTCTCGACCTTGCTCATCTTTAGAGGTCATTACGACACAGTTAAAAATCGATTTGAGATCAAAGATAGGTTGGTTCGACTGAGATGTGTGGCTGATCATGGGTGACTCCATTAAATTGGAAAATTCTCGTCGACTGACTAGCTTGATTTTGCTATCGTTTTAATACCCTGTGTCCGTATTTAAATCATTGAGATTTTCATGACAACCGAGAGTCCTCAATGTGTCGAGTGGGTTCATTGTGGCTCGAAGAAAATTGACCACAGGTCATTTGCACTAAAAAATTTCTGAAAGTTACCTAATAGCCTAGGTTACGCTAAAAAAGCATCAGAGTGAAATTAACCGCGAATTTGAGTCCGATTTTGGAAATTGAAGATTCTTTCATGTCATAATAAATTCTAGGAATGTCGACTCAATCTCAGAAGATTTTTCTGCAACCCGAAACATTTTGGGAAAAAGTCGGCATATGATCGTTTTTGGTTTAGAAAAGGCCGGGGATTATTTTTGGTCGCAAAGTTAGGATGCAAGATGGATCCATTAGTGAGGAAAAATACCAATTTGATAATTGAGGTGCTAATTGAATTTATTGAGGTCAAATGGGATTGGATTGTTAAGGAAATCAAGTCCAATTGACGCCATTCCTTTGCAAATTCGTAGCTCCTCCCATGCCTAGCCAAATTGGACCATTTCAAGGGTTGTGAAGAGTGCATGGGTGGAGGAATGACAGCCAAGGAACCACACTTGGCCTAGGATGAGTCAAGGAGACAAAGATTTGGAAAATGAAGGCATGTGGCCCCCCTCTTGCCTCCCTTCTTCTCCAAGCTTGGCCGGCCAGCCTTGCCTCTCCATCCCCCCCATTTTCGCACACCAGCAAGCTAAGGAGAGCTACTGAAGCTAAAAGCCGTCCAAGCCATCGCTGCTACACGCCGTTGCCATTTCCGCGCGCCACCGCCGCAAGCGCCATTCGCCTTGTCACGTCTAGCCACCGCCATTCCAGTCTTTGTTTGTGCATCCAAGGGCATTGTCCAGCCGTGCCAGCCATTGCCGGAGCTCCCTCCGCCTCCAATTTGCCCTTATTTGGACCCGAGACCACCTCCGCTACCTTTCTTGAGCCTTGCCGCCCTTAACCAAACTTGTTTCCCTTGTTTTTGTAGCTGAGAACAGAGGGGGGTTTGGTGGGTTTCCAATGGCTGTTAAGCCCGTTTTGAGGTGGTCCCGAGCCTTGGTTACTTGGCTCGCCTTGAGGAAAGTTGAGCCCCGCAACGTTCCCATCGTTTTGCACCAAACCGTTTGTTAAATGGGTGAGTTTTACTCACTAAACCTTAATTAGTAGGTTAATTATGCTTAGTGGATAATTATTTTAGGTTAAGCTAGATTAGGTGGATAGTTAGATGTAATTAGCAAAATTTGATTAGATAATGATGCATGTTAGGTGGTTAGTCATTGTAGTTAGTGAGCAAATAGGCTCGAGTAATTATCGAATGAATCTTGGAATTTTTCTGAGATTGTTTCGGCATCCAATTCGGCTATAACGGGCATAGGTTGGATTATTTGCAATTATTGGCATTTATTTAATATTTTATGTAATTATGTAATTATTTAATTATTTTCCGAAAATTTAACTGGGATAACCGGTGACTGGAATTTCATGCTAATTGCAGTGATACTCTCTGTTTATTTATTTGAGTGCCTAATTGTAAAAATTGAATGAAATTAGTGTTAGTGAGTATTTATTCCAGAAATTGGATAAAGTTGGTAATTGAGTGGAAAATTACCGGGTGTCGGTCTACAGAGCCAAAAAAATTTTGGTGGGCTATATAAAGTGGAGAGAATTATGAAAGTGAAATAATTATATTTTTTGCTGAGGCCAACCATGTACCCACACATGGCTATTTTATCTGGGTATGATAAAAGGTGAGAAAGAATACTATATTACATGACTCGGAGACCAAGAGTGTCATCCTGGAGAATACATGTGACTCATTGATTATATATATAACCTTTGAAAGGCATGTGGCTTGGTGATTTGGTATATTGCCTTAGAGAATGCACATGGCTCGGTGATTAGTACGTTGCCTTAGAGAATGCACGGGGCTTGGTGATTAGACATGTTGCCTTAGAGAATGCACGTGGCTTAGTGACTAAGTATGTCACCATAGAGAATGCATGTGGTTCGGTAACTAGATATACATATCATCTTGGAAAATGAATAATATGAATTAGAATGACCGGGAAATGGTCCGAATGACATGTAATCGACTAGGTCGATTGATCGATGATTCGATCTGTCTTTAATTGGGTGTTATGTCTGTCAGCATTTATGAATTGAACTGACTTGTAGGAAGGAACTAAGGTCAAGGTAAGTCATCTGACTCGTGTTGTGCTTAGGTAGCCTTAGTGCGTATTAACTTCCTGATTGAGTCTTAGAGGGTAGAACTTGTTGAGACGTAGTCTCACCCCATTGTGAGACAACATTTCAAGTTCGTAGATGGCTGCACCACTCGCTCCTCCTGAGTAGTTCGGTATACCGGAGGATATCTCAAAGATAGCATATCACATCCCGGTACTCCATCACCCTGAGGGATTAGAGTACGTTTTGGTGAAGTCCACGATATGGATCGATGTGGGTAGACCCACCCAGGTGGCTCATAAGTACAGGTCTTGGTATCATTACTACCAAGATGGACGAAGAGAGGGTCCTATACCTGAGTCTAGTGTACCTTTGTATACTTTGGAGAAGGCTTTTGGTAAGGGTATAGCAGACCCTGAAGGTGGAGCGGTGGAGGATGCTAAGGACCCCAATCTTGAGAGTGAGCCTAACTCTCCAGTGTATTCAATTGAAGACACTAATTGGAGGGAGAAGGAAGGAGAGATCGATGAAGAGATGGACCTAGAGGAGATTGAGCGTGATGAGGAGCCATAGCTGATTGGCCCTCACCTCTGTTGGTTAAAACCTTGTATGTTTGGTTAACCAAAATGTGGGTTGACTTGTATTATATATATGACTAGTTATGTTGTATATGTATATAAGTGTGGTTTGGAATTTTTATGACCCTGCTTTCCTATCCCGTTGTTTTCTTGTCTGGGGATATTTATATGCTTCCGCATGTGCATATTAAAAAGAATAGGTCGGCGATGCGTCCTAGGACATCGCTATTATATCGACTAAGAAGGGATGGGTACGTTCTCGCTGGGTTGGGACGTGATAGAGACTACGTTTCAGCAAGTTCTACCCCCTTAGACTCGATTAGGAAGCCAATGCGCACTAAGGCTACTTAAGCATAACACGAGTCAAAGGACTTACCTTGGCCTCAGTCTCCTCCTACAAGTCAGTTCAATTCATAATTACTAACAGACATAACATTCAATCAAATCAGATTGAATTAACGATTAATCGACCTAGTCGATTGATTTTAGTCATAAAATTTCCTGGTCATCTTAATTCTTACTATGCATTTTCCAAGATGATATATATCTAGTCACTGAGCCACGTGCATTCTCTAAGATGACATACCTAATCACTGAGCTACTTGCATTCTCAAAGGCGACATACCTAATCATCGAGTCACGTGCATTCTCCGAGGTGATGTACTTGGTCACCGAGCCACGTGCATCCTTTGAGGTGATTTATCTACTCAATGAGTCACGTGCATTCTCCAAGATGACACTCCTGGTCATCGAGCCACGTAATACAACATTCTTTCTTGCCTTTTATCTTATACGATAAAATAGTCGTGTGTGGGTACACGGTTGGCTTTAGCTAAAAATATAATTATTTCACTTTCACAATTCTCACCACTTTATATAGCCCACCAAATATTTTTGGCACTGTAGACCAACGCCTGGTAATTTTCCACTAAATTACCAAATTTATTTGAGTTTTGGAATAAATACCCACAAACACTATTTGCACTCGATTTGCACAATCCAAGTACTCAATTAAATAAATAGAAAACACCACTACAATCAACACGAAATTCCGGTCACTAGCCATCTCGATTGAATTTCTGGAAATAAATAAATAAATAATTAATTACATAAAATATTAAATAAATGCCAATAATTGCAATAAATCCAACTTAGGTCCATTATAGCCAAATTGGACGCCGAAATGAACCCAAAAAAATTCTGAAATTCGTTTAATAAAAACTCTAGTCTATTTACTCACTAACTACATTGACTAACCACCTAACATGCATCGCTAATTAGTTTAATTTTGCTAATTACATCTAACTATCCACCTAAACATACTTAACCTAAACTAATTATCTGCTAAGCATCATTAACCTACTAATTAAGAATTAGTGAGTAAAATTCACTTGTTTAATGAGCGGTTCGGTGCAAAACGACGGGAACGTCGCGGGGCTCGACTTTCCTCAAGGCGGGCCTAGCAACCGAGGCTCGAGTCCACCTCAAAAAGGGCCTAAAAGCTTTGGAAACCCACAAATAAACCCTATATTCTCAGCTACAAAACAGAGAAAACAAGGTTGGTTAAGGGCAGCAAGGCTCGGCAATGGTAGCGGGGGTGGTCTTGTGTCTAAACAAGGGCAAACCAGCAGCAGAGGGAGCTCCGGCAGTGGCATGAGTTGCTCGGGACAGCCTTAGGACGCATAGGTAGGGCTGTTAGACGGCGGTGAGGCGCGGCAACGCGCGACGGCGCACGTGGAAGCTCGCACGGGCGGAGGCATGCGGAAACGGTGATGGTGGCTGTGTGCGATGATGTGGGCGACGTGTGGCTTGCTCCGGCGCTTCCCCCGGTATGTTGGTGGTCGAACAAGCTGGGAGAAGAGAGAGGATGGTTGGCCGGTTGGCTTGTGGAGGAAGAGAGGAGGACAAGGGCTCCACATGCCTTCATTTTCCAATTCTTTGTCTCCTTTGACCATTCATGGCTACTAGTTGCTCCTTGGCTCTCATTCAGCCACCAAAGCTCATCCTTAGACTCTTGAAATGGTCCACTTTGGCTAGGTAATGGGGGAGCTACGAAATTGGCAAGCTTTGGCTTCAATTGGACTTAATTTCCTTTACAATCCAATCCCAATTGACTCTTACAAATTCAATTGACACCTCAATTATCAAATTGATATTTTTCCTCACCAATTGATCCATCATGCATCCAAATTGCACGATAAAAAACGATCCCGGCCTTTTTCTGAGCAAAAACGGTCCTATGCCTACTTTTTCCCAAAAAGTCTCGATTTGTAGAAAAATCTTCTGAGAATCGACGTTCCTATAATTTATTGTGACATGACAGAACCTCAGAAATCGGACTCAAAATTTGCGGTTAATTTCAATCCGGCGGGTTTTTAGTGTGACCTAGGCTACTAGGTAACTTTTATAAATTCTTAGGGTAAATGACCCGTGGTCGATTTTCTTCAAGCCACAATGAACCCACTCGACACATTGGCTACTCTCGATTGTTGTGAAAATCTCGAGTATTAAAATCCAGACAAATGGTACCAAAACGACATGAAAATCAAACTGGTCCTGGTCGACGAGAATTTTTCAATTTTGTGGAGTCACACATG
Source organism: Eucalyptus erythrocorys (assembly GCA_014182555.1). Classification (NCBI taxonomy): domain Eukaryota; kingdom Viridiplantae; phylum Streptophyta; class Magnoliopsida; order Myrtales; family Myrtaceae; genus Eucalyptus; species Eucalyptus erythrocorys. The sequence continues at coordinate 22,954,880 of CM024597.1, forward strand.
ATCGGCCACACATTTCAGTCGAACCTACCTATTGCTGATCTCAAATTGATCTTTAATTGTGCCGTAATGACCTCTAAAGTTAAGTACGGTCGAGAAGTCGATTCCTAGTCGAATTCTCAAGTCTATTGCCTTAAAATTCCTTGATAGCTTTCCCTAGATAATCTAGTTATCTCGAGAGTGATTAACTCTAAGAACAGCCCTATAGGTGCGTCAATTGAAAGTAGAAGTGAAAAATCTAAGATGTCACACTTTCAACTTGTCATATACACTTGGATTTTCTACAACGAAACATTTCCTTTATTACACATGATAATCAATTCTTTGGTGCAAAGTAATTATGCAGTTTTGTTTGTTTTCATATTCACATTGAATGATATGAGTCATGGGTCGATACTTCCTTGATCGCGAAATAACCTGTGTAGTGCCTAGAAAACAGAATTCACCAGGTTAGCCTTTGTTCAATAGTTAATATCACAGTTCATGATTCTCTGTACTCATGAACCCTTATGAGTGAAGTTTGTGGTTATCGGGTGAAGAGTAAGTGATATGGAGAGGATGAACACAATTGGTTCATGGGAATGGCATTAGGACAATTGATACTAGGAGTTATAGGATATAAGGATTATATTACTTTGGAGCTCTGAAGACGGGATTGGCCTTCTATACACAAACTGGTCAGGAGGTGATACTGCTCTCTTGATGAGGCCATGGCAGGCCGAACTAGTTGTTGAGCTTAAAGTAATCTGCTGTCTCTTTTGATAGAGTAGAAGCCCGAACTAAGCTAGGTGTAATACTATCTTATATAAGGAAGCTATTTGTGACATTCTAATTTTCGGAATCTATTTTCGATTGAATAAGCTGGCTTTTCATCAACACACCGATAGTTCCTTTCTCTGAGTTGGTCACTCATGAGATAACTAGCCTATCAGGTGAAGCCATTAAGGAATCTAAATGTAATAGACTGAAGAATTCGACCAGAAATCGATTGCTCGACCGTGTTAATTTGCGAGGGTCATTGTGACATCCTCAATTTTCAATCATGTTTTCAATTGAATAATTCGAGCCTTTCATCAATACGCCTATAGTGCCATTCTCAAAGCTAATCACTCTTGAGATAACTAGACTATCTGAGGAGGTCGATAAGAGATTTTAATGCAATAAGACTTGAGGATTCGACCAAGAATCGGCTCTTCGACCGTGTTTATTTGCTGAGATCATTATGACATAGTAAGATCGATTAAAAATCAGAGATATATCGGTTCGATTGAGATATGTAATTAAACATGAGTGATTTCACTAAATTGCTAAATTCTCGTCGAATGACACTAGGTTGATTTTTCTATCATTTTGATACCTTATGGCCGTAATCAAAACCTCAAGATTTTCACGACAACCAAGAGTCACCAATGTGTTGAATGGGTTCATTGTGGCTTGATGAAAATCAACCACGAGTTATTTTCACTAAAAATTTCTAAAAGCTACCTAATAGGTTAGGTCACGCTAAAATCGTGTCTACTTGAAATCAACCGCAAATTTAAACCCGATTTCAGAAATTGAAAGTCCTGTCATGTCACAGGTCATTTTAGGAATGTTGACTCATTTTTCGAGGAATTTTCAGAGAGTTCGGGATTTTTATGGAAAATCGATTCGGACGATTCAGAAAACGAACGGAAATTCGGATTGGTCAAATGGAAGGGATTTTGGCCTCCGGCATGAGTTACTTGGTGAATGGAAGTTATGTGAGCTTTTTCTTCATTCAAATTGGGCCTCAATCGAAGAAATTTGTTCAGAAAATCAAATTTCAAGAAAAATAAATTAGAATTTGGAATTGAAGGAAATGACCGTTTTTGTTGCCCGAGACTTGTTGTTTGGGGAAATTTGATGCAAAAAAGCAAGTGATGATCAAGTGCTTTTTTTTTTTTTTTTTTGGTCAAAGAAAGTACCTCCTGATTTCATTCTTAGCATCTAGCTTTACAAGCTAAATTCGAGTCTGCACATAATATAGCCAATAAAGGGGCAGGGGGTACATTCAGCCAATTAAGAGGTAGGGAGTTGGTACGGTACGATTTGGCCACCCAATCTGCGGCACTATTTGCCTCACGCGGACATAGGGAGATCTTGACCGTTGGCTCAGTAGCTAAAAAATGTCGGAGATCCTGGATCAGGCCCGATACGGTCCAGTGTGCTTCCGTCCAACCCAACGCCGCCTGCACGACTACCCGACTGTCTAACTCTAGAAGAAGACTTCGCTTCACTTTAGTTCTGTTCTCCACGTGTGTAAAGCCCTATTCCCTCATCTTCTTCAACCCGTAGATGGCAGCTAGGGTTTCGGCTTGCAACGGGGAGGCAGCGTAAATTGTTGTTGCGAAGCCGGTCAGAAGGAGCCCTTCTGAATCGCGAAGGACACCCGCGATCGCATAGGGCTCTTCAATTGCCGTCTAGGAGCAGTCCACGTTGAGTTTCAGATCTGGATCCTGAGGAGCCAACCACTTGACCGGTAAGTTTCCTCCGGCCATCTCTCCCGAAACGACTCTGACTGGTCTTACCCATCTTTGATTTTCTTTTAGGTTTGCTTGGGCCGTGAGAATCAACCTCTCAGGTGTGTCTCTTTTCCCCCTGAAGACAAGATGGTTGCGGCTTTTCCAAATTTGCCATAGAACAGCCACGATCAACTCACGATCTGGGACGCACGGGCCGGCTTTCAGGTATGCTGCTAGCCATCTGTCAATTCGAGTGGCCGTTGATGTGGAGGTGGATAACCCTAATCGGGGATCTGACCAAACCCGATGTGTATGTTTACAGTGTAGGAAGAGGTGCTCTGTTGATTCCGGGAATTTAGCACATTGGGGACACAACGGATCTGGGGTGATCTTTCGCTGATATAACTTTTCTTTTGTAGGCAAGGCGTCCTGACAGATGCTCCAGACGAAAATTTTCAGTTTGGGAGGGACGGCGAGCCCCCAAATACCGGTCCAAAGTTGTCGAGGAGGCTGGTAAGAGGATGAAGGCCTGCTGTGAAACTGAGGTAAGGTGCCCATGTATAGCTTGTTGTTTGCGCTTTTGACAGTAAACCGATCGGCATGATTGCCCGTCCATATAAGTTCATATGCTTGTTGATTTCGAGGAATTGGGGTTGCGAGGATTTCCCTGGCAATTCTTTGATCATAAAGATTGTGAACCAACTCCTCTTTCCATGTAGCATGTTCCTGATTTATTAATTCAGCCACATAAGATGGTTCGTCTCTGTTCGCAGGTCCTCCCAGGACTCCATAGGAGAGCCACCGGTCACATCGTATCCGAATAGAGGTGCCATCTCCCACCTTCCACCTTACTTCAGGTAAAATCGAGTCTCGGCCCCTTAGTATACTTTGCCACCCCCAGGAGGGTCTATAACCCTCGCTTGCCGTCCACAGGTTACCTGCCGGGAAATATAAGCCTTTCATTAGCTGGCTCCAAAGTGCAGTGGGGTTCTGGGAGAGACGCCAAGCCTGTTTGCCCAGCATTGCAAGATTAAAGGTGAGTAAGTCTTTGAAGCCCAACCCTCCCTGATCTTTTCTCCTTTCCAGATTTTCCCATTTTGTCCAGTGTGGGCTATGTTGCTTGTCGTTTTGTTTCCACCAGAAAGTGGCTATTTTTCTCTCAATGGATTTGCATACTGATACAGGAACTTTGAATATGGACATGGCATAGTGCGGCAGAGCTTGGACAACAACCTTAATCAGGACTTCTTTACCAGCCTTTGACAGGTAATTCTCCTTCCAACCCGCCAGCTTCATATTGACTCTGGATAAAAGCCAGTCGAACATGTCTTTTTTAGATGTCCCCCAATCAGAAGGTAGGCCCAAGTATTTCCCTGTCTTCTCCATAATTGGCACACGCATTTCCTGTGATAATATTCTTTTAAGATCCGATGGACAGTCATGGCTAAAGAACATACCGGATTTATTTAGATTGACTGCTTGACCCGTGGCATAGCAATAATGATTAAGAATAGTGGCCAGGTTTCTACATTCACGAATCGTGCCATCCATGAAGAAAATTGCATCGTCTGCAAACATAAGATGGGTTAGAGTAGGACAATGCCTGTTGAGCTGAATACCCTTAATATTGCCTGCTGCCCGTTCGTTATTTATCAGCCAAGATAGGACATTAGCCAACAAGAAAAACAGGTAGGGAGAAAGAGGATCCCCGTGGCGGATTCCCCTTGTAGGTTGAAAGAACTCTGTGGGCTTGCCATTAATTTTCACATTTAAAGAGACTGAGGAAACACATTGCATTATCAGCTTCACCTAGTGGTCAGAAAAACCCATCTTTAACATGCTCTGCTGTAAGAAATCCCATTCTACCCTATCATATGCCTTTTGCATGTCTAGTTTCGGGATTGCTTGGCATTTTCTTTTCCTTTTTCTGATCCTTAACTGATGCAATGTTTCTTGCACGATCAATATATTGTCCTGTATTTGGCGACCTTGGACAAAAGCAGTCTGTTCTTTTGAAATGATCTGTGGTAATCATGTTTTTAATCTGTTGGCCAGTACTTTAGCTATAATTTTATAGATGAAGTTACACAATCCAATGGGGTGAAACTGACTGATTTGTTCTGGATGTTTGATTTTAGGAATAAGGACAATATATGTGCGATTGAAAGTTGGATCTAGTTGACCTGATTGAAAGAAATGCTGGACCGTATTGAAGATGTCATCTTTGATCTCCTCCCAGAAGCTTTGATAGAATTGCCCATTAAGACCATCGGGTCCTAGGGCCTTCAAGGGGCCGAGTTGAAAAACAGCTTCTCTAACCTCTTCAACGGTAAGTTCAGCCATTAAAGCTTGATTCATCGCTTCTGTGATGACTTTTGGACACTGATTAAGGACTGGCTGGAAATTTCTAGGGCCCTCCGAGGTATATAGGTTGCGATAGAAGGTCATTATATGCTGTTTAATAATCTGGGGTTCTCTAGACCACTGCTGATCGTCAAGCTACAGCATGGTAAGTCAATTTAACTGCCTCCTCTGTAGTGTGGTCACGTGCAAAAACTTAGTATTTCGATCGCCCCACTTCAGCCATTGAATACGAGATCTAATACCCCAATACATCTCCTCTTGCTGCCAAAGTTGATCTATACGATTCTTTATAATCTGGGATTCTTTGTGGTTGTGTGCTGCAGGGTTGTTGTTTGTTATCTCCACAAGCCTCTGTTTGAGCCCGTGAATTTGGGTGGCAGCATTGGAAAATTTGCTCCTGCTCCAGTTCGATAAAGCCATTTTAATGTGCTGAAGTTTGAAAGACAGGGGCTCGTTGACAGACTGATTTGCAGCTAAGACATTCTTTACTATCTCACGACAGTCATCCTCCTCAAGCCAGTAAGATTCGAATTTGAATTCCTTCTTCTTTTTGCCTTGGACAGGGTATATGGATAGGAGCAGGGGGCTATGATCCAACCCGACTGCTGGTAAGGCAAATACTTCTGCATTAGGAAATGTGAGGCGCCACTCCATTGTGCATACTGCTCTGTCAAGACGTTCCTTAACCAGGTTATCCCCCTCTCTATTGTTCGACCATGTGAATTTACATCCTTTGCTATCAAGGTCCATCAGTGTACAATCATTTAGCATTTCCCTGAACGCCATAAGTCGATAGAGTTCCGTTTTTCACTTGCCTTCCTTCTCCCAGTTGTACAGAATTTCGTTAAAATCTCCATGCACAGCCACGGCAGTTGGTTGGCTTCGTGGATAGCTCTCATTTCCTGCCATAAACAGAGTCTTTCTTGGTAATTGGTGGGTGCATATATGAAAGTAAGTCTCATCTGTTGTGCACTATTGAGAATTTCGCGTTCCAGGTTGATGTGATGGCTGGAGGAACTTGACACCGTTAGATTTACCTCGTCATTCCAGAAAAGAGCGAGGCCACCTGCACTCCCAATTGGCTAGATAAGGTAAGAGCGCATAAAGCTGAGCTTCTTTTTGATTTTTTCTACTAACTCTGGTTTATTTTTTGTCTCCATCAGAAAGATAACAGAGGGCCTTTCACGAGCCGCTGTGGCTCTTAGCTCTTGAACCGTCAGGGGGTTGCCCACCCCGACGGTTCCTAGCCAAGACTTTCATGGTGCTGCCGGTGGCTTATTAGGGCTAGCCACCAAAGCCCAGGTTCTTCCTTCATTCATCAGGTGAATAGGTGCCTCCAGTAATTCCATATCAGCTAGCATTTGATCCCCGAACTCATCACACTTCTTTTGCTTTTTTGCTTTAATCATTTTCGGCAGTTTTCCACTGGAGTTTCCTGTGCCCAGTTGTCCTGCAGTGTTTGCGTTCATCAGGTATAATGGCTGTTTCCCTTTTGCTGTCTTGCTTGGGAGGTTTTTCATACGACCTGTCTTAGTATCTACTGCAGAAGGGTTTTCCATCCGTTTTCTATTTCGGTTAGGCTCTCCTGGAGCTCTGGGGTTTTCAGCAATAGTAAGGTTGGGTTGTGGTGTGGTTTGTAAAGGGGTTTCCGGAACGTACTCCTCCATTTCTGGTTCAGGCGTGACAGTGCCATAAAATGCTTCCCAGTAAGGACTCATCTTTCGTGTTTCAACTTTCAGCCATAATCCGTATTTCTCTACTCTTTGCGCTGGCCCTACTAATTGTACTTTCAGGGTATCTTCGCAGTTAGATGCTATGTGCCCCATTCTGCCGCAGGAGAAACAAAAATGAGGAAGGCGTTCGTACTTGAAATCAATCCACAGCTGTTTGGCACCCAGCTGCACTAACGCTCCAGTCTGTAAAGGGGCTGAAAGATCAAGGCTGACTCTGACTTTCCCGGGTTTTATGAAGGTATTTCCCTGCACCTCCAGATGAACTTCCTTTACTTCTCCAATAGAACTAGCCACATCTGCATAGACATCCTCCAGAATCCATCCTGGAGGTAGGCCCTGGATATGGACCCATAAATCATAGCGTGTAAAATCATAACAATGGTCTGGGACATCCGGAAGGCACTGCTTCAGAACTAACAGATTGTTTGAATATGACCAGGGGCCGGATTCCAAAACTCTCTCCTTGTCGTCCTCTGATTCAAACAGGAAAGTAAACAGACCCGATTCTTTTTGTTGAATAAGTACTGTGTTAACTCTCCAGGATTTCTTCATCGTGGTGCAGAATGCTTGAAAATTAACTAGAGGTCGCGATTGTAGTTTACCATAGATGGTAAGATGACATTCCATAAGTTTTTCAGCAGGAGCTTCCTCTCGCACTTTGATAATGTTCTTCTCAGACCAGAGATGCCCTAAACTTCTACACAGGGCTGCCACACGCAATCTGGTTTCTTCCTCATACTCCATTTTTATCTGTGAATAGGGGATCGTACCTAATTTGGTAGACAGACCCAAGGTCGTTTGAAGGGAGCTTTCCAACCAGCAAGACAAACACGACAAAGAGTCAAAGACACCTGGTGACGGAGCAAACTTGTACCAGCGAAGGGAAAGAGGCGTAGTAGTGGATCGTTTCCGCAGCACACACTGAAATAGATCTCGTTTCCCCTACACCGCACAAAGGGAGGAACAAAGAGGCCACTCCGACTGATCGAGGATTTTAGGGTTTTTGGGGTTTGTAAGACTGAAGAAATGGGGTGGGATTGTGGTGGGTGTAGGTGAGCGATCCAGATCGTGAGAGAGGGGAGGGTGGGGGAAGGAAATAGAGAGGAGAAGAGAAAACTAGGGATTTGGGAAGCTATCACCCATTGGGGATAGAGGGAAGCTCCATGGATGGAGGGTTTGCTCTACCTGTGTAGAGAGGAGAACTTGAAAGAGAGGTTGAGTAGGATCAAGTGCTTTAGCATAGGGATTTTTGGGGACCAAATTGGATTAAATAGGAGCAAGTGGGACTAAGAATTTTTGGTTTTAGGTATTTCTTTTAAATTCCTTTTTATTTTTCTCTTTCCCCCCCATGGCCACTCTCTCTCTCTCTCTCTCTCTCTCTCTCTCACTCGTGCGGATCTTTTCCCCCCACCGACGCCCCTCTCTCTGTCGTGTCCCATTTTCGCTTCCCCATCATCTTTGACTTTTGGGGTCATACATATCCCCTCCCCTCTTGCCGTTGCCGACACACCCCATCCCCTTTTTCTCCTCCTCTCTTGTTTGGTTCCCCTCCATCATCCTATTTCTTTTTTCAATTTTCCTACTACTTCATTTGCTCAGACAAAGAGCCGAGCGTCCCCCACGAATTCTCCTCCTTTGCTATATTTTTTGTTTCACCAAAGCAGTCCGCTTGAAGCTACAAGTTTGGCCCTTTCTTCTCTTCGCGAAATTAGCCGCTCAAGCAGCCCTTCAGTCAAGGAAAAACCAGCAGCCCCGTGAGCTTTGGGGGCCAATTTTTGAGCCCGATTCATGCCCCATTGGTGTCGCCGCTTTGGAGCTTTTCGTTCCTCATCATGTCCCCGTCATTTTGATCTAAGTGGATCGTTAATCAAGTAAGTTTAACTCACTAATCTTCTCTTAGTAAGTTAATGATACTTAATGGTTGATTAGTTTAGACTGAGCTAGGATTAGGTGATTAGTTAGATTTGATTGGTGAATTTAATTAATTACCGATGCATGATAGGTGGATAGTTATTGCAATTAGGGCCTAAACAAGCTCTAGTATTTATTTAGAGTGGTTCGGAAATTTTCTAGATTTGTCTTGGCCTCCAATTAGGCTTTTTTGGGCCTAAGTCGCATTTTCGATATTTATTAATTATTTTCAGTAATTATTTATTTATTTATTTATTTTCCGAAAATTAGATTGGGATAGCTGGTGAATAGAATTTTATGTTGATTGCTGTGGTGTAATCTGTTTATTTAATTAGGCTTTTATTTGTTCTGATTATGATTGATTTGTGAATTTGAGAAATTATTCCTAAATTGATTTAATTTCAATAATTAATTGGAAAATCACTGGGTGTTGGTTTACAGTGCCAAAAATGAGTTTATGGACTGTCGAAATTAGTGGGATTTTTAAATGTGAAAATATTGTATTTTGGCTAAAGTCGACTGTGTACCCACACATGAATATTTTTATCGGGGAGGATAAAAATGGTGATTTGATTAAATTATAATTTTCAGCATACTATGAAAGTATGGCTGGCAGCTTCTAGCGAGCATATATAATTTCAACATACTAGGAAAGTATGGCAGGCAACCTTTGGTGAGCATTGTTATTTTTAGCATAGAGTATGTTTGACAGCTTCTGATGAGCATGATTATTTTCAGCATACTATGGAAGTATGATTGGCAACTTCTGGCAAGCATATATAATATATTATATTAGTATTTGAGGTAGCTTCTGGCGAGCATATGTATAGTATATTATCTTGGTAATTGAGGCAGCTTCTGGCAAGCTATACCATTTATTATCGGCTTAGAGTAAGCTGTTCGCAAGGTGGTCGGATTTTATAGATAGTATTGATTGAGATGACCGGGGAATGGTCTTGCTGACATGTAATTAACTGAGTCGATTGCTCATTGAATCAATCTGTCTTGATGTGTTGAAATGATTGGTTGAAAATGTCAATTGTATTGACTTGCAGGAAGGAACAGAGGCAAAGGTAAGTCCTCCGACTCGTGATTGTACTTAGGCAGCCTTTTGGGCGTATTTTCTTCCCAGTCAGGTCTTAGGTGGTTGAACTTACTAAGATATTGTCTCATCCCGTTGTAGGATAAAATTTTCAAGTCCCTAGTTGACAACGTGGAGGACTCAAGGCCTAAAGTTTAGAAGGTGAAGCCCGAAGAATCGATGATCTTATCTGACTAGTTAGTATAGGACAATTCTCTTTTGGTTGATAGTCGATTTCTTTTTGTAGGCTTCTGTGTATAAACAGGTGTGTTTATAAAAAGGTCTTTTGAGAAAAATTGGTTCTACTTTCCTATCCCATTATGTTGTTGTTTAGGAAATTATTAATTGTTTCCGCATGTGCATTAAAATGAATGGGTCGGCGATACGTCTTGGGACATCACTAATTTATCGACCAAGTAGGGATGGGCACGTGCTTGAAGGATCGGGACATGACAGTCATTACGGCACCATCAAAATCGACTAGAGATTGGATATAGATTGGTTCAACAGGGGTACGTGATTAGTATGTGGGTGATTCCATCTAATTGCAAAATTCTCGTCGAACAGTATTAGACCGGATTTTCTGTCATTTCTGTACCCCGTACTCGTATTTGAGACCTCGAGATTTTCATGACAACCAAGAGTCATCAATGTGTCGAAAATGTACAATGTGGCTTGAAAATAATCGACCATGGGTCAATTTCACCTAAAATTCCTAAAAGCTACCGGTAGGCTAGGTCACATTAAAACCGCGCAAGATTGAAATTAACCACAAATTTAAACTTGATTTCAAAAATTGAAAGTTCTTTCATGTCCCGATTCATTTTAGGAATGTCGACTCATCCTCCGAAGATTTTTCTGCAAACCGAGATTTTTGACAAAAATTCAAAGTAGGGCCATTTTTTACCGAGAAAATCAGAGGACCATTTTTTACTGCCCTTTTGGAATTCAAACTGGACAAATCGATTAGGAAAAATCCTAAGAGGGACGATGGAATCTTAGTAGAATTTATAGGGACCGAATTGAATCCAACTGAGAGAGAATTGAGGAGGAATTGAATTGAATTGAAAGCCAAGTATACAAAATTCGTGACCCCCATGGTGTGCTACCTTTGGACCACTTCAATAGCTTGCTTGGGAAGTTTGTGGGCTGCCAAAGGGCCATGGATAACAGCCAAGGGCTGGGGGGCATGCCATGAGTGTTTAGAGGATAGAATGTGGACTTTTGAGGTAATGGTGGTCCCCCTTCAGCTGAGCAAACATCTTCTTCCTCCTTGCTCCTCACTTTATCCATTGTTGAGGCATTTGAGAGCTTGCGAGAACCAAAGAAATCAGCCCTCACATCTCTCTCTCTTCCCTCCTCATCCCTAAGCAAATTCGTAGCCTTTTCTCCCCTGTTTTCCTTCTCTCCCTGTTTCTACTCTAGGTAACATTGTTTCAAAAATTGAGTTAATAATTGCCTTCTCGTGCAAATTAGCCTTCGTGCTACCTATCATCGTGCTCATAAGTCCTAAACCATTCAGTAGGACTTGGCTGCTCGCTAAACCAAGTCTCTGGCCGACCCGCCGGCCGATCCGATCAGAACAAACCTCTCACTGGTCCGTCAATTCGCCTAGCAGCCTACACTACTTCACCTATTTCACCCGTTTTAGCCATTTTTCTCCCATTTCGACCCAACCTCGACCCATCCTAACCACCAGCAGATCCCCCTCAACCCCTAGGTGCCACCGGTCGCCGGCCAACCTCTCGCTGGAGTTCTGGCCAAGCTCGTTCAGCTCTGTTTCTCCTCTGGTAGTCCAGTTTTCAGTGTTTCAGTGGGAGTCCAAGTTTGTGGTGATAAAGGCTAGTAAATACACCTAGAGAGGGGTGAATAGGTGTTTGTGAAATTCTTTTCAAATCTTTAACGAAATAACCTTTGATATAAAAATCACATCAAAGATAAATGAATCATGCAGCCATAAAAGTAAATGGAGTAGGGTAAGAGAAATCTGACACAAGAATTATAGTGGTTCGGCTTATTGTAAGCTTACGTCCACTCTCCACGCTAGCAGCCAACTAGCTGTAATCACTATGTAGCAAATGAGAACTTTACAGTTCACGATCTAGACTTCTTCAGTAGAAAGTCTCTTATACAGCTTGTCACAATTTCACACTGTAAGTATCTCTCTTTAGTACATAATTTTGAGAACAAGAAATTTTGAGAACAAGAGGTTTTAGAGGTTCTAACTTCGAAATTTTTCTATCGATTCTCACTCATCTATCCGAACAACTTCGACACACCTTAAATATCCTTCGTGCCTCCATAGTCCGTTAGCACTTTTCAAAAATTCACCCAATCAACCCGTTGGACTGAATCAATTTAAGTGATCTTCATGTTGTCGAATATATAAATAGAAAATAGCTCGTCAATCTTGCTCGCCCGTACAATCAGGATCTTGAGTTTCCAAAATTAGATCCTTCCAAAACTTCGCTTGATGTTCAACGAATAAAATCCAAAGAATAAATCTTTCGAGCTCACAATCACAGTCAGAGATATTCCATGGATAAGTTAGGGAAGATAATATCCAAATCTTGATTTCCTTAACCATAGAAATAACCTACTGATAGCCTGGCGAAATGGCGAAATTGCAAAAACTGGGTCTAACTGTCTTCAGACTTTGATTGGGTCTGGAGATCATCAGACGTAACTCTGAGTCTGACTGTCTTTAGACAGAAACGCTTGGGTCTTGAACTCTTTAGACTTAAGCGACTGAGTTTTGGAATCTTCAGACTTAACTAACGAGGATGTTTTGTTAGCTTCAAAACTTAAGAGGGATTTTTCTTCAACAATCTCTCCCTTTTTGATGGTGACAAAACACCTCGACAGATTTGTAAACTTATAACCTGCAAGAAAAACTCATATATATTTTGAGGATTACTTCTGCAACAAGAAAAATGTTAGTCCAATAACAATTATCCTCACAAATATAATGATCCTGCAACTTCACAAATCTACAGATCCAACCATCAAGTCAGTGCATAAAAAAGTCATAGTAGTTGAAATAAACAAGCCAAAAGAAGTTCAAAGTCATAAACAGTCTAAAATAAAAAACAAACGAAATGAAATTTCTAAATAAATTCAAGTTCTCGAATCTACAAAACTCTCTCCCTTTTTGTCCCTCAAAAAGAGGTAGAGTGATTAAGAGTGTGATTGGTAAAAATCAAGGCTCCTTTGGAATGCGAACTAGAAGATATTCGCTGAGCGATTTCACGGTCTTCTCAAGGCTTTTGAGAGCACCCTTCGCATTTGATTCCGCTTGAAGTTTGAGTGCATTGATTTGGTCTTGCATGGACATGGAAGTACTCAGCATTGCCTTCTTGAGATCCCTCAGCTCATAATCCATTCCAAAAACCTGCTTTTTAAGGTCCAGCATAATATCTAACAGTTGTGAAAATGCTGTTGAATTAACATTACCTGTACTAGGACCAGCAGACTTTGTTCTTGGAGTTTGAAAACTTGGTGCATCCTTTTCAACCCTGAGTTCGTCAGATGGAGAAGATTCATCAATCTCTGGAAAATGAGATGCATAAACATCTTCTAGATCAGCACTTGACCTACTGACATCACTGTAATGCAGTGGCGATGTAGTTCCTTGATCAGCAGCAACTCCCCCTATTTTGTGGCCAGTGGGTGGAGTCAATATTCTTCCCCAAAATCCATTTCATCTTCAGCATTGTGATGCATTTCGGCCTCCTTTCCAAAGTGTTCTTGAGCAAATGATGGCTCAATTCCTTCAGCAATATCCTCTTGAGCCTTGCTCTCTTCTTCATCTTTCCTTCTTCTCTCTTCCTCTTCTCTTCTCACTTCTTTTTCTTCTTCTCTTCTTCGTGCTTCCTCTTCTTCTTTCCTCTGTTTCTCTTATTCTTCTTCTTCTTCTTTTCTCTTCCTTTCCTCTTCTTTCTTCCTCAGTTCTTCCTCTCTTCTCATTCTCTCTGCTTCTTCTTTTTCCTTTGCTACTCTTCTTGCCCTTTCTTCAGCATCAGCTCTCAAACTAACTGTACTCCTCAACTTTGTGAGAGTAGAAAGAGTCATGGCATTGTCAAAATCTTCTTCATCATCCTCATCTTGCAGGATGACTTTTCTTCTCTTTTTCTCAGTGATAGCCATGGGCTCTTTGCCCTTTCTCTTGGAAGCAACGGCAGATTCTTTGGAGGGAGTCTTCTCTGATAAAGGCTAGTGAATCAACCTAGAGGGGGGTGAATAGGTGATTACGAAATTCTTTTAGAATCTTTTACCAAAAAATACTTTGATACGAGAAATATGTCAGAAATAAATAGATCATGCATTCATAAAGCAAATAGAGTAGGGTAAGAGAGAATTGACACAATGATTATAGTGGTTCGATTTATTCCAAGCCTACGTCCACTCTCCACGCTGACAGCCAACTGACTGTAATCACTATGTAGCAAATGAGAGCTGTTACAAATCACGAACTAGACTTCTTCAGTAGAAAGTCTCTCCTACAGCTTCTTGCTGTTTCGCACTATAATTGTCTCTCTTTGATACACAATTTGAACACGAGAGATTTTAGAGAACAAGAGATTTCAGAGGTTCTAACATCGAGATTTTTCTATTAGTTCTCTCATTACTTTCGAGCAACTTCGATCCACCTTAAATAGCCTCCGTGCCTCCATACTCGTTGGCACTTTCCAAGAATTCATCCAATCAACCCGTTGGACTAAATCAATTTAAGTGATCTTCACGTCATCGAAAATATAAGTAAACAATAGCTCGTCAATCCTGCTCGCCCATACAATTAGGATCTTGAGTTCCCAAAATTAGATCCTTCCAAAAATTCGCTTGATCTTCAATGGATAAAATCCGAGGAATAAATCTTTCGAGCTCACAATCACAGCCAGAGACATTCCATGGATAAGTTAGGGAACATAATATCCAAATCTTACTTTCCTTAACCATAAAAATAACCTGCTTTGTCGGCCCCGGCAAAATCGTAAACTGTCTTCGGACTTAGATTTGGGTCTGGGAGGTCTTCGATCAGAATCGAGTCTCGACTGTCTTTAGACGGAAAAACTTCAGACCAAACTTTGGGTCTGATTGTCTTCAGACGAAAAACCTTTGGGTCTTAAACTCTTCAAACTTAACCGACTGAGTCTTGGATCCTTTAGACTTTACTGACAAGGCTGTTTTGTTAACTTCAAAACTTCAAGGGATTTTTCTTCAACAATTTCCCCCTTTTTGATGGTGACAAAACACCTCAGCAGATTTGTGATTTTAAAACCTGCAAAGAACAACTTATATATATTTGGAGGATTACTTCTGCAAAATAGAACCTTGTTAGTCTAATAACAATTATCCTCACATATAATGTTCCTGCAAAATCACAAGTCTAATAATCCAAACATCAAATAACATAAAGTCATAGAGGTTCAAATAAACAGCCCAATTCAAATCCAAAAAAAAAAAAAAAATGAAAACAGTCTAAGCAAACTAACGAAATAAAAATTCTAAACAAAAACAAGTTTAAAATCTGTTTAAAATCTGCAAACTCTCCCCCTTTTTGTCCCATCAAAGGAGGTAGAGTGAATAAGAGATGGTTTTTTTTCAAAAGATTTAGGGCTCTCCGGAAAACAAACAAGCTGAAATTTGCTTTGAGCGTCATCGTCTTGTCTTCTCAAGATTAGCAAGAGCTTCCTTCACTAAAATCAACTCTGCACTATTCTGATTTGATTCCACTTGAGCTCTAAGTGCGTTGATTTGATCTTGCATATTCACAGAAGTACTCAGCATCGCCTTCTTTAAATCCCTCAGCTCAAAATCCATTCCAAACACCTGCTTCTTTAGGTCCAACATAACATCCAATAGTTGTGTAAAAGCTGTTGAGTTAGAATTACCTCCACTAGGACCAGCAGATTCAGTTCTAGGAGTTTGGAAACTTGGAGCATCCTTCTCAGCCCTTTCCTTCTCTAATAGAGAGGATTCTTCATGTTCTGGGAAATGAGATGCATAGACATCCTCAGCGTCAGCACCTGACCTACTCACATCACTAAAATGTAATGGCGATAACGTTCCCTGATCCACAGCAACTCCCCCTGTGTTGATGCCAGTGGGTGGAGTCGAATAATCCTCGCCAACATCCATATCAGCACTGTAATGTTTCTTGGTCTCTTCCCCAGATTGAGCAAATGATGGCTCAAATCCTGCAGCCATATCCTCTTATACTCTGCTCTCCTCTTCATTCTTCTTCCTTCTCTCTTCCTCTTCTCTTCTCATCTCTTCTTCTTCTTCTCTTCTTCTGTCTTCCTCTTCTTCTTTCCTTTGTATTTCCTCTTCTTCTCTTTGTTCTTCTTCTTTTCTTCTCTGTTCCTCTTCTTTCCTTTTTCTTTCTTCTTCACTCCTCTTTCTTTCCTCTTCTTTATTCCTCCATTTTTCTTCCTCTTTCCTTTGTTTCTCGGCTTCTTTCTCCTCTGCTTCTTTCCTTGCCCTCTCTCCAGCATCAGTTCTCAAACTGACAGGGCTCCTCAATTTTGAGAGAGCAAACAAAGTCATGGCATCATCAAATTCTTCCTCATCCTCTTCGTCCTGCAGGATGACTTTTCTACGCTTTTTCTCAGCCATGGGCTCTTTGCCCTTTCTCTTTGTAGAAGCAGTGGAAGTCTCTTTTCAGGGTGTCCTTTCCTTCAACCTTTCCAGTGCAGCATTTAGCTCTGGAAACTTCATCTTCATCACCATCTTGTAACCAACAAGCATCAAACTTAAATTGGTCAGGCATAGAGGTGTAGGAATTTGAATTTAGAAATGCCTGAACAACTTGGTGATGATCGATGAATAAGGCAATTGACCCTTATCCTTAACCACGGTTACTCGTACATGTGAAAAGAATAACATGTGGGAGAGAAAAGGGTCTCGCCTTGATTGATGGCAAACATCGCTTTGGCTTCGGTCTTAGAGACATCGGTCTTCGAGGTTGTCTTGGGCCTGATACAGTTGATGATGATTTTGTGCAGCAATACATTTGTGGCATTCTTCCTTGTATAGGATATTTTTCCCTCTACTGTTCTATCGCGCACAATCTCCAGAGTTGCAAAGGCTGTAGACACTTTTATTGGTTGGAAACTCCTTCTCTCCACCCCAATAACATCAGCCAATGTGTCAACATCAACTATATACTCTTTATCCATAAAAGAAAAGGACAACCTATTTGCATCCAGAAACGACAAATTCGAATAAAAATTAGCCGTAAGTTCATTGTGGGCATTTGTCGTATCCGTGCAGAATTTCTCCAACTGCAGCCTAGCAAACTTCCCTCTAAGATTTATTCCCAATGAATCAAGGAAGTCAAAATCCACACTCCTCGGATTTACTACACCCCTCTTCAACAACTTGGTGTACACTCGCTCATGCTCTTTAGACCGAAATAGACTTCCCGAAGGACAAACAGAGTTCACAGCCACACCCAATCGCGGCTAGAACTGAAAGAAAAGTCTCTCATCATCATCTAACGTCTGGCTTGCAGTACTGTAAAACGGATCACTCGGAATGTTTTCAAGTGTTCTTTGCACAGTCATTTCCTCAACAACTTTCAACTTCTCCATCTCACGCAAGAAGATATACTCACTTTTATATCCTCTTTCTTTCAAAATATCCTCAGTCGTCTTTAAGCTCGTTCCCCCAACCTTTAGTCTACTGTAAAGATCAAAAGCAACCTGCGATTTAAGGGTTCTTACTGGCTCTACTTTAGTGATTTGCTCCTCAAAGTGCTGACTTTTAGTCTCCCTTGGAGGAGATTCTTCGCCTGTGAGGTCCGCCCTTGTAGGACCCTCTGGTCGTCTTTGTGGTCTCCTGCTAGCAATTCTGGAAGACTTTCGGGACGACATTCTTGGAGCGCAAGCGAAAGTTCAACTTGTTCGCTAAAAAAGATGGAATTTTTGTCAAGAAAGGTAATGGAATAGGAACGGCAAATGGAGCTTTTTTTAGGGTTTCGAAAGCGAGAGAAAATGGAGATGAATTTCAAAAGAGTAGTAACGGATGAAGATGACGATTCGAGAGTATAAAAAGTAGGAAAAAATAAAACCGAGATACTGAATCGTCACCAAAAAGTAAAGATAAAAACTGCCAAAAATAAACTGAAATTTTGAAAAAATAAACTGCCATTTTGAAAAAGCAAACTGCCATAATTGCATGTCGGTATTTGAGTAAAAAAAGATATTGAATTTTCGAAAAGCAATTAACAAAATAATGCATAAAATATGAAAAATTAAAATACATAAAAAGACTTTAAAACAAAGTCTGAGAGTGTTCAAACTTTACTTCAAAGTGTTTGAACTCGAGTTTGGGACACCTGGAGTGCCATAACTTGGCACGGGGGACACTTAAGTGCCATAACTTTTTTTCGGTACACTTAAGTGCCACTTTTTTTCAAATGGGACACTTAAGTGCCACCTCCGGCGACCTTGCCGGAAATCCTACATGGCGCGTGTTTATTATTTTTTAATGCTTGCGTGGCTCGCCGGAGAGCCGAGTCGGCGCCGACTCGCGAAACGGCGCCGTTTACATAATAAAAAATTAATTAAATTTAATTAAAACTTAATTTAATTAAAAATACTCTAAAATTTAAAAAAAAAAAAAAAAAAAAAAGGGGGACAAAGGGGGCGCGGGCGGCTGAGGGAGACGCCGCCGCCTCCCCCCACCGTCGCCGGAAGGGCCGGCGACGGAGGGGGAGGGTCGGCCGAGGTCGCCGCCCCCGGCCGCGGTGAGGGCCGCGAGCCCTCGCCGGATCGCGGCGAGGGCTCGCGGCCCTCGCCCGCCGCCGGTCACTCCCGTCAACCCCCGCCGACCCTCCCCTTCCGCGCCCTTCCCGGCGACGGTGGGGAGGCAGCGAGGGCCCGCAGCCCTTGCCGGATCGCGGCCCTCACCGCCGGTCGACCGGGGCCGACGACCCCGGCCGACCCTCCCCCTCCGTCGCCGGCCCTTCCGGCGATGGCGGGAGGCGGCGGCGGCGAGGGCTCGCCCTCGGCCACCCACCCCTTCGTCCCCCACCTTTTTTTTTTTTTTTTAATTTTTAGAGTATTTTTATTTAAAATTAAGTTTTAATTTAATTAATTTTTTATTATTTTTACACGTCGACGCGAACGGCGTCGTTTTTACATTTTTTGCCACGTCAACATGCAAAAACGATGCTGTTTTGGACCTCCATCGCCGGAAAATTGTGTTTGGCCGGATTTTCGCCGGAGTGGCACTTAAGTGTTCCATTTTACTCCGATATTGGCACTTAAGTGTTCCATTTGAAAAAAAAGTGGCACTTAAGTGTACCGAAAAAAGTTATGGCACTTAAGTGTCCCCCCGTGCCAAGTTATGGCACTCCAGGTGTTCTTTACTCTCTGAACTCTTTCAGACTTTACCTTTGAGTCTGAACACCATCAGACTTTGCGTAGAGTCTGAATGCCATCAGACTTTACGTTGAGTCTGAATGCCATCAGACCTTGCGTTGAGTCTGAACTTTTTCAAGACTTTAATTTTGAGTCTGAACATCTTCAAATCTTGCGATACTCAATCTTGATCGAATTGATTCAAAGTGAGCCTTTTCTAGGGGCTTTGTGAATATATATGCTAATTGATTCTTTGAATCAACATGCTGAATTACCACTTCACCACTTTGAACATGATCTCGAATGAAATGATGCTTAATTTCAATGTGCTTCGCTCTTGAATGAAGTATTGGATTCTTTATGAGGTTGATTGCGCTTGTGTTGTCACATTTGATTTCAGTACTCGTTTCCTTAACTCCAAAGTCTCTCAATTGTTGTTGCATCCATAGAATTTGAGAGCAGCAACTTCCAAGAGCTATGTACTCTGCTTTAGCGGTTGAAAGAGCCACGGTACCCTGTTTTCTTGAGAACCAAGACACCATCCTGTTTCCCAATACTTGACAAGTACCTATAGTGCTTTTTCTATCCACTTTACAACCGGCAAGGTCAGCATCAGAATATCCAAGGAGAGTAAAGTCTCCTTGTTTGGAATACCACAAACCTAGCTTAGATGTAGTTGCAACATATTTAATAATGCACTTCACAGCAGTTATGTGAGATTCTTTAGGATTAGATTGAAATCTAGCACAAATGCAAACACTAAATAGAATATCAAGTCTAGATGCTGTAAGGTAAAGAAGTGACCCGATTATACTCCTGTATAGCTTTTGGTCTACACTCTTTCCTTCTTCATCTTTATCCAGCTTTGATGAGCTTGACATAGGAGTTTCTATTTTCTTGCAATTCTTCATTCCAAACTTCTTGATAAGGTCTTTTGCATACTTTTCTTGATGGATAAAAGTTCCTTCTCTTGATTGCTTGACTTGAAGTCCCAAAAAGAAGTTCAATTCACCCATCATGCTCATCTCAAATTCATTCTGCATACAACTTGAAAAATTATAGCTTTTCATTAGAAGAACCAAAAATTATATCATCAACATAAATTTGAGCAAGTATGAAATCCTTGCCTTCTCTTTTAATAAATAAAGTAGTATCTACTTTACCTTTAGAGAAACCATTTTGAATTAAGAAATTGCTTAACCTTTCATACCAAGCTCGAAGTTCTTGTTTTAAGCAATATAAAGCTTTCTTCAGCTTGAAAACAAGGTTTGGTTTTCTAGAATCTTCAAATCCTGGTGGTTGTTCCACATAGACTTCTTCTTGGATAATTCCATCTAGGAATGCACTTTTTACGTCCATTTGGAATAACCTGAAATTTTTAAAACAAGCAAAAGCAAGAAGTAATCTTATAGCTTCTAACCTTGCCACCAGAGCATAGGTTTCATCATAGTCGATGCCTTCTTCTTGTGTATAACCTTTTGCCACAAGTCTTGCTTTGATCCTTACCACTTTTCCTTGTTGATCAAGCTTGTTCCTGAAACCCATTTGGTACCAATAATTGATTTACCTTTTGGGTTAGGAACTAGCTCCCAAACATTGTTGATTTTGAATTGATTCAATTCCTCTTGCATTGCTTCAATCCAGCTTTCATCTTTCAATGCATCTTCTATGTTTTAGGTTCGATCTCATAAATGAGTGCAAGAGCACTAGATTCTTCACGCCTTTTAGATCTTATACGAACTCCTTCATCAATATTGCCAATAATGAGATCTGCAGGGTGACTAGATTTGTGCTTCCAATTTGTAGTTGGTTTGTCACTTTGATGAAGCTTTTCTTTAGTTGGAGCTACCAAATTGGTTTGCGACTAAGTGTCTGAGATTTGATCTTCTTCAAGAGAATTTGTAGACACTTGGCCAAACTCATAATCTTCAGGTTGAGTCTGATTTTGAACTGAGTCTTCAAACTTCACATTCACGGATTCCTCCACAGTCTGAGTCCGTTTGTTGAAAACTCTAAAGGCTTTGCTTGTCATAGAGTAACCAAGGAAAATTCCTTCATCTGATTTTTCTTCAAACTTACCAATACGATCACTAGAATTCTTTAGGATAAAACATTTACAACCAAATACATGAAAATATGAAACAATAGGTTTCTTACCTTTGAGCAGTTCATAAGGTGTTTTCTCTAAAATAGGTCTTAGAAAAATTCTGTTTATAATATAGCAAGTAGTTGAAGTAGCTTCAGCCCAAAAATGAGGAGAAACATTACTTTCAATCAAAAGAGTTCTTGCCGTTTCTTGCAAAGAACGATTTTTCCTCTCTACAACTCCATTTTGTTGTGGAGTGTATGGGAATGAAAAATTATGTTGAATACCATAGTCATCACAATATTTAGCAAAATCAAGATTCTCAAATTCTCCACCATGGCCAGTTCGAATACTTGAAATTGCATATCCTTTCTCAATTTGGATTTTTTTTGCAAACTTAGTAAAATAAGTTAATGCTTCAGATTTATTTGCAAGAAATAATACCCAAGTATAACGAGAATGATCATTAACTATTACCAAACAATATCTTTTACCTCCAATGCTTTGAGTTCTTGTTGGACCGAACAAATCCATGTGTAATAGCTGCAAAACACGATTAGTGGATACCTGATTTATAGATTTATAAGAATTTCTAACCTGTTTTCCAAGTACACAAGGAGTGCATAATTCATGCTTTTGATACTTGAGGTTAGGAAGTCCCCGAACAAGCTTTTTGGAAGAAACTTTTGCAATTTGCTTCGAGTTGACATGTCCAAGCTTCCTATGCCAAAGAATGGCTTCATCTTGAATTGATATCAAGCATTGAGAACTGTCAGTCTTTAAATCCAGCAAATAAATATTTCCATGTCTTCGTCTAGTAAATGATTGTGAGAGATCTTTGCTTGTTCCAGAACAAGTATCTTCTTGAAAGTTGATCTTGTATCTAGCGTCGCATAGTTGACTAATGCTCAATAGATTATAGTTCAATCCTTCAACCAAAGAAACATTGTTGATTGTGAGGTTTCCTATCTTCACGGTTCCTCGACCAACAATTTTTTCTTTGTTGTTGCCACCGAAAGAAACATTTCCTCCTTTTACATGAGAGAGATTTGTGAAGCAATTTGAGTCTCCTGTCATGTGTCTCGAACAGCCATTATCCAAATACCACTTGATTTTCTTCTTGATAGTGACCTCGATACCGCTGTTTGAGTCTGAGTCTGAGTCTGAGTTAGCCATAGGACAGATATTGGCATACTCTTCATCACTCTCTTCACATTCAGTGTCACTCCACGTTTCAGCTTTGAGTGCTTTCTTAAACCTTTCAGGTTTTCCTTTCTTTTTCTTTAATAAAGGACAGTTGGGTCTGATGTGTTCCTTCTTCTTGCATTCAAAGCAAACAACCTCCTTGTTGGTATCTTCTTCTTCATTTGATTTCTTTTGAAATCTCTGATTGTTTTGTCTCTTTCCATTGAACATTCTACCTTTTCTATTTAGCCTTCTGAATTTTCTAATCAGAAGTGCCAACTCCTCATCATCCAAGTCTTCTTCTGAATCTGTAACATCAGAATCATCATTAGATTTTAAAGCAATTGACTTCTTACATTTGGTGTCAAATTCCTCATTGAATTGCTCGACTTCATAAGATTGAAGTGTGCTGACCTACTCATCTACCGAAAGAGGCATGATCCTTTGTGTTTCTCTTATAGATGTCTTGACATGATTCCAATCTTTGGATAATCCTCTCAACAGTTTATTGACCTTCATAGGTGCTGAGATTGGCTGTCCTTGGTATGCCAAGCCGTTTACAATTTCTGTAAATCGACTGAACATATCCGTGATGGATCCTCCTGGCTTTATATTGTCCAAGAAGGATATTGATTTTGGTTTCTTTGACTCGATCTGTTCCTTCATAGGTGACGTGCAATCTATCCCAAACTTCTTTGGCTGTTTTACAAGATGAAATTCTATCATACTCAGTAGGAGATAATGCACAATATAGAGAATAGATAGCTTTTGCATCAAGGGCCTGTCTCTTTGGAATATCGGTTCGTGACATTCCCACTCCATCAGGTAATTCTTTCCCTGTGATTGATACAGCTTTAGGATCAATTCCATTCTCCACTACATCCCACTCCTGAGGATCTTTGGATCTTAGGAATGCCTTCATCTTATTTTTCCACACGTTGTATTCCTTTCCATCGAAGTAGGGAGGTTTGGTGTTATTTTGCCCTTCAATTAAACCTGGAGCCAAAATACTAGCCATAGATCTTTTGCTTTAGAAATAATAACACTTCCAATAAATAAGCAACCTTCTCTGATACCAATTGATAAAGGCTAGTGAATCAACCTAGAGGGGGGGTGAATAGGTGATTACGGGATTCTTTTAGAATCTTTTACCGAAAAATACTTTGATACGAGAAATATGTCAGAAATAAATAGATCATGCATTCATAAAGCAAATAGAGTAGGGTAAGAGAGAATTGACACAATGATTATAGTGGTTCGGCTTATTCCAAGCCTACATCCACTCTCCACGCTGGCAGCCAACTGGCTGTAATCACTATGTAGCAAATGAGAGCTGTTACAAATCACGAACTAGACTTCTTTAGTAGAAAGTCTCTCCTACAGCTTCTTGTTGTTTCGCACTATAATCGTCTCTCTTTGATACACAATTTGAACACGAGAGATCTTAGAGAACAAGAGATTTCAGAGGTTCTAACATCGAGATTTTTCTATTAGTTCTCTCATTACTTTCGAGCAACTTCGATCCACCTTAAATAGCCTCCGTGCCTCCATACCGGTTGGCACTTTCCAAGAATTCATCCAATCAACCCGTTGGACTGAATCAATTTAAGTGATCTTCTCGTCGTCGAAAATATAAGTAGACAATAGCTCGTCAATCCTGCTCGCCCATACAATCAGGGTCTTGAGTTCCCAAAAATAGATCCTTCCAAAAATTTGCTTGATCTTCAACAGATAAAATCCGAGGAATAAATCTTCCGAGCTCACAATCACAGCCAGAGGTATTCCATGGATAAGTTAGGGAATATAATATCCAAATCTTACTTTCCTTAACCATAAAAATAACCCGCCGTCGCCCGGCAAAATCGTAAACCGTCTTCGACTTAGATTTGGGTCTGGAAGTCTTCAGATTGTAACTGAGTCTGACTGTCTTCAGACGGAAAAACTTTAGACCGTACTTTAGGTCTGATTGTCTTCAAATGGAAAACCTTTGGGTCTTAAATTCTTCAGACTTAACCGACTGAGTCTTGGATCCTTCAGACTTTACTGACGAGGCTGTTTTGTTAACTTCAAAACTTCAAGGGATTTTTCTTCAACATTCTTTTTCAGTCCTTCCAATGCAGTGTTCAGCTCTGGAATCTTCATCTTCATCACCATTTTATAACCCACAAGCATCAAGCTTAAATTGGTTAGGCATAATGGTGTAGGAATTTGTATCTTGAAATGCCTGAACAACTTGGTGATGAAAGACGAGTAAGGCAATTGGCCCTTATCCTTAACCACGAGTCCCCGTACATGTGGAATAGGATAACATCGGGGAGTGAAAAGGGCTGCCTTGGTTGAGAGCAAACATCGCTTTTGCTTCGCCTTTGGAGACGTCGTTTTGGAGGTTGTCTTCGACCTGAGACAATTGATAATGATTTTGTGCAGCAAAACATTTGAGGCATTCATCCTATTGTAGAAAATTTTGCCTTCTACATTCCTATCATGCACAATTTCAAGAGTAGCATATGCTGAGGACACTTTAATTGGTTGGAAACTCCTTTTTTCCACACCAATTATATCAGCCAGAGTGTCAACACCAACAACATACTCTTTGTCCATAAAGGTGAAGGACAACCTGTTGGCATCTAGAAATGACAAGTTGGAATAAAAATATGCCGTCAATTCAGGGTAAGCACTTGTTGAGTCTGTACAAAACTTCTCCAGTTGCAGCCTAGCAAATTTTTCCATGAGATTTACCTTGATTGAGTCAAGGAAATCAAAATCCACATTTCTCGGATTCACAACTCCTCTTTTCAGCAACTTAGAGTGCATTCGCTCATGTTCTCTAGATCGAAAAATACTGCCTTGGGGACAAAAAGTGTTCACAGCCACACCCATCCTTGGTTGGAATTAAGTGAACATCCTCTCATCATCATCCAATGGTTGATTTGCAGTCCCACAAAACGGATCACTAGGTATATTTTCAAGAGTGCTCTATGCAAGCCCTTTACCAACAATACCTAAATCTTCCATCTCTCGCAAGAAAATGTATTCACTCTTATATCCTCTTTCCTTAAGAAAATCCTCTATCATCTTTAAGTCTATACCCCCATCCTTCAACTTTTTATACAGATCATACGCAAGCTTGGGTCTCAAGGTTTTTACCGGTGCTGCCTCGGTAATTTCTTCCTCAAAATGTTGACTTGATGTCTCCTTTTGTGGATAATCTTCTTCGCCTGTGAGGTCCACCCTGGTAGGACCCTCTTGTCGTCTCTATTGTCCCTTTCCAACAAGTCTTGACGATTTCCTTGAAGACATGCTTGAATCGCAAGCAAAAACTCAACTTGTTCACAAAAAGGATGAATTTTTGCTGAGTAAAGTAATCGAACAGGGACGGTAATGGAGAGTTGTTTAAGGTTTTAGGGTTTCTAAAAACGAGAGAGTAAACGAGATGGATTTTAAACGTTGTAGCGGATGAAGATGACAATTCGAAAGTATAAATAACAAGAAAAGATAAAAAGGAGATACTGAACCGTCGCAAAAAGGAAAAAAGAAAACTGCCAATTTTGAAAAAATAAACTGCAATTTTCGAAATAGAAAAACTGCCATTAATGTGTCAGAAATCGAATAAAAAGAGATATCGATAATTCAAAAAGCAAATAATAGTTAAAAAATATCGAAATACGCAAACAGACTTTAAATTAGAGTCTGAGAATGTTCAAACCTTACCTCAGAGTCTGAATCCTTTCAGACCTTACCTTTGAGTATGAACATTTCAAGACTCTAGTTTTGAGTTTGAATCTCTTCAAGTCTTGCGATATTCAGTCTTGAGTGAATTGATACAAAATGAGCCTTTTCTAAGGGTTTTGTGAATATGTCTGTCAATTGGTTCTTTGAATCAACGAACTGAATCACCACTTCACCATTTTGAACATGATCTCTAATGAAATGATGCTTGATCTCAATATGCTTTGCTCTTAAATGAAGTATTGGATTCTTTGTAAGGTTGATTGCGCTGGTGTTGTCACAATTGATTTCTGTGCAAGATTCTTTAACTCCAAAATCTTTCAATTGTTGTTGCATCCATAGAATTTGAGAGCAACAACTCCCAAAAGCTATGTATTCAGCTTCAGCGGTTGAAAGAGCTACGGTACCCTGTTTTCTTGAGAACCAAGATACCAACCTGTTTCCTAGTAGTTGACAAGTACCTGTAGTGCTTTTTCTGCCCACTCTATGTAACACCCCTATAACCCCCTTGAGGTCGCTACAATCATCCTTTAATTTCAACTTTGAGCTGTAACCCTTAGGCTCTTTTTTTTTTTAAAAAAAAAAAAACAAAACAAACGAATGGTCCCAGCGCACTCGACTTTTGTGGAAGCAAAAACATCTCCCTTCAATTCTCCTTTCATAAAAAATCAAGATGGGCAATGCACACACTAAAAGAAATCATAGAATAGTAAAACCGGACCTCTTTTATTTATATAACTATAAGATGGATTTTATCGAGGTAGGTACATACTAACAGAAAGCCAACTCATGCTGACATGGCTTAAACTCAAAAAAAAAAAAAAAAAAAGTAAACACATCTACCCCTCAAAAAACCCTCAAAAACTGGTTAAATCCATCTCTCGGTCCTGGTTTGTCAAAAAATATCAGTCCCCAGCTCTCCCAGCTCCTCTCTCGGGCCTTTCCTCCTCCTCCCTGGTCCTCTAGACGGTGGTGGTGGCAACATACCTCTCATGACTCCGTCTCGCTACACAAAGACAGAGATGAACTCCTGAAATACAGGGCCATCCTCAAGCCCTACCTCAAATCGTACAATCACTCGTACTCGGAAAAATATCAATCTAGGGACGTTCGGGCTGTCTATCTGGGTTATCCCCACCTCCACATCCGAAGGGATCCCGTAGAAAGTACCCGAAGAGACTGGAATGAGCGACATATCTAGTCTGAAAGTATTTCCCCAAAAGGGGTGAGTATATCAACTCAGCAAAGACATAATCTCTATGGCTACTCATACAACACACAAGACAGTCAAACAAGTCACATCATTACATAACGGTAACATCAAACAGTATCAACAGGTAAAGTCATGCATATGCCAACCATTCAGCCATAGACACTCAATCATTCATGCACTCTTTATCTAGTGCTCATGCTCATACTGTGTATATAAATCATCAACACTCAGGCATACATCTCATCATATGCACATACATATATCATCCAATGCCATGCATACATTTCACCATGTGCACATATACCATTCAATGTCCATGCATACCAAATTTTCACCAAATGCACATTACATTTTCAATTTCCACAATATTAGTGAGCTTTTAATGCATTCCCAGCACACACCATCCGGGCTTCCGGCCCCCAACATTCCGGGCATCTCGCACCCCAACAGGCATCACGAGCAATTCACGGCACACACCATCCGTGCTTCCGGCATTTACACTCCCTGCCCGGGCATCTCGCACCCCAACTGGCATCACGAGGAATTCACGGCACACACCATCCGTGCTTCCGGCATCCCCTACGCTCCGGGCATCTCAACTCCGAGGCCATCCAGATTTACGCACACAGGGCTACTGCGCATCCAGCATTTTCACTCCCTGGCCGGGCATCCCGATAACTCCCGGGGCATCATCGGCTCACACCATCCGATGGCCTTCTCACATGCATGGTTCATGGCAATGCTCATCACTCATAACAACATGCAATGCCAACATTTTCATTCATATGGCATGGAATTCACATGAAACAACTTCATTTAACCAATTTCCATCCCTTCCTCATAAGTGCATAAAATTCAGCACACACAGTTTTAAGAAAACGTTTCAATTAAATACCAAATGATTTCCAAAAATTATAAAACTCACACATATGACATTCAAGGCAAAATGGCACATGTTTCATGAAGAAAGTACGTTCTGGATGTCATCATACAAAAAGATATTATTCAGCCATTACAACACAGCAAATTCCAAGTAACACAGCTTGCGCGATCACAGAATAAAACTAAATTGATTATCCAATTGGCCACTAAAAATCATAAAATTTTACCACATCAATATTAAGACATAAAAGTACAACTTTCATTAAGAAATCATGTTCAAACAGTTCTCACATAAAAAGATATAAGCTCGGCAAGACAGATTAGAGTTTAGGACTTCCCAGTTTACACAGTTCTTGAATTTCATTTAATTCAATACCCAAACGTCACTAAAAAATTATGAAATTTCACTATGTTATATCCAAGAGTCTAAATAACATTTCACATGAAGATATAATCATCAAATTCGTCCTACATAATTTACTATAAAAATCACAAGCTTCTGTCTCAATCACCGAACCGTACAGAATCAACCATCAACGAAATCTCATCAATTGAGCAACTTAACCTCCTTCTTTTCCCCTAATTTTTGGATATGTTCTAGTTTAGCATGTTTTATTCAACTTTCCTTTAGAGGTAAAAGCAAGATTCTCAAGGAAAGGTCACCTTATGACCCATATAGTCTGCTGACGTTCCACAGAAGCAATCCAGAATTCATGTCCGTAAGAAATCAAGCATTTCCCTAGGTTATACCAGTTATATTTGTCTCAATTTTTGATATGTTGTTCATCAGAATGTTCTCAACATTTCATATGAAGAAGTCGAAGAGAAATATCCAACAGAAAATCACATGCAGCAACCCACAAACAACAAAGGTCGACATGCAAGCCGATTTTCACCCGGTTTCTTAGAAAATCGATTTCACCCCCCAAACCTTGTTCAATTTACTTCAAATTTGGATATGTTGTAATTCCAGACATTCTATACAACTTTCGTTTAGAACTCGAAGTAAGATTCAGTCCCTAAGATCATCTACAAGCTCACACAAGTTTCGGGTACATGCATGTTCACTCGAGCAGAATCACATCCACAGCAAGAACAGTTTCAAAACCTCAATTTCTACCCAATAATCCCACAATTTCGACCAACAAACACCTCAACAACAAGACCACAGCATGCATGAGCAGTTAAGAGATCAATCTTGCCTTAGAATTGAGCTAAATGTGTGAAGAAAACAGCAGCAATCCCTCGGCACAGCTCACGGACGGCGCTGCTTCTCCTTCTTCTTCCTTTCTTTTTGTGTGTGTGTCTCTCTCTCTCTCTCTCTCTCTCTCTCTCTCTCTCTCTCTCACTTAGCCCCGTCGAAGACCCCTCTCAATCACCGGCCACTCCCTTTTATACTCTTAATTAAACATTCTTAGAGGTAATGATGAAATGGCATGCAATTGGACACTTGGCAAAGGGCAAATGCCACATGGACTCTCTCTCTCACTCTCTCTCTCGGCCACCCTTGGCTTGTGCAAGAAGCCTTGGCCGGCCACTCTCCCATGGGCTTGGCCGAAGTCCTCATGGGCTTGGCTTGGCCCAAGTCCATCCCTCTTGGCCCAATTCCATTCGGCCCAATCAAATCCCCCTAGGGTCCATGCCGTCGGCCCAAGTTCTTAAGCCATCCTAAACTAATTTCTAATCCAAATTTAATTTTCTAATTCTAACTTATAAATAGTTAACTACAAATATTAACTTAGCCACATAACATGGCTACAATGTCGATCAAGGGTAGTCCATTTGTAGCTCATTAGTCCTCATGAGCTCACAATTTTATCAATTTATTCTCTAGTGCACATCGTGGTCATAAGTGAACATACAAAACTATAATTCATCAATTATTCGGCCTTTGGCTCAATTATAACTTATTAAACAACTGACTAAAGTCCATCAATGTCTCTATCAATTAGCCACAGTCATCCCATCCTCGAGGGTTGTCGAAATTCTTGGATGCCACACTTTACATCCAGCAAGGTTAGCATCAGAATATCCAATGAGAGTAAAGTCTCATTCTTTGGAATACCACAGACCTAGTTTAGGTGTGGTTGCAACATATTTAATAATACGCTTCACAGCAATCATGTGAGATTCTTTAGGATTAGATTGAAATCTAACACAAATGCAAACACTAAATAAAATATCAGGTCTAGATGCAGTAAGGTAAAGAAGTGAACCAATTATACTCCTGTATAGTTTTTGGTTTACACTCTTTCCTTCTTCATCTTTATCCAGCTTTGATGAGCTCGACATAGGAGTTTCTGTCTTCTTGCAATTTTCCATTCCAAACTTCTTGATAAGGTCTTTTGCATACTTTTCTTGGTGGATAAAAGTTCCTTCCTTTGATTGTTTGACATGAAGTCCCAAAAAGAAATTTAGTTCACCCATCATGCTCATTTCAAATTCATTATGCATGCAACTTGAAAAATTCTTGCAAAGATTTTCATTAGAAGAACCAAAAATTATATCATCAACATAAATTTGAACAAGTATGAAATCCTTGCCTTCTCTTTTGATAAATAAAGTAGTATCTGCTTTACCTTTAAAAAAATCATTTTGAATTAAGAAATTACTTAACCTTTCATACCAGGCTCATGGTGCCTGTTTCAAACCATACAAAGCTTTCTTCAGCTTGAAAACAAGGTTTGGTTTTCTTGGATCTTCAAATCCTGGTGATTGTTCCACATAGACTTCTTGTTGGATAATTCCATTTAGAAACTCACTTTTCACGTCCATTTGGAATAACCTAAAATTTTTAAAGCAACCAAAAGCAAGAAGTAATCTTATAGCTTCTAACCTTGCTATGAAGCATAGGTTTCATCATAGTCGATTCCTTCTTCTTGTGTGTAACCTTTTGCTACAAGTCTTGCTTTGTTCCTGACCACTTTTCCTTGTTGATCTAGCTTGTTCCTGAAAACCCATTTAGTACCAATAATTGATTTACCTTTTAGCTTAGGAACGAGTTCCCAAACATTATTGATTTTGAATTGATTCAATTCTTCTTGCATAGCTTCAATCCAACTTTCATCTTTCAATGCATCTTCTACGGTTTTGGGTTCAATTTCAGAAACAAGTGCTAGAGCACTAGATTCTTCACGCCTTTTGGATCTTGTACGAACTCCTTCATCAATGTTGCCAATGATAAGATCTGCAAGGTGACTAGATTTGTGCTTCCAATTTGTAATTGGTTTGTCACTTTGATTAGATTCTGTTTCAGTTGGAGTTGCTAATTTGGTTTGCGGTGGAGCATCTGAGATTTGATTTTCTTCTAGAGAATTCATAGACGCTTAGCCAGACTCATAATCTTCAAGTTGAGTTTGATTTTGAACTGAGTCTTCAAATTTCACATTCATGAATTCTTCCACAGTCTGAGTCCTTTTGTTGAAAACTCTGAAGGCTTTACTTGTCATTGAGTAGCCAAGGAAAATTCCTTCATCTGATTTTTCTTCAAACTTACCAATTCGATTACTATAATTCTTTAAGATAAAGCATTTACAACCAAATACATGAAAATAAGAAACAATAGGTTTCTTACTTTTGAACAATTCATAAGGTGTTTTCTCTAAAATAGGTCTTAGAAAAATTCTGTTTATTATGTAGCAAGCAGTTGAAGTAGCTTCAGTCTAAAAATGAGGAGAAATATTACTTTCAATCAAAAGAGTTCTTGCCATTTCTTGCAAAGAATGATTTTTCCTCTCTACAACTCCATTTTGTTGTGGAGTGTAGGGGGATAAAAATTATGCTGAATGCCAGAATCATCACAAAATTTAGCAAAATCATGATTTTCAAATTCACCACCATGATCGGTTCGAATACTTGTAATTGTATATCCTTTCCAATTTGAATTTTCTTTGCAAACTTAAAAAAATAAGATAAAACTTCAGATTTATTTGAGAGAAAGAATACCCAAGTAAAACGAGAATAATCATCTACTATTACCAAATAATATCTTTTACCTCCAATCCTTTGAGTTCTTGTTGGGCCGAACAAATCCAGGTGTAATAGCTACAAAACACGTTTAGTGGATACCTGATTTATAGATTTATAAGAATTTCTAACCTGTTTTCCAAGTACGCAAGGAGTGCATAATTCATGCTTTTGATACTTCAGATTAGGAAGTCCTCGGACAAGCTTTTTGGATGAGACTTTAGCAATTTGCTTCAAGTTGACATGTCCAAGCTTTCTATGCCAGAGAATGGCTTCATCTTGAATTGATATCAAGCATTGAGAACTATTAGACTTTATATCCAGCAAATAAATGTTTCCATGTCTTCGTCTAGTAAAAGATTGTGAGAGATCTTTGCTTGTTCCAGAACAAGTATCTTCTTGAAAGTTGATCTTGTATCCAGTGTCGCATAGTTGACTAATACTGAGAAGGTTATAGTTCAACCCTTCAACTAGAGAAACATTGTTAATTGTGAGGTTTCCAATCTTCACGGTTCCTCGACCAACAATTTTTCATTTGTTATTGCCACCAAATGAGACGTTTCCTCCTTTTATGAGAGAGTTTTGTGAAACAATTTGAATCTCCCGTCATGTGTCTTGAACAGCCACTATCCAAATACCACTTGATTTTCTTCTTGATAGTGACCTGCATTTAAATGAAAAACTCAAGTTTTCTTTGGTACCCAAACTTTCTTGGGTCCATCATTGTTAGTACCATAAACAGTTTTTGCCCAACTCTTCTTAACAGGTCTCCAAACTTTGAGACAATCCTTCTCAAAATGTTCTAAGCTTTTGCACTTTGAACATCTAAGAGCATTTCTACCAACAAGCTTTACAAAGACCTTTTGAAAATGATTTTTGTAAAAAGATTTTGTAGGCCTATTCTTGATTCTTTCTTTTACCTTAGGAAAATCAATCAGAGGCATGGTTTCATTTGTCATTCCTAGACCAGATTTATTAAAATAGGGTCTTTGAATAGAAAGAATTTTGTTCAATTTTTCAGATCCCATTGAAAATTTCTTTGTGACTTTCAAAAGATCTTCTTTCAAGCAAGCATTTTCTTTTGAAAGTTCAATTTCATTTTCTTTTGAAAGAGCAAGACTCCTATCTAGATTTTCAACTTTTTCAGCCAAAGTCTTTTCTTGTTGTTTCAATTTGGAATTCTCCCCTTTTAGTTCAGAAATCCTTTTAAGAGAGCCTTTAAGACTAAGACAAAGTTCATCAATATAGTTCGACACTTTTGTAGGAATTTTCAAATTTCTAACCTTGACATTGCTGTCTGAGCTTGAGTTTAAGTCTGAGTCTGAGTCTGAGCTTGAGTTTAAGTCTGAGTCTGAGTCAGCCATAAGACAAATATTGGCATACTCTTCATCACTCTCTTCACATTCAGTGTCACTCCATGTTTCAGCTTTAAGTGCTTTCTTGAACTTGTATGGTTTTCCTTTCTTCTTCTTTAATAAGGGATAGTTGGGTCTGATGTGCCCCTTTTTCTTGCATTCAAAGCAAACAACATCCTTGTTGGTGTCGTCTTCTTCATTTGACTTCTTTTGAAATTTTTGATTGTTTTGTCTCTTTCCATTGAACCTTCTTCCTTTTCTATTTAACCTTCTGAATTTTCTAATCAAAAGTGCTAGCTCTTCGTCATCCAAGTCTTCTTCTGAATCTGTAACATCAGAATCATCATTAGATTTTAAAGCAATTGACTTCTTACCTTTGGTGTCAAAGTCCTCATTGAATTGCTCGACTTCATATGATTGAAGTGTGCCGACCAACTCATTTACAGAAAGAGGCATGATCCTTTGTGTTTCTCTTATGGATGTCTTCACGTGATTCCAATCTTTGGAGAGTCCTCTCAACAGCTTATTGACCTTCATTGGTCCTGAGATTGGCTGTCATTGATATGCTAAGCCATTTACAATTTCTGTAAATCGACTGAACATATCCGTAATGGATTCTCCTGGCTTCATTTTGAAGGCTTCATGTTGTCTAAGAAGGATATTGATCTTGGTTTCTTTGACTCAATCTGTTCCTTCATAAGTGACATGTAATCTATCCCAAACTTCTTTAGCTGTTTCACAAGATGAAATTCTATTATACTCAGTAGGAGATAAGGCACGATATAGAGGATAGATAGCTTTTGCATCAAGGGCTTGTCTCTTTGAAATTTCAGCTTGTGGTAATCCTGCTCCATCAGCTATTTCTTTCCCTGTGGTTGATGCAACTTGAGGAATAATTCCTTTCTCTACTACATCCCATTCCTGAGGATCTTTAGATCTTAGTAATGCCTTCATCTTGTTTTTCCATATGTTGTATTCCATTCCATCGAAGTAAGGAGGTCGGGTGTTGCTTTGGCCTTCAATCAAACCTGGAGCCAAAATACTAGCCATAGATCTTTAGCTTTAGAAATAATCAACGCTTCCAAAAATAAGCAACCTGCTTTGATACCAATTGATAAAGGCTAGTAAATATACATAAAGGGAGGTGAACAGGTGTTTGTGAAATTCTTTTCAAATCTTTAAGGAAATACCCTTTGATATAAAAATCGCATCAGAGATAAATAAATCATGCAACCATAAAAGTAAATGGAGTAGGGTAAGAGAAATTTGACACAAGGATTATAGTGGTTCGGTTTATTGTAAGCCTACGTCCACTCTCCACGCTAGCAGCCAACTGGTTGTAATCACTATGTAGCAAATGAGAGCTTTACAGTTCACGATCTAGACTTTTTCAGTAGAAAGTCTCTTATACAGCTTCTCGCAATTTCACACTATAAGTGTCTCTCTTTAGTACATAATTTTGAGCAAAAGAGATTTTGAGAACAAGAGGTTTTAGAGGTTCTAACTTCGAAATTTTTCTATCGGTTCTTACTCATCTATCCGAACAACTTCGACACATCTTAAATATCCTTCATGCCTCCATAGCCGTTAGCGCTTTCTAAGAATTCATCCAATCAACCCGTTGGACTGAATCAATTTAAGTGATCTTCACGTTATCGAATATATAAGTGGAAAATAGCTCGTCAATCCTGCTTGCCCATACAATCAGGATCTTGAGTTTCCAAAATTAGATCCTTCCCAAACTTCGCTTGATCTTCAATGGATAAAATCCAAAGAATAAATATTTCGAGCTCACAATCACAGCCAGAGATATTCCATGGATAAGTTAGGGAAGATAATATCCAAATCCTGATTTCCTTAACCATAGAAATAACCTGCTAATAGCCTGGCGAAATCGCAAAATGAGTCTGACTATCTTCAGACTTTGATTGGGTTTGGAGATCATCAAACGTAACTCTGGGTCTGACTGTCTTCAGACGGAAACGCTTGGGTTTTGAACTCTT
Source organism: Eucalyptus erythrocorys (assembly GCA_014182555.1). Taxonomy (NCBI): domain Eukaryota; kingdom Viridiplantae; phylum Streptophyta; class Magnoliopsida; order Myrtales; family Myrtaceae; genus Eucalyptus; species Eucalyptus erythrocorys. The sequence continues at coordinate 22,990,233 of CM024597.1, forward strand.
CGGACTTAAGCGACTGAGTCTTGGAATCTTCAGACTTAACTGACGATGATGTTTTGTTAGCTTCAAAACTTAAGAGGGATTTTTCTTCAACATGTGGTTGTTGTTCCAGCCTCAAGACCACCTTGGATTGTTGCGGTAGAGGTCCTCGAGCGTAGCCTCTGTCGTCGCCACCACGTCCGTGTCTCTAGCTCGTTTAATAGGTAAGTTTAGTTCCTAATCCTTTGATTAGTGCCTAAACTTGCTTAGGAGGTTAATTATGCTTAAAGATTGATTAGATTAGCTTAAGTATGGATTAGTGATAATCTAGAATGGTTAGATTAGCCTTAGAATGGATTAGTGTTAATCTAATTAGTGCGATTAGCACCTTTGAGGATGGATTAGCCCAATTCAGTGGACTTTCTGCAGTTTTGATCTCTGGACCCTCGCTGTTTGCCATTTTTGTAGATCGAAATGGGTTTCGAATTTGAGGTTGATTCCTTCTAGAGAAATGTTTTAGACATCTTCAGCTACAACATATATTTTACTCATCATTTTTAGAGACTTCAAAGTATGAAATTTCAGCTTTGTCATTTGCAAACAAAATCTCGGACTATGTTGGAATTTGTGACCTTTTGGGATTCTAGGGGTTTCTATCAACTCTTAGGGTTAGAATTTCAAAATGGTTTCTTCAGAAAAGTTGTTTGTCATATCTTCTAGTTTAACATAGTCAAATTTTAGATCAAATGGACAAATTTTGGATCTCAAACCAAACTGATTTCGGAAAACAAATTTTCTGGAAATGGACACAGCTTCTGTGCTGAATTAAGCAATTTATGGGGCTTAATCTAGAAGGATCTGTGTCACACCCCGATCCGGTGAGCACATACTCATCCCTACTTAGTCGATATATTAGCGATGTTTCAGGATGCATCGCCGACCCATTCATTTTAATATATGCATGCGGAAGCAGATATAAATCATCAGATAATAAAACAATAGGATAGAAAAATTGGGCCATAAAATTTCAAAACCACCCTTATATACATATACAACATAACCAGTTATATATACAATACAAGTAGACCCAAACTTTGTTTAACCAAGCACATAAGGTTCTAACAAACAAGGGTGAGGGCCCAAATAGCTATGGCTCCTCATCACTCTCAATCTCCTCCAGCTTCATCTCTTCGTCAACATTTCCTTCCTCCTCGCTCCAATTGGCGTCTTCAATTGAATAAACCGAAGAGTCAGCATCGCCTTCGAGATTGGGGTCCTTGGCATCCTCCACTGCTCCACCTTCAAGGTCTGTTGTGCCCTTACCACAAGCCTTCTCCAAATTGTACAAAGGTACACTAGGCTCTGGTATAGGACCATCCTTCCGTCCATCCTGGTAGTAATGATACCAAGACCAGTACTCGTGAGGCACATGTGTAGGTCTACCTACATCAACCCATACAGTGGACTTCACCAAACCGTACTCTAATCCCTCAGGGTGATGATGTACTGGGATATGATACGCTACCTCAGTAATATCCTTCAGTATGCCAAACTGCTCGAGAGGAGTGGGAGGTGTTGCCATCTACGGACTTGAAATGTTGTCCCACAATGGGGTGAGATTAGTCTCAGCAAGTTCTACCCTTAAGACTCGATTAGGAAGCCAATATGGACTAAGGCTACCTAAGCATAACACGAGTCAGAGGACTTACCTTGGCCTTATTCTCCTTTTGCAAGTCATTTCAATTCATAAATATTGACGTATATAACACCCAATCAAAACAGATCAAATCTTCGATTAATTGACCTAATTGATTACATGTTAGTCAGACCATTTCCCGGTCATTTTAATTCACACTATACATTTTCCAAGATGACATATCTAGTCTCCGAGCCACGTCCATTCTCAAAGGCAACGTACTAGGTCACAAAGCCACGTGCATTCTCCAAGATGACATACTTATTTATCGAGCCACGTGCATTCTCCAAGGTGATGTACTTGATCATCGAGCCACGTGCATTCCTCGAGGTGATGTATCTACTCAATGAGTCACGTGCATTCTCCGAGATGACACCCTTAGTCACCGAGCCACATACTATAGCATTCTTTCTCACCTTTATCATACTCAATAAAATAGCCGCGTGTGGGTACACGATTGGCTTTAGCCAAAATTTATAATTATTTCACTTTCATCATTCTCACCACTTTATATATAGCCCACTAGATATTTTTGGCGCTGTAAACCGATGCCCGGTAATTTTCCACTAAATTACTAAATTTTCTCAATTTTTGGAATAAATACACACAACCACTATTTTCACTCAATTTGCACATTCCGATACTCAATTAAATAAATAGAGAGCACCACTGCAATCAACATGAAATTCCGGTCATCAACCATCCTGGTTGAATTTTCTGGAAAATAAATAAATAATTAAATAATTACAGAAAATATTAAATAAATGCCAAGAATTGCCATAAATCTAACTTAGGCCCATTATAGCCAAATTGGATGCCAAAATGAACCTAGAAAATTTTGAGATTCGTTCAATAATTACTCGAGCCTATTTACTCGCTAACTCCGATGACTAACCACCTAACATGCATTGTTATCTAATCTAATTTTGCTAATTACATCTAACTATCCAGCAAAACATGGTTAACCTAAACTAATTATCCACTAAGCATCATTAATCCACTAATTAAGGTTTAATTCACTAGTTTAACAAACGGTTTGGTGCAAAATGATGGGAACGTCGCGGGGCTCAACTTTCCTCAAGGCGGGCCAAGCAACCGAGGCTCTAGACCACCTCAAAACGAGCCTAATAGTTGACAGGAAACCCACTTCTTCAGCCTCTGTTTTGGGCTGCAAACAAAGAGAACAAGGGCTAAACAAGGTAAGTAAGACTGGTGAAGGCAATGGCAAGGCCGAGCGGCCAACAACACGGACTCACAGCAATGGAGGGCAAAAAAGGGGATGGACAACAACTATAAGTGGGAGAGGGAAGAGATTGAGAGGAGAGGGGACAAGCTTTGGTCTTGGTGAGGTCTTCTTGGCCAAGTTTTCCAAAAAATTGTTCCCCTTGAGCTTGTCCTCCAAGTTAAGATCCAATGGCTGTCATTGAGCCACCAAAATGTTGAAGAAAAATCCCTTGGAGTTTTGAAGTTGACAAAACAGCCTCGAGAGTAAGGTCTGAAGAATCCAAGAGTCAGTCGGTTATGTCTGAAGAGTTCAAAGACCCAAAGGTTTTCCATCTGAAGATAGTCAAACCCAAAGTTTGGTCTGAAGTTTTTCCGTCTGAAAATAGTCAAGACTCAGTTTCAGTCTGAAGACCTTCAAGACCCAAATCTAAGTCTGAAGACAGTTTGCGATTTTGACAGGCTGGCAAAAGGTTATTTTTATGGTTAAGGAAAGTAAGATTTTGAAATTATATTCCCTATTTTATCCATGGAATATCTCTAGCTGTGATCATGAGCTCGGAAGATTTATTCTTCGGATTTTATCCGTTGAAGATCAAGCGAATTTTTGGAAGGATCTAATTTTGGGAACTCAAGATCCTAATTGTATGGGCAAGTAGGATTGACGAGCTATTGTCTACTTACATTTTCGGCGACGTGAAGATCACTTAAAATGATTCAGTCCAACGGGTTGATTGGATGAATTCTTGAAAAGTGCCAACGGGTATGGAGGCACGGAGGCTATTTAAGGTGGATCGGTGTTGCTCGAAAAGAGAGAGAAACTTGATAGAAAAATCTTGATGTTAGAACCTCTGAAATCACTTGTTCTCTAAAATCTCTCGTGTTCAATTTGTGTATCAAAAAGAGTTAGTTATAGTGCAAAAATAATAGGAAGTTGTAGGAGAGACTGTCTATTGAAGAAGTCTAGTTCGTGAACTGTAACAGCTCTCATTTGCTACATAGTGACTACAGCCAGTTGGTTGCCAATGTGGAGAGTGGACGTAGGCTTGGAATAAGCCGAACCACTATAATCCTTGTGTCAATTCTCTCTTACCCTATCCTATTTACTTTATGATTGCATGATCTATTTGTTGTTGATGTATTCGTTATATTAAAGTATTCTTTAATTAAAGATTCCAAAAGAATTCCGCAATCACCTATTCACCCCTCTCTAGGTGGATTCACTAGCCTCTATCAATTGGTATCAGAGCTTAGTTGCTTATTTATTGGAAGTGTTTATTATTTCTAAAGCAAAAGATCTATGGCTAGTGTTTTGGCTCCAGGTTTAATTGAAGGGCAAAGCAATACCAGACCTCCCTACTTCGATGGAAAGAAGTACAACGTATGGAAAAACAAGATGAAGGCATTCCTAAGATCCAAAGATCCTATGGAATGGGATGTAGTGGAGAATGGAATTATTCCTAAAGCTACATCAAGCACAGGGAAAGAAATAGCTGATGGAGCAGGATTACCACAAGCAGAAATTTCTAAGAGACATGCTCTTGATGCAAAAGCTATTTACTCTCAATATTGTGCATTATCTCCTACTGAATATAATAGAATTTCATCTTGTGAAACAGCCAAAGAAGTTTGGGATAGATTGCACATCACCTATGAAGGAACAAATCGAGTCAAAGAAACCAAGATCAATATCCTTCTTGGTCAATATGAAGCCTTCAAAATGAAGCCAGGAGAATCCATCACGGATATGTTCAGTCGATTTATAGAAATTGTAAACGGCTTGGTATACCAAGGACAGCCAATTTCAAGACCTATGAAGGTCAATAAATTGTTGAGAGGACTCTCCAAAGATTGGAATCACGTCAAGACATCTATAAGAGAAACACAAAGGATCATGCCTCTTTCAGTAGATGAATTGGTCGGCACACTTCAATCTTATGAAGTCGAGCAATTCAATGAGGAATTTGACACAAAAGGTAAGAAGTCAATTGTTTTAAAATTTAATGATGATTCGATGCTACGATTCGAAAGAAGACTTGGATGATGAGGAGTTAGCACTTCTAATTAGAAAATTCAGAAGGCTAAATAGAAAAGGCAGAAGGTTCAATGGAAAGAAACAAAACAATCAGAGATTTCAAAAGAAATCAAATGAAGAAGAAGATGCCAGCAAAGAGGTTGTTTGCTTTGAATGCAAGAAAAAGGGACACATTAGACCCAACTGTCCCTTATTGAAGAAAAAGAAAGGAAAACTTGAAAGGTTCAAGAAAGCACACAAAGCTGAAACTTGGAGTGACACTTAATGTGAGGAGAGTGATGAAGAGTATGCAAATATCTGTCTTATGGCAAACTCAGACTCAGATTCAGACTCAGACTCAAACAGCGGTATCAAGTTTAGAAATTTAAAAATTCCTACCAAAGTATCAAAATACATTGATGAACTTTGTCTCAGTCTTAAAGGCTCTCTTAAAAGGATTTCTGAACTACAAAGGGAGAATTCCAAACTGAAACAACAAGAAAAGATCTTAATTGAAAAAGTTGAAAGTCTAGACAAGTCTCTTGCTGTTTCAAAAGAAAATGAGAATGAACTTTCAAAAGAAAATGCTTGCTTGAAAGAAGATTTGTTGAAAGTTACAAAGAAATTTTCAATGGGTTCTGAAAAGTTGGATAAAATTCTCTCTATTCAAAGACCTTATTTTAATAAATCTGGTCTAGGAATGACACATGAAACTATTCCTTTAATTGATTTCCCAAAGGTAAAGGAAAGAATCAAGAATAGGCCAACAAAAACGTTTTATAAGAATCATTTCCGAAAAGTTTTTTGTAAAATCTATTGTTAGAAATGCTCTTACATGTTCAAAATGCAAAAGCGTAGAACATTTTGAAAAGGAGTGTCCCAAGGTTTGGAGACCTGTTAAGAAGAGCTGGGCAAAGACTGTTTATACTACTAACAATGATGGACCCAAGAAAGTTTGGGTACCAAAGAAGACTTGAGTTTTTCATTTAAATACAGGTCACTATCAAGAATAAAATCAAGTGGTATTTGGATAGTGGTTGTTCAAGACACATGACGGGATACTCAAATTGTTTCACAAAGCTTTCTCATGTAAAAGGGGGAAATGTTTCTTTTGGTGGTAATAACAAAGAAAAAATTGTTGGTCGAGGAACTGTGAAGATAGGAAATCTCACAATCAACAATGTTTCTCTTGTTGAAGGATTGAACTATAATCTATTGAGTATTAGTCAACTATGCGACACTCGATACAAAATCAACTTTTAAGAAGATACATGTTCTGGAACAAGCAAAGATCTCTCACAATCCTTTACTGGACGAAGACATGGAAATATTTATTTGTTGGATGTAAAGTCTGACAGTCCTCAATGCTTAATTTCAATTCAAGATGAAGCCATTCTTTGGCATAGGAAGCTTGGACATGTCAACATGAAGCAAATTGCAAAAGTTTCATCCAAAAAGCTTGTTCATGGACTTCCTGACCTGAAATATCAAAAGCATGATTTGTGCACTCCTTGTATACTTGGAAAATAGGTTAGAAATTCCTATAAATCTATAAATCAGGTACCCACTAATTGTGTTTTGCAGCTATTACACATGGATTTGTTCGGGCCAACAAGAATTCAAAGTATTGGAGGTAAAATATATTGTTTGGTAATAGTTGATGATTATTCTCGTTTTACCCGGTATTCTTTCTTGCAAATAAATCGATGCATTGACTTATTTTACTAAGTTTGCAAAGAAAATCCAAATTGAGAAAGGGTATGCAATTTCAAGTATTAGAACTGACCATGGTGGAAAATTTGAGAATCATGATTTTGCTAAATATTGTGATGGTTATGGTATTCAACATAATTTTTCATCTCCATACACTCCACAACAAAATGGAGTTGTAGAAAGGAAAAATCGCTCTTTGCAAGAAATGGCAAGAACTCTTATGATTGAAAGTAATATTTCTCCTCATTTTTGGGCTGAAGCTACTTCAATTGCTTGCTATATTATAGATAGAATTTTTCTAAGACCTATTTTAGATAAAACACCTTACGAACTGCTTAAAGGTAAGAAACCTATTGTTTCTTATTTTCATGTATTTGGTTGTAAATGCTTTATCCTAAAGAATTCTAGTGATCGAATTGGTAAGTTTGAAGAAAAATCAGATGAAGGAATCTTCCTTGGCTACTCTATGACAAGTAAAGCTTTCAAAGTCTTCAACAAACGAACTCAATCTGTGGAAGCATCCATGAATGTGAAGTTTGAAGACTCAGTACAAAATCAGACTCAACCTGAAGATCTTGAGTCTGGCCAAGTGTCTACAAATTTTCTTGAAGAAAATCGAATCTCAGACACTCAGCCACAAACCAATTCAGTAGTTCCAACTGAAGAAGAGTTTCATCAAAATGTCAAACCAACTACAAATTGGAAGCACGAATCAAGTTACCCTGCAGATCTCATCATAGACAATATCGATGAAGGAGTTCATACAAGATCTAAAAGGCGTGAAGAATCTAGTGCTCTTGCACTCATTTCTGAGATCGAACCTAAAAACATAGAAGATGCATTGAAAGATGAAAGCTGGATTGAAGCAATGCAAGAAGAATTGAATCAATTCAAAATCAACAATGTTTGGGAGCTAGTTCCTAAACCAAAAGGTAAATCAATTATTGGTACCAAGTGGTTTTTTAGGAACAAGCTTGATCAACAGGGAAAAGTGGTAAGGAACAAAGCAAGACTTGTGACAAAAGGTTACACACAAGAATAGGGCATCGACTATGATGAAACCTATGCTCCAGTGGCAAGGTTAGAAGCTATAAGATTACTTCTTGCTTTTGCTTGCTTTAAAAATTTCAGGTTATTCCAAGTGGACGTGAAAAGTGCATTCCTAAATGGAATTATCCAATAAGAAGTCTATGTGGAACAACCACCAGGTTTTGAAGATCCTAGAAGACCAAACCTTGTTTTCAAGTTGAAGAAAGCCTTATATGATTTAAAACAAGCACCTCGAGCATGGTATGAAAGGTTAGGTAATTTCTTAATTCAAAATGGTTTCTCTAAAGGTAAAGTAGATACTACTTTATTTATTAAAAGAGAAGGCAAGGATTTCATACTTGTTCAAATTTATGTCGATGATATAATATTTGGTTCTTCTAATGAAAAGCTTTGCAAGAACTTTTCAAAATGTATGCAAAATGAATTTGAGATGAGCATGATGGGTGAATTGAACTTCTTTTTGGGATTTCAAGTCAAACAATCAAGTGAAGGAACTTTTATTCACCAAGAGAAGTATGCAAAAGACCTTATCAAGAAGTTTGGAATAGAGAATTGCAAGAAAACAGAAACTCCTATGTCAAGCTCATCAAAGCTGGATAAAGATGAAGAAGGAAAGAGTGTAGACCAAAAGCTATACAGAAGTATAATCGGGTCACTTCTTTACCTTACAGCATCTAGACCTGATATTTTATTTAGTGTTTGTATATGTGCTAGATTTCAATCTGATCCTAAAGAATCTCATATGACTGCTGTGAAGCGCATTATTAAATATGTTGCAACTACATCTAAGTTAGGTCTGTGGTATTCCAAACAAGGAGATTTTACTCTCCTTGGATATTCTGATGCTGACCTTGCTGGTTGTAGAGTGGATTGAAAAAGTACTATAGGTACATGTCAACTATTGGGAAACAGGATGGTGTCTTGGTTCTCAAGAAAACAAGGTACCGTGGCTCTTTCAACCGCTGAAGTAGAGTACATAGCTCTTGGAAGTGGCTGCTCTCAAATCCTATGGATGCAACAACAGTTGAGAGACTTTGGAGTTGAGGAAACAAGTATAGAAATCAAATGTGACAACACAAGCGTAATCAATCTCACAAAGAATCCAATACTTCACTCAAGAGCAAAGCACATTGAAATCAAGCATTATTTCATTCGAGATCATGTTCAAAGTGGTGAAGTTGTGATTCAGCATGTACACTCAAAGAATCAATTAGCAGATATATTCACAAAGCCCCTAGAAAAGGCTCACTTTGAATCAATTCGCTCAAGACTGAGTATCATAAGATTTGAAGATGTTTAGACTCAAAATTAAAGTCTTGAAAAGTTCAGACTCAACACAAGGTCTGAAGGTGTTCAGACTCAACGTAAAGTCTGATGGCGCTCAGACTCAAAGGTAAAGTCTAAAAAGAGTTCAGACTTTGAGGTAAAGTCTGAACAACTATCAGACTCTATCTTAAAGTCCTTTTACGTATTTTAATTTCTTTGTATTCTCGACATTATATTTTTGATAATTACTTTTTGAATTTTCAAAATCTCTTTTTACTAAATTTCTGACATGTAATTATGGCGGTTTATATTTTCAAAAAGGCAGTTGTCTTTTTTGAAATTACGGTTTATTTTTAGCAGTTTTTATCTTTACCTTTTGGTGACAATTCAGTATCCCATTTTTATTTTATTTACTATTTATACACTCGAATCGTCACTTTCATTCGCTACTACTCATTTGAAAATTCATCTCCATTCTCTTTCGCTTTCGAAACCCTAAAAGCTCCATTTGTCGTTCCTGTTTCATCACTTTTTCGACAAAAATTCCATCTTTTTAGCGAACAAGTTGAATTTTCGCTTGCTCTTCAAAAGTGTCGTCTCGAAAGTCTTCCAGAATCGCAAGCAGGGGACCATAGAGACGACCACAGGGTCCTACAAGGGTGGACCTCACAGGAGAAGAGTCTCCTCAAAGGGAAGCCGAAAGTCAACACTTTGAGGAAGGGATTACAGAAGCAGAGCCAGTAAGAACTCTTAAACCGAATGTTGCTTTTGATCTTTACAAAAGGCTTAAAGATGGATGAGTAAGCCTAAAAACGATTGAGGATTTTTTGAAAGAAAGAGGATTTAAAAGCGAGTATATCTTCTTGTGTGAAATGGAGAAGATGAAAGTTGTTAAGGAAGGTACTACACAAAGGGCGCTTGAAAACATTTCGAGTAATCCGCTTGACAATACTCCAACCGATACCCTAGATGATGATGAGAGACTTTTCTCTCACTTTCAGCCACGATTGGGTGTGGCTGCTAACTCTGTTTGTCCTTCGGGAAGTTTGTTTCGATCTAAAGAGCATGAGCAAGTTTATACGAAGTTGTTGAAAAGGAGTGTAGTAAATCCAAGAAGCGTGGACTTTGACTTCCTTGATTCGTTGAAGATAAATCTTAGAGGGAAGTTTGCTAGGCTATAATTGGAGAGGTTCTGCACGGATACGACAAATGCCCATTCTGAACTTACGGCATATTTTTACTCGAATTTGTCGTTTTTGGATGCGAATTGGTTGTCCTTTTCTTTTATGGATAAGGATTATATAGTTGATGTTGATACTTTGGCTGACATTATTGGATGGAGAGAAAGAGTTTCCAACCAATAAAAGTTTCTACAACCTTTGCAACTTTGGATATTGTGCATGCAGAACCGTTGAAGGCAAAATATCCTATAATAGGATGAATGCCACAAACGTATTGCTGCACAAAATCGTCATCAATTGTATCCGGCCCAAGACAACCTCGAAGACCGATGTCTTCAAGACCGAAGCCAAGCTGATGTTTGCCATCAACCAAGGTAGAGCCTTTTCTCTCCCACATGTTATTCTTTTCCATATGTACAGAACTGTGGTTAAGGATAAGGGTCAATTGCCTTATTCATCGATCATCACCAAGCTATTCAGGCATTTTGATATTCAGATTCCTGCACCTCTATGCCTGACCAATTTAAGTTTGATGCTTGCTGGTCACAAGATGGTGATGAAGATGAAGCTTTCAGAGCTGAATGTTGCACTGGAAATGTTAAGGGAAGAGATTTCTTCCAAGGAGATCCCCACTGCTTCTTCTAAGAGAAAGGGCAAGGAGCCCATTGTTGAGAAATCATCCTGCAAGATGAAGATGATGAGGATGATGCCATGACTTTGTCTGCTCTCTCAAAATTGAGGAGCCCTGTTAGTTTGAGAACAGAGGCTGGAGAGAGGGCAAGAAAAGAAGCAGAGGAGAAGGAAGCTAAGAAGCAGAAGAAAGAGGAAGAGAGATAGAGGAAGAGAGAAGAGGAAAGGAAGAGAAAAGAGGAAGAAAGAAAAAGAAGAGAAGAGGAACAGAGAGAAGAAGAGGAAAGACAGAGGAAAGATGAAGAACAAGAAAGAAGAAGGAAAGAAGAGGAAGAAATGACAAGAGAAGAAGAAGAAAGAAGGAAGAAGGATGAAGAGGAAAGCAGAATGCAGGAGGATTTGGCTGCAGGATTAGAGCCATCATTTGCTCAATATGGGGAAGAGACCGAGAAATATCACAGTGGTGATATAGATGTAGGCGAGGAATATTCTACTCCACCCACTGGCATCAACACAGGGGGAGTTGCTGCAGAGCAAGGAACAATTTCGCCTTTACATTTTAGTGATGTGAGTAGGTTAGGTGCTGACCCTGAGGAGGTCTATGCATCTCATTTCCCAGAGCATGAAGAATCCTCACCAATAGAGAAGGAAAGGGCTGAGAAGGATGCTCCGAGTTTCCAAACTCCTAGAACTGAATCTATTGGTCCTAGTGGAGGTAACACTAATTCGACAGCCTTTACACAACTATTAGATGTTATGTTGGACCTGAAAAAGCAGGTGTTTGGAATGGACTTTGAGCAGAGGGACTTAAAGAAGGCAATGCTGAGTACTTCCGTGAATATGCAAGATCAGATCAACTCACTAAGAGTTCAAGTGGAATCAAATCAGAACAGTGCAGAGTTGGTTTCAGTGAAGTAAGCTCTTGCAAATCTCGAGAAGACTGTAAAGGAGCTCAGCAAATTTCAGCTTGTTCGTTTCCCTGGAGAGCCCTAAAACCATTTTTTCAAAACCATCCTTTATTCACTCTACCTCCTTTGATGGGACAAAAAGGGGGAGAGTTCGTAGATTTGAAGCTTAGCTTTGATTTGAAGTTTATCTTTTGAAGATTGCTTTTATTTTGAACTTTTATTTCGTTTGCTTAGACTGTTTTTTAGATTTGAGTTGGATTTTGATTGGGTTGTTTATTTGAACTTCTGTGACCTTATGCTGATTTGATGTTTGGTTCTTCTAGAATTGTGAATTTGCATTGCAGGATCATTATATTTATAAGGATAATTGTTATTAGACTAACACTCTGTTTTGCAGAAATAATCCAAAAAGTATATATGAGTTTTTCCTTGCAGGTTTTAAATTTGCAAATCTGTGGAGGGTTTTGTCACCATCAAAAAGGGGGAGATTGTTGAAGAAAAATCCCTTCGAGTTTTGAAGTTGACAAAACAGCCTCGAGAGTAAGGTCTAAAGAATCCAAGACTCAGTCGGTTAAGTCTGAAGAGTTCAAAGACCCAAAGGTTTTCCGTCTGAAGACAGTCAGACCCAAAGTTCGGTCTGAAATTTTTCCATCTGAGGATAGTCAAGACTCAGTTTCAATTTGAAGACCTTCAAGACCCAAATCTAAGTCTAAAGACAGTTTACGATTTTGACAGTCAACAAAGTTATTTTTATTGTTAAGGAAAGTAAGATTTTGAAATTATATTCCCTATCTTATCCATGGAATATGTCTGGCTGTGATCATGAGCTCGGAAGATTTATTCTTTGGATTTTATCCGTTGAAGATCAAGCGAATTTTTGGAATGATCTAATTTTGGGAACTCAAGATCCTGATTGTATGGGCGAGCAGGATTGACGAGCTATTGTCTACTTACATTTTCGGCGACGTGAAGATCACTTAAATTGATTCAGTCCAACGGGTTGATTGGATGAATTCTTGGAAAGTGCCAACGGGTATGGAGGCACGGAGGCTATTTAAGGTGGATCGGTGTTACTCGAAAAGAGAGAGAGACTTGATAGAAAAATCTTGATGTTAGAACCTTTGAAATCACTTGTTCTCTAAAATCTCTTGTGTTTAATTTGTGTATCAAAGAGAGTTAATTATAGTGCGAAAACAGCAGTAAGCTGTAGGAGAGACTGTCTATTAAAGAAGTCTAGTTCGTGAACTGTAACGGCTCTCATTTGCTACATAGTGACTACAGCCAGTTGGCTTCCAGCGTGGAGAGTGGACGTAGGCTTGGAATAAGCCGAACCACTATAATCCTTGTGTCAATTCTCTCTTACCCTATCCTATTTACTTTATGATTGCATGATCTATTTGTTGTTGATGTATTCGTTATATTAAAGTATTCTTTAATTAAAGATTCCAAAAGAATTCCGCAATCACCTATTCACCCCCCCTAGGTGGATTCACTAGCCTCTATCACAAAACACTACCCACAACTTCTTGAAATGGTCCAAATTGGCTAGGCTAAGGGGGCACACGAATTTGCAAGCATATGGCTTCAATTGGTTACTTAATCTTGCTAAATTCATTCTCATTTGGCTTCCATAAATTCAATTAACCTGTCATTGATCATCTTGGCATTTTCCCTCACCTATGAATCCATCTTGCATCCCAAATTTTGTAACAAAAAATAATCCCCGGCGTTATCTGAATAAAAACAGTCCTATGTAGGCTATCGAGTAGTTTTCAGAACTTTTTAGGACAAATGACCCGTGGTTGATTTTCTTCGAGCCATAATGAACCCACTCGACATATTGGCAACTCTCGATTGTCGTGAAAATCTCGAGAATTCAAATACAAATACAGGGTACCAAAATGGCAGTAAAATCAAGTTAGTGCCGATCGATGAGAATTTTCCAATTTAGTGGAGTCAACCACAATCTGCCACATATCTTAGTCGAATTGTCCTATCTCTGATCTCAAATAAGTTTTTATACTATGCCGTAATGGCCTCTAAAGATGAGTACGGTTAAGAATCCGATTCCTAGTCGAATTCTGAAGTCTATTGCCTTAAAATTCCTTAATGGCTTCCCTGGATAGTCTAGTTATCTCGAAAGTGATCATATCTGAGAACAGCCCTATAGGTGCATCGATGAAATGCCCGATTAATTCAGTAGAAAACAGGGTTGAAAATCTAGAATGTCACAACTCTTTCCCTCTTATAAAAATTTCGTCCTCGAAATTTAAACCTTACACACTTTGAACAAAAAGGTGGGGGTACAACTGTCTCATTGGCTCTTTAGTCTCCCATGTTGCTCCTTCTATACCATGGTATTGCCAAACCACTTTGACCAACGGAATGGTTTTCGAACGCATAACTTGTTCTTTTCTATCCACGACCTAAACCGAGCTTTCAATGTATCACACACGATCATCCACGTCCAATTCTTCGAAATTGAGCACGTGGGTCAAGTCAGGCTCATACTTCCTTAATATCGACATGTGAAAGACGTCATGTACTTGCGCCAATCTTGGTGGTAACGCAAGACGATACGCTAGGCTCCCGATTGTGACATCCCGATTTTACAATTCTGGTTTCAATTGAATAAGTCGGGCATTTCATCTTCACGTCTATAGCTCTCTTCTCTGAGTTGGCCACTCACGAGATAACTAGTCTATCAGGTGAAGCTGTAAAGGAATCTAAACGCAATAGACTTGAGAATTCGACCAAGAAACGACCGCTCGACTGTACTAATCTGTAAGGGTCATTGCGGCACAGATCGATTAGAGACTAGAGATAGGTCGACTCAACAAAGGCATGTGATTAAGTGTGGGTGATTCCACCTGATTGCACAAATCTTGTCGATCGGCACTAGACCGATTTTTCTGTCGTTTTGGTACCTTATGTCCGTATTTGAAACCTTGAGATTTTCACGATAATCGAGAGTCGCCAATGTGTCGAAGATGTATTTTGTGGCTTGGAAATAATCAACCACGAGTCAATTGCACGAAAAGTTCCTAAAAGCTACCCGGTAGATTAGGACACGCTAAAGTCGCGCTAGATTGAAATTAACCGTGAATTTAAACCCGATTTCAGAAATTGGAAGTTCTGTTATGTCACAAATCATTTTAGGAATGTCGATCATCTCCAGAAGATTTTTTTCCAAACCAAGATTTTTGGTAGAAAAAGCAAAGTAAGGCCGTTTTTGTTCGAGATTGTCATATGGCCGTTTTTAATCGAATCTTTGGGATGCAAGTTGGATCACTTGACGGGGAAAGGTCATGAGATGGACGAAGACACCTTGTCGGATTTATTTGGACTTCAATTTGAGCTTAATTGGATTTGTTTGAAGAGAATTGATTAGGATTGAAGAGGAATGGAAGGAGAGATGTCCAAAATTCGTATGCCATGGGGGGAGGGACATTTTGCACCCATTGGCAAGCTTGTGGAGGAAGCTTGAGGAGAGAGACTGGCTGATGTCATGGCTGGTCATGGTGGGGGCAAGAGAGAGGTGTGTTGGACAAGTGTTGAGTTCTAGGAAGCCACCAAGGAGCCCTGCTCTTCAGCAGACCATCTTCCTTCATTCATGGCTTTCTCCATGGTTGAGGCTTAGGAAAAAAACTCAAGAGAACCAGAGGAAACCGAGCTCACCAGCTCCTCCATCGTCGCATGCCCGGAAGGCCATCGTTGGCCGTTTTCCTCCTCTGTTTTCCCTCGTTCCAGTTTCTGCTTCAGCCAACCTTTCGCCAAAGATCGGAGTCAAAAGTGGTCTTCCTGGTTGATACAGAAAACGAGCCACCTATCGTTGCGAAGAGGACATCTAGAACGTTCCAACAAGCCCAACCTCATCCCGAACGGAGCCGCCGTTCATCCGGTACGCCATTTTGAAGTTACTGCTTGCCGATCCGTCGTTTTGCTCCCCGCCTGCACTGTTTTTCGGTTGTTTCGCCCCATTCCGACCCTTCCTTTGGCCGTCCTATCCACGTACAAGACCCCCAAGACCCCCGGGAGCCGTTGGTTGCCAACCACCCACTCGCCGGAGCTCCGATCAGCCCATTTTCGCCATTGAAGTTGCTAGTTTCTTCTCTGTAGTTCAGCCAAGAACAGAAGCAAAAGACAGCAAGGTTTTGGAGACTTTGTGGCCCGTTTTCAAGCCCTTCTCGGCCTCTGTTGCTGTCGCCGCTTCGAGATTTATCAACCACCTTGGCGTCGTGGACTCTCTGGATCGCAAAACCGGTGAGTTTACCCTCTAATCCTTGCTTAGTGAGTTAATTATACTTAAGGGGTGTTTAGATTAGTTTAAGTATGTTTAGATGGTTAAATTAGATTATTTAATTGTTAATTAGATTAATTGTATGATTAGTTTAGTGGTTGATTAATTAGGTCTAATTGTATGTTTAAATTAGTGTAATCTAGTTTAAGCCCTAATTAATTATTTTTAATTAATTAATTATTTCGAATTTATAAATATTATTTTAATAAATTATATTATTATAATATAATATTTAATTATTTAATTTTCGGAATTAAATTTAATTATTTAATATTTTCGAAAATTATGCCGGGATGGTGCTGGTCATTAAAATTTCGCGGTGATCGCAGCGGTGTGGTCGATTTGTGCCAATTGTATGTTTAATTGAGAAATTGAGTGATTGATGATTATGGTTAATTATTTCAAAAGTGTGGAATTGTGTGAAACTAGAGAAGTTTTGGTATTTAACTTGAAAATATCCGGTGTCGGCTTCTGGCACCGTGATTGGTTTGTAGGACCAGTTTGTATTGATTGATTGAATGGATGTTTATGTGGAAATTTATTCCATGGTTGTTTAATGCTTGTGTTTGATTGGTTTTGATCGTGAAAGGTTGTGAGTGGATCTAGAAAACCGCCGAAGTATGGCTATGCCTTCGGGCTGAGACTTCCCACCGAATTTGGAATCGGTCGCGTCGAGTGGCGCCGAGTGGGGCCGTAACGCCACTAAATTCTAAATCTGCCACTTGATAAAGGTTGCGCCAAGTGGGGTCGTAATGCCACTCAATTCTAATCGGCTACCTATTTAAGGTTTCGTCCTTTGGACCGTGGTTTATAGTGAATGAATTGATTGATATTTAAATTGTACTAACGTGCAGGAAGGACTGAGGTAAGGTAAGTCCTCTGTCTGATTTGTGTGGCTAGAGTGCCCTGAGGCGTATTTTCTTCCTAATCGAATCTTAGGGGGAAGAACTCACTGAGACATTGTCTCACCCCATTGTGGGCTCAACATTTTCAGGTCCTTAGATGGCGGTCGTGGAGGACTTGAAGCCATGGACATTTGTGGAGGTGGAGATCGAAGAATCGGCGAACATGTCGACTAGTTGGTCATAGGACAGCTTCCCTTTTTGTTGAGCCGCTATTTTGTAGACAATCCGGTGTTGTATATAAACCTATGTGTTTATAAGAAAGATTGTTTGGTTGTGATTGATTGCCTGCTTTTCTATCCCAAGTTAAATGTTGTCAGGGGATTTGTTTCGCTTCCGCATGTGTAATAAAATGAATGGGTCAACGACGTGTCCTGGGAAGTCGCACTTCTATCGACCACAGTGGGATGTGCACATGCTCGCAGTTCGGGGCGTGACACCGATTCTCTCAAGAATCTCAAACGGACCTACGTACCTCGGACTCAGTTTTCCTTTATTTCCAAAGCGCAAAGTTCCCCTCATTGGTGACACTTTCATAAAAACGTGATTACCAACTTGGAATTCCAATAATCTCCGGCGCTTATCTGCGTAACTTTTTTGTCTATTCTAAGCGATCTTGTTTCTTCATAGAACAAGTTTTCTTTAATCGTGCTCATAGAAGACACACCAAAAGGAGTGAAATTGTTAAATGTCACAACCAAAGCATCCCAACTATTTGGAAGAGTACCAAGCAATAGACATGATTGTAATTCATCACTTAGGTCAATCTCAAGATTTTGTTGATTAACTTACAACATCTTGAATTTCCTTAAATATTCTGACATGCTGATCCTTTCTTTGTATCTCAAATTCACAAGTCTTTTAACTAAAAAAGCTTTATTCTATGGGGCTCCCCTCTCATAGAGATCTTGTAATTTTTTCCACAAAATATTGGCTTTCGTTTCTTGGGCAACATAATCGTCAATTCATTGTTGAATAAACCCAATCGTTTTCTCATTTCTTCATTTTGCTATTTATTTACTTATTTACTTATATTTTTGTTTTATATATGCGTTAGCTGGGCCCGACATAGGCGGACCCAGCCGACGGAACGTGAGCCTTACATTCAACATGCAACTTAGTTTGACTGGTTAGCTAACAAATCCCTCTACTAGTCAAAATGGCGGTAATATAATTATTTTATTGAACTAGTCAAAATGGTAACGTGATCCTTGCATTCAACATGCAACTTATTTCGACTGGTTACCTAAAACAACTCCCGCTACTGCACGTCACTAGGAATGATGTAACATATGGATTACATTCGACATGAAAGTAACGGGAGTATTTTGTCCACTAATCAAAATAGCAACGTGAGCCTTGCATTGAACATGCTACTTAGTTTGATTGATTACCTAGGAAATCCCTCTACTGCACGTTATTAGGAAAGATCTACCATATGGATTACGTTCAACATGAAAGTCTTATTATTCGAGTCCTTGGAGCGAGACATGTATAGTCATTATTGACTAAACTTCACCCTATTTAGCTTGGCATTCAGTCCTCGAGTAAGATATACATCTCACGCAAGCCTGACGATTGGTTTGGCTTGTTGTAATCATCATTAGGAGAGCAGCATCACCTATCCACCAGTTTATGCATCAAAGGCTAGCCTCCTTCATAGATACTTTAAAATGATAATCAACACATCTCCGGAATTTAAAATGATAATCAACACATCTCCGGAATCTAGCAAAAAAATTTCCGACCCTGCTTCTACAACCAATTGGACATTGTATCAACCCTTATGCATCTCTCACATTTCACCCTACTGCTCTGAAGGCCCACTTTTCATCCCACATATGTATGGGAGAAATTTGTCGTGACATTTGCCGTGCCCTTAGGTTATAAAAAAGAACTACCCTCTTAATGATTTTATTTATTACGTCCTGGACTCATCAGTTGGCTCAATGCCCTTTCAGTTATGAATTCTCTAGAATTTGCATAACCTTTTTATAGCACGTGATAGATTACGGATTATTTATCCACTGTTAGACTATAGATTAATTAACCATAGGTAAGACAGACAGATGGACAGATTCCTCACGTCTTCATTATTTGTCGTAGTCGCACAATTTTACCGAACCACCTTGTTCACGTGCATGGCACTGTTCACTCGAAGTTGAAACGCATATATGAATGGTAGTTGGGAGGTTTCACTAAAACAAACTGATTGAGACATTGCCCTCCTGTATCGTGTCTCGTTCGAGTTGGGTAATTATATTCGCTCGCACCAAAATCTTTTTGAGAAGAAGGGAAAAACAAGCTGAAAAGCCAAAGCAAAACTCTAGTCTTCTCTGCTCTCCTCCTAAGTCTTTTTGCCACGTGCTTGCATGTGGCATCGACCTCATCTGGAGAAGTTGGTAAACACTCTTCTCTCTCTGCTATTAGACTACAGATTAAGTTACCATAGATAAGACAGACAGATGGACAGATTCCTCACGTCTTCAATTATTTGTCGGAGTTGCTCAACCTTTATCGAGCCACCTTGTTCACATGCATGGCACTGTTTACTCGAAGTTGAAACGCATATATAAATGGGAGCTGGGAGGTTTCACTAAAACAAACTGATTGAGGCATTGCCCTTCTGTATCGCGTCTCGTTCGAGTTGGGTAATTATATTCGCTCGCACCGAAATCCTTTTGAGAAGAAGGGAAAAACAAGATGAAAAGCCAAAGCAAAACTCTTGTCGTCACTGCTCTCCTCCTAAGTCTTCTTGCCACGTCCCTGCATGCGGCATTGACCCCATCTGGAGAAGTTGGTAATCACTCCCCTCTCTCTCTCTCTCTCTCTCTCTCTCTCTCTCTCTGTATGTCATGGTGGTTTTGGCTTTTGATTTTGACGATGTCGTTCTGTGCGTGTGTGATTTCGTGGTGCGTTAGAGGATGAGACTGGCTTCAGTTACATAGTCGGGAGCGAGAGGGGACCAGAGAACTGGGGATATCTGGAGGAAGAATGGAGAGCATGCAGTGAAGGACGGAGGCAATCTCCAATTGACTTGGCAAGAGAGAATGTGAAAGTGATTCCACACTTGGGGGACCTAAGGAGGAATTACAAGCCAACCTATGCCTACGTCATGAATAGAGGCCATGATCTTCAGGTAAATCCGACCAGAATTATGATGACCCCCGCTTTTTTTTTTTAGGAAAAACAGGCTAACATGGGAAATGTTAACAATTCCAAGCCCTGGTTTCCTTCGAAAAGTGTTAAATCCTCATTTTAACAAGAGCAAATGAGTAGGTATTTGACGCAATATTTATATTGAACTTCTAATATTTCATTTCGAAAACTATGAATAACGTCATTTTTAACTCAGCTTAAATAATTTTCAAGATATTCAAGATTTGAATTGATTAATTTTCTGATTTTAAAGGGGAGTTTAGACCTTGCCATCTCCAAGGTGTTCTGCGTCCTACGTATGCAAAAAAATGCATAAGTATCTCCCAATCGATATGACTACTGAATAGGAAAACGGATCTTGGAACAACTTCAACTTCCATATGACTTGGGTTTGTTTCTCTCTTTTTTTTTTTTTTTTTTTTTTCCTAAACCTTCTCCGACATGTATAATACAAAATAATCAGAAGATTTAATGAAAATCTCATTGTGGACCCACATGACTATGGTAAAAGCTAGCCAATTTTCGCCCTTCGACTTCATTTAATCTGTAATGAGGGTCCAACCAGGGAAGATGAACGGTCTATCCTTGACCAGAAAATATCAATAGAGAAAAATAATTGAGCAACTTTCTTTGTATCAATTGCAGCTCCGGTGGGACGATGGAAGGGCAGGGTCGATCGAGGTAGATGGTACAAAATACTTCTTGCAACAGTGTCATTGGCACCACCCTTCCGAGCATTCCATCGATGGCAACAGGTCTTTCTTTCTCAATTTGTATGAACACGAGCATGCTACTTTCAATACTTCTCAAAAGTACTGCTGTCACATTTACGAAGTGTCTGGCAAACTCCTTACTTACGGCTACGTCGCATTCACAACTATAGGGATTTTAAGAATAGTGTTTTACCCTACTTTGAGGCATTATAATTTTAAAAAATATTGCCAAATTAACAGGCCACTTCACTTTATAAAATAGTAACATTGCAACAAGGTTACCGCACCTAAGAGCTAAGGAATGTAATTTCCTAAAAACTGCTTTAAGCTGATACAGCTGCGAGGGTCTTGCAAATGTGAAAATTTTATCCAAGATCTTAGAATACCTGATTGGTGAGGAAAAATGAGAATTACATTCGTAAGCATAACCTTAGGGGGAAAAAGAAAGGGTTAAGTACAAAGTTTTATCGTTTTTGCAATTTGGTTTTCTAACTTTTATTTTGGGTAGTTAAGTCCTCTAAATTTCTGGGTTTACACAATTTTGTCCTCTAACTCTTTTTTTTTTTAATAATTAAATCCTCTAACTTTTTGGATTTGTGCAATCAAATAATTTGACTTTCTTGATGTGTGCAATTGAGTGCTTTGTTGATCCATCATAACAAATAATGTCAAATTAGGATTCATTTTCCTTGTTTTGCCCGTTTGTTTTCTGTTCATTTGATGCCGAGTTAGCATCATGTGTCATCTTGTGTCACAAAAGTCACGTGTCATTAATTAATTTGATAATTTAGTTAAAATAGTTGATCGAAGGATTTGATTGCATAAATTACAAAAGTTGGAGGTCTTGATTGCATATAAGAAAACTTGGAGGATCACACCCCCCCCCCCCTCCTCCCGGGGCCAAGTTGTAGTTTCCTTCTTATTTGGCTGGTTTTTGTTTATTCATTTTTTATTTTTGGTTTTTACCCTCATCCGGCATCTACACTTGGCACCACAAGCACCTTGTGTCCTCAAGACAACGTTAAAAAGAATTGCTGTGTTAGTATTTTTAACATCTCATATTAAGGGAGCGATTGCACTAATTTGATGAACTCTGAAGGTTGATTATAATATTTGTAATTTTTATGATTTGACTTCACTTTTGTGATTAATTTTAGAATTCCTAGCACACTTGTCCCATTTTGTGGCTCAATATGTTGACAAAATTGGAAAATGCTTTTGTGTAGGTATCAATTGGAGCTTCACATGGTTCACTCAAGTTTAGATGGAGAGATTGTTGTTGTTGGACTACTGTACGAGATAGGCGAACCCAATGCTTTTATTAGCGAGGTAAGCAAAAATTTCTTATAATCGGCGCGCCGCTGTGAAATTTGTATTAAAATTTGACTATTTTTTCAATTGTTTGGGTGTCGAGTAGTTTTTTAAATCTGAAAGCAGTGGGTATTTTTTATGTTTTGTATGCATTTATAGTTTGACCCGTTGAGAAGTTTTTTTTTTCTTTTTTTTAATGAGAAGAAGAAACTAAAGTGGACGACAAAGATGAGTTATTTTCTTTAAAAGGTTGTGGACAATGGAAGGGTTAATATATTCTTACTTCAATCTCTCGGGAATCTCCATTTAAAGATAATCTTATTGGTTATACAATAGCAATCTTACAATTATATTTCTGTGGTGGTGCATTTGACAATTTCTACGTGCAATAATGTGACCAACTAACATTATTTTGTCTTATTATTAATATATTATTAGTATATCATATGTATGCGTAATAAAATTCACAAAATAGCAAGTAAATAGTGACACTCTTGCGGCTCTATTACATTACAATCGCAATAGCTACTGCATTAAATTTAGTTTCCATCACAACGAAACATGTAAGAGGAATGGCCCCAAAAGGCGAACAAAACACAGGGTGGGACTGTTGTTGTCACTTGTATAGAGGTAGAATCACAGCACAAATACTGTAGTTTCCAAATTATGAACCTCAGAACAGACACGAAGAGCACTTCTTGGCATCGGACATGTTGTTGTTGGAACAATTTATGTCGATCCATGTGTATTCGATCAAATGCGGCGATAAGCCTAATTTGACGATGTGCAGGTGTTGAGGCGTATAAAGTGCGAAACACATGGAGAAAAGATGGAAGCTGGGGAAGAGATAGAAGTGGGGGAGGTCGACCCAAATAAGATCATCAGGGGTGAACACAGTTACTACAGATACATGGGCTCTCTCACCACTCCTCCCTGCACAGAAGGTGTCAAATGGATCGTCAACAAGCAGGTAAACCCCAGAAGGCGTCGATGTTTCACCAGATCAGCAATGCTTAAAAAGTGTAAATTCTAATGTTGTAAGTAATTTCTAAACTAACCATTCCTTGTTCAATGTTCACCAGCCCAGCAGTGTCACAGAGGAACAAATCTGGTCGCTGAGATGTCTCGTTGATGATGTAAGTGCCCTAAGTTTCTCGACCGCATTGTTCCATCAAAACCTTAGTGGTTACATCCCTGATTAAGATTACCGCTACGACATGTTGTGTGTAATTTTCTCATGTTCCAAAGATGATTACGAATTGCAGGGTGCCTGGAATAATGCTAGACCTATTCAACCACTGAATGGACGAGATATCCAGCTTTACAAACCAGATTCAGAGAGAAGTATTGAATCGATGACATCTCTACGTATTGATGCTGCTGCAAGTTGAAAGTATTCCTTTCGATAACGGTCTTTGGGTGATAAGCTTATGTCTTGTGTTAGCCAGTTGAATAATGGTACGGTAGGTTGCAAACGATGTAATAAAATCCAATGATGCAGCACATGTAAACTGTCTTTGAGAACAGAGTAGGGTGCTTCGCTTATCTTGTTAACAAGTGGTCGTACAAAAGGGACAAGTGCACTTTATCACTTGCTCTTCTAATAGAACTGAGTCATTCCTAATCCATTTCCAGTTTCTGTGAACCTTTGAGACCCTGAAAAATGGATAAATTCCTAGAACAGAGTGGAAGAAGGGAGGAGATTATTGAATGAGGAAAGGGACCCAATGACACCAAAAGAATTTAACAAGGAGTCATATGAGGTGAAAATCAAGATACAATAAGGTGGGCAAAAAGGTAATTATATTTTCTTTGAGAAAGTATGTACAGCCCTTTCATTTTTCAATGTTTACCGGATGATCTTTAGGAAAAATGACCTGACATATATACCGATATGTACATAGTCGCATGGCATTATCAAGTGAGCTACACCACATAACTCAAAATGGCACGTATAGTCACAACTCACAAGTTTCCCACAATTTGACCATGAAGAAAATGCTAGGTAAATGATAAATTGAGATGAAATGATTTAACAAAAGATAAATCTTACATCATAATATATTAAAAGGTCGACACTTTGAGAATTTTAAAACCTCAAATGTACTCCTAATATGAAATACAAACGATGTTCACTACTCTTTGCGTAAATTTCAATGAAATACACAAGGTGTTGCGATAGTGCGAATGATCGAACAATAATATTGACAGAAGAAGAAAATAAATTGGACACCTGATTTACGTAATTTAGTCGTAAAGACCTATGTCCACGGGGAGAGTAGCAATGAATTTCACTATAGATCAAGCGATATAAAGAGATTACACACTCGAGTCACTCAAACACTCTCTCGGTGTTTCCCAAACCCTAATTACACCCAAAACATTAATCTTTCTTGGATGTAAATCACAAATAAGCTTTGTTGCATGAGAAACACGAAGACCCACTATCAAGCACCTAGCGCCTACGAATATCTCTCTCAAACAGAGAAAACCACGGCACTCAAAATAAGAACGGCACTTCGATCAACAACTATATTTCGGTAAAGAGAGTCCCACGAGCGAGCCTTGAGAAGAATACTATATTCCACCACCAGAGAATCGCATGCATGAAGAAACCGAATAATCCAAGATTTGGTCAACGGAAAAAAAAAAAAGATTGACTTTCCTTTTTTTCGTCCAGCTCCATGCTTCACGTTGGTCATGTGTGTGTGCCCAAGGTCAAACTTTTGACTTTGGGCCCACCACTTTCTTCTTTTTTTTATTTTTTTTCATGCGAGTCGAGGACTCCTTCAGCTTTTGTTCTTTTATGTGTGGTAGGGACTTCATCTATGTGAGGGGACTTCATGGCTTTGTTCTTCTTCAATTCGGATTCCATAGGCTTTGAAGAAAAGAACTTTCTTTATTTCAATTTATTTCAAAATTCAGCTTTTCGTTTCGGGCTTAAACTCGAGACATATTTAACAATCTCCACATTGGCTCGACGTTTGAGCCAAGTTGCAATCGAGACGCAATAGCCACAACCCGAGTTTTGATCCGTGGCGAAAACAATGACACGTCTACACATGCTTTAACCGGGAAGACTAAAAAACCTCAAATTCTACCGTTATTGCATTTATTGTTTGAATGCTTTCCATGGAACCCAAGTGTGAGGGCCTATATTGGACATTGAACAAGATGTTCGGTTTCATGGAGCCGACTCCCTCGAGGTTCCTATACCGATTTCCATAACCCTATGGGCTCAACCGCCAAGTCCAAGCTTTGCTTGAACTTCACCATAATCGAAGACCTCATAAGAATACCAACTCCACATGCACTTTTAACTGCTCTGCAAGAATTTTTCGACGCAATCTCTTTAACCGCAGATAAAGCAAAATCATTGTTGCATCCACATCTATCAGGAGATCAAATACGTACCTTGTCAATATCACCAGTTACAGTAACTGTTGGCTCTATAGGCTCAACCTCGCTATGAACACCATCTGTGTCGATTACTTTGTTAATACCCGTACTCGCTACCTTAAGAGTTTCTGGTCGCAACTCCACCTCAAGCTGAACACCGTCTAGATCCGTATTAATACCGCCACATACACTCCTAACTAGAAGTATTAGAGACTTGTCAAATGTAACTTCTGTGCTATCAACAGGTGAATTTTTATCTGGGCACCACAACCGATCGCCCCGCTCACCTTGTGCATAGCCATGGAATATGCACCTTGCCATCCCATCAAGCTTACCATCACTCACTTGAAAATAACATAAGCCAAACATTCTAGAAATATAATAACCAGCAACGTTACCTGACCACACTTCTTCAGGAGTCCGCCATTCAATAGCAGTTGATGGGAATCTATTCACCAGGTAGCTTATTGTACTAAGCACATCAGCTAGGATTCTCCTAGCAATATCAGCACTAGAGATCACTTTTTGGGCCGTCTCTAGTAACGTTATGCTCATCAATTTTGCAAATTGTTGTGATTTACTGGTACTAGTGCGGTGTTTCACTATGCGCTCTTTCATGTAGAATTTATTTACCAGCTCCGAGTAGCACTTCATGCTATTGTCAGTCCGCACATGCTTAATCGACTTACCCGTCTCCGTCTCGATCAAACCTCTTGACTGTGTGATCCTGACACCAGCATCAAACTTGTGCATTGGCATAAACACTCGAGTCTTCTTTGAACAGTCCATAGACCCTCAAACAAATGCATCCAATGTCTCCAGGGTGAAACCTGTCATTGTCTTACCTTGAATTTTATACAGGCCTCCGTGCTTGATTCCTTTCATTATCACCACGGCACCTCGAACAACCTTCAAAACTTCACCTTCTGAAGAATACCTGTAACAAACTGAATCTAGGGCACCCAAGGAAATTAAGTTCTTCCTTAACTCTGGAACATGCCTCACTCTAGTCAATGCCCTCACGATACCATCATGCATTCTAATTTTAACATTGCCAACACCCACAACATCGCACTCAGCGTCGGTCCCTAACTGGACTTTGCCACTCCCAGTGCATTGATAAGAGATAAACCAATTTCTATTTGGTGTGACATGAAAAGAACAACCAGAATCCAAAATCCATCCATCAAATGATGAATCATTAGTGACAGACAAGACATAATCGACATTATCTGCTACAGCTGCAACATTATTTGCAGAATTAACTATAATTCCCTTACCCTTCTCATTCTTCAGCTTAAGGCAATCCCTTCTAAGATGCCCCCTCTTGCCACAGATCCAACAGACAACATTACCAGTCCTAGACTGACTACGCTTGTTCATATTAGTACTACTATTACCCACACGTGTTCTGGATCTTCCTCTATTTTCACCTACTAAAGCAGCAGATACAGGTTCACCAGATTCTCTTCTACGAATTTCCTCGCTCAAAATCAAATCTTGAACCCCATCAAACGTCAAACTTGTTGACCCAGAGGAATTACTAACAGTAGTATTCCAACTATCAGGCAATGAGAATAATAGAATCAAAGCACGTACTTCATCTTCAAAGTTAATCTCAATTGAACTCAATTGACTAACAATCACATTAAATTCATTGATATGATCTGCAACTGACACACCTTCACTCGATCTTCAAATTAAACAGACGTCGCATCAAATAGACTTTGTTGATCACAGAGGGCTTCTCGTACATATTTGATAGGGCTTGCGTCAAATCAACAGTGGTCTTCTCCTTCAACATGTTAAACGCAACGTTACAAGCCAACTTCAACCAAATAACACCCATAGCTTGTCTATCCAGCAAATCCCAATCAGCTTGCTTCATCGTCTCTAGTTTCTCCCCAGACAAGGGTAAGTGCAGTTTCATCCGATAAAGATAATCTTCACTCTGCATCTTCCAGAAACTAAAATCCTTCCCATCAAATCTGTCGATTCTCACTTTTACTTCTTTTATCGTCATTGATTCGCTTCAACTTAGCCAAGCCTAGCTCTGATACCAATTGTTGCGATAGGGCGAGCGATCGAACAATAATATAGACAGAAGAAGAAAATAAATTGGACACCAGATTTACGTGGTTCAGTCGTAAAGACCTACGTCCGCGGGGAGAGCAGCAGTGAATTTCACTATAGATCAAGCGATATAAGGAGATTACACACTCGAGTCACTCAAACACTCTCTCGGTGTTTCCCAAAACCCCAATTACACCCAAAAAAACCAATCTTTCTTGGATGTAAATCACGAATAAGCTTTGTCGCACGAGAAACACAAAGACCCACTATCAAGCACCCAGCGCCTACGAATGTCTCTCTCAAACAGAGAAAACCACGACACTCAAAATAAGAACGGCACTTCGATCAACAACTATATTTCGGTAAAGAGAGTCCCATGAGCGAGCCTTGAGAAGAATACTATATTCCACCGCCAGAGAATTGCATGCATGAAGAAACCGAATAATCCAAGATTCGGTCAACAGAAAATAAAAGATTGACTTTCCTTTTTTCTTTCGTCCAGCTCCATGCTTCACGTTGGTCGTGTGTGTGTGTGTGCCCAAGGTCAAACTTTTGACCTTGGGCCCACCACTTTCCTCTTTTTTTTTTCTTCATGCGAGCAGAGGACTCCTTTAGCTTTTGTTCTTCCACGTGCATCAAGGACTTCATCTACGTGAGGGGACTTCACGGCTTTGTTCTTCTTCAATTCGAATTCTGCAGGCTTCGAAGCAAAGAACTTTCTTTATTTCAATTTATTTCAAAATCCAGCTTTTCGTTTCGGGCTTAAACTGGAGACATATTTAACACAACGCATCCATGACAAAATATCAGGGATGTCATAAATCCACGACATATTTGATGAAAGGCATAAAGAAGATTTCCAAAAGACATCGCGTATGAGAGAGTTGGAATTTATTAGTAACTAGATAATATAAGCCATTATGTATTATTTGCTCGAACCATCAACTGCATGTTGCAATTGCAGAATCTCATGGACTAGCTTAGCCAAGTTGAGACTTAAGCTCCATCCTACCCGATTGCCTTCTTTGCCTTCTCCACGGGCTCCTTGACTCTCCTCCTCCTCTGCCTCCCTTCATCGGCCACGGCCTAACAACTTCTCCACACCCTCCCTTCATGTTCTCTTTCTACACCCTCACCAACACTCCTTGTCACGCCCCAAACCTCGAGCGCGTGCCCATCCCTCGATGGTCGAAAAAATTTTGCGACTTCCTAGGACGAGTCACCGACCTTTTTATTTTATTGCACATGTGGAAGCAAATAACAAATTTCCTGACAGTAATCATCTTGGAATAGAAAAACAGGACAACAGATTCTCAAACAAAACACGCTTTTAAATACACATTGAGTCAAGTACAAAAGTCTACACCCACAAGACTTCAAAAGACTAACACTAAAAAAGAAACTATTCTATCTGACCTGCATTTCGGATCACCTCAACCTGGCTCTAGGTTCTCCACTCTACGTTCCTGAAAAGTTAAAACCCACGACATGGTGAAATATAAATCTCAGTGAGTTCACACTCTAAACTCTGATGAGGAGGGTAATACACCTAAAGCGTTGTAATCACACAACCACACAATTAGAACAAATGACTTACCTTGCCTCAGTTTCTTCTTGTACGTCAGCACAGTATATATCACAATGCACAGAACAATTGAAATGCCTTATCAACTCAATTAATCACAAAGGTCTCGATTATAAGGCCAAACTGTTATGACATGAACCATATCGTGCCACATGGTCTTGTCTCATAATCAAGCGCATCTAACTCAAATAGTCATGCGTTCTAATTGTTAATTTCACCCCTCGAGGGTACAACCTATGTCCAAGTTCGGCAGTTTACTGGCGTAGCCAGGCATCGTCTCACCACCATTGAGCACGACTTCATCTCTCAAAGACGACTTTCTCGAAAAGGCATTTACTAACGCTCGGCATAATCACTCGAGATGGGTTCTCTTAACCAACACACAGCCAATCAATCTTGTCACAGGACACTGTGCATTGCACACAAATGCCTCAATTAAAATAGTGATTTGGGCCTATTTTCTTCATATTAAAAATATCCCAGAAAATAGTCGTGTGTGGGTAGACAGTCAAATCGAATTCAAAAAATTCATAACCTCCCATTTAAAATCGTACTATTTTATACAGTATATAAAACCGTTTTTAGTGTTAAAACCTGACATCCGAGATTTTCTGAATAAATATTGGAAATTCACAAATTTTGGAATAAATGACCAAGATTCCGATCAGCACCCAATTTACACAATTTAACACTCAATTGTAGAAATTAACTACACCATTGCAATCAGCACACAATTTTGGTCAACGACTATCCCTGGTCTAATTTCTGAAAAATAATTAATAATTAATTAATCCCGAAATTAATTAAATAATGCATATTAATTCAATAAATACAAAATTAGGCTAGAAATTGCTAATCTAACCATCTATTGGACTAATTAAATTATCCTAACCATTCTAACTATAATACTACACAATAAACTAACTAATTACAATTTCTAACCACCTAAATCACTAATCTAATTAACCTAAATTAATTAAACAAACTAATAACTACACTAATATGATATTAATTTAATCTAAACACCCCTTAAACATTATTAGCCTATTAAGTAGAGTTTAGTGCATAAACTCACCTGTTTAACGCGAAAACCGATTCACCGTGACAGCGGAGCGACGGTGGCCGAAACTTGGGCTTGTGGTGGCGCCAACGGAGGCTGAGAAATGGGCTAAAAACCAACTAACAAGTCTTAGCTTTAAGCTGAGATTTGGTCCAGCTCCTGGCCGGGACCGATTGGACATGACGCAGGGACAACGAGGGCGAGATGGCGATGCTGTTGGGCTTGGTTCAACGAGGCTGAAGATGCAGGCTAAATTGGCATGGAGGTTGAAGCGCGGACATTGACAGTAGTTGAGGTCAACGTTAGGGCTTGCTGGACACTGGAGCAGATGGGCCGAGTGTGCATAGAGCCAGCAAAGGAGCAACTGGTGGAGAGAGCATGCATCCAAGAAGCTGCAGGAGTCAACGTCCGAGGAGAGGTTTCGTTGGAGTTGACTTGGCAAGGGCTGGCTTCATGGCCTGAAGACGTGTGGGCGTGAGGCAGCTAGAGAGGGAAACAAAGATGGAAGGGAATTCGATGGGGGGCTGCTGCGGAATTCGAATGAAGTGGGGATTGGAAGAGAGAGAGAAAGTGGACGTGTGGCGGTAGAAAGATGTGGCAGGTGGTGGGATGCTTCTATGCAGAGGCTAGTGCTACTAGAGAGAGAGAGAAAGTGAAGGCGTTCGGTTGGCAAAAGGCAACGTGAGAGAGAGATTTAGTGGAGAAGATGGGTAGATGGGGTGGGCTGCAAAACTCAAAGGAAAAGAACTGAAAGAAAGCAGAAACAGAAGGGGGGATTGAGGTACAGACACTCGAAGAAGGGAAAAGAAGGAACGGATGAGGGAGAAAGAAAGAGAGGCAAGTAAGTCAAACATAAATATCTAAGTTCATCGTGACTTGGCCTCAAAATTCTTCATACAAATCCCCTTTGTCCCCAATACTTTCTTGCAATTAATTTCCACCAATAATCCAATTTAGTGCCAAATTTGCAGCCCCCATCCAAGCTCCGAATTTCCTCATTTTTGGACTCGAATTTCTTCACGAATCTCTCAATTTGAAGTCCAATTTCATTGCGGAGGAAACCTACACAATTTCCACAAGTTCCCATCACCAAATAGCTCAATTTGGAAGCCAAAAATCCCTTCAATTTGGCCCATCTGAATTTCCGTTCTTTTCCGAATCATCCGAATTGATTTTCCGTAAAAATCCCAAACTCGACGGAATTTCTTCAAAAGACAATACGATGTCCTATAAATGAATCATGACATGCTTAAACATTCGATTTCCAAAATCAAATTCAATGTCGTGGTTAAAATCGACTAAACACGATTTTAGTCCAATCCGATCTACCGGGTAGTTTTGAGGGATTTTACTACGGTTATATCCCTTAATGGCTTCACCCAATAGATAAGTTAACTTGTGAGTGATCAGCTCAGAGAGAAAGGGCCATAGATGCGCCGATGGAAAGGACATTTCGTTTTATCGGGACAGGTCAAAAATTTAGGATGCCAGAACTCTTCCCCTTCTTATAAAAATTTTGTTCTCGAAATTTAAACTAGTACAATTCTTCTTCAAAATGGTGGGGTATTGTCGTCTTATCAAGTCTTCACTTTTCCAAGTTGCTCCTTCTGTCCCGTGGTGTTGCCAAACCACTTTGACCAAAGAGGTCGTCTTGGTGCGCAGCACTTACACCTTGTGATCCACAATCTGAATTGGGCTTTCCACATACGACACTCTGTCGTCCATATTTAATTCTTAAAGATTTAGCATGTGGGTCGTGTCAGGCTCATACATCCTCAACATCAACACGTGAAAGATGTCATGCGCTTACGCTAACCTTGGCGGCAATGCAAGACGATACGTTAGGATCCTGATTCCTTCTAGAATCTCAAAGGGACCTACATACCTTGGACTCAGCTTTCACTTTCTTGACAAAGCATGAAGTACCCCTCATTGGTGACCCCATCAAAAAGGTGTTCTCACCAACTTGGAATTCTAATGGCCTTTAACGCTTATCAGCATAACTTTTCTAGTGACTCTGAACGGCCTTTAATCTATACCTGATGACTGCAACTGCATCAACTGACTGCTGGACTAACTCTAGGCTTGTGATCTTTTGTTCTCGTGACCTCATCCCAACACACTAGCATCCTGCACACTCTGCCACGCAATGCTTAAAAATGAGCTATCTAAATGCACTGCTGGTAGCTGTTGTTGTAGGTGAACTTGACAGGGTGAAGCTGTTCCTCCCAGCTTCCCTTGAATCCAACATGCAAGCTGACAGCTTGTCTTCAAGGGTTTGAATTGTCCTCTCAAATTGGCCATCCATCTGAGGATGATATGCCGTACTATATTGCAGATTTGTTCCTAAAACGATCTGTAAACTTTTCCAAAAGACAGCGGCAAACCTTGGGTCTCAGTCTATATAATCATCATCGGCACTCCATGTCGATGAACAATCTAATGCACGTACAATTCCACATGCCTATCCAAATCAAGGTCTTTTTGGACGGTGATGAAGTGAGCCAACTTCGTCAATCTGTCAACCACTATCCAAATGGAATCATTACCTATTTGACTCCTCAATAAGCCCGTCACAAAGTCTATTATGATATGTTCCCATTTCCACTCGGGAATCTCGAGAGGTTTCAGAAGTCCTATCAACCTACAATGCTGTGCCTTAACTTGCTAACACATCAGACACTTGGTGACATGCTTGGCGATGTCCACCTTCATACTAGACCATCAGTAATGTTGACGCAAATTTTGATACATTTACGTACTACCAGGATGAATGTTGTAACTGTTATGCTTTTGACAAAATCTCTTCCTTAAGCGCTACATCATCAGGTACACACAATCGTCCTCGAAATCTTAGTGTTCCATCCTCAAAAATCTGAAAATCAGCCTTTCTCTCATTGGTATCCTCTTGCAGGATCTTTTGAATCTTTGGATTTGTCGATTGAAGCGTCTTGATTCTGATCTACATTTCTGGCACAATTTTGAGGATAGCCATAAGATTTGAAAGGTGGCCTACCTCAAACTTGAAAACTGAATCTCAAGCCTTCTCAAGTAAAGTCCATTCCTTAAAAACTATCTGCGCCACTGAAGACTTCCGACCTAGCTTATCTATGACCCTATTCGCCTTTCTAGGGTGATACAAGATATCACAATCATAGTCCTTCGGGAGTTTCATCCAGTGACGCTGTCTCATATTCAACTCTTTTAGAGAGAATAGATACTTGAAACTTTGATGGTCTGTGAAGATTTGGAATCTTTTCCAGCACAAATAATGTCTCCAAATCTTTAGAGCGAAAATGATCGCTACGATTATCAAGTCATGTGTCGGGTAATTCAGCTCGTGAGGTCTTAACTGATGGAACACATATGCAACAACCCTACCATGTTGCATCAGCACGCAACCCAGTCCTTTAAACGATGCATCATTATAGATCTCGTATCCTCCAGGACCAAATGGTATGGTCAGCACAGGTGCGGTATTTAGCTTCTGCTTAAGCTCTTGGAAACTACGCTCACACTTGTCTGTCCATGCAAATTTCTCTTCCTTCTTCAATAGTCGAGTCAACGGCGAAGCTAATGCTGAAAATCCTTCCACGAACCTTCTGTAGTACCTTGCTAAACCCAAAAGCTTATGATCTCTGGCCTGGTTGTCAGTCTTGACCAGTTGATAACTACTTCAATCTTAGTCGGTTCCATGGATATTCCTTCTCCTGAAATTACATGACCTAGAAAAGCAACATGAGTTAACCAAAACTCGTACTTGATGAACTTAGCGTACAGCTCATGAGTCCTTAGAGTCTAAAATACCATCCTTAAATGCCTTTCGTGTTCCTCAAGGCTTTTTGAGTACACTAGGATATCGTCGATGAACACCATCACGAACTTATTCAAATATTCCTTGAAAACTCGGTTCCTCAAATCCATGAAAGCAGTTGGGGCGTTCGTCAAACTAAATGGCATTACAGTGAACTCATAATGACCGCATCGAGTACAAAACTCTGAAATAGGCTAGTGAATCAACCTAGAGGGGGGTGAATAGGTTCTTGCGGAATTCTTTTGGAATCTTTTGCGGTAGAATACGTTAATATCAAAGATATATCAATAACAATTAAAACACATATTCATAAAGTAAATAGAGTAGGGTAAGAGAATTGACACAAGGATTATAGTGGTTCGGCTTATTCCAAGCCTATGTCCACTCTCCACGCTGGCAGCCAACTGGCTGTAATCACTATGTAGCAATTGAGAGTCATTACGCCGACGAACTAGACTTCTTCAATAGACAAATTCTCCTACAGCTTGCTGCTGTTTTCACACTATATGTGACTCTCTTTGATACACAATTTAAACATGAGAGATTTTGGAGAACAAGTGATTTCAGAGATTCTAACATCGAGATTTTTCTACTAAGTCTCTCCTTATTTTCGAGCAACACTGATCCACCTTAAATAGTCTCCGTGCCTCCATACCCGTTGACACTTTCCAAGAATTCATCCAATCAACCCATTGGACTAAATCAATTTAAGTGATATTCTTGTCGCCGAAAATGTAAGTAGACGGTAGCTCGTCAATCCTGTTCGCCCATACAATCAGGATCTTGAGTTCCCAAAATTAGATTCCTCCAAAAATACGCTTGATCTTCAATGGATAAAATCCGAAGAATAAATCTTCCAAGCTCACGATCACAGCCAGAGATATTCCATGGTTAAGATTAGGAAATATAATATCTAATATCTTACTTTCCTTAACCATAAAAATAACCTGTAGCCAGCCTGTCAAAATCGCAAACTGTCTTCAGACTTAGATTTGGGTCTTGAAGGTCTTCAGACTAAAACTAAGTCTTGACTGTCTTCAGATGGAAAAAACTTCAGACCGAACTTTGGGTCTAACAGTTCTTTCGACGGAAAACCTTTTGACCGAACTTTTGAGTCTGACTATCTTTGAATACTTTAGACGTAACCGACTAAGTCTTGGAATCTTCAGACCATACTGTAGAAGCTGTTTTGTCAACTTCAAAACTCCAAGGGATTTTTCTTCAACAATCTCCCCCTTTTTGATGGTGACAAAACCCTCGACAAATTTGCGAATTTAAAAACCTTCAAGGAAAACTCATATATACTTTGAGGATTATTTCTACAAAACAGAGTGTTAGTTCAATAACAATTATCCTCACAAATATAATGATCCTGCAATGCAAATTCACAAGTCTAGAAATCCAAACATCAAATCAGCATAAAGTCACAGAAGTTCAAACAACCCAACCAAAATCCAAAACAAATCCAAATCAAAAACAGTAAGCAAAAGAAATAATAGAAATAAACTTCAAAGAAAACTCAAAGCTTCAAATCAAAAGCTTCAAATCTACAAACTTTCCCCCTTTTTGTCTCATTAAAGAGGTAGAGTGAATGTGGGATGGTTTTGAAAAGATTTAGGGCTTTTCAGGGAAACGAACAAGCTGAAACTTGCTGAGCTCTTGGACTGACTTCTCGAGATTTGCAAGAGCTTCCTTCACTAAAACCAACTCTGCACTGGTCTGATTTGAGTTCACTTGTGCTTGCAGTGCGTTGATCTGATCTTGCATATTCACTGAAGTACTCAGCAGCGCCTTCTTCAAATCCCTCAGCTCAAAGTCCATTTCAAACACCTGCTTTTTCAAGTCCAACATATTATCTAATAGTTGTGTAAAGGCTGTCGAATTTGCATTACTTCCACTAGGACCAGCAGATTGAGTTTGGAAACTAGGAGCTTCTTCTCAACCCTTTCCTTCTCAATTGGTGAGGATTCTTCATGCTCTGGGAAATGAGATGCATTGACCTCCTCAAGGTCAGCACCTAACCTACTCACATTACTAAAGTATAGTGGCGATATAATCCCCTGTTCTGCAGTAACTCCCCCTGTATTGATGCCAGTAGGTGGAGTAGAATATTCATCGCCAACATCCATATCAGCACTAGGATGTTTCTCGGTCTCTTCCCCAGTTTGAGCAAATGATGGCTCTAATCCTATAGCCATATCCTCCTGCATTTTGCTTTCTTCCTCATCCTTCTTCCTTCTTTCTTGTTCTTCTCTTCTCATTTCTTCCTTTTCTTCTTCCCTTCTTCTTTCTTCTTCTTCAGCTTTCCTCTGTCTCTCTTCTTCTTCTCTCTGTTCCTCTTCTCTTCTTCTCTCCTCCTCTTCTCTTCTTCTTCTTTCTTCTTCTCTTCTTCTTCTTTCTTCCTCTCTTCTCTTCCTTTCCTCTTCTCTCTTCCTCTGTTTCTCAGCTTCCTTCTCCTCTGCTTCTTTCCTCACTCTCTCTCCAACCTCTGTTCTCAATCTAACAGGGCTCCTCAACTTTGAGAGAGCTGACAAAGTCATGGCATCATCCTCATCCTCTTCATCTTGCAGGATGATTTTTCGATGCTTCTTTTCAGCCATGGGCTCTTTGCCTTTTCTTTTTGATGAAGCAGTGGGGATCTCCTTGGAAGGTGTTTCCCTTCTCAAACTTTCTATTGCAGCATATAGCTCTGGAATCTTCATCTTCATCACCATCTTGTGACCAACAAGCATCAAACTTAAAGTGGTCAGGCATAGAGATGCAGGGATCTGAATATCAAAATGACTAAACAGCTTAGTGATGATCGATGAATAAGGCAATTGACCCTTATCCTTAACCATTGTTCTGTACATGTGGAAAAGAATGACATGTGGGAGAGAAAAGGGTCTGCCTTGGTTGATGGCAAACATCAGCTTGGCTTCGGTCTTGGAAACATCGGTCTTCGAGGTTGTCTTTGGCCGGATACAGTTGATGACGATTTTGTGCAACAATACATTTGTGGCATTCATCCTAGTATAGGATATTTTTCCTTCAACAGTTTGATCACGCACAATATCCAAAGTTGCATAGGTTGTAGAGACTTTGATTGGTTGGAAACTCCTTCTTTCCACCCCAATAATATCAGCCAGCAAATCAACATCAATTATATAAGTTTTGTCCATGAAAGGAAAGGACAACCGATTTGCATTCAAAAACGACAAATTTGAGTAAAAATAAGCCGTAAGTTCAGAGTGGGCCACTGTCATCGTGTAGAAACTTTCCAATTGTAGCCTAGCAAACTTCCCTCTTAAATTAATCTTCAAAGAATCAAGGAAGTCGAAGTTCACACTTCTTGGATTGACTACACCCCTCTTTAACAGTTTCACGTATACTCGCTCATGCTCTTTAGACCGAAACAAACTCCCTGAAGGACAAATAGAATTAGCAACCACACCATACCGAGGCTGAAAGTGAGAGAAAAGTCTCTCATCATCGTCTAGGGTCTCAGCAGGAGTATTTTCAAGCAGATTATTCGGAATATTCTCCAGCGCCCTTTGTGTTGTTCCTTCATCAACAACCTTCAACTTCTCCATTTCCATCAAGAACAAATACTCGCTCTTAAATCCTCTTTCTTTCAAATATTTCTCAATCGTCTTTAGGCTTACTCTTCCATCCTTCAGCCTTTTGTAAAGATCATAAGCAACATTTGGTTTGAGAGTTCTTACCGGTTGTGCATTTGTGATCTCTTCCTCAAAACGTGGACTTTTGCTTCTCTTTGAGGCGAATCTTCTCCCGTGAGGTCCACCCTTGTAGGACCCTCTGGTTGTCTCTATGGTCCCCTGCTGGCAATTCGAGAAGACTTCCGGGGACGACATACTTGGAGAGCAAGTGAAGATTCAACTTGATCGCTTAAAAAGATGGAATCTTTGTGCTGAAAAAGGGATGGAACAGGAATGGTAAATGGAACTTTTAGGGTATTGAAAGCGAGAGAGAATGAAGATGAATTTTCAAACGAGTAGTAGTGGATGAAAGTGACGATTTGAGAGTATAAATAGTGAGAGAAAATAAAATGGGAATATGAATCGTCGCCAAAAAGTAAAGATAAAACTGCTAAAAATAAACCGTAATTTCGAAAAAGAAAATTGCCTTTTTGAAAACATAAACTACCATAATTGCATGTCAGAAAATGAGTAAGAAGAGATTTTTAAAATTCGAAAAGTAATTACCAAAAATAAAATAAAACAGAGAATATGGAGAAATTAAAATACGTAAAAAGACTAAAAAATACAGAGTCTGATAGTTGTTCAGACTTTACCTCTGAGTCTGAACTCTTTTCAGACTTTACCTTTGCGTTTGAGCACCATCAGACTTTTCATAGAGTATGAAACACCTTCTGACCTTGCATTAAGTCTGAACTTTTCAAGACTTTAATTTTGAGTCTGAATATCTTCAAATCTCACGATACTTAGTCTTGAGCGAATTGATTCAAGGTGAGCCTTTTCTAGGGGCTTTGTGAATATGTCTGCTAATTGATTTTTTGAATCAACATGCTGAATCACAACTTCACTACTTTGAACATAGTCTCGAATGAAATGATGCTTGATTTCAATGTGCTTTGCTCTTGAATGAAGTATTGGATTCTTTGTGAGGTTGATTGCGCTTGTGTTGTCACATTTGATTTCCGTATTTGATTCATCGACTCCAAAGTCTCTCAATTGTTGTTGCATCCATAGGATTTGAGAGCAGCAACTTCCAAGAGCTATGTACTCTGCTTCAGCGGTTGAAAGAGCCACGGTACCCTATTTTCTTGAGAACCAAGACACCATCCTATTTCCCAATAGTTGACATGTACCTGTAGTGCTTTTTCTATCCACTCTGCAGCTAGCAAGGTCAAGCATCGAATATCCAAGGAGAGTAAAATCTCCTTGTTTGGAATACCACGTACCTAGCTTAGATGTAGTTGCAACATATTTAATAATACGCTTAACAAAGTCATATGAGATTCTTTAGGATCGATTGAAATCTAGCACATATGCAAACACTAAATAGAATATCGTCTAGATGCTGTAAGGTAAAGAAGTGACCCGATTATACTCTTGTATAGTTTTTGGTCTACACTCTTTCCTTCTTCATCTTTATCCAGCTTTGATGAGCTTGACATAGGAGTTTCTGTTTTCTTGCAATTCTCCATTCCAAACTTCTTGATAAGGTCTTTTGCATACTTCTCTTGATGGATAAAAATTCCTTCACTTGATTGTTTGACTTGAAGTCTCAAAAAGAAGTTCAATTCTCCCATCATGCTCATCTCAAATTCATTATGCATACACTTTGAAAAATCCTTGAAAAGCTTTTCATTAGAAGAACCAAATATAATATCATCAACATAAATTTGAACAAGTATGAAATCCTTCCCTTCTCTTTTGATAAATAAAGTAGTATCTACTTTACCTTTAGAGAAATCATTTTGAGTTAAGAAGTTACTTAACCTTTCATACCATACTCGGGGTACTTGTTTTAAGCCATATAAGGCTTTCTTCAGCTTGAAAACAAGGTTTGGTCTTTTAGGATCTTCAAATCCTGGTGGTTGTTCCACATAGACTTCTTCTTGATAATTCCATTTAGGAATGCACTTTTTACGTTCATTTGGAATAACCTGAAATTTTTAAAGCAAGCAAAAGCAAGAAGTAATCTTATAGCTTCTAACCTCGCTACCGGAGCATAAGTTTCATCATAGTCGATGCCTTCTTCTTGTGTGTAGCCTTTTGCCACAAGTCTTGCTTTGTTCCTTACCACTTTTCCTTGTTGATCAAGCTTGTTCCTGAAAACCCATTTGATACCAATAATTGATTTACCTTTTGGTTTAGGAACTAGCTCCCAAACATTGTTGATTTTGAATTGATTCAATTCTTCTTGCATTGCTTCAATCCAGCTTTCATCTTTCAATGCATCTTCTATGCTTTTAGGTTCAATTTCAGAAATGAGTGCAAGAGCACTAGAAGCTTCACGCCTTTTAGATCTTCTACGAACTCCATCATCAATATTGCCAATGATGAGGTCTGCAGGGTGACTTGATTTTTGCTTCCAATTTGTAGTTGGTTTGTCATTTTGATGAAGCTTTTCTTCAGTTGGAACTACTGAATTGGTTTGTGATTGAGTGTCTGAAACTTGATTTTCTTCAAGAGAATTTGTAGACACTTGGCCAGACTCAAAATCTTTGGGATGAGTCTGATTTTGTACTGAGCCTTCAAACTTTACATTCATGGATTCTTCCACAGTCTGAGTCCGTTTGTTGAAGACTCAAGGCTTTGCTTGTCATAGAGTAACCAAGGAAGATTCCTTCATCTAATTTTTCTTCAAACTTACCAATTCGATCACTAGAATTCTTTAGGATAAAACATTTACAACCAAATACATGAAAATAAGAGACAATAGGTTTCTTACCTTTAAGCAGTTCGTAAGAAGTTTTCTCTAAAATAAGTCTTAGAAAAATTCTATTTATAATATAGCAAGAAGTTAAAGTAGCTTCAGCCCAAAAATGAGGAGAAATATTACTTTCAATCAAAAGAGTTCTTGTCATTTCTTGCAAAGAACGATTTTTCCTTTTTACAACTCCATTTTGTTGTGGAGTGTATGGAGATGAAAATTTATGTTGAATACCATAGTCATCACAATGTTTGGCAAAATCATGATTCTCAAATTCTCCACCATGGTCAGTTCTAATACTTGAAATTGCATATCCTTTCTCAATTTGGATTTTCTTTGTAAACTTAGTAAAATAAGTTAATGCATCAGATTTATTTGAAAGAAAGAATACCCAAGTAACACGAGACTAATCATCTACTATAACCAAACAATATCTTTTACCTCCAATACTTTGAATTCTTGTTGGCCCGAACAAATCCATGTGTATAGCTGCAAAACGCAATTAGTGGATACCTGATTTATAGATTTATAGGAATTTCTAACATATTTTCCAAGTACACACGGAGTGCATAAATCATGCTTTTGATACTTGAGGTTAGGAAGTCCTCGAACAAGCTTTTTGGATGACACTTTTGCAATTTGCTTCAGGTTGACATGCCCAAGCTTCCTATGCCAGAGAATGACTTCATCTTGAATTGATATCAAGCATTGTGGACTGTCAGACTTAACATCTAGCAAGTAAATATTTCCATGTCTTCGTCCAGTAAAGGATTGTGAGAGATCTTTGCTTGTTCCATAACATGTATCTTCTTGAAAGTTGATTTTGTATCCAGTATCGCATAGTTGACTAATACTCAAAAGATTGTAGTTCAATCCTTCAACAAGAGCAACATTGTTGATTGTGAGGTTTCCTATCTTCACGGTTCATCGACCAACAATTTTTCCTTTGTTGTTGCCACCGAAAGAAACATTTCCTCCTTTTACTTGAGAGAGTTTTGTAAAACAATTTGAGTCTCCCGTCATGTGTCTTGAACATCCACTATCTAAATACCACTTGATTTTCTTCTTGATAGTGCCCTGCATTTAAATGAAAGACTCAAGTCTTCTTTGGTACCCAAACTTTCTTGGGTCCATCATTGTTAGTAGCATAAACAGTCTTTGCCCAGCTCTTCTTAATAGGTCTCCAAACTTTGGGACACTCCTTTTCAAAATGTTCTACACTTTTGCATTTTGACCATGTAAGAACATTTCTACCAACAGGCTTTACAAAAACCTTTTGGAAATGATTCTTATAAAAAGTTTTTGTTGGCCTATTCTTGATTCTTTCCTTTACATTTGGGAAATCAATCGAGGAACGGTTTCATGTGTCGTTCCTAGACCAGATTTATTAAAGTAAGGTCTTTGAATAGAAAGAATTTTATCCAACTTTTCAGAACCCATTGAAAATTTCTTTGTGACTCTCAATAAATCTTCTTTCAAGCAAGAATTTTCTTTTGAAAGTTCATTCTCATTTTCTTTTGAAACAGCAAGATACTTGTCTAAACTTTCAACTTTTTCAATTAAGATTTTTTCTTGTTGTTTCAGTTTGGAATTCTCTCTTTTCGCCTTAAATCCTTTTAAGAGAGCATTTAAGACTAAGACAAAGTTCATCAATGTAATTTGATACTTTGGTAGGAATTTTTAAATTTCTAACCTTGATACCGCTGTTTGAGTCTGAGTCTGAGTCTGAGTTTGAGTATGAGTCTGAGCTTGAGTCTGAGTCTGAATTCGCCATAAGATAGATATTTGCATACTCATCATCACTCTCCTCACATTCAGTGTCACTCCAAGTTTCAGCTTTGAGTGCTTTCTTGAACCTTTCAGATTTTCCTTTCTTCTTCTTCAACAAGGGACAATTGGGTCTAATGTGTCCCTTCTTCTTGCATTCAAAGCAAACAACTTATTTGCTGGTATCTTCTTCTTCATTTGATTTCTTTTGAAATCTTTGATTGTTTTGTCTCTTTCCATTGAACCTTCTTCCTTTTCTATTTAACCTTCTGAATTTTCTAATCAGAAGTGCCAACTCCTCATCATCCAAGTCTTCTTCTCAATCAGTAACATCGAATCATCATTAGATTTTAAAGCAATTGACTTCTTACCTTTTGTGTCAAATTCCTCATTGAATTACTCGACTTCATAAGATTCAAGTGTGCCGACCAATTCATCTACTGAAAGAGGCATGATCCTTTGTGTTTCTCTTATAGACGTCTTGACGTGATTCCAATCTTTGGAGAGTCCTCTCAACAATTTATTGATCTTCATAGGTCCTGAGATTGGCTGTCCTTGGTATGCTAAGCTGTTTATAATTTCTGTAAATCGACTGAACATATCGGTGATGGATTCTCCTAGCTTCATTTTGAAGGCTTCATATTGTCCAAGAAGGATGTTGATCTTGGTTTCTTTGACTCGATCTGTTCCTTCGTAAGTGACGTGCAATCTGTCCCAAACTTCTTTAACTGTTTCACAAGATGAAATTCTATTATACTCAGTAGAAGATAATGCACAATATAGAGAGTAGATAGCCTTTGCATCAAGGACTTGTCTTTTTGGAATATCAGCTCGTGACATCCCCACTCCATCAGGTAATTATTTCCCTATAATTGACGCAACTTTAGGAGCAATTCCATTCTCCACTATATCCCATTCTTGAGGATCTTTGGATCTTAGGAATGCCTTCATCTTGTTTTTCCAAACGTTGTACTCCTTTCCATCGAAGTAGGGAGGTCTGGTATTGCTTTGCCCTTCAATTAAACCTGGAGCCAAAACACTAGCCATAGATCTTTTGCTTTAGAAATAATAACACTTCCAACTAATAAGCAACCAGGCTCTGATACCAATTGAAATAGGCTAGTGAATCAACCTAGAGGGGGGTGAATAGGTTATTGCGGAATTCTTTTCTTTTGCGGTAGAATACGTTAATATCAAAGATATATCAATAACAATTAAAACACGTATTCATAAAGTAAATGGAGTAGGGTAAGAGAATTGACACAAGGATTATAGTGGTTCGGCTTATTCCAAGCCTACGTCCACTCTCCACGCTAGCAGCCAATTGGCTGTAATCACTATGTAGCAATTGAGAGCTGTTACAGTCGACGAACTAGACTTCTTCAATAGACAGTCTCTCCTACAGCTTGTAGCCATTTTCGCACTATATGTGACTCTCTTTGATACACAATTTGGACATGAGAGATTTTGGAGAACAAGTGATTTCAAAGATTCTAACATTGAGATTTTTCTACCAAGTCTCTCCTTATTTTCGAGCAACACTGATCCACCTTAAATAGTCTCCGTGCCTCCATACCCGTTGACACTTTCCAAGAATTCATCCAATCAACCCGTTGGACTGAATCAATTTAAGTGATCTTCTTGTCGTCGAAAATGTAAGTAGACGGTAGCTCGTCAATCCTGTTCGCCCATACAATCAGGATCTTGAGTTCCCAAAATTAGATTCTTCCAAAAATACGCTTGATCTTCAACGGATAAAATCCGAAGAATAAATCTTCCAAGCTCACGATCACAGCCAGAGATATTCCATGGTTAAGATTAGGAAATATAATATCCAATATCTTACTTTCCTTAACCATAAAAATAACCTGTAGCCAGCCTGTCAAAATCGCAAATTGTCTTCAGACTTAGATTTGGGTCTTGAAGGTCTTCAGACTGAAACTGAGTCTTGACTGTCTTCAGACGGAAAAAACTACAGACCGAACTTTGGGTCTAACATTCTTCAGACGGAAAACCTTTGGACCGAACTTTTGGGTCTGACTGTCTTTGAATACTTCAGACGTAACCGACTGAGTCTTGGAATCTTCAGACCATACTGTAGAGGCTGTTTTGTCAACTTTAAAACTCCAAGGGATTTTTCTTCAACAAACTCTGACTTCGGTATGTCCTCCTTTCCGATCCTTAGCTAATGATATCCCATTCTCAGGTCGATTTTAGAAAATATCGATGCTCCTTGCAATTGATTAAACAAGTCGTCAATTGTTGACAGTGGATATTTATTATTGACCGTCACCTAGTTGAGTTGTCAATAGTCGATACATAGGTACAACGAAACATCTTTCTTCTTCACGAACAGAACTGACGCTCCCCAAGGTGATGAATTGGGACGTATGAATCCCTTATCCAATAACTCTTGCATTTGCATCTTCAATTCTTTTAGCTCCAATAACGCCATCTGGTAAGAAGCCTTAGAGATTGGCTCAATCATGGGGGCTAACTCGATCACAAACTCAATTTCCCTTTCTAACGGTAGACTTGGCAATTCCTTCGAAAACACGTCTAGGAACTCTTGCACCACTATGATGTCCTCGATCTTCAGCTCCTCAACTGTCGTACCTACGATAGTCACCAGGTAACCTTGACAACCCTCGCCTAATAAATGGGTTGCCTCAAGCGACGAGATTAAAGGGATCGAGGGTCCTCCTTGATTCGAAAAATTCAAAATTTTCATATGTCAACGGGTCAGATTGCATTACCTTATGACAACAATTCATTACAACAAAAAGCTCCTCCAGCCAAACCTTTATGCATGAAAACCAGGTTATACATAAGCAATT
Organism: Eucalyptus erythrocorys; assembly: GCA_014182555.1. Lineage (NCBI taxonomy): Eukaryota > Viridiplantae > Streptophyta > Magnoliopsida > Myrtales > Myrtaceae > Eucalyptus > Eucalyptus erythrocorys. The sequence goes on from CM024597.1 coordinate 23,035,210, forward strand.
TAGTCAAGTACAACTCTAGTCAATGATTCTTCCTTCTATAACTTTATTACAACAAACTAAAGTTCTACAACCTTAACCAAAACTTTGCTACGCTACTTTGATAAAATCACCCCAAAAACATTATTCCTTTGATCGGTGTATGCTTCAATTCATTCCTGTCTCTTTCGCCATCCTAGTGGCGTCCTATTTGTAGTAATGATACTTATGCTCTCCCAGACCTACGCGAAAAGTTCTTCACCTAATGGCCGTGCTGGCCACATCCAAAACACACTCTTGTTAAACCTGGACACTGGGTTGGTCCAAGCTTCCTACTACCAACTCGGCACTTGTCGAGTGAGTCCTCTGCCTCTTGTCGGGTGACAACACACACCCTTTCTTGCACCGAAGACTTGTTCCAATTACCCCACTAGGTGTCTTGTTACATATTCTTTATATTCTATTCCATCGACGACAGTGGCGGCAGCTGACGTGATCTCATTTGCTTGCACGAACGGTCTCTGGCCAAGTGACCCTATTGGTCACATGCAAAACAAGCACCCATCCTAAAATGGCACGGGGCTAGTCCATGCCGCCTTCTGCAGAAGCGACACACGACACTCTGGCTTCGTGTCGACCTTCCGATCCCCCCTTCTTGTTGGGCGGAATAGGATACCTTTCTTTTGACATCGATCTCTTCCCCAGTCAGTTATCCTCTTCGCTGGAACTGAATCTTGAATCAAATGCAGTAGCTTACTCCCTGATCACGACTCCAGGTTGGGCCTCAGCAGGTGCAGCAGCATCAGCGGTTACGATGCTAGCGGCAGTAAATATGGTAGCAACAATGGCGATTTGGTCATGAATTTGCTAACCCAACAAGTTCCCAAGGGTGACTAGCCTGAATGATCCCGTCGAACCTAAGATCACTCAGTGCTACTACCTTCTCAATACTGACCTGCGGCGGTACTTTAACACTTGCGCTGGCATGAGCCTACGCTCTACCTCGGGCACCGACTCTTGTCAGCGTCCAACCTCGAGATACAGGTCCTACTGACCTCTGCCTAGGAGTTCTCTGCTCTTGATTACCCATGCTACAGGATCTTTATAGAAACCTGTTTTTCCAATTCCAATACTAGATTAGAATTTGAGTGACCACACAAACAAGCTACCAAATAGCTATCACTCACCTGCATCAGCATATTAAAAGCATTTCCTACTAACTATCCCACGACTCATCACACCTTATCACTCTAAACATAGACATAGACCTTGCTCTAATACCACTTAAACGGGGATGTCACACCCCGAACCTCGAGCGCGTGCCTATCCATCGATGTTCGATAAAATTTTGCGACTTCCCAGGACGAGTCACTGACCCTTTCATTTTATTGCACATGCCGAAGCGAATAACAAATCCCTTTACAGTAATCATCTCGGAATAAAAAAAAAGTAGGACAACAAATTCTCAAACAAAACATGCTTTTAAATACATACTGAATCAAGTACAAAAATCTACACCCACAAGACTTCAAAAGACTGACACTAAAAAAGAAACTATTCTATCTGACCTACACTTTAGATCACCTCAGCTCGGCTCCAGGTTCTTCACTCTAAGGTCCTGAAAAGTTAAAGCCCACGACGGGGTGAGATATAAATCTCGGCGAGTTCACACTCTAAACCTGATTAGGAGGGTAATACACCTAAACCGTTCTAATTACATAACCACACAATTAGAACATAGGACTTACCTCACCTTAGTTCCTTCCTACACGTCAGCATAGTTCATAACAAAATGCATATAATTAATGCACATAACAATTGAAATGCCTCATCAACTCAATTGATTACAAATGTCCCAATTATAAGGCCAAACCGTTATGACACGTCTCATACCGTGCCACACCATTTCGTCTCATAATTAGGCGCATCTAACTTAAACATTCATGTGTTCTAATTGTTAATTTTGCCCCTCAATGGTAAGGCCTACTTCCAAGTTCGGCGGTCTACTGGTGTAGCCAGGCATCACCTCATCACCATTGAGCACAGCTTTGTCTCTCAAAGACGGCTTCCTCGAAGGAGCATAGGTCTAGAATCTACTACAACCCGATACCTTAATGCATGGGTATCCCAAAAAGGGATTTAGTAATGTCCGGCGTAATCGCTCGAGATGGGTTTTCTTAACCAACACATGACCAATCAATCTCGGCGCAGGACACTGTGCATTGTACACAAATGCCTCAATTAAAATAGTGATCCAGGTCTATTTTCTTCGTGTTAAAAATATCCCAGAAAATAGTAGTGTGTTGGTACAGGTCAAATCAAACCCAAAAAATTCATAACCTCCCATTTAAAATCCCAATGTTTTATATAGTATATAAAATCTTTTTTGGTATTAAAACTCGACACCTGGGATTTTCTCATTAAATATTGGAAATTCACAAATTTTGAAATAAATGACCAAGATTTCAATCAACACCCAATTTGCACAATTTAACACTCAATTGTAGAAATTAACCACATCATTGCAATTAGCATGCCATTTTGGTCACTGGCTATCCTGGTCTAATTTCCGGAAAAATTGCTAATCTAACCACCTATTTGACTAACTAAATTATCATAACCATTCTAACTATAAAATTACAAAATAAACTAACTAATTACAAGTTCTAACCACCTAAATCACTAATATAACTAACCTAAATTAATTAAACAAACTAATAACTACACTAATCTAATATTAATTTAATCTAAACACCCTTTAAACGTCATTAGCCTATTAAGAAGAGTATAGTACATAAACTCACTGGTTTAACACAAAAATTGGTTTACCATAATGGTGGCTGAAACTCGGGCTTGCAGCGGCGCCAACAGAGGCCGAGAAAAGGCTAAAAACCAACCAACAAGTCTCAACCCTAAGTTAAGATTTGGTCTAGCTTCTTGGCTAGGACCGATTGGACACGACGTGGGGACAGCGGAGGCGAGATGGCAGTGCTATTGGGCTCGGCTCGATGAGGATGAAGATGCGAGCTGAATTGGTGTAGACGTTGAAGCACGGATGCTGGCAGCAATTGAGGTCAACGTCGGGGCTTGCTGGACATTGGTGTAGATGGGCCAAGTGTGCGAAGAGCCAGTGAAGGAGCAGCTGGTGGATAGGGCACGCGTCCAAGAAGCCGTAGGAGTCAACATTTGGGGAGAGGTTTCACTGGAGTTGACTTGGCAAGGGCTGGCTTCATGGGCTGAAGACGCATGGGCGTGAGGCAGGTAGAGAGGGAAATGAAGATGGAAGGGAATTCGATGGGAGGTTGCTGTGGAATTCGAATGAAGTGGGGATTAGCGAAGAGAGAGGAAGTGGACGTGTGGTGGTAGAAAGATGGGGCAGGCAGTGGAATGCTTTGGTTGAGAGGCTGGCGCTACAAGAGAGAGAGAGGAAGTGGAGGGGTTCGATTGGCAAGAGGCATTGTGAGAGAGAGATCTAGTGGAGAAGATGGGTAGATGGGGTGGGCTACAAAACTCGAAGGAAAAGAACTAAAAGAAAGCAGAAACAGAAGGGGGGATCGGGGGATAAATGCTCGAAGAAGGGGAAAGAAGGAACGGATGAGGAAGAGAGAAAGAGATGCAAGAAAGTCAAAAATAAATATCTAAGTTCATCATAACTTGGCCACAAAATTCTTCATGCAATTCCCCTTTGTCCCCAATACTTTCTTGCAATTAATTTCCACCAATAATCCAATTTGGTGCCAAATTTTGCAGCCCCCATCCAAGCTCTAAATTTCCTCATTTTTGGACTCCAATTTCTTCACAAATCTCTCAATTTGATGTCCGATTTTGTTGTGGAGGAAGCCTACACAATTTTCACAAGTTCCCATCACCAAATAGCTCAGTTTGGAAGCCAAAAATCCCTTCAATTTGGCACATCCGAATTTATGTTCTTTTCCAAATCGTCCAAATTGATTTTTTGTAAAAATCCCGAACTTGATGGAATTTCTCCGAAAGACAAGACGACGTCTTATAAATGAATCGTGACACGCTCGAACGTTCGATTCCCGAAACCGAATTCAGTTTCATGGTTAAAATTGACCAGACGCAATTTTAGTCCAATCCGATCAACTAGGTACCTTTTTAGGGATTTTAATGCGGTTATATCCCTTAGCGGCTTCACCTAATAGATTGGTAACTCATGAGTGATCAGCTTAGAGAAAAAGGACCATAGGCGTGCCGATGAAAAGCCCCTTTCATTTTATCGGGACGGGTTAAAAATTCAGGATATCACACTCCACCCGCACACCACCCCACCGAATCCTCCACCCTGACCCTCGCCACCTCCACCACCAGTATCTCGTTGCACGAGTGGTCCCCAAACATGGGCCCCGTTAATGTTGGGTCCTACGCAGATCGAGGAGTTGAAACAAGATGAGCGTCCAGCCCCCTAACAGGAAACCTTGTCCCTCTTTTGCTTCTCATACTTGTTCTCCAAGATCCACCGCTCGAGATCTTGGAGCTGGCTTCCTTGAAAAGCCCAAATGAATGTTCTCTTTGCCCAAAGCAAGCTCTTACAGCTCAGTAGGTGTTAGGTTGCATAAGCTTCCCAAGCAAGCAAAGTGTTAGAATATGCAAATAATAACCATACCTTTATCTAATAGCTTAAAATTTTAGAATAGTTGACAGTGACCCTACCAAATTTTCACATGAAATTAGCACTGGAGGTCCTGATTTTGAGTCTTTCTAGGCCTCATTATTTTCTATTCTTAGTACTAGGCAAATGACTAAGCTAAACATGAAGGGATATGTTTGAATATGTAAATAATAACCACGCCCTCATCTAACGATTTGACTTTTAAAATAATTTGCGGTGGTCCTACTTAATTCTCACACATAGAACATGGAGCTAGGCCCTTACATGGATTCAATCCAATTTAATTGTGACAACCCTACATTCTTCACTTAATTTATAAACTTAAACCTTATATTGAATTTAAGACAATGCTAGTTGTATAAAAATTAGTTAACATATATGCACCATTTTTGCCACCTAAATCACTTTTTCCTAGTCGATGATTAGCATATATCGGTTAAGTCACATAAATCTCATTTCAATTGTTCTTATTTGTTCTTTCATCTTGTCATATATGCCTGGATTTTCTACAACAAAATATTTCCTTTATTATACATGATAATCAATTCTTTGGTCCAAAGTAATTATATAATTTTGTTTGTTTTCATATTCACATTGAGTGATATGTGTCATGGGTCGGTACTTCCTTGATTGCAAAATAACCTGTGTAGCGCCTGGCGAGTGGAATCCACTAGGTCGGCCTTTGTTCAATAGTTAATATCACAGTCCGTGATTCTCCCGTACTCGCGAACCCTTATGAGTGAAGTTTGTGGTTATTGGGTGAAGAGTAAGTGATATGGAGAGGATGAATACAATTGATTCGTGGGAATGTCATTAGGACAATTGATGCTAGGAGTTATAGGATAGAAAGATTATATTATTTTAGAACTCTAAAGGTGGGATTGGCCTCCTGTACACAAGCTGGTTAAAAGGTGATACGCTTTCTTGATGAGGCCATGGTAGGCTGAACCAATTGTTGAGCCTAAAGTGATATGTCGTCTCTTTTGATAGACTAGAAGTGTGACACCCTAAATTTCAGGTTCTGTCTTTGATTGAATGAGTTGGGCTTTTCATCGACGCTCTTATAGTTCTTTTTTTTTAGTTGGCCACTTATGAGATAACTAGCTTATCAGGTGAAGCCGTTAAGAAATCTAAATGCAATAGACTTGAGAATTTGATCAGGAATTGACTGTTCGACCGTGCTAATCTGCAAGAGTCATTACGACATCGTCAAAATCGATCAAAGACCAGAGATAGGTCGATTTGACAGAGGTATGTGATTAGTGTGTGGGTGATTCCACATAATTGTAAAATTTCTATCGAACGTCATTAGATCGATTTTTCTGTCATTTTTGTACTATGTGTCCGTATTTGAGACCTCGAGTTTTCACGATAATTGAGAGTCGCCAATGAGTCGAAGATGCACAATGTGGCTTGAGAATAATCAACCACGAGTCAAATGCACCAAAAATTCCTAAAAGCTATCATATAGGTTAGGTCACACTAAAATCGCGTTAGAATGAAATTAACAGCAAAATTGAACTTGATTTCAGAAATTGAAAGTTCTGTCATGTCACGATTCATTTTAGGAACATTGACTCATCTTTCGAAGAATTTTCGGCGAGTTCGGGATTTTTATGGAAAATCAATTCGGACAATTTGGAAATGAAAGGAAATTCGGAGGGACCAAATTAAGTGGATGTTTAGCCTCCTTAGTGAGCTATTTGGCTAAGGGAAATGGTGGAAATTGTGTAGGTTTCCTTTGCAGCAAATTTGGTTATCAAATTGGGGAAGTTGGTGAAGAAATTGAAGCCCAAAGTGAGGAAGTTCGTAGGCTTGATGAGGGCTACAACTTTTGGCACCAAAATGGAGTTTTTGTGGAAAATTATGCAAAAAACTATTTGGGGGACACAAGGGGATTTACATGAAGACTTTTGAGGCTAAGTCATGATGAATTTAGATATTTATTATTGACTTTGAAGAATTATCTCTCTCCCTCCCTCATCCGTTCCCCCACTCCTTCACATGCCGATCCCCCTCCTTTCCTTTCAAGCGACCGTCCCCTATGCCATTTCCCCTGTAGCTTCATCTTCTTTCATTTTCTTTCGAAGCTGCACCCCTCTTTGAACCCCAACTCCCACCGAAATTTCCATCTTCACCGACTCCAATCGTTTCTGCCTTCCACTACTCCTATCTCCACCGAAATAACCCCTGCAGCACCGCACGCCAACAGCTCCTTTCTCACTAGCCAGCTTAGTCCAAAACCAAAATCAAGCAGCCCAATCGTGGGCTTTGTTGCCTTTTTTAGGCCCTCTCGAGCTCCTGTCGGCATCGTCGTAGGCCCAAGTTTCGGCCGACGTTGCACTGCCGTCGTGGTGAACCGATTTTTGCACTAAACTGGTTTTTGCGCTAAACCGGTGAGTTTATGCACTAAACTCTCATTAGCATATTAATGACATTTAAGGGGTGTTTAGATGAAGTTAAGATTAGATTAGGGTAGTTATTTGTTTAATTAATTTAGGTTAGTTAGATTAGTGAACTAGGTGGTTAGAAATTGTAGTTAGACAGTTTATTATGTAGCCTTGTAGTTAGAATAATTAGGATAATTTATTAGTTCAATAGGTGGATAGATTAGCAATTTTTAGCCTAAGTATGCATTTATTGATTTAATTTGCATTATTTAATTAATTTTGGTATTTATTTAATTATTAAATACTTTTCGGCAATTAGACCGGGATAGCTAGTAACCAGAATTTCGTGCTAATTACAAATGTGTGTTTAGTTTATGCAATTGAGTATTAAATTGTGCAATTGAGTGCTGATTGGAATTTTGGTCATTTATTCCAAAATTTGTGAATTTTTGATATTTATGCAGAAAATCTCGAGTGTCGGGTTTTAATATCGAAAAATGATTTTATTACTATATAAAATAGTGAAATTTTAAATTGGAGGATATCAGCTTTTTCGGGTTCGATCTGACCGTGTAGCCACACACGATTATTTTTATCGTGTATTTTTAATACGAAGAAAATAGGCCAAGTTCACCTTTTTAATTGTGGCATTTGAGTGCAATGCATGGTGTCCTGAGCCGAGATTGAATGGTCGTGTGCTGGTTAAGAGAACTCGTTCCGAGCTGTTGAGCTGGACGTGCCCCTATATGGGATGCCCTACCAATGGATGTCAGTCGCAGTAGATTCTGGACCGATGCTCCTTTATGGAATGCCGTTGACGTAGTGATGTTGCCGTGCCCGATGGGGCAAGATGATGCCTGACTATGCTAGTAGACCGTTGAACTTCGAGTAGGCCATGCCCATGTATGACCGTGATTAACAATTGGAACACATGTTGAGTGAAATTGACGCGTCAGATTATAGGACGAAATTGTGTGACACGGAACGAGACGTGTCATAACGATTTGGTCTTATAATCAGGACCCCTGTGCTTGGTGGCAATTAAGTGTGGCGTTCCAGTTGATTGAGCTTGTTTGCTGCTCATGTTTTTGTGGCTGTATATAATATGAATTGTGCTAACTTGCAAAGATGATCTGAGGCGAGGTAAGTCACTATGGATGTATGATTGTGTGGTTAGGACGTCCTAAGCGTATTATCCTCCTAATCAGTATTTAGAGTGTGAACTCGCTGAGATTTATATCTCACCCCATCGTGCGCTCAATTATTTTCAAGGCTGTACAATGGAGGATCTGGAGCCGAGCTGAGAGAATCTGAGGTGTAGATTAGATAGGACAACTTCTTTTGAGAGTCGGTCTTTTGAAGTCTTTTGGTTGTAGATTTTTGTACATGACTCAGTATGTTTATAAAAGAGTGTTTTGTTTGTGAATCTGTTGTCTTGCTTTTCTATCCCGAGATGGTTACCGTCAGGAAATTTATTATTCACTTCCACATGTGTAATAAAATGAAAGGGTCGGTGACTCATCCTAGGAAGTCGCAATTTTATTGACCACCGAGGGATGGACACGCGGTTGAGATTTGGGGTGTGACAAGAAGCCCAAACTAAGCTAGGTGTGGTACTATCTTATATAAGGAAGCTATTCATCCGATTGTTTTCTATAACTATTGAGCAAATGTTGGCCTGGTGAATTCCGCTCGTTAGACAATGCATGGTTTATTCAGTGGCCAAGGAACTAGTGACTCATGATAGATGGAATCATAGCAGGATCCCTCCAGTAAGGGGGTTGAGTTGGAGAAAACCTGTGGTCTATCCGGTCCCATATAGGTAGAGAGTGAATTGTCGAGGCAAAAGGCGTTCAGGCAAAAGGCGGCTCTTGACCTTCTAGGATGGCAATAAGGGCATAGGAAATGTTTAGTTCCTCATTGAATAGGAAAAACATTCTTGGATTAATTGGCAAGTCTTGAGGAAAGGTCTGCTACCACGTTTTCATCAAGGGAAGAAACCTCCATTAGTGTACTGGGATCAAGAAAGGCTTAGTAGGCAAAATATGGTGTTGCCAAAAAGGTGCAAATGGTGAAAAATGGCACACTTGCCTGGAGAAGTGCATGTTACTAAAGGGGCACAAACAGTTGTGATTAAAAAAAAAAAAAAAAAAAAAAAAAAGCTACCAATAGAGTGGTTTGTTTTGTTAGGTGAGTGTTCCCATTCAATGTACAATCCAAAGTGGCACTTCAATGGTTAAGGAAACACAAGGAAGTGACAGAGCAGCCCACGACAAGGGCCTTGCAGAACTAAGTGAGAGAGAATGTCACGATCCATGATTTTCTTGTACTCGTGAACCCTTGTGAGTGGAGTTTGGGGTTATTAGGTGAAAAGTGAGTGATACAGAGGGGATAATCACAATTGGTTCGGAGGAGTGGTGTTAGAATGATTGATGCTAAGAGTTCTATGATAGATGGACTATATTACTTAGGAGCTCTGAAGGCAAGGTTGGTTGCCTGTACACAAACTGATCGGGGGCTGATGCTGCTCTCCCGATGAGGCTATGGTAAGTCGAAACCAATTATTGAGTCTAAAGTGATATGTTGTCTTGCTTGATTAACTAGGCATCTGAGTTAAGCTTGGTGTGGTACAATCTCATATAAGTAATATATTCATCGTATTATTCTCTAGAACAACTATTAAACAAAGGTTAGCATGGTGAGTTTCACTCACCAGGCACCGCAAGGGTATTTTGCGACCAAGGAGCTACTGACCTTTGTCATATGAGTATCACTTGTATTATTTCCATAAAATTGGTTATAAATCAAAACTCTAAAGAATAGGAGAAACAATACAGAAAAAAAGCTAGAGACTTAGAGATAGTTATCTACATTTTCTTTTCATTATTGCCCGCATGTCAAGCCACTGAAGCACTTCTTTGAATCACTGAAGCCTCATTACTCCTCTGAGCCAGATCGAGATGGTCCATATCACACAAAGAAACTGGTCCAATGCACCAAACCCTCTTATCACCTCTCATCTTCGTTCACCCTTCAGTCATATTGCATTAGAAAATTGAATCGAGACCGTATCTGTACATCAAGGGTTGGGCCCCAATCGTTATCATCCCAATTCATGAGGCCACCTAACATTTTCCGTTGTTGTCGTGTATATGTGGCATCCTCCAAATTTTGAAAATCATTGAAGATGTGAGGACTATGGAAGATCTAATTGTGGAATTGCAACTCTTTGGCTAGTTGATATGGCACTTTCAAATTGGACACAATTTTTGGAGATGTGACAATTGTGGCTAACAAAATTTAGAAGATTTTGGTCATTGGGTTTTGAACTACAATTAGTTCAATGTAATGGATCTAGTGATTTTACCCCACGGTCACGAGTGACATTTGAAATTTATTGAATTAGTGCCCACATTATAACCTATGGATATATATATATATGAAACCTTGAGGGATTAAGTTATGATTAAAAGTGGATTAAGTGAGGCTAATGGAGAGAAGGAGATGGGCCGGCCAACTAAGAGATGGAACCAGCCCATGAAGCCCACCCATTTCGCACGTCCATGGAGGGAGAGGGTGGCCGGATGAGTGGCACCATGGAGTCTTGTTCTCTTGCCACTTGTCACCTTGCATGAGAGTCTAGGAGTAGCTTTGCTGAATGGGCGTGTGAGCTGGGAGAGAGAGAGAGAGAATTACCGTCGAGATAGGGGAGGAAGTCGGCCAAAGTGAGAGAGAAGGAGAGAGAGGAAGCAAACCAAAGAGAAAGGAGGAGGAAAAGGAGTTGCTCGGCCGAGGGAGAAGCGCAGCTCATTCCAAGAGATTTCTTGCCGTTTTTCTGCAAATTGAAAGGCAAGAGCTGTCCTTCTTACTTCCTATACGTGTGTGGTGTTCTGTTATAGCAGAAAATCGTGATGTACATGGTTGGATTTGGCCGTTTTTAGAGAAGCATCAAGTCGGGTAAATCGGGCTTTGAAGAAACTGGGGTACACCCGAGTCTTGTAGAGCTATTTTCATGGATTTAGAGATGGATTCTGAGTTTGATGTCTTCTGTGAAGTTGTTGTACACATCTCAAGCTATAACATAGTCAATTTTGAGAATATTTGAATGAGAATTGAGGGGTAAAAATGGTTTAGCTTGGAACCGGATGGGTATTGAAGTTGGCCGAGTGACCTTGAATGCTTGTTTGCTTTGTTTCATGTACTTTTAGCTGGTATTTTTACTCTATTTCTTCTGATGAATTGTAAAGGACATCTTGATGCATCTCATATTAAAATTTGAGCCAATTCCGTTGAGTTTTACCTAGTGTATCGAATTTTTCTTTCTAGACCTGCGTTCTGGAAATTGGACGAGCTAGGGACAGTACCTTGTGAAGCTTATAACCCAACTTTTTCTTGACAATTTGACTTCGACTTCTAAAGGAGAGTTGTAGAAAACATACTTAGCTACAACATATCTAAAAATCGGAGAAAAAGAATGAGTTTAGGTGATTCATTTTGAGTGGTTTTGGTGGTAGTGTATTCTGTGCGATTTTTAAAGTTGAACTGGAAGTTGTGATTTTTATACTATGTCTTGTGGGTCGAATTTGAAGAAGTTTTCTTCTAGTGAAATGTTCTGTTACCTCTTGATGATAACATATTAATTTTTGGAAATTTTTGAAGGTGAATTAGTGCCTCAAATTCGTGAATTTCATGAACAGTGTAATCTGGAAAATTTCTGTACATAGGCCGAGTATGGCCGAGAACAAGTATTTTATAAATACATTGTCTAAGCTTGTTTTTCTTTAGTGTAAATGACATCTTTGCCTTGTATTGTTAATATGTACATGGACTAATACGGTTAAAAGCCAATGTAATGGTGTCTTGGGGGTGATTTTGATTGATTTAAATGCTGTTTATGTGGGAACTCATTGGAGGAGTCCTAGGTCGAGAATTGTGTTTTTAATGGGGTGTGATATGCATGTCATTTTTATAAAATACATGCTGTATTTAGTAGATACCCTCTTGATGTGGTTATGTGCATGCTACTTAAGGTTGAAGGAAGAGCAAATAGCCTCAAATTCATATAGTTCTTCATGGTATGCAAGCTGTATTAATAAGGAATCAACGGATTGAGCATGTTGTGTGGAAAAATCATGTTGTATGGTTGAAATTATGTGAACACAATTGTTGTCATGCTTGTGTGCATTATGGAACATGCTTGTGGATCATACATGAGAATGAGATAAATTGCATGACATACATTGATTGTGCCTCAGGAGTATCGAGATGCCTGGCTAGGGAGTGAAAATGCCGGATGCCCAGTAGCCCTGTGTGCGTAAATCTGGATGGCCTTGGGGTTGAGATGCCCGGAACGTCGGGGGTGCCGGAAGCACGGAGTGTGTGTGCCGTGGATGCCTCGTGATGCCAGTTGGGGTGCGAGATGCTCGGCCAGGGAGTGTAAATGCCGGAAGCACGGATGGTGTGTGCCGTGAATTCCTCACGATGCCAGGTTGGGTGCGAGATGCCCGGAAAGTGGGGTTGCCGGAAGCCGGGTGGTGTGTACCGGATTATATATCTAAAATTGCAAGTATTTGATGTGTGCATATGCCTGATGTATTGTTATTATGTGGAAAAGCATGTGATTGTCATTGATGCATATGTGCACCAACTGAATGGTTGTGTGAGGGATATTTAAAGTAAGAAGCACACGCATTCATGCTTGCTGAAAGTGTATAAGGTGCTTATACTTCCAATGGATGCCGATGTGCAAGGTGCAAGTATGTGGTGAGATATACATGTATAGGCTTATGTGAAGGCTGTTTGAAAGTAATGCATGTGATGATTGATGTACAAATGGATAGTGTGTGTTGGATGATGATATTGAAATACCTTTGATGTGACTTAGTTTCTATGTGATATGAAATTGTGTTTGATTGTGCTGTATGGGTAGTTTTAAGGATTGCTTTTATGCTGAGTGGTTGTACTCACCCCTTTGGGGACTAACCTTTTCAGCTTAGACGATGTCGGTACCTCCACTTGCACCAGGTATTTCCTATGGGATCCCGTCTGACCTCGAGGTGCGGGTAGCTTAGTTTCCCAATCCGGCGATCCCCGGACGCATATACTTCCGCGTCTCTGTCCTGGTGCGTTTCGAGGTGGGCTTGAGTAGCGGCCCGGTTTTCCAGGAGTATGTCTCCATCTTTCCCTGTCAGGATGGGGAGATGGGCAGCATTCTACCCCCGCCACCTAGTGCTCCTGGCTGGCGGTAGACAAGACATGTAGCTGGGGAGGTTGGTGGGATTTTTGGACAAGACCGGAGCTGACAGGATGGATAGCTTTTGGGTTAGCCGTGTATAGGCTACTTTTGCTTATCTTAATTAAGGGTAGTGGTATGAGCTTCTTTTGATGTTTATATCTTGATGTATTCTACCCCTAAGGGATAAAGGAACTGTCCATTCAATAGTAAATAATATCAAAACCGGTTTCTTGGTATACTATTGTGTCAGTGTGTGCATTACCCCTCATATGTTGTATGGGAGAGTCTTAAATTTTTGCTTCCGCTATATGTGATGCGCTGGGACCGTTGTGTACTTTGTTTAAAAAAAAAAAAAATTGAGAGCTTAAAACTCATGGCTCTCTTAGTAGTTAAAGTGTTGGTTAGCATAAATGTAATCACCTCAAGGGTGTTTGGGGTGTTACATCGCGTTGTTGGTATCAGAGCAGTAGTTTATTGGAGTGATAAGGAGCCTCATTTGGAAAATGAGGAATATGAGGACAATGCACACCATAGGATACTATACTACCTTAGTTAGTGTCTAACCTTGAATGATGGGTGATAGGTATACACTCATAGGTCCTTGTTAGATTAACCTTGGGTTGTCAGTAACACGTTGATGTTACTTATATTTGTGGTAATTTGACTATGGAGACAATGAGACTCATATTATTCCTGAGGCAATGCTTGAAAATGCAGGAAAAGCATGGTGCGACCTGGAAGTTCCCATCATGCAAGGGCTGGACCTTCCGTTCCAAGGGCTGAACCTCGAATGGAAGATATCCTGCAAGCATTAGCCAATATTAGAAATTTGATGGAAAGACAGACACAACAACAGCCTGGAGTCGAACGCCGTACTCAGGGGTTGGTGGAGCAATTCTTGAGGTTAAAGCCACCTAAGTTCAGTGGAATGGGAAGCCCTGAGGAGGCGGAACACTGGATAGATGGAATGGAACATATTTTCAGGTTGTTGGGCTGTAATGATGATGAGAGAATGGTTTTGGCAGAATATCAGCTGGAAGGGAATGCCAAATTTTGGTGGAGAGCTTCAAAGGATACAATTTTTCCACCAGGTACTCCTGTAAACTGGGATGAATTTGTTAGAGCTTTTAATAGAAAACATTTTTCTGATTGTGCCAAGGATCGAAAGATCACTGAGTTTGTTCAGTTAGAACAAAAGGAGATGAAAGTGGATCAATATGAGGCCAAGTTTTCTGAATTGTCTAGGTATGCTCCTAGATTGGTTGAAGACCCAGAAGAGAAAGCAAAAAGATTTCTGAAAGGATTGAGGACCAATATTAGGAGACAGTTGGTACCTTTGAATATAAGAAACTACATTGAGGTTTATGAGAGGGCTCAATTGGTGGAACAGGAGTTAGAAAGGGAACAGTTGGAAAGTAGAAAGCAGTGGTCCTCTGGAGATGTAAGGCGAGGCAAGAGACCTTATGTGGGTCAAGGACAGAACTGGGCACCTAAGAAAAAGGGTAATTTTGGGAAATTTAGTAAAGGAAAAGAAAGTATGAGCATGGGAAGGACGCCTAATAGGAACGGTGAATGTTCTAGATGTGATGGAAAACATGGTCCTGGCCCTTGCACTGGACAGTTAAAGTGTTATGGGTGTGGACAAGTGGGTCACTTGAGGAGTTGCCCAAGAGAAAGGTCACAGATGAGTACCGGTTCAATCCGGCAGGCACAACAAAGTACCGCCAGACCTAGTGCATCAAGAAGTTCTCAAAGGCCACCAGCACAAGGAAAGGCGTATGCGATTACTCAAGAGGAAGCGGAAGCTTCCAAGGATGTTATCTCAGGTACGATTCTGATAAATGATAAGAAGGCATATGCATTGTTTGATACGGGTGCTACACGTTCATTTGTATCTGAAAGGTATAGACAACTGAATAAGATAGAGACTATGCCTCTTGAGACGCCTCTTTGTGTTTCTACGCCTTTAAAGGATGTGATTTTATCTACTTTGGGATGTAGGAATTGTAAGATAATCGTGGGAGGAAAGGATATGGAGATAGACTTGATTGTTATGGCTATGTATGATTTTGATGTGATTATAGGAATGGATTGGCTTCATAAATATCAGGCCAAGGTAGATTGCTATAAGAAGATGATTTACTTTGCCTTGCCTGACCAGTCTAGTTGTGAATTTTTGGGAAGTCGAGCTCATCTATCTATACCCCTTGTTTCGGCCATGGAAGCTTGTAAACTACTTGATGATGGATGTCAAGGATATTTGGCCCTGGTTAAGGATTATAAATAGGAGGAACCTAAGATTGAGAAGATTAAGATAGTAAATGAGTTTCAAGATATATTTCCTGAGGAATTACCTGGGTTGCCACCAAATCGGGAGATTGAGTTTGAGATTGAATTGATGCCTGGAACATCGCCGATATATAAAGCCCCTTATAGGATGGCACTAGTGGAGTTAAAAGAACTAAAAGTGCAGCTACAGGAATTGCTAGATAAGGGATTCATTAGACCGAGTGCTTCACCATGGGGTGCACCAGTGTTATTTGTGAAAAAGAAGGATGGATCGATGCGTTTGTGTATTGATTATAGGCGATTGAATCAGGTGACTATTAAGAATAAGTATCCTCTGCCTAGAATTGATGATCTTTTTGACCAACTCCAGGGAAGTTCAGTTTTCTCTAAAATCGATTTAAGGTCAGGATATCATTAGCTAAAGATTAGAGAAGGAGATATTCCTAAGACTGCATTTAGAACTTGTTATGGACATTATGAGTTTCTGGTTATGCCATTTGGATTGACGAATGCACCTGCTGCCTTTATGGATTTGATGAACCGGGTATTTAAACCTTATTTGGATCAGTTTGTGATTGTTTTCATTGATGACATACTGATATATTCTAAAGGACCTAGAGAGCATGAGCAGCACTTGAGAACAGTCTTACAGACTTTGAGAGATCATAAGTTGTATGCCAAGTTTAGTAAGTGTGAATTTTGGTTGGATCGAGTGATGTTTTTAGGACATGTGATATCAGGAGACGGAATATCAGTGGATCCAGCTAAAGTTGAGATGGTGATAAATTGGCCGATACCGACTACACCTACTGAGATACGGAGTTTCTTAGGGTTGGTTGGCTACTATAGGAGATTCATTGAAGGATTCTCCTTGTTAGCAAGTCCTTTGACAAGACTAACCCGAAAGAATGTGAAATTTGAATGGGATGGGGAGTGTGAAAGGAGTTTTCAGAAACTCAAAAGGAAGTTGACTACAGCTCCAATTTTAGCCTTACCTTCTGGATCCGATGGTTTTACGATCTACAGTGATGCTTCTCATAAGGGACTAGGATGTGTTTTGATGCAGCATGGCAAGGTTATAGCCTATGCATCTAGACAATTGAAACCTCATGAGCTGAATTACCCAACCCATGATCTAGAATTAGCGGCTATAGTGTTTGCTCTAAAGATATGGAGACACTATTTGTATGGGGAAAGGTTTGAGATTTACACAGATCATAAAAGTTTGAAGTATCTGTTTTCACAGAAGGAATTAAACATGAGGCAAAGGAGATGGATGGAGTTATTGAAGGATTATGATTGTGAAATAAAGTACCATCTAGGAAAGGCAAACAAAGAAGCGGATGCTCTCAGCCGTAAGTCAGCTATGGAAATAGCTAGCTTAAGGATAGCTGAATGGAGTTTGTTAAAGTCTGTGACAGACTCATAATTTAAACTCGAGGTGAATTGCTTGACTGGTATGTTGAGTGCATTGAGGATTGAACCTGAGATTATCAGAAAGGTTAAAATTTTGCAAAAAGATGATCCATAAATTTTGGAGATAAAGAATGCTGTGTCTTTAGGAAAAAGACCTGAATTCCAAATTTCTGAAGATGGTGTAGTAAGATGCCAAGGGCGACTCTGTGTACCCAATAATGAAGAATTAAAGAGGGAAATTTTGTCAGAGGCACATAAAAGCAGCTATAGTATTCACCCTAAAAGCACAAAGATGTATAGAAACCTACATCCACAGTTCTGGTGGAATGGTATGAAAGCGGATGTGGCCAAGTATGTGTCCTAATGTTTAACTTGTCAGCAGGTGAAGGCGGAACATCATAAACCTGCGGGACTTCTACGACCTCTGGATATACCAGAATGGAAATGAGAGCATATAACTATGGATTTTGTACAAGGGCTACCAAGAACATCAAGTGGTTATGATTCCATCTAGGTAATAGTGGATCGTCTGACGAAGTCTGCTCATTTCCTAGTAGTCCGTACTAATTATTCGATGGATAAGTACGCAGAAGTATATGTAAGGCAAGTAATACGTTTACATGGAGTCCCAGTGACCATTACATCTGATGGGGACCCGAGGTTTACTTCAAATTTTTGGAAGAGTCTTCAAGATGCCTTGGGGACTAAGCTTCAATTTAGTACTGCATTTCACCCTCAAACGGATGGACAGACATAAAGAATAATTCAAATATTGGAAGATATGTTGAGGGCTTGTGTAATGGATTTCAAAGGAAACTGGGATGAAAGATTACATCTGGTGGAGTTTACCTATAACAACAGTTACCAGAAAAGTATAGGTATGGCTCCGTATGAAGCATTATATGGTAGGAGATGTAGGACTCCTGTTTGTTGGGATGAAACAGGGGAAAAGAAATTGACTGGACCTGAACTGGTACAGGTCACCACTAAAGTGGTTGGTACCATTAGGAAAAGACTCAAGACAGCTCAAGATAGGCAAAAGGACTATGCAGATAAGCGTAGGAGACCTCTAAAATTTGAGGTAGGAGATCATGTATTTCTTAAGGTATCCCCTGTAAGAGGAGTATCTCGATTTGGAGTAAAAGGTAAATTGAGTCCCAGGTATGTTGGACCTTTTGAGATACTTGAAAGAATAGGAAATGTGGCTAATCGGCTGGCGCTACCACCAAAGTTGGGAAATTCGCATGATGTATTCCATGTATCGATGTTGAAGAAATATCAACCAGACCCTAGTCATGTTCTGGATCATGAGGCTATTGAGGTGAGTGAAAAGGTGAAATATGTGGAAGAGCCTGTGCAAATACTGGATAAAAAGGAACAAATTCTCAGGACTAAGAGGATTCCATTAGCTAAGGTATTGTGGCAACATCATGGTATGGAAGAAACCACTTGGGAAAGTGAAAATGAGATGAGGAAAAAGTACCCTCACTTATTTAAAGGGACATAGACTTTGTCTAATTTCGAGGACGAAATTCCTTAAGGTGGGGAGAGTTGTGGCATCCTCCAAATTTTGAAAATCATTGAAGATGTGAGGACTATGGAAGATCTAATTGTGGAATTGCAACTCTTTGGCTAGTTGATATGGCACTTTCAAATTGGACACAATTTTTGGAGATGTGACAATTGTGGCTAACAAAATTTAGAAGATTTTGGTCATTGGGTTTTGAACTACAATTAGTTCAATGTAATGGATCTAGTGATTTTACCCCACGGTCACGAGTGACATTTGAAATTTATTGAATTAGTGCCCACATTATAACCTATGGATATATAAATATATATATGAAACCTTGAGGGATTAAGTTATGATTAAAAGTGGATTAAGTGAGGCTAATGGAGAGAAGGAGATGGGCCGGCCAACTAAGAGATGGAACCAGCCCATGAAGCCCACCCATTTCGCACGTCCATGGAGGGAGAGGGTGGCCGGATGAGTGGCACCATGGAGTCTTGTTCTCTTGCCACTTGTCACCTTGCATGAGAGTCTAGGAGTAGCTTTGCTGAATGGGCGTGTGAGCTGGGAGAGAGAGAGAGAGAATTACCGTCGAGAGAGGGAGGAAGTCGGCCAAAGTGAGAGAGAAGGAGAGAGAGGAAGCAAACCAAAGAGAAAGGAGGAGGAAAAGGAGTTGCTCGGCCGAGGAGAAGCGCAGCTCATTCCAAGAGATTTCTTGCCGTTTTTCTGCAAATTGAAAGGCAAGAGCTGTCCTTCTTACTTCCTATACGTGTGTGGTGTTCTGTTATAGCAGAAAATCGTGATGTACATGGTTGGATTTGGCCGTTTTTAGAGAAGCATCAAGTCGGGTAAATCGGGCTTTGAAGAAACTGGGGTACACCCGAGTCTTGTAGAGCTATTTTCATGGATTTAGAGATGGATTCTGAGTTTGATGTCTTCTATGAAGTTGTTGTACACATCTCAAGCTAAACCATAGTCTATTTTGAGAGGATTTGAATGAGAATTGAGGGGTGAAAAGGGTTTAGCTTGGAACCGGATGGGTATTGAAGCTGGCCGAGTGACCTTGAATGCTTGTTTGCTTTGTTTCATGTACTTTTAGCTGGAATTTTCGCTCAATTTCTTCTGATGAATTGTAAAGGACATCTTGATGCATCTCATATTAAAATTTGAGCCAATTCCGTTGAGTTTTACCTAGTGTATCGAATTTTTCTTTCTAGACCTGTGTTCTGGAAATTGGACGAGCTAGGGACAGTACATTGTGAAGCTTATAACCCAACTTTTGCTTGACAATTTGACTTCTACTTCTAAAGGAGAGTTGTAGAAAACATACTTAGCTACAACATATCCAAAAATCAGAGAAAAAGAATGATTTTAGGTGATTCATTTTGAGTGGTTTTAGTGGTAGTGTATTCTGTGCAATTTTTAAAGTTGAACTGGAAGTTGTGATTTTTATACTATGTCTTGTGGGTCGGATTTGAAGAAGTTTTCTTCTAGTGAAATGTTCTGTTACCTCTTGATGATAACATATTAATTTTTGGAAATTTTTGAAGGTGAATTAGTGCCTCAAATTCGTGAATTTCATGAACAGTGTAATCTGGAAAATTTCTGTACATAGGCCGAGTATGGCCGAGAACAAGTATTTTATAAATACATTGTCTAAGCTTGTTTTTCTTTAGTGTAAATGACATCTTTGCCTTGTATTGTTAATATGTACATGGACTAATACAGTTAAAAGCCAATGTAATGGTGTCTTGGGGGTGATTTTGATTGATTTAAATGCTGTTTATGTGGGAACTCATTGGAGGAGTCCTAGGTCGAGAATTGTGCTTTTAATGGGGTGTGCTATGCATGTCATTTTTATAAAATACATGCTGCATTTGTTAGATACCCTCTTGATGTGGTTATGTGCATGCTACTTAAGGTTGAAGGAAGAGCAAATAGCCTCAAATTCATATAGTTCTTCATGGTATGCAAGCTGTATTAGTAAGGAATCAACGGATTGAGCATGTTGTGTGGAAAAATCATGTTGTATGGTTGCAATTATGTGAACACAATTGTTGTCATGCTTGTGTGCATTATGGAACATGCTTGTGGATCATACATGAGAATGAGATAAATTGCATGACATACATTGATTGTGCCTCGGGAGTATCGAGATGCCCGGCCGGGAGTGAAAATGCCGGATGCCCAAAAGGTAGCCCCGTGTGCGTAAATCTGGATGGCCTCGGGGTTGAGATGCCGGAACGTCGGGGTGCCGGAAGCACGGAGTGTGTGTGCCGTGGATGCCTCGTGATGCCGGTTGGGGTGCAAGATGCCCGGCCGGGGAGTGTAAATGCCGGAAGCACGGATGGTGTGTGCCGTGAATTCCTCACGATGCCGGGTTGGGTGTGAGATGCCCGGAAAGTGGGGTTGCCGGAAGCCGGGTGGTGTGTACCGGATTTTATATCTAAAATTGCAAGTATTTGATGTGTGCATATGCCTCGATGTATTGTTATTATGTGGAAAAGCATGTGATTGTCATTGATGCATATGTGCACCAACTGAATGGTTGTGTGAGGGATATTTAAAGTAAGAAACACACGCATTCATGCTTGCTAAAAGTGTATAAGGTGCTTATACTTCCAATGGATGCCGATGTGCAAGGTGCAAGTATGTGGTGAGATATACATGTGTAGGCTTATGTGAAGGCTGTTTGAAAGTAATGCATGTGATGATTGATGTACAAATGGATAGTGTGTGTTGGATGATGATATTGAAATACCTTTGATGTGACTTAGTTTCTATGTGATATGAAATTGTGTTTGATTGTGCTGTATGGGTAGTTTTAAAGATTGCTTTTATGCTGAGTGGTTGTACTCACCCCTTTGGGGACTAACCTTTTCAGCTTAGACGATGTCGGTACCTCCACTTGCACCGGGTATTTTCTATGGGATCCCGTCTAACCTCGAGGTGCGGGTAGCTCAGTTTCCCAGTCCGGCGATCCCCGGACGCATATACTTCCGCCTCTCTGTCCTGGTGCGTTTCGAGGTGGGCTTGAGTAGCGGCCCGGTTTTCCAGGAGTATGTCTCCATCTTTCCCTGTCAGGACGGGGAGATGGGCAGCATTCTACCCCCGCCACCTAGTGCTCCTGGTTGGTGGTAGATGAGATATGTAGCTGGGGAGGTTGGTGGGATTTTTGGACAAGACCGGAGCTGACAGGATGGTAGGCTACTTTTGCTTATCTTAATAAAGGGTAGTGGTATGAGCTTCTTTTGATGTTTATATCTTGATGTATTCTACCCCTAAGGGATAAAGGAACTGTCCATTCAATAGTAAATAATATCATAACCGGTTTCTTGGTATACTATTGTGTTAGTGTGTGCATTGCCCCTCATATGTTGTATGGGAGAGTCTTAAATTTTTGCTTCCGTTATATGTGATGCGCTAGGACCGTTGTGTACTTTGTTTAAAAAAAAAAAAAAAAATTTGAGAGCTTAAAACTCATGGCTCTCTTAGTAGTTAAAGTGTTGGTTAGCATAAATGTAATCACCTCAAGGGTGTTTGGGGTGTTACAGTATATGCAGAAATGGAGTAGGATAGATTATAACCTCTATGTAGTTTATTATTTTCTGGAGGCAGCTTGTCACGCCCCGAACTCCAAGACGCGTGAAACAACCCACCATGGTCATGTAAATGCGACATTCCCAGGTAGTGTCGCCGACCCAAATTAATTTTTTTCGCGCATGCGGAATGTATTAAGAAACCCCTGACTTTTTATAAGTGGGATAGAACAACAGGAACACAAAAATCAATTTAATACAAGCCAACATACTGTCATAAAATCAACCAAGGTTTACATACAGCCAAAACGGGTCGGGGTCTATACCATAGGGATCGGTACAGTCCTAAGACTACTAATCGGATTCGATCGTCGATCTCTCATCTTCTTGGCTCTGCGACTCCTTTGCCCAACTGCACCGGCGGTCCACCTTACTCCGCTGGAATCGTCATCTACGGCCCTGAAATGTTTTTCCCACAACGGGGTGAGACATTGTCTCAGCAAGTTCACCCCTCCTAAGCCCCTATTAGAAAGTAAATACACCCCAGAATAACCTAGCCACAGCATCAAGAAGACTTACCTCGCAATAGTCCGCGCCTGCAGGTTAGTACAGTTCATATCATTCAATCACGTGCAAATATGACAATTAATTAATCAAGGCACAATCACATCATCAACCAATCAACCACTTGGACCGTCTCAGCGATCAATCGGCTCGACCGATTACATGTCATTCTAACAAATCAATCAATTCTCCCAACCACGACCCTAAAAGGTAAGCTTAACAATCGATGGCAATCCCGGCCCCACTCAGCACGACCTTCAATAAGGTGGTAAATCACGGCCTCGATAGGCACGACCTCTAATAGGTGGTTCATCACGGCCCCAAAGGCACGACCTCTAATAAATGGTTCATCATAGCCTCACTAGGCACGACCTCTCATAGGTGGTTCATCACGGCCCCAAAGGCATGACCTCTAATAGGTGGTTCATCACGGCCTCGCTAGGCACGGCCTCTAATAGGTAGTCAATCGCGGCCAAATTCCCAACAATTCCTACACTTGGAATTCTACACATAACCCCTAATTATCGTAATCACACTCAATTCGCCACAAATCAAGCATAAAATTTAAATTATAACAGCACAGCAGTGATCAGCACGAAATTCTAAGCAACCGGGGCTAAAAATAAATTTTTCCATTTTTTTAAATAATAATATTTAATTAATTTCGGAATATTTTAATATTATTTTAATCAGCCGAATTTCGAAACATTTAAATAAATCTAAATTAAAATCTAATTATGTCACATCACCACTTAACATTAATTAACCTCTTTTAACCTTAATTAAACACAATTAAACTTAATATAATCTACTAATCTAACTTAGAATAAAATATTCTAATCTATCCACCTAAACATGCTTAATTTAAACTAAACATACTTAGGGCATAATTAACCCTCTAATCAAGGATTAGTGAGATAAACTCACCCAATTAACAAACCGAACGGACCAAAACGACGAGGACGACGCCGGGACCAACTTTCCCCAAAGGCGATCTCGCGTCCGGGGCCGGGAAGTCGGCCAAAATGGCCAAACAGTGGCTGCCATACCCATTTCTTTGGGCTGCTAAACCAGGCCGAGGGAGGGCGCGACGGAGGGGTTACGACGGCGGCTCGGACGCGGAGAAGGCAGGGAAGGGGCGGCTCGGCTCGGCAACTGTTCCGGCGACGTGGGCAGCGACGGAGGGGGACGGCTGCTAGGCGCGACGGGCTTGCTAGCGAGACGGCGAGGCGGGCTGGCGAGCGCGGTCGACGCGCGGACGAGTGGACGGTGAGGCGGCGGTGGCGGCGGCGTGGCGCAGCGATGGTGCGGCGCGGCGAACGGGCAGACGACGGCTCTCACGGGCGGACTGGGGGCGTCGACGAGGTTGCTCGGCCGAACTCCCTCTCTCCCTCTTCCTTCTCTCCCTTGCCCAAGGTTGAAGATGACATGTGGGGCCCACTCCCTCTCTCTCCCCCCTTTCTTTTCCTTTTTCTCTTTTTCTTTAATCCAACTAGGTGGGCCCACCATGACATCACCGATGATGTCATGCCCCACCATCTCCTACAACTTCTTCAATAGGTGCAACTAATTTTCCGCCGGGATCCAAATCTTGTACATCTCAATTTCTTCAATTCTTCTTTCAATTAAGTCCATAAAAATAATCCAATGTCACCACACTTTAATTCACACCCTCACTTGTCCATAGAACCTTCTTGAGTCTCAATTGCGCGGTCAAAGGCGGACCTTAATTCCTCTTGATTCAATTTAAATTGACTCCCATAATTTCATTCAACACCTCATCATTCAGATTGGTATTTTTCCTCACCAATTTAGCCCACTTGCATCCCAATTTCACAATAAAATGGTCCTCTGCAACATTCTGATTAAAAACGGCCCTATTTATCCTGTCAAAATTAGGGCCCGAAAATCTGGATGTCACAACTCTTCCCCCCTTATAAAAATTTTGTCCTCGAAATTTAAACCTTTACCAATCCTTATACAAAAAGGTGGGGATATTTTCGTTTCATTGAGTCTCACTATTCCAAGCTAATCCTTCGGTCTCATGGTGTTGTCCGACCATTTTGATTAAGGATATCATCTTGATATACAAAATCTGCTCTTTCTGAACCGACAACTGAACTGAACTTCTCATATATGACACCCTGTCATTTACATCCGATCTCTTCTTCTCAACTCCCCAATGCACCTTTGAAGCTCAATGACTGGAAATTTCTGACAGTTCTGTCTAGTCTTTACTCTGACATTGATCTGACCACTGCAAACACTAATTTCTGAGCTGACTCTGGTGTGTGATCTTTCTTCATTTTCTTTTTACCACTGAATTATGTACCCTCTGTTATGCACTGCTTAAGAAAGAACCCACCTGAAAACTCTGCCAAACTTGTAATCTCTTATCTGGATTCGAAATATAAATCATCCCCGGCACTCCATGGCGGTCAATTATCCGATGCTCACACACTTCGGTATACCCACTCCATAACATGGCAAAATCTTAAATTTTTGAAATCGAACTTAGATTGGCGGTTAATTTCACTCCAACGCGCTTTTAGTGTGACCTAGGCTACCAGGTAGTTTTCAAAACTTTTTAGGATAAATGACCCGTGGTCGATTTTCTTCGAGCCACAATGAACCCACTCGACACATTGTCGATTCTCGATTGTCATGAAAATCTCGAGGTTTCAAATACAGACACAGGGTACCAAAACGACAGTAAGATCAAATTAGTGCCAGTCGATGAGAGTTTTCCAATTTAGTAGGGTCACCCACGATTGGTCATTTATCTCAGTCGAACTGACCTATCTCTGATCTTAATTCGATTTTATACTGTGCCGCAATGATCTCTAAAGACGAACACGGTCGAGAAGTCGATTCTTGGTCGAATTCTCAAGTCTATTTGCCTTAAAGTCCTTAATAACTCATCAAGCTAGTCTAGTTATCTCGTGAGTGGCCAACTTAGAGAAAAGCACTAAAGTCGCGCCGATGAAATGCCCAACTTATCCAATCAAAGTCAGAATCCAAGAATCTGGATATCACACACCCAAAACAAGATCCATTCGTATCGTACCAAAGTGGACCAACTCCATCTATCAATCGACCACTATCCTCAAATGGTATCAATAATCCCCTGAATCCTTAGTAAGCTCATCGCCATGTTCCATTGTGATATAATTTCACCCCCATTCGGGACTCTCGAGTGGTGGTAAAATCCTCCGAGTCTACATTACTGAACTTCCACTTACTAACAACCCCGGCACTTGCAACCTGCTTGGCGATGTCTATCTTCATATCAGCCTACCAATTTAACTGACGCCGATTCTGACTTACTTGCACCACCTGGTCAAAACCGCAATACTATAGTGAACTTCTGACAAAATCTTTTCCTTGAGTGCTACACTGTCAAGCGTATTCAATCTCTCATGTAACCTGAACTTTCCATCCTCAGAAATCTCAAGGTCAATCTCTTTCTTACTAGCATCCTCTTATCAGACTTTCTGAACATCTCTGTCTGTCGATTAGGCACCGATTAAAACTTGAGCATCTGGTTCAATTTTGAGGGCGGCTATAAATTTCAAAGGGAAGCCTACCTCAAATTTGAAAACCAAATTTTGAACCCTTTCTAAGTAAAATCTATACTTTAGCTAGTCTATGCACAATTGAAGACTCTCGACTCAAAGTATCAGTGACTTTTTTCATCCTTCCTGGTGATACTAGATACCACTATCCGAGTCCTTCAAAAAATCTGGTTCACAGCACTATCTAATTCAATTCCTCCTAGGAGAATAAATACTTTGAGGCTTTGACGGTCAATAAAAATCTGAGTCTTTCTTTACACCAATGATATCTTCGGAGCGGGAAATTGTTGCCGTGAGTTCCAAGTTGTCTGTTAGGTAATTCGGTTCATAAGGTCTCAACTAATGAGACACACATGCAATAACCCTATCATGTTGCATCAATAAGCCACCCAATCCTTTAAATGATGCATCACTGAAGATCTTACACCCTCCAGGACTAGACGGAATGGCCCACACAGGTGCAGTAGTCAGCCTCTTCTTAGGCTCTTGAAAACTACACTCGCACTCATCTATCCACACGAACTTTCCTTACTTCCTCAGAAGTCTTGTTAACGGCAATGCTAACATTGAAAGAAAACCCATATACGAACTGTCTGTAACACTTTGCTAAACCCAGAAACTGCTGATCTCTGTTACTGTAGTCAACCTCGGCCAACTGTTCACTGCTTTAATCTTGACGAGGTCCATGAAGATTTCTTCGCCTGAAATCACGTGACTTACAAGTGAAATAGGCTAGTGAATCAACCTAGAGGGGGGTGAATAGGTTGTTGCGGAATTCTTTTGGAATCTTTTACGATAGAATACGTTGATATCAAAGATATATCAATAATAAATAAAACATGTATTCATAAAGTAAATAGAGTAAGGTAAGAGAGAATTGACACAAGGATTATAATGGTTCGGCTTAGTCCAAGCCTACGTCCACTCTCCACGCCGGCAGCCAACCGGGCTGTAATCACTATGTAGCAAACGAGAGCTTTACGGTATACGTACTAAACTTCTTCAATAGACAATCTCTCCTACAGCTTCCTGCTGCTTTTGCACTATATCACACTCTCTTCGATACACAATTCGAATATAAAAGATTTTTAGAGAACAAGTGATTTTGGAGATTCTAACATCGAGATTTTTCTACCCAGTCTCTCCTTGTTTCCAAGCAACATCGATCCACCTTAAATAGCCTCCGTGCCTTCTTACCCATTGGCACTTACTAAAAATTCATCCAATCAACCCATTGGACTGAATCAATTTAAGTGATCTCCTTGTCGCCGAAAACGTAAGTAGACAGTAGCTCATCAATCCTGTTCGCCCATACAATCAGGATCTTGAGTTCCCAAAAATAGATTCTTCCAAGAATAAACTTGATCTTCAATGGATAAAATCCGAAGAATAAATCCTCCAAGCTCACGATCACAGCCAGAGATATTCCATGGTTAAGATTAGGAAATATATAATCCAATATCTTACTTTCCTTAGCCATAAGAATAGCCTGTGGCCAGCCTGTAAAAATCGCGAACTGTCTTCAGACTTAGATTTGGGTCTTGAAGGTCGTCAGACTGAAACTGAGTCTTGAAGGTCTTCAGACTGAAACTGTGTCTTGACCGACTTCGCACGGAAAACTTCGAGACGGTAACTTCGGGTCTGACTGTCTTTGAAAACCTTTAGACTTTGAAAACTTTAGACGAAACTGGCTGAGTCTTGGAGTCTTCAGACTGAACTGTTGAGGCTGTTTTGTCAACTTCAAAACTCCAAGGAATTTTTCTTCAACAACAAACGATACACACATCATCCAAAACTTGCACTAACTAAACTTAGCATGAAATTCAAGAGCCCTCAAGGTCTGAAGTATCATCTTTAACTGTCTCTCATGCCCCTTGGCATTCTTTGAACACATCAGGATAGCTTCACTAAACACGATCACAACTGGTTTAAGTACCCTTTCACATTCTGCTCATAAGACCCAAACAAATAGCTAAGATATCCGTCAAACCACACAACATAACAGTGAACTCATAACTGTTGTAGTGAGTGCGAGATGCTAACTTTGGTATGTCTTTCTTCCTTATCCTCAACTGATGACACTGTGACCTCCAGTCGGTCTTGGGAAATATCAATGTACAACCACAACGAGCCAACTTTCTTCTTCATGAATAGAATAGATGCTCCCCAAGGTGATGCATTGGAACGGATGAATCCCCTATCCAAAAATTCCTGCATCTGCACCTTCAGTCCTTCTAACTTAGGTAACACCATCCGGTAAGGAGCCTTAGGGACTAGCTCTATTCCGGGTGCTTATTCAATCATGACTCTACTTTTCTTCCTGACCACAAACCTGACAATTCTCCATAACATACTTTAGAAAACTTCTGTACCACGATTGTGTTCTCCATATTCGACCCCTCAACTGTTGCATCCATTACAGTTGCTATGTAGATTCGATAACCAACGAACTGAATGGTCATCTTCCGAGACGAATAACAATGATTGAAGTCCCTCTTTGACTTTTAGTGACCCAAGACTTTCGCACGCTAACTGAACAAGCTGAATTACATCACTGCCACGATTTAAAACAACAGGAAGCTCCTTGAGCCAAATCTTTTCATAAATGACTTTCAAGTCATACTTAAGCAACCCTTCAAGTACAACTATCGTCAGAGATTCATCTTTCCATCACTTTATTACCACGATGAAGATCCTACAACCTTCACTGAAAATTCTACTGCACTACTCTGATAAAAGCATCTCAAAAGCATTCTTCCCTTGATCGATGCATGGTCAATCCCTTCATGCTCCTCCAGCCATCGTAATGGCGTCATATCTGCAATAACGGCGCTTACGCTCTCCTGAGCTTACATGGACAATTCCTAACCTGATGGCCCTGCCGGCCACGTTCAAACCGTGTTCCCTTTTTACTCTGACCCTGGGCTAACTCATACCTCCTTTTCACAAACTCGGCACACAATTAGTGAGTATCTACCTCCCATCAAGGAATACCATGCACCCTTCTTTGCACTGAGATCCGTTCCAAGTACCCCACTAAATATCCCGAAGCATATTTCCTCTACTCTATCTTATCAATGGTGGTGACCGAAACAATTGTGACTCCATTTGCCTATACGGACAACCTTTGATCAACGGCCTGACTGGCGACATCTATAACAAGTCTCTTCCCTCTTACAGCACGGAATAGATCCATGTCTTTTCTGACGGACACAACACATAACTATCGAGTTGAGCACTGACTTTCCAGTTCTACTCTTCCAACTGGGTGTAACATGGTACCTTTCTTCTGACATCGGCTTTTCCCTAATCAATTCCCATTTCTGTCTAAACTAAACTTTGACTCAGATACGGTGGCTTGATCCTCGATCACAACTCCATATCGGGCCTCAACAAGCATGGCAACAATAACGGTCACAACACTGGCAGCGGTAGAAACAACGGCAACAACGGGGATTATGGCCTTGGCGGCAGCGGCACTAATGGCAACGGCGGTGACAGCGACTGAAGCGGCGGCCTACTGACCATTCTGTCTCCCAACCTTTCAAGCATCCTCAAAAACCGAGCAAACCTTGAATCTTCAGGGCTACTACCCTAGCATTGACTGAAGGCAATGCTTCACCACTCGCACTGGCCCCAACTTGCCCTCTACCCGGGACACCACAGGCACTGACTTTCAATGGCGACCCACCCCGAAACACAGGGCTACTACCCTCACTTAGCGGCCCTCGACACCCAGTCACTCACTCAACAGGCTCAACACAGATGCCCGCTTCCAAAACCAATGCTGAGTGACCACACAAGCAAGCTACCAAGCAACTATCAATCACATGCATCAGAATATTAAAAGTCTTTCCTACTAACTATCCCGTGACTCATCGTACCTTATCACTCCATACACAGACCATGCTCTGATACCACTTAAACGAGGTTGTCACGCCCCGAACTACGAGACGCGTGAAACAACCCACCATGGTCATGTAAATGCAACATTCCCAAGTAGTGTCGCTGACCCAAATTAATTTATTAAGCGTATGCGGAACGTATTAAGAAACCCCTGACTTTTTATAAGCGGGATAGAACAGCAGGAACACAAAAATCAATTTAATATAAGCCAACATACTGTCATAAAATCAACCAAGGTTTACATACAGCCAAAACGGGTCGGGGTCTACACCCTAGGGATCGGTCCACCCAAAAGAAAGAACAGTCCTAAGACTACTAATCGGATTCGATTGTCGATCTCTCATCTTCTTAGCTCTGCGACTCCTTTGCCCAACTGCACCGGCAATCCACCTTACTCCGCTAGAATCGTCATCTACGGCCCTGAAATGTTTTTCCCACAATGGGGTGAGACATTGTCTCAGCAAGTTCACCTCTCCTAAGCCCCTATTAGAAAGTAAATACACCCCAGAATGACCTAGCCACAACATCAAGAAGACTTACCTCGCAATAGTCCGCGCCTGTAGGTTAGTACAGTTCATATCATTCAATCACGTGCAAATGTGACAATTAATTAATCAAGGCACAATCACATCATCAACCAATCAACCACTTGGACCGTCTCAGCAATCAACGGCTCGGCCGATTACATGTCATTCTAACAAATCAATCAATTCTCCCAACCACAACCCTAAAGGTAAACTTAACAATCGGTGGCAATCCTGGCCCCACTCGGCACGACCTTCAATAAGGTGGTAAATCACGGCCTCGATAGGCACGACCTCTAATAGGTGGTTCATCACGGCCCCAAAGGCACGACCTCTAATAGGTGGTTCATCACGGCCCCAAAGGCACGACCTCTAATAAGTGGTTCATCATGGCCTCACTAGGCACGACCTCTCATAGGTGGTTCATCACGGCCCCAGAGGCACGACCTCTAATAGGTGGTTCATCATAGCCTCATTAGGCATGGCCTCTAATAGGTGGTCAATCGCAGCCAAATTCCCAACAATTCCTACACTTGGAATTCTACACATAACCCCTGATTATCGCAATCACACTCAATTCGCCACAAATCAAGCATCAAATTTAAATTCTAATAGCATAGCAGCAATCAGCACAAAATTCTGAGCAACCGGGGCTAAAAATAAATTTTTCCATTTTTTTAAATAATAATATTTAATTAATTTCGGAATATTTTAATATTATTTTAATCAGCCGAATTTCGAAACATTTAAATAAATCTAAATTAAAATCTAATTATGTCACATCACCACTTAACATTAATTAACCTCTTTTAACCTTAATTAAACACAATTAAACTTAATCCAATCTACTAATCCAACTTAGAATAAAATATTCTAATCTATCCACCTAAACATGCTTAATTTAAACTAAACATATTTATGGCATAATTAACCCTCTAATCAAGGATTAATGAGATAAACTCACTCGATTAACAAACCGAACGGACCAAAACGACGAGGGCGACGCCGGGACCGACTTTCCCCAAAGGCGATCTCGCGTCCGGGGCGAGAAGCCGGCCAAAACGGGCCAAAAAGTGGTTGCCATACCCATTTCTTTGGGTTGCTAAACCAGGCCAAGGGAGGGTGCGACGGAGGGGCTACGGCGGCGGCTCGGACGCGGAGACGGCGGGGAAGGGGCGGCTCGACTCGGCGGCTGTTTCGGCGACGCGGGCAACGACGGAGGGGGATAGCTGCTGGGCGCGACGGGCTGGCTGGCGAGACGGCGAGGCGGGTTGGCGAGCGTGGGTCGACGAGCGAACGGGCGGACGGCGCGGCGGAGGCGGCAGCGACGACAGCACGGCGCGGCGAACGGGCGAACGGCGGCCCTCGCGCACAGGCTGGGGGTGTCGACGGGCTGCTCGGCCAAACTCCCTCTCTCCCTCTTCCTTCTCTTCCTTGCCCAAGGTTGAAGATGACATGTGGGGCCCACTCCCCTCTCTCTCTCTCTCCCCCTTTCTTTTCCTTTTTCTCTTTTTCTTTAATCCAACTAGGAGGGCCCACCATGACATCACCAATGATGTCATGCCCCACTATCTCCTACAACTTCTTTAATAGGTGCAATTAATTTTTCTTCGGGGTCCAAATCTTGTACATCTCAATTTCTTCAATTCTTCTTTCAATTAAGTCCATAAAAATAATCCAATATCACCACACTTTAATTCACATCCTCACTTGTCCATAGAACCTTCTTGAGTCTCAATTGCGCGGTCAAAGGCGGACCTTAATTCCTCTTGATTCAATTTAAATTGACTCCCATAATTTCATTCAACACCTCATCATTCAGATTGATATTTTTCCTCACCAATTTAGCCCACTTGCATCCCAATTTCACAATAAAATGGTCCTCTGCAACATTATGATTAAAAACGACCCTATTTATCCCGTCGAAATTAGGGCCCGAAAATCTAGATGTCACACAGCTCACTTTGTAAATGTACCGTTATCTGGTGTGCGCTAGTAAATCGCACAAATATAGTTTGTCACTTAAAAACATAAGGAAAAAAGTATGCTTCTTTCATCTTGAACTATAGACAGATTTCAGTTTAGGGGCGAGACAAATAGAAAACACATAGGATCAATTTGTCATCTTCTGCAAGTTCTTTTTGTTCTCCAGTCCTATCAGCAATAAACAGATCAAAGGCTCCTGATTTCTAAACATACCGAGTTTAAGCGCACAAGCAATTGAGGGTTATTGCACGATCTGGGTGTTTAGTCATGTTACTGATAAGAGATTACGTGACCCAAGTTACTTGCTGATGAAGTGGAGCATCAACACCAAAATTAGATATGTACCGTATAAAAGCATAATATCTGAGTGTTTCCATGGATTCGGAATGATGTCAAGCAAAGAACAACATGGGCACCGAATGTTTTAATATGAGGAATCTTTATTAGTACACGTTTTATAACAAATATTTCCCCAATTTACGCTGGTAAGGCCACGACTTTTAGAGGCTGAGCTCTCTGCATGCTGATCCCGCCATGTTCATATTTTCTGGTGTGACACCATCTTCGAGGCTCCAATTAAATGAGTTAATTAGCGAACCCAGCATCAGATGTAACATTCTCGTGGCCAATGGCAATCCTGGACAAATTCGACTGCCACCACCAAACGGAACAAGCTCAAATTTTTTTCCTTGGAGATCTATATCAGATCCTGGAAATCTCTCTGGTACAAACTCATTTGGATTGACCCAAATGCTAGGATCTCTTCCTATAGCCCATGCATTGATAAGAACTTGTGTACCCTTTGGAATGGTGGAACCGCCTATTTGTGTGTCGGCTTCAGACTTGCGTGGTAGAAGAAGTGGAAATGGTGGGTGAAGTCAGAAAGTTTCTTTTACAATAGCATGTACATACGGTAAGCGAGGTACATCGACTTCCTCCATCCGGTTACCTTTGCCAATTACTTTATGGAGCTCAGTTTGGGCTTTTGATAGCTTCTCTGAGTTGCAAAGCAGCTCAGCCATTGCCCACTTAGAGTACTTGAAGTGGTTTCGGTACCAGCAACAAAAAAATCCTGTGGTGATCATTGCAACAGACATAAGAGCAATGATAAGTACTTAGGACGGAAAGATTTAGATTCATTCTTTGCAGCAAAAGAAGTGAAACCAAGTACAAGCAAGTTGAAATAGAGCAATACTTTTGATTCCATATGGTTGCTCTATTTATGCTAAGTGCTAACTAATGACACGACAAATTATACGAAAAACTATAAAAACAAGATCATCATGCGTGGCAACGTTGTTTTCCCCAAGTTAGACAATTACGACATGGGAATAAATATTGTTGTACAAATCAGATGGTAACAAAGAGAAGCTAGAATACCAGAAACAGATGCTTGACTAGAGAGATGTCCATGTCCTCACTCCTCTCTTCCATTACATCAAGAAGAGCATCCAAGACATCGTTGCTAGCAACTGAACCAGATTGCATCCTCTGTTGCCACCTTTTCTTGATGAGAACATCAAATACATCAAACATTTTGCCAAAATACAATTCAGTCCGCTGCTTCAAACCCTGTGGATCAATCTTCTTTAGCACAGGAAAGTAATCTGCAAGGTTTGGCTTTCGCCTCAGCCATGATTTGCCCCACCACCTCCTTCAACTCTTTAGCTGAATTTGAAGGGTACGTCATGTCCAATGAAAAACCCGTGTTCAACAGAGAGTTAGGCTAGTCCTAAAGGCTGCCTCGCCAATGTCTATAACATCACCATTCTGCGCACATTTCTGAACGTAACAAACAAGCTCTTCCACTTCCTTCTTACGAAATTGCTGGTTGGAATCAAGTTTCTTATTCGACAATAGATGTGAGTTGTATATTTTTCTAAGGTTTTGAAAGAGAGGCGAAATGGGTATCCAAGGCAAGCCGAATTGATCATGATTGTGGACCGTCATGGTATCAGGAATGGTTCGATCCAAGAACAGAGCATCGTGGGTTCGGCGAGTGTTGGAGAAGAAATGACAACCGTGGTTACAAAGCCAAGCTGAAGTTTCATTATGGGGCCATAAGTGCGAGCTAGCCTAGCAAGAGACTGGGGGGGAAGCTTTCCGAGTTTGAGGAGGTTACCAATGAATGGAAGAGGCCGTGGACCGGGTGGGAGGTTGGAGGGAGCCTTTTTGATTCTCGCTGCAACGAAAGAGAGAACTTGGATCAAGCCCCACAGTAAGTGAAGGCACAACATCAAGACCAGGTAATCCATGGCAGGCTTATGAAGCTTGCCTCTTTGTGAATCTCCAGAGGTGTATGTTCTTCTGTTTCTTCTGTTATATAATAGCCATTGTAGAGTTCCTATTGCATTTCTTTCTGCTTTCTCTAGAGCACTACCATCGCTTTCACTCAAGCCTAACTTTTTTGTCGTGATTAGCCCTTAAAATTTCTTCTATTTTCACCTCGAAAAAAGATAATGCTGCTCTAGGTTCTATGCAGACAGGTTGCTTTCAATCGGGTCATCCGTGCCTTTGTTACGGGTGACAGAGATTCAAAACTTCGAAAACTGAGATTTCCGAGTAAAAGGACAGTTGTTAAAATCTAAGATTCATAAATTTTGCATTTTTTTAATAACTGGACTAAAAGCAAAGAGGTCATTTAACGCTAGAATTCTTGTAGTTCATAGATATTTGTGTTTTCCTCGTTTTACAGGAGTAAACGGATCGATTCAACAGGTGGTTGCTACGAATCTCCACTATTGAAGTGTTGGACCGCAGACAAATAAAGGATGTGTTACTGGTAGATCCAAAGCAAGCAGGGACCAGTTCCTCTTACTCATGAGTCTCACTGCTGCGGCCTGCCTGCAAAAGATTCATTGTAGTGGCGGTGCTAGAATATATGCCTCAAGTTTGAATCTGTGCACAAGACCCAATCCATATTGAAGGATATAGACCGATCCGAATGATTTCGGAATTTGTAACAGAGGCATCAAAGTTGGTCAGAATATCTTCACCAACTATGTGAGGAAAGAAATCCCAAAATGTCTCTCCTTGCGGTTCCTTTTGGTGTTTTAGGATTTGGCGACACATTGCAGCTCTCATTTGGCCACGCATTGGAGCTCCCTTTTCAACTGAAAATGGAGTTGGTGAGAGAAGATGAGGAAAAAGCCTTTGGGTGGTTCTCATTCGACTCATTCTGTTAACTACACAATGATGGCTCCCACGTCACTAGTCAGGCTCTCTAGCTGCAAGGAGAGCTCCCTTTTCATAATTGCAACAATGGAGGGGCTCAGTAGTCAGTATAAGAAAGTACAAAAGCGAAAGAGTAGCTCTGGGTTCTTAGCCGCGACAAGAGCTCTCGGGACACGGTGAATTTTAAATGGAGAATCCTACATCCAACGGAGGCATTTTTTCGCGAGGCTAAACAATGTGGGTTGAGGGTAACGTGGGAGTGCAAAACATTTGAGTGTGTAAGCGACTACAACCTTGTAACTCTCCTGTAGAGGTGGCAAAATGGGTCATGGACCCATTTTGCATCCATATTTTTAATATATGGGTCGAATATGGGTTAATAGCCCATTAAGACTATTAACCCACATTCAACCTGCTTTTTATTCAATTTTATATAGGTCGAAAATGGGTCAGGCTCTCCGACCCATTTTCGACCCATTTTTAAACCCAAAGCCAAGGTCTAAAGAAAACCCCATTTTCTCTATCCCTCTGCCGCTCTCCTTCACAGAACCGCTCTTCTTCGACAGTCCTTCGACGTTCCCCTCCGCCGCTCTCCTCCTCGCCGCCTCCGCCACTCGCCGCCGCAGCTCGCCTCCGAGTCGCCTCCGCCGCCCGCCTCCGCGTCTCGCCTCCGAGTCGCCTCCGCCACTCGCCGCCGTTGCTCGCCTCCAAGTCGCCTCCATCACCCGCCTCTGAGGCTCGCCTCCGACGCTCCCTCGAAGATCCTTCGTCACCTTCTCACACTCCCTCGAAGATCCTTCTCACGCTCCTCCGCCGCCTCCCTGAGCTCAAGTGTCGGTAGGGTTACGGTTGGGATTGGGTCGCATTATTATTTTCGATTGGTAATTGCATTTAGCTATCAATTAGATTTGGTGGATTTGATCTGCG
Organism: Eucalyptus erythrocorys; assembly: GCA_014182555.1. Taxonomy (NCBI): domain Eukaryota; kingdom Viridiplantae; phylum Streptophyta; class Magnoliopsida; order Myrtales; family Myrtaceae; genus Eucalyptus; species Eucalyptus erythrocorys. The sequence continues at coordinate 23,071,854 of CM024597.1, forward strand.
TCATTTCTGGGGTGAAAGATCGAATTTGTGTTCTCGATATTCTGAGTTAGAGGTATTTTGAGGGTGGAAAGACTCGTTGCAGTTGACGATTTGTGCCTTCAAGTTTGGATAACTTGGGAGGTGGACGGTATAGATTGAACTTGTGAAAGATTGGTAAAATTGGTATTTTTAACGTTTAGGGAGTGTTCGTGATGCTTTTCAATTGAAGACTGATTGATCCTTGGTTTTCTTAGTGTGAGTCGATTTTGGGGGCACTTTGGTATTCGCCATTACAATTTGCTATTGCTTAGATTTAATGGAATTGATCTGTTTCATTTTGGAGGAGAAAGATGAATTGTGTGTTCTGGGTATTCTGACTTCAAGTGGAAGGATTAGATTGACGTGATGATTTTTGCCTTCAACTTGGATTTCTTGGAGGACGTGGAATAATTTAAAATTTGTGAGAGACCGGTGAAACTGGTGTTATCTAAGTGTTTAGAATGTGATGCTTTTAGCAGGGCTTGGGGTGAAAAGGAGGCGCCTGAAGTCTCATGACTAGATTCAAAATCTAGCGACTGAAGAAGTTGAATGGTGTGGAAGCATCATGTTGTCTCGGTTTCCTGTTTGCATTTTGTTATCTCAAAACAGTTGCTTGTTCTTGACTTGAGACTGATTTTACGTGCTGTAAAAATGCCTTTTGATATGATTTTACTGTAAAAGCATTCTTGATCTACTTCTGTATATAATCTTTCTTTCCATTTACACGTAGACGCATGAGTTTATTCATTGGGGGGGGGTGACTGTTTCTATCGGTTCCTGCATACCACAAGCGTAACAAAGTTACTTTTTTTTTCTAATTTTTTGGTGGAATACTTAAAATTCTGTAAATGAATTTTCTTTGTTTCTTGTTTTCTTCTTTTTAGGATTCTCAAAGAAAGCATCACCGTAGAAGAGTCTTATGAGGGGACTCAGTAAGATTGAATCAATTTTATATTGTAGTCGTATCTCTAGAGAATTTAATCCTTTTCACCATGTTTTTCGTGAAGTTTTCTTCTGTCTTTAAATGTTGAGGCAGTTGGTCCTTTGAATGTTCAGCTTAATTAGAATTGAAGGTGTTGAATCCACCATGCTTTATGATACTGATAGTGCTCGATTTATAATTTACTTACAATCTTCTTGTTATAGCTGCCGGCACTCAGTAATAAAGGGGCTGGGCAGTCTGTTTTAGAAGGTCGCAGCAGCTACACCTCATCTTGGATTATCTTCAAGCTCAGCACCTTGCTTTCTCTCTCTCTCTCTCACACACACACACACACACGTGTGATTGGTTTCCAGGGGAGCCCATGCTTTCTTTGTTTTAGATGTGTGGTAGGAATTCACTTTGATGGCTTCGTTAGTGAATGTTGTCATAATAATTTGATGATAACTTCATTTTTATGCTTTTGCATTTAGGTTTTTGATCTATTTGATGAGAAGAAAAATGGTGTCATAGAATTTGAAGAATTTGTCCGTGCTCTCAGCGTCTTCCATCCCTATGCCCCTGTAGAAGAGAAAATAAGCTGTATAATATCCCTTCTTGGTCAGCGTCCTTTGATTTTTCTTGTGCAATTTATAAATGAGGCCTAGTAGTGAAAAAAAAAAATGTTCGCACTTTTCTTCAAGAAAAACTCTAGAAGGAACCATTAAACAGGGAAATTAAGGATTTTGCAGATTCTATGAGTCTAATATTAACCTGCAAATTACAGTTCTCAGTGAGCTGCTTTGTCTGTCATAATAATTCTTTGGCATCTTTTATCCTGTTCAGCTTTATTTGGAATTGGACACTGTGGCAGTTCATGAAGGCTAAGCAAATTTTTGTTGTAAATTTGAGATTAGGTGAAGCTCCAACTGAAGTATTATTTTTGGCCACAGTAAACTTCAGAGTACCTCCCTTTGTTTTAAGCCCTATTTACCAAAAGGAGTTTAGTGCCCTACTAGCCTCCTAGTCCTGAAAATTTCAGAAAATCATTTATAAACAATTGCATGCATCTGTAAATTACAGGTTATTAGCTCGCTTTCCATGAGCCATTAGATCATGTGAGATCCACATGACGTAAAGACTCATGCGAGGTGGGTGACGTAGGTTGAGAGTACCCACGAAAGCTCCTTAGACAAGGAAAAACACAAGTATAATCTGATAGCATTTGTTAGGTTTGATGCAAGATTTGGTGCCCGTTGCCGACCAATGTGGACATCATGCTTCGCAGTACCGAGTGGAGCAAATAAATAGAAGGCAGTCCCGGATATTGTCGCAGCTTGTAGAAATGCCGGAATGTTTTTGTACTCGATGGTAGGGATAGATCAGCCAGCCATTTGTAACCACCGATGAATGATGTAGCATATTTTTCTTCTTTATTAGTAACATATGCCCGACGTTATGCACCACTGTCAAATTCAAATTCGGTTGTGGGGATGCTGGCTTTTATTAGTCTTGATATTTTATCCAAAGAATATTTTTCTTTGCCAAGAGAGAGACACACATAGACTCGAGTTCGATTTTTGCTTCTTTTGGTTGATATAAGAAACTCGGATTCTGTCACCTTTTATATGATACAATGACTTTATCGTCAAAACATCACATGTGGATATCTTTCGATTTCCTTCCACCATTGTTCGTGAGACTCGGTTGGCGTTTTCTTCTTTTGTAACTTTATTTGTTGAGGATTGTTTAGTTTGAATTCTCTTTTGGATGATCTAATGAGTTGACCCTTACTAGATGGCTATTTATAATCTTTTGTTTGCTCTTTTTCAATTTATAATTTGACTTCAATAGTATGCTCACTTTAAATAAGAAAAGCATGTGCATAATCTAATTCTTCATAAATATTTCAATTTATAGGTTTTTCTAATAATTTTTATTTTATTTACTTTTTTTAATTTAATTTGATAGGTTTTTTAACAATTTTTATTTTATTTACTATTTTTTAATTTAAATTTATAGGTTTTTTAACAATTTTTATTTTATTTACTATTTTTTTAATTTAATTTGAGGTTTTTATCCAATTAGCATATAGCTTAAAGTGAGCGCAGGTATTTTTTAGAATATTAGTAGGTTTTTAGCAATATGAGTCGGATCGGTATGGATGGCTCGATACGGGTCGGGTCGGTATGGGCCACTATATTTATACTAAAAGAATATGGGTCAAAATGGGTTAAATGGGCCGAATATGGGTTGACCCATTTTCGACCCGCCCATACCCGACCCGACCCACCCAATTGCCACCTCTACTCTCCTGTTAATTGGTGACTTATTCGTGGCTTACTCTCCTTATGGAATAGGTTTCACTACTCAAATCAAATCACGTAAATCTTTCGTGTTTTGTATAATTTCCAGTCAATTTGTTATGTAATTTCGTTCACTTGTGTTTGACTTAAATCATAAAACCATTAGCTTCCGCATATTTTTCCCAACAAGCAGCTTTTGGGTAAACTAAAAGCCAGCGAACTATGAAATTAGAAACAGATATAAAATTTCTAGTCATGATTCAGGAGATCTTTTTCCTTGGGGCCGTAAAACAAGGTGAACAAAAATCAGCCGACGTGTATGGTTTATTGGTGGGGTTACTATTCCTAGTTTGGTTAAACTAAGGGTTTGTTTGTTTCGCGAAATACATTTTCGGGGAAAACATTTTCCTCATTTTCCGGCGTTTGGTTCACTCAGGAAAATGAGTCAATGGAAAACGTTTCCCTAATCAACAAAAACATTTTCCTAACAAAGCTTAAATTCAGAAAATAATTTCCCCTTTCAAATGACCGGAAAACATTTTCCGAATCTACCAAAGCCTAGATTTGATACTTGGTTTACAAACAATTATTCTTATAAGGATATATTTTTAAATTTTTATAATTCTTTTAAAAATATTTTAAAAAATCGAAATTTTAATTTTTTATATAATTTTTATTTATTTTTTAAAAATATAATTTTTAATTTTTAATCGTTTTTTTCTTTTTCTCTTTTAGTTTTTCTTCTTCTTCGGCCGACCATTGGTCACGACGATGGCCGGTGATCGGCCACGGGCGAGATCAAGCTCGTCGGTGTCGGGCGGCACTCAATCTCGCCGATCCGGCCTCGCCCGACATTGGCAAGCTCGAGCCTCACCGGTCGTCGGCCGAGGCCGAGCCTCGCCGGATCTAGCGAGGTTTGAGCTCGTCGGCATTGGGTGAGGCTCAATCTTGCCTGGCCTGTCGCCGACCGGATGTTGGCTGTCACCCTACCGGCCACCGGCTAAAGAAGGAATAAAAAGAAAGAAAAAAGAAAAAAAATTGAAATATGAAAAATAATTATAATTTCGATTTTTATAAAAAAATACTTTTATAAAGTTAAAAAAGGTCATTAACTCAACAAATTAATTTGGAAGTAAGAGGCACACTATTATCAATTGTTAGGTCAAATGTCATTCAATCATTTTTCAAATGTAATCCAAACATTAGAAAATACTTTCAATCACATATTATCAAACAAAGGAAAACTAACCATTTTCCTAGAAAATGATTTCCCGAAAAACATTTTCAAAAAGCGTTATGTTTTCCGTGAAACAAACACACCCTAAAGAGAAGAATCTATTCCATTTTTAGCCCCTTAGCTCATGTTGTGGTTCACACTTGCCTTCATTCAAAGGCCAGCGACGGCCAATGGGCCTCATTCAGTGAAAAAAATAATAATAATAAAATTTGTTTTAAAGAAATTGTATACTTCAACGTTTCTTAGTTAGAATTGTTTAAAAGAACTAAATTGGCAAATCGTCAAAAGATTTAGGATTAAGGCTATGTTCGTTTCGCGGAAAATAATTTCCAAGAAAACGGTTTCCGAATTTTCCGGCGTTTGTTTCACGGAAAATGAATTCCTTGAGGAAAATATTTTCCATTAAAGGAAAAAAGTATTCTAAAATAGGGGAAAATGTTTTCCATTTTTGAAAAGTGAAAAACATTTTTTCACTTGATTTCCATTTTCTCACACCTCTACAAATCTTCACTTCTTCCTCCCATTTCTTCATCTTCTTTTCTTTTTTTATTCGAATTATTTTTTAATTTTCTTTTTCTTTTTTATTTCAAATTATTTTTAATTTCCTTTTTCTTCTCTTTTTCTTTCTTTTTTCTTTTTCTTTTCTCTGTTTCCCATTTCTTCTTTCTTAGCTAGTCATCGAACCAGGTGAACCTCAAGCCCATCGATCTCAAACTCACGCTCATCAATCTGACAAGCCGTGAGCTTGCGGTCGCCAATCTAGTGAGCAGAAAATATTTTTCTTACCGAACACTGGAAAATATTTTCCAAAACATTTTTAGGTTTCAGCCGAACACCAGAAAAATATTGCCATTTTCCTGGAAAATGACTTATGAGAAAATAGTTTCCGGAAATGGCCCATTTTCCACGAAACGAACAGACCCTAAATTAACATAATTGAAAGGTTTAAGTCTGAATTAGCCACTATACAATAGATTTATGACTTTTTTGACAATTATCCCGGTATACATAAATTTCAACAAATTAGGTTTAAAAAAATAACTTAAACAGTATCTGAACTACAAATGGCACACCGATTTTTACATGATAAATTATGTGGGAGCACTCGATTCAATGGTACAATCTTTAACTTCCAACCTAATCCCATCAACTAATCTAGCACAATTGATGTTCATTCAAGTAAAGGCAGATTTTGCCCACAATTTGCTGCGATGGGTCAAGAATGAAGTCATCAACATCGAGGCTATCGATCTAGTTATCTATTCTTCCTTTGCCGATCAAGTATTTAGTTACTGATTCGCCAACCAACTTGACGATTTCAAAGACATCGATTGGAGGCCGTTCTGAGCAATTTCCTTAGATATTTATTGATTTTCTAAGACGGTTATATTCTGGTGAAGGCCGGTGAACTAATTAAAAGTCGAAGTATAAGAGTCTTGAGTGTGATGTAGGTCCCTAGAGTCAAAGTTCTAGTTCCTAGGACTTCATTTACTTTCTAGTTCTCATATCTTAGTTCCTCTATAAATAGAGTTCTCCAGGGTAATGCAAAGAATAGACGATTTGATTAATATATGGGGATTCCTCTAATTGAGTGAATTTCTATGTGATTCTTTATCCAACATAGTTCGTAATGTATCAACAGTTCTTTATCCCTAATTAGTGGAGCAATCCTTTACACCTTGGTGGTAAGCTACCATTATTCTGATTCTTTATCCTTTGTTGGTGTCTCGTGTCTTCACACTTTGGTGGTGAGCCTTCCTCATCCAAACCATCTCAACACACCCTTCCATACACATAGCCTACAAAATTATCGTTTCTAGAATCACTCCAACCACACATGGGCCATAAATAACATGCACAATTACATGTTTTTAGTGGGAGAAAGGAAGAAAATCATTGATATAATATTGAAATGATTATACATCGCAATACGCATTCAAAGTGAGTACAACATTTCGTGTTGGGTATTTCAATGATTATCAAAGCAATTGTTTTGTAATGACTTTAATGGAAACTATGACTGGAATCAATGTCAATGGCTTTGCCACACTTGATTTCATCTATTTCTTTATTAATCCTCTCATTTATTTGTCAATACAGAGAATCATTAAATCACAACAAAAATATACCAAAGATAAGAAATTCTCTTTTTTCTTCCCATTTATTAGTTGGGTTTTACATATAACGTTATTGTTTACGTTCCCTCTATTAATCTGTGTGGAGTACAAATGAAGATTTGCTGTATCCAAGAAGAATAGGTGCTAGAGCCTTACCCACTGATTTTTCTACTTCGAGGGATGAAATTATCCTTAAGGACCGTACTTGCACACCTTAGATATTTGTTCTTATTTTTCATCTCTTCCAACATTTTTCTACAACAATTTCAAGAATAATGCTATTAGAGTTATTCTCTGGTTCTTGATTAATAAGACATGATTTCAACGATCTGGCCTGATTTCCCGGTCAGCTGTGTCAAGAGGATTGTGAAGATCGATAGTGACATCAAAAGGTGAGCTCGGAAGCGTTACTTTTAATCATCTGCTCTGAGCAACTCTTTCTGGAATTCCTCACCGAGAGATGTGCGCAAGTCGCAGCCAAGAGAAGAAGGTCCAAAAGCTTGACCAGATAAGAATCGCCATCAAGCGGCATCCCAACAGTGAAGAAATCCGTCAACCAGGAGCCTCACCTACCAGGTCTTTCCCTTCCAATTAAACTTCAGAATTGATTTCGATTCGTTCAGAACTTGTCTTTTGCTCCGTACTCTGTTTTGTTCTGTTGCCACTCATAAGAAACCGGTGAAAGCAAGGAAGCGAGAGAGCAAACAAGGGCATATAAAAAACTATATTCAGCAAAGGAGGTGTCATTGTTGCATTGTTGTTGTGCAAATTATAGTCGCCAGCAATGTATGTATAAGCCGTTTTTTCCCTCTTGAAATTGCGTGCACCTGCATAACCGTAAGGCCCCTCCCCTTTGCGGTGTCGTTTGATGCTCATTCTTCTCCTGTGCCTATTAATGCTAGGAATGGTCCTTGGTGTTTTCCTTCTGCATTATGCGGGTTATATATCCGTTTCACTCCAAAGAATCTCTCGTTTGGTCTCCGTTCTTTGCTGGTCAGAATATTCCAGTCTTGAGTTAGGACTTCTTTGGCATCCTTTAGATGTCATTCAAGTCATTTTTGTTTATTTATTAGTGCAAGTACTTGTTGTAATTAAGCTATGTTGATTTATGAAAATAATGGCATGGAAAATTTGATCAAGTTCTAGTTAATAATAGATTTTCCTCTATTGAAGTAGATAAATGTGTATACACAAAATTTGTTTATAGTGAATCTATAATTATTAGCATGTGTGCTTATTTTTAGTACATCATTGATGTTGGACACATCGATTTGAGACATGCTATGGTAAAGTAGCTGCTTAAAGATGGAGTTATGTCCATCAATTATGTAAAGTCAGAAGTGAATTTGACCAATTCTCTAACTAAACTTATGGGAACAAAATTAATTTATGATATACCAAGTGTAATGTGACTTAAGTCAATTGAGAAAAATCAATAGTGATGGTAATTTAACCTTAATGAAGTCGGAAGCCATTATTGGTGATGTATTAAATTGCAAAATACACTTGATGAACTCACCTATATAAATATGGAGTGAGGCTGCTCCAAGGTGAATTTTTGGCAAAATAAAGCACTCATGAATAAACCAACCATGCACATGACCTATTTGTACAAAACCGCGTTGAACAACAAAAACTGTGGGATTGTAATGTGATTGGTGAAAATTATAATTAATAAAAGAAATTCTTGGTTCATAAAGGTTTCGAACTTCACCAATGTTTGGTTTGTAGCCTAACAAACATCAGAGTTTAACCCAGTATTTCTTTTTCTTTTCTGTTTAAAACCTGCTTTGAAGTATGCAGGGGATTGCACATTTCAACAGTTTTAAGGCAATTGTTTTGCAATGGCTTTAATGGAAAGTATGATCGAAATCGATTTGTAATGACTTTGTAACATTTGATTTCATTTATTTCTTTAATAACCCTCTCCTGTATTTATCTATAAAGAGAATCTACAAATCATAAATCGTTTTCACACATGAGGATTATAACGAGAGAAGGACACTGTCCATAAAATTGTGTAAAGTCAATGGTTGGGTGGTTTCATGCCATGAAAATCACGTCACGGACATTTTACACGAGTAATAAGCGCCACAAAGTACTTGGAATTTTTCATTCTATTTTGCCAAACTTTGCCAAACTTTTTATGAATTTTGACATTAGGCCCACAATTCTGCATGAAATTTTTCTGAGCCTTAGGTTGACTTTCATCATAGGTGGGTTCGTTGCACCAAATCATCGATCCATCACGTCACTCTTATAGTTTAGGATAGGCGCAATGAAAGTAACATGAGTACCTTATGACAAAAGTTGAAGTAGCAACGTGAGCCTTGCATTAAACATGCAACTTATTTTATTTAATTACCTAACAAATCCTTCTGGTGCACGTCACTAGGGAAGATCTACCATATGGATTACATTAACCATGAAAGTAATGTAAGCATTTTATGACACTAATCAAAATAGAAACATGTTGGGAGAATTGGGCAACAAATCATCAAGAGTTATACCCAATCCAAGATCAATATCTTCCTCAAAATTAAACCAACCAAAATCGATTTAACCCAGCAACAATCAGTAGTATTTCTCAACAATACAACCTCAAAATAAGTAAATATAATGCTGAAATGATAATGAGACAAAGGCAACATCAACTCTAAAGTTTTAAGTGGAAGATCAATATGGGAAAATTCATAGAGTACCCAAGAACTTCCGCTAATCACGAAGAATAATAGGATACACAGGTTTTTCTCTAATCAAGTACTAGAGTCTCAATATCAATAAAACAACATTTCCATCACCATGAAGGTACATTAACACAAATGGAGAAAGAAAACTCTAACTGCGATTGGAGAATTGAAGAAGGATCTCCACGAATGAAATTGATCAACTCGTAGCCCTCAATCTCACAACCAACATATTGAAATTTGAGCCAATTTTGACATTTGGTTTTTAGATTGGGACCACAAAGCCACCCCCTTTTTCTTCTCCTTGTCCTCTCTTGGTAAAGAATTCTCTTTCCTCTCTTCTTCAGTCCATGAACAAGCAGCCCCGCTTTCATTTCTTCTTTTGCTTTTTTAACTTTTTTTTTTTTTTTTTGTTTAGGTGTTAGCCATGCCCCATATAGGCGGATCCAACCAACAAATCTTCGCATTCGCCTTACATGGGAAGTTTCATCATGCCTGCTTTATTTCTACAAGAGTCAAGTATCATCATGGATAAAGTTTGGTCATCATATCGAATCCATTCTTATTATGTGGACTTTTTCACGTAGGAAGAGTTTCTCTTTTAATTTCTCTTTGATCCAAGGACAATTCACATCAATATGCTTCGATCTTGAATGTAACACTAGATTTTTGTTAAGATAGATAGCACTCATGCTATCACAATACTGAACAACCTTCTCTTGCTTCAAGCCCAGCTCTCGTAGAAATTTTTGCATCTACAAGAGTTCCTTTCCTGCTTTGGTGATAGCAAATACTTTGCTTTACTTGTAGCCAAAGCAACACATTTTTGCAATTTTGATTTCAACCGGTATAGTTTGCATATGAGTAGCCACACAACTCAAACTTTCCATTTCCAGAACACAAGCATAATCTAGAAGTTTCTCTAAGAGACCATAAAATCCATTTGATAGTAGTCTAATACTCTTTACCTAGACTTGGGAGAAACATGCTCATAACACTAACTGCATGAGTAATATTTGGTCTTGTACAAACCATGACATATATCAAATTACCTACGGCCAGTGTATAATGAATTTTCATCATTTCTTCCTTCTCTTTTTCACTTATAGGACACTCTTTGCTACTCAACTTGAAATGGCCATCAACTAAAGTACTTATAGGTTTACAATTGCTCATGTAGAATCTTTCAAAGTAAGGTGACGAAAATGGAAACAACACATTAATGTTTGAATGTACTTCTCTTGAGATAACCAAAATTTCCCATTCTTCCTTTCATGAGTAATTCTCATAGCTAAATTTGCTTAGTCAGTCCCAAATCTTTCATTGAAAACTTTACTTAATTCATTTTTTTTAGTTCTTGATTTTCTTCGCATCATGCCCAAGATCAACATATCATCCACATGGAGTAAAACTGTTATCTAAGAATCTTTTTATAAAGACACAAGAATCAAAGTTGGTCTTACCAAATCCATGATCTTTCATAAATGATTCAAACTTCATGTACCATTACTTTCATGTTTACTTGACACCATATAATCTTTTCCTCAATCTGCATACAGTATGCTCATTCCCTTCAATTACAAACTCTTTGATTACTCCATATATATTTCTTCTTTAAGTGTCCACAAAGAAAAGACTATCTTTATATCAAGTTGTTTGATTTCTAAATCCAAACTAGTTGCTAGAAGACATTTTAACAACCATTAAAATGATCTCTTCAAAGCCAATTCATTTCTTTTGATCAAAGCCCTTCACGACAAACCTCGCCTTGAATTGATGTTGCAAATTGCTTTCTTCTGTCTTTAAGTCGCATACCCACTTATTTTTTTAGAGTTCTTTTATCTTAGGCAACTTTATCAATTTAAATATGTGATTCTTATGCAAGGATTTGACCTCCTTTTGCATGATTCATGTCATTCATTCTTTTGATCACATGATATAGCCTCTTCATAAATTTCTAACTCTACTGCATTGATAGTAATACACGCTCATGTGACTAATATCTTTGTGAAGGTTTACTTACTGTTGTAGATCTTCTAACTTGAGTTAGGACCACTGGTGTCACGCCTCGAATCCTGAGACACATGAACAACCCACCATGGTCATGTAAATGCGACATTCCCAGGTAATGTCGCCGACCCCATTAATTTATTACGCGCATGCGGAACGTACTAAGAAACCCCTGACAAAACTTACGGGATAGGACAGCAGGAAAAATCAATTCAAAAACAAACCAACATACTTCAATATATAATCATTCCAGATTTTACATACATCCAAAATGGGTCAGAGACTATGTGTATCAAAAAGGGTCAGTCTGCACAATAGGGATCGGTCCACCAAAAAGAGGAACAGTCCTATGACTACTAGTTGGACTCGTTCGTCGATCCCACATCTTCCACATCTAACTGCACTAAGTCCAGAGGCGATGAGTTGACCACTCTGCCATCAGGAAGGTCAGCTACACCTTCACCCAAACTGACATCCATCACAGCCAGTGGAATATCAAAACTATCAAGTGGATCAATCCTAACGCCATCGGCCCCAAAACGGAACCATGCCCTAAACCTATGTGGTACTCTAACATCCACGGTCTCCTAAATCCAGATGGTGGACCTGATCAGCTCGTAGACCCAAAGACTTCAAGGGTCAAGAAAACTCTGCACTCGCTCGAGGATTTGCACCGGGACGCCATTTTTCTTCGGAGGTCCTACCATCTACGGCCCTGTAATATTTTCCCACAATGGGGTGAGACATTGTCTCAGCAAGTTCACCCCTCCTAAACCCCTATTAGAAAGAAAATACACCCTAGAGTGGCCTAACCACAACATCAAGAAGACTCATCCCGTCTTATTCCTTACCTATAGGTTAGTACAATTTATATAATTCAGTCACGTGCAGTTATAAGAACCAAACAATTGTAGTACAATCACATCTTCCAAATAATTCAATTGCTCATATCGTCTCAGCAATTAATCGACTAAGTCGATTATATGTCATTGAGATCATCATACAGTCATTCTGACTATTCATTCTCTACTCTCAATCACGACCCTATAGGCAAGTCTAGAGTTTAGTGGTAAACACGGCCCCACTCGGCACAACCTTTAAAAGGTGGTAGATCATAGCCCGATGGGCACGACCTCTATCAGGTGGTAAATCACAGCCCAATTGGGTGCGACCTCTATCAGGTGGCGAATCACGGCTCGATTAGGCGCGACCAAATCCAATTTGGTGGCAACTCTCAATCCAACTGGCACAACCATACTTCGACGACTTTCTAAGTCCACTCATAACCGCTTTACAGTTATTTTTCCATCAAATTCCAACACTTGGGATTTTATGAAAGAAATCCATATTTTTCACAATCAACATTCAATTTGCAATAACCAAACACCAAATTCAAAATCTGAATGCACAGCAGCGATCAGCACGGAATTCTAAAAAAATAAGGTCCTACAAAATTTTCGAAAGTTAATAAATAATTAATTTTATTCCGAAATGAATTAAATAATAATATTTTAATAATTTCGAATAAATATATTTTATTAATTCATTTATTAATTTCGGAATACTTAAATAAATCAAAAATAAATTCCTTTAAGTCACATCAAAGCTTATCTTAATATAAACATTTACTTAGCCTTAAATTAAACACACTTTAAGTTAATTAAGCACCTTAATATAATCTACACTTAAATAAATTAAACTAACCACCTAATAACACTTAACATAAACTAAACCTCCCTAAGCATAATGAACCCTCTAATCAAGATTTAGTGAGCTAAACTCACTCAAATGACGAGCCGAGCGGTTCCACGCAACGGGGATCGACTTTCCTCAAGGCGAGCCGAGCTTTCGAGGTCGGGAAGCCGGCCAATACGGGCCAAAACCGGGCTAGAAATACCCACAAAACCAACTGTAGTTTAGGCCGAGATGGGGCGGTTCCAAGGCTGGTTCAGGCGAAGGGATGGTGGAGAGGGGCGACGGCTGCAGCTGGGCTCGACAGGCAACGGTGAAGGAGGCTCCAGCGGTGCTATCGAATGGTGAGCAACGACTAGGGACTTCAGACAACAACACTAGACGGTGAACGAAGGCGGAGGCGACGAGACAACGGAACGGCGAGCGAGTGATGTGCATGAACGACGGTGGCGGCGAGCTTCTCCGGCGAAGTTGGTGGCGTCAAGCAACGAAGGGGGCAGTCGGCGTGCGGCTGGCCTGGTCGATGGGCAGCTAGTCTTCACAGCCGGTCCTTCTCTCTCTCCCCCTTCCAAGTTCAAAATGGAGAAGATGATGGAGATGGGGGAAGGTGATATCCTACCTTTTTGGGGTTCAATCTCCACCCTCCAAGTGTCACTACCCTAGTCATTCTTGCCCCACACCATGACATCACCAAGTGATGTCATACTCCACTATCTCATTTTCTCCACAACATTTACAATGGGTCCAATTCAATTTCCGCCCGGGTCCAATTTCTTGTACATCAGAGTCTTCAATTTCCATTCAATCCTCTTCCAATTGAGTCCAATTAAATTCCATAAATTTATCTAATGATCCTAACAAGATTTGTGACACAACAGGACTCTCAATTTCTGAATTCAATCTCAATTTTCATTGTTAGGTTCAATCTAGTGCGATTTCAGCACGCCTAATCTACCGTGTAGCTTTTAGGGAAATTTTCTTGCATCCGACCTGAGGGTGATCAGTCCCCAAGTCTGACGCGTTAAAATCCCTTAATTGCTTCGCCCAATAGACTAGTTCCCTCATGAGTGGCGAACTCAGAGAAACGAATTACATGCACAGATGAATTGCCCGGCTTAATTGACTGAAAATATATTTGGGGAAATCGGGATGTCACAACTGCCTTTTTTTTAAGTGATCTTGTTCAATTGGCTCCATTGGCTCAATGGGTTGTTCTTGCTCAATTGTTTCACTTGTCTCCACTAAATGATTAGCATTTTGTGGAGATTCCTATCTTCATATTCCCATGCACTTCTTCCCCATTATTTCCACCTAATACCTGGGAAGATTTGGGTTGAAACTCATAGATTGTTGAACTACATTCTTTGGCCAACTTGACTTATCGATGTCTTCAATGGTTTGATGCTTAAAGAACACTGCAACTTGTCTTGTAAGACTTTCTTTATAGCTGGATCCTATAATATGAAGCCAAACTCTTCATGTCCATAAACCAATAAGATACATTTCTTAGACTTGTTTAATTGGTTTGCAACAAGCAGGGGTTCATGACAACTAAACACTTCAGATAATTATACGAAATATCTTTCCACTCCAAACTCTTCATGGAGCATCTCTCTTAAGGAAAAATGACAGAAAAAGATTTATCAAGTCCATAGTTGCTCTCATTGCTTCCTCCCATAATGATTTTAGCAACCTCGCATGAGAAAGCATATACCAAATTAAATAATTAATTATTTAGTTCGTTCTCTCTACCACTCTATTTTGTTGTAGTGTTTTCAAAATTGTCTTCTCAAGCTTGAAACCATAATCTCTACAATAATATTTAAACAAGTCTCTATATTCACTGTTATTGTCAACTTAAATACATTTCAACTTTTTCGCAATTTCTCTTTTCGCATTGACATGAAATTGGTTGAAAGCAACATGCATCTGGTCTTTAAATTTCAAAGTAATAGCCCGTATTTTTCTAGAGCAGTTATCAATAAATATCACAAATTATAATGGACTAGTAAGTGATCTAGCATCCATATAACAAACATCAATGTTAAATAAATCAAGTACATTTGATTTTGTTTGTGGAGAGGAACTATGAATGATAATCTTTGTTGCTCACTTGTCAAACAATGAGTACATTCCTTCATATTTCTCTCATTTAATGTTAGAGAATTCTTTATAGTAGGAATTTCAATCTTCTTCTCATAAAGATGATAGAGTTTCTTAGGCTAGAGGTTAACTAAGGAGTCCTCTACTATATTCACCTCTTCTCCAATCAATATGATGCATGATGTATGATGTGGAGAGTGCACGTCTTCTTGCCCTTAGCCATTATCGTGAAACCTTTGGTCAATTTCCATTTGCTACTACCAAAGAAATTGCAATAATCATCATCTTCTAAAGCAATTGTGGAGATTAAGTGAAGTCGAATGCTCTAAACTTGCATTTTTTAAAAGCAAGATACATCTAACACTGGTTTCTAAATAAACATTTCCTATCCTGATAACCTTGGAAACTCTACTGTTTTTCATCCTTACATAACGAAATCACCGTTGCAATAGGAAGTGAAGTAGTTATGTTGTGAGGTCACATGAATTGAAGTTGCAGAATCAACAACCTAGCTAGAGCCTTGGCAAGTAAGGGGGTGCATGATAAACTTTTGTTTCTGTTTTAGAAACAATTTTTCTACTCTAGACTTGTTTTTGGAATAGAAATCCGTTTGCTAAACTTATTTTAGTTTTTTATTTCTGAAATAGATTTTTCTTCTACAAATAGGTTTGGAATAGAAATCAGAAGTAAAAATTTTCTACTTTTCTATTTCTGAAATAGAAATGAGAAATAAAAATTTTTCTTATCCTTCGTCGCTACCAACCATCGTCTGGCCGCCGCCGCCGCCGCCGGTCATCGCCTGCCGGCCGTCGGTCACTGCTACCGGTCACCACCACCACCAGTTGCCATCGCCGCCAGCCGCCTGTCCACCACCATTTGTCGGCCGCCATCCCTGCCAATCGCCGATCCGCCGCTGTCCAAAATGAAGAAATTTTGTATTATTATCAAACGAATTTCTATTTTTGGAGTAGAAATTTTATGTTGTTATTAAGCAGGTATTTTTGCTCAGAAACTCATCTAGAAATAGAAATGGAAAAATCTATTTCTCTTTGAGAAATCAATTTCTGGCTAGGATGGTTATCATTCGCGCTCCAGATTCACACAAGTGTTGTCACATATGAACATAGTCTCTTTTTTTTCTTTCGATATCCATCTCTATCGTGGGAGTTATATTTCTTTGGCAACTAGTACTTGTTAGGAAAATCCCTTATGATGCTTTGAAGATGACAAAATAAATCAAAGGCTACTAATGTGTTTAATGGTTGAGCAATAGATTGTGTAGATGATAGAATGTGTAAATGATATTACCAAGGTCTATACTCGAAAGAACTAAAAGACTGACTCTATGCTAAAGCTAAACTTATTCAGGCTATGTCTAGACCTTAAGGCTAAATATGTTCAAAAGCAGAATATATTCAGATTTACGTCCAAATTGTAAAGTATATTTCAGACGAAAGACACTCAGACTCTACTTCAGATGGAAGACACTCAAACTTTACTTCAAGCAAAATACTCTCAGACTTTACATACATAACAGGATATAAGTCTAAACCGTGATGAGGTTTAGAATGAAACACAAGTTTAGAATGTAGCAGATTTAGAATGAAACATGTTTAGAACGAGATAATTTGACAAAACGTAACATAAGCCCTAAACAAATAATGGCTAGTGATCTAGTTTGGATTTCATATCAAGATAGATTTGATTGACTCAATCTAATTGATTGACAATTGGATCTTGAAAACAAGAACTTTCTAAACAAAAAAGCTCTACTTATAGAAACCAAGATTCTGTTTGTATGGGCAATCAAAATTAACTTGGGATTCTACTTCTGTCACTCAACGGCTACTAAATCTTCTTGATACAAATTTGTCCAATGGGTAGATTGGAAGACGATTCTCTAGATACTGTCCAATGACTAGTTTAGAAGTGAGAGAGTATTTAAGGAGATCAAGGACCGATGAGCAAGTAAGAAACGGAACGTAGAATTTATAATTCTAAAGTCTAAGTGAACTACGATCATATATTTGTTTTTCGTGAGCTTAAACGCTTGTGATCTTGAGAGAAATACCAAAAGAGTGATTTAGTGAGATAGTATAATCTACCATTGAATGTTTGTACTGAAAGTTGTAATCTCTTGTTGATTGCATAATGGAATCCAGCCAGAAGGCTATTAGCATGAAAGAGTGGACGTAAGCTTAATCTAAACTGAACTACTATAAATTTTGTGTGCAACATTCTCTTCTCTTAACTCTTCTTATTTAAGTTTTTTGCATACTTATAGGTTATTTTAGAAGTCTGTTCCATCACATAACAAATTTTGAACATCTACCAAAAGTTTGGTGGTTCATTTATCAGACTCTAATTCTTTTTCAGACTTTGCTCGTAACTTATTTTATTCCCCATTTATTTGTCAAGACTTCTTTTAAACACTTATTCGCCCCCTCTAGATGTTAGTACTAGCATTTTTAGTACTAATTGGCATAATGTCCTATCTTACCACAATCATAACATTTAACACTTATCGGCGTTGATTTCAAACTTCCTTTTGGCTTGCCTATGTCATCATTGTTTTGAAACTTTCTTAATTGACTTCGTGGCCAGTTTTCTATGACCAAAACCTTCAATT
Source organism: Eucalyptus erythrocorys (assembly GCA_014182555.1). Taxonomy (NCBI): domain Eukaryota; kingdom Viridiplantae; phylum Streptophyta; class Magnoliopsida; order Myrtales; family Myrtaceae; genus Eucalyptus; species Eucalyptus erythrocorys. Next base: position 23,089,572 of record CM024597.1, read on the forward strand.
TACAAGTATAATTCAAGTATTTTCTCACTATTTCTTCATAGAACAAGTTTTCTTTAATCATGCTCATAGAAAACACACCAAAAGGAGCGAATTGTTTAATGCCACAACCAAGGTGTCCCAACTATTTGGAGAGTACCATGCAATAGACATGATTGTAATTCATCACGTGGGTCAATCTCAAGATTCTATGGGGTTCTTCTCTCATAGAGATCTTGTAATTTTTCCCACAAAATATTGGTTTTCATTTCTTGGGCAACATGATGAAAAACACCATCGTCAATCCATTGTCCAATAGACCCAATCATTTTTTTATTCATTCGGTCCCATTCTTTGTCTTCCTTGTTTCTTTAACCTTATCACCATCAACAAGATCATGCAAATCTTTAAAATATAAAATGTCTCCCGTCCAAGACTAATCCAAGGCATTCAATTTAAAGATGGTGCCTTTGATTTTCTCCATTTAACACTAGAATCTCAATGCTAGCTCCAATACCACTTTGTTGGGGAGAACTAGGCAACAATCCAATAACTAAACCCAATCTAGGATCCATATCTTCCCCAAAACTAAACCAACCAAAATGGGTTAAACCCTAGCAACAACCGGTAATTCAACCTCAAAAATAAGTAAAGATAGTGCTAAAATGATAATGAGACAAAGTCAACAATAGCATCAAGATTTTGCGTGGAAAGCTTGATGCTAGGGAAACCATGGACTACCTATGAAGAATTGTAGGATACACAAAAGTTCTTTTGTATTGGAGAAAACTCATTTGATGTTTTGAAACTGACAAAACTTATCTAAAGACTATTCAAAAGATTTCTAGATTTATGTGTCAAAGTCTGAAGACTACTAGACTTTTATGTCAAAATCTATTTTACATCAGAAGTCTACCCACACTAACAAATTCCAAACTAAACACAAATGAAGAACAAAGACAGAGTCCGACTTAAGATTATCTTCATTTCTCCAAAGTTTTGGTTTTTACAAGATACTTATGGCTTTCTGATTGACAACAACACCTACGAGATTGGTTATCTTTATTGGAATCAATTTCGATACATCAAATCTTTTCAAAAGACGAGTAAATTTGGAAAGAATCTACTTATGGAAACCAAGATTACTGATTGTATGGGCGAATAGGATTAACAGGTTTTTATCACAATCTTCAAATGGCTCGAGATCTCCTTAATTGATTCTGTCCAATAGGTTGATTGGAAGAATTCCTTTGGAAAGTGCCGACGATCAAAAATGCATGAAGGAGTATTTAAGGAGATATCTCTAGTCATTCGAAAGTGTGCGTGAAAGATAAATTCCAAAGTCTGAAGCTTCTAATTCTCTTTTTATTTCTTACACCGAACTCAAAGTTGTACTCAAAAGAGAGAGAGACTTATAGTGTGATTTCGTGAGAGAGCAGTAAAAACTCTTCACTGTGAAGTTGAGATCACAGATTGTAAATTTTCTTTTGATTCATAATGGAAATCGACCAGAAGGCTGTCAACGTGGGAGAGTAGACGTAGGCTTAATCTAAGCCGAACCACTATAAATTCTATGTTTTTATTCTCTTCCCTAAACTCCTTTATTTTGTTCATAGTTTTATTTAACTGCTAAAGTCTGAACTTGCTCTAAGTCTGTTATTCTTCAGACTCAGTTTTAAAAGCAAAACATTTTTACTACTTTATGCAAAAATTTTCTTCACACCTATTCACCCCCCCTCTAATTGTTCATACTAGCACTTTCATTTTGTAGTCACACATTAGAGACTCAATATGAACAATATAGCAGTATCTCCATGACCATAAGATGAATTAACACAAAGGGAGTAAGAAAACCATAACCATGATCGGAAAATTTGAAGAAGGTTTTCAATGAATGAAGTTGATCAACTCGTAATTCTTGGTCTCACAAACAACATACTAAAATTTGAGTCAATTCGACTACATTTGGCCTTTGATTTGGAACCACAAAGCCGCTCTCCTTTTTCTTCTTCTCCCCATTCTCTCTGTCGGTAAGAACTCTCTCTCTCTCTCCTCTTTTCTTCACTCCCCGAACGAGCGGCCCCACTTTCATTTCTTCTTTTTGCTTTTTTTTTTTTTTAATTGACTTTCCTATTTGTTTTATTTATGTGTTAGCTGGGCCCGACATAGGCGGACCCAGCCAAGAGAACGTGAACCTTGCATTCAGCATGCAACTTAGTTTGACTGGGCACCTAACAAATCCCTCTGCTGCACGTCTCTAGGAAAGATCTACCATATGGACTACATTCAATATGGAAGTAATGTAATTATTTCATAACACTAGTCAAAATGGCAAAGTGAGCCTTGCATTCAACTTGCAACTTATTTTGACTGGTTACCTAACAAGTTCCGCTACTGCATGTGACTAGGAATGATGTAACATAGAGATTACATTCGACATGAAAGTAACACCAGTATTTTATCCAGTAACCAAAATAGCAACGTGAGCCTTGCATTCAACATTCTACTTAGTTTGGAGCGAGACATGAAAGTATTATTAATCTACCATGTGGATTACGTTCAACATGAAAGTATTATTAATCGAGTCCTTGGAGCGAGACATGCATAGTCATTATTGACTAAACTTCACCCTATTTAGCTCAGCATTTAGTCCTCGAGTAAGACATGCATATCATAGAAGCCTGACGATTGGTTTTGGCTTGCCGTAACCATCTAGGAGAGCAGCATCACCTATCCACCAGGTTATGCATCAATGGCTCTAAACTCCTCCTTAGATACTTAAAATGATAATCAACATATCTCCGGAATCTAGCATAAAATTCCCGACCCTACTTCTACGACCAATTGTCCATTGTATCGACCCTTATGCATCTCTCACATTTCACCCTACTGCTCTGAAGGCCCACTTTTCATCCCAAATATGTATGGGAGAAATTTGTCGAGACATGCGCCCGTGCCCTTAGGTTTTTTTTTTTGTCAGTTCTACTCTATACCTATTCTACACTCAATCTCAGACTTTTGCCCTGCCTCTTGCAAGGCGTGGGTGTCGAAACCCACTCCTGAAACTTGCGCGTCCCCATCCCATCCCTCCCTGAGAAGGTGGGGGTTTGAACCCCTCACCTCCGGCTTCCATGTTGGAAGGGTGGCCACTGGGGCGAATCCCAGTGGTTACCGTGCCCTTAGGTCAAAAAAAAAAAAAAAAAAAAAACCTCTTAATGATTTTATTTTTTGCCTCTTGGACTCATCAGTTGGCCCAACGTCCTTTCAGTAATGAATTCCCTAGAACTTGCGTTTACTTTTTATAGTACATGAACGGATTATTTATCTACTATTAGACTATAGATTAAATTTACCATAGGTAAGACAGACAGATGGACAGATTCCTCACGTCTTCATTATTTGTCGTAGTCGCACAATCTCTCCAAACCACCTTGTTCACATGCATGGCACTGTTTACTCGAAGTTGAAACGCATATATAAATGGAGCTGGGAGGTTTCACTAAAACAAACTGATTGAGGCATTGCCCTTCTGTATCGCGTCTCGTTCGAGTTGGGTAATTATATTCGCTCGCACCGAAATCCTTTTGAGAAGAAGGGAAAAACAAGATGAAAAGCCAAAGCAAAACTCTTGTCGTCACTGCTCTCCTCCTAAGTCTTCTTGCCACGTCCTTGCATGCGGCATTGACCCCATCTGGAGAAGTTGGTAATCACTTCCCCCCCCCCTCTCTCTCTCTCTCTCTCTCTCTCTCTGTATGTCATGGTGGTTTTGGCTTTTGATTTTGACGATGTCGTTCTGTGCGTGTGTGATTTCGTGGTGCGTTAGAGGATGAGACTGGCTTCAGTTACATAGTCGGGAGCGAGAGGGGACCAGAGAACTGGGGATATCTGGAGGAAGAATGGAGAGCATGCAGTGAAGGACGGATGCAATCTCCAATTGACTTGGCAAGAGAAAATGTGGAAGTGATTCCACACTTGGGGGACCTGACGAGGAATTACAAGCCAAGCTATGCCTACGTCATGAATAGAGGCCATGATCTTCGGGTAAATCCGACCAGAATTATGATGATCCCCGCCTTTTTTCTTCGAAAAACATGCTAAGAAGGGAAATGCTAACAATTCCAAGCCCTGGTTTCCTTAGAAAAGTGTTAAATCCTCAATTTTAACAAGAGCAAATGAGTAGGTATTGAACGCAATATTTATCTTGAATTTCTAATATTTCGTTTTGGAAAAGTATGAATAACGTCATTTTTAAGTCACCTTAAACAATTTTCAAGATATTCAAGATTTGAATTGATTAATTTTCTGATTTTAAAGTGGAGTTTAGGCCCTGCCATGCTTCAAGGTGTTCTGTGTCCTACGTTTGCAAAAAAATGCATAAGTAGCTCCCAATCGATATGACTACTGAATAGGAAAACGGATCTTCGAACAACTTCAACTTCCATATGACTTGGGTTTGTTTCTTTCTTTTACTTTTTTTTTTTTTCTAAACCTTCTCCGACATGTATAATACAAAATAATCAGAAGCTTTAATGAAAATCTCATTATAGACCCACATGACTATGGTAAAAGCTAGTAAATATTCGCCCTTCGACTTCATTTAATCTGTAATATGTGTCCAACCAGGGAAGATGAACGGTCTATCCTTGACCCGAAAATCAATAGAGAAAAATAATTGAGCAACTTTCTTTGTATCGATTGCAGCTTCGGTGGGACAACGGAAGGGCAGGGTCCATCGAGGTAGATGGTAGAGAATACTTCTTGCAACAATGTCATTGGCACCACCCTTCCGAGCATGCCATCGATGGCAAAAGGTCTCTCTTTCTCAATTCGTATGAACACGAGCATGCTACTTTCAATACTTCTCAAAAGTACTGCTGTAACATTTACGAAGTGTTTGGCAAACTCCTTACTTACGGCTACGTCGCATTCACAACTATAGGGATTTTAAGAATAGTGTTTTACCCTACTTTGAGGCATTATAATTTTAAAAAGTATTGCCAAATTAACAAGCCACTTCACTTTATAAAATAGTAACATTGCAACCAGGTTACCGCACCTAAGAGCTAAGGAATGTAATTTCCTAAAAGCTGCTTTAAGCTGTTACAGCTGTGAGGGTCTTGCAAATGTGAAAATTTTATCCAAGATCTTAGAAAAGCCGATTGTTGATGAAAAATGACAATTACATTCGTAAGCATAACCCTAGGGGGAAAAAGAAAGGGTTAAGTACAAAGTTTTATTGTTTTTGCAATTTGATTTTCTAACTTTTATTTTGGGTAGTTAAGTCCTCTAAATTTCTGGGTTTATGCAGTTTTGTCCTCTAACTCTGTTTTTTTTTAATAATTAAATCCTCTAACCTTTTGGATTTGTGCGATCAAATAATTTGACTTTCTTGATGTGTGCAATTGAGTGCTTTGTTGACCCGTCATAACAAATAATGTCAAATTAGGATTCGTTTTCCTTGTTTTGCCCGTTTGTTTTCTGTTCATTTGATGCCGAGTTGGCATCATGCATCATGTGTCATCTTGTGTCACATAAGTCACATCATTAATTAATTTGATAATTTAGTTTAAATTGTTTATTGAAGGATTTGATTGCATAAATTACAAAAGTTAGAGGTCTTGATTGCATATAAGAAAACTTTGAGGATCAACCCCCCACCCCGGGCCCAAGTTGTAGTTTCCTTCTTATTTGGCTGGTTTTTGTTTATTCATTTTTTATTTTTGGTTTTTACCCTCATCCAGCATCTACACTTGGCACCACAAGCACCTTGTGTCCTCAAGACAACGTTAAAAAGAATTGCTGTATTCTCTGTTAGTATTTTTAACATCTCATATTAAGGGAGCGATTGCACTAATTTGATAAACTCTGAAGGTTGATTATAATATTTGTAATTTTTATGATTTGACTTCACTTTTGTGATTAATTTTAGAATTCCTAGCACACTTGTCCCATTTTGTGGCTCAATATGTTGACAAAATTGGAAAATGTTTTTGTGTAGGTATCAATTGGAGCTTCACATGGTTCACTCAACTTTAGATGCAGAGGTTGCGGGCAACACTGTTGTTGTTGGACTACTGTACGAGATAGGCGAACCCAATGCTTTTATTAGCGAGGTATGCAAAAATTTCTTATAATGCGTGCGCCGCTATGAAATTTGTATTAAAATTTGACTACTTTTTTTCAATTGTTTGGGTGTCGAGTAGTTTTTTAATCTAAAAGCAATGGGTATTTTTTATGTTTTGTATGCATTTACAGTTTGAGCCGTTGAAAAGGTTCTCTCTCTCTCTCTCTCTTTTTTTTTTTTTTTTTTTTTTTTTGAGGAGAATAAACTAAAGTGGAAGACAAAGATGAGTTATTTTCTTTAAAAGGTTGTAGACGATGGAAGGGTTAATATATTCTTACTTCAATCTTTCGGGAACTCCATTTAAAGATAATCTTACTGGTAATACAATAACAATCTTACAATCATATTTCTGTGATACATCTGACAATTTTTACGTGCAATAATGTGACCAACTAACATTATTTTGTTGTATTATTAATATATTATTAGTATATCATATGTATGCATAATAAAATTCACAAAATAGCAAGTAAATAGTGACACTCTTGCGGCTCTACTACATCAAATTTAGTTTTCATTACAACGAAACATGTAAAAGGCGAACAAGACACAGGGTGGGACTGTTGTTGTCACTTGTATAGAGGTAGAATCACAGCAGAAATACTGTAGTTTCAAAATTCTAAACCTCAGAACAGAAACGAAGAGCACTTCTTGGCGTTGGACATTTTTTTTGTTGGACCAATTTATGTCGATGCATGTGTATTCGATCAAATGCGGCAATAAGTATAATTTGACGATGTGCAGGTGTTGAGGCGCATAACGTGCGAAACACATGGAGAAGAGATGGAAGCTGGGGAAGAGATAGAAGTGGGGGTGATCGACCCAAGGGAGATCATCAGGGGTGAACACAGTTACTACAGATACAATGGCTCTCTCACCACTCCTCCCTGCACAGAAGGTGTCAAATGGATCGTCAACAAGCAGGTAAACCCCGGAAGGCGTCGATGTTTCACCAGATCAGCAACGTTTAAAAACTGTAAATTCTAATGTTGTAAGTAATTTCTAAACTAACCATTCCTTGTTCAATGTTCACCAGCCCAGCAGTGTCACAGAGGAACAAATCTGGCCACTGAGACGTCTTGTTGACGATGTAAGTGCCCTAAGTTTCTCGGCCGCATTGTTCCATCAAAACCTTAGTGGTTACATCCCCAATTAAGATAACCGCTACGACATGTTGCGTGTAATTTTCTCATGTTCGAAAGATGATTATGAATTGCAGGGTGCCTGGAATAATGCTAGACCTATTCAACCACTGAATGGACGAGATATCCAGCTTTACAAACCAGATCCAGAGGGAAGTATTGAATCGAGGACATCTCTACGTATCGATGCTGCTGCAAGTTGAAAGTATTCCTTTCCATAACGGTCTTTGGCTGATAAGCTTATGTCTAGTGTTAGCTAGTTGAATAATGGTACAGTAGGTTGCAAATGATGTAATAAAACCCAATGATGCAGCACATGTGAACTGCCTTCGAGAAAAGAGTAGGGTGCTTCGCTTATCTTGTTAACAAGTGGTCGTACAAAAGGGAAAAGTGCACTTTATCACTTGCTCTTCTAATAGAACTGAGTCATTCCTAATCCATTTTCAGAGTTTCTGTGCACCTCTGAGACCCCGAAATATGGATAAATTCCTAGAACGGAGTAGAAGAAGGGAGGAGATTATTGAATGAGGAAAGGGACCCAATGACACCAAAAGAATTTGATGAGGAGCCATATGAGGTGAAAATCAAGATACAATAAGGTGGGCAAAAAGATAAATATAATTTCTTGAGAAAGTATGTACAGTCCATTCATTTTTCAATGTTCACCGGATGATCTTTAGGAAAAATGACCCGACATATATACCAATATGTATGCAGTCGCATAGCATTATCAAGTGAGCTACATCACATAACTCAAAAGTGGCATGTGTAGTCACAAGTCTCTCACAATTTGACTACGAAGAAAATGCTCGGTAAATGAAATAATTGAGATGAACTGATTTAACAAATGATAAATCTTACATCATAGTACATTAAAAGGTCGACACTCAAGACCTTTTAAAACCTTAAATGCACTCCTTATATGAAATACAAATGATGTTCACTACTCTTTGCATAAATTTCAATGAAATACACAAGGCATCCGTGACAAAATACCAGGGATGTCATAAATCCACGGCATATTTGATGAAAGGCATAAGGAAGATTTCCGAAAGACCTCGCGTATGAGAGAGTCTGGAATTTATTAGTGACCAGATCATATGCGCCATTACGAACTAATTGCCAGAACCATCAACCGCATTCTGCAATTGCAGAATCTCATGGACCAGCCCAGCCAAGTTGAGACTCGAGGCCCGTCCTACCCCCATCGCCTTCTTCGCCTTCTCCGCGGGCTCCTTGACTCTTCCCCTCCTCTGCCTCCCTTCATCGGCCACGGCCCAACAACTCCTCCCCGCCCTCCCTTCACGTTCTCCTTCCGCACCCTCGCCAGCGCTCGCCCTACACGCCACGTTCGCCTTCCGCACCCTCGCCAGCTCTCCCCCCTGCGCCCCACTCCACCGGATCCTCCACCCCGACCCTCGCCACCTCCACCACCAGCATCTTGTTGCGGGTGTGACATCCCGATTTTTGGGCCCTAATTTTGACTAGATAAATAGGGCCGTGTTCGTTCAATTGAAGCCGGGGGTTGTGAAATTGAGGAATATAAGGAATTTTTGGATAAATAAAATAATCAATTTGATAAGTGAGACATCAATTGATTTTATGGGAGTCAATTTGAATTAAATCAAGAGAAATTATAAGGTTCGCCTTTGGTTGTACTTTTGGGATTTAAATTGGTCCTATAGACAAGCCAAGATGTGAATTAAAGTGTAGTGACATTGGATTAATTTTTATGGACTTCAATTGGACTTAATTGAAAGAAGAATTGAAGGAATTGAGTTGCGCAAAATTTGGACCCCGGCGGAAAGATTAATTGAACCTATTGGAGAAGTTGTGAGAGTTAGTAGGGTATGATGTCATGGATGATGTCATGTGGTGGGGCCAAATTGGAAGAGTAAAGGAATAAAGAAAAAGGAAAAGAAAAAGAAAAAGAAAAAAAGGAGGAGAGAGAGTGTCTTCTTCAACCTTGAGACAAGAGGAGAGAGGGAGAGAGAGGAGGGGGAAGCTCGACGGAAGGGGGACGCCGCGCGCCAGCCGCCTCATGCGCCACCGCCGTCCGCCACCAGCCGCCCACGCCGCCCCAGCCTCTCGGCCGCCCGTTCGCCCGTGCCGCCGTTGCGCCACGCCGTCGCCCCGCGCGCCTCCGTCCGCTCGCCTGCGCCTCCAGCCGCGTCCAGCCCGTCCCCGTGTCGCCAAGCCGCCGCTGCACGCCGCCGTGGACCGCCCTCCCTCCTCCACCTCCTTCCTCACCGTTCCTCCGCCGCTCCCTCGCCCAAACCGCCGCCGTCGCGCCCTCCTTGGCCGTGCACAGCAGACCCAAAAATGGGTCTTGCAGCCCTTCCGGGCTCATTTTGACCGCCTTCCCGGCCCCGGACGCGAGCCCGCCTTTGGAGTTTATCGATCCCGGCGTCGCGCTCGTCGTTTTGCGCTAAACGGCGCGTTAATCGGGTGAGTTACCTCACTAATCCTTGATTAGAGGGTTAATTATACCCTAAGTATGTTTAGTTTGAATTAAGTATGTTTAGGTGATTAGATTAGATTATTTTAATATAAGTTGGATTAAGGAAATTAGATTAAGCTTAATGGTGTTTAATTAAGTTTAAAAGATGTTAATTAAAGTTAAGTGGTGATGTGACATAATTCGATTTTAATTTATATTTATTTAAATGGTCTGAAATTCGGATGAATAAAATAATAATAAATTATTCCGAAATTAAAAAAAATAATAACTAAAAAAAACGGAAAAATTTATTTTTAGCCCCGGTTGCTCGGAATTTCGTGCCGATCGCGGCCGTGATGTTAGAATTTTTATTTGACACTTGATTGGTGGCGAATTGAGTGTGATTGCGTAAATAGGGGTTATGTGTAGAAATTCCATGTGTAGGAATTGTGGGGATTTTGGCTGTAATTGACCGCCTATTAGAGGCCGTGCCGAGTGGGGCCGTGATGCCACTAGTCGTTAACCACCTATTAGAGGTCGTGCCGAGTGGGGCCGTGATGCCACTTGTCGTTAACCACCTATTAGAGGTCGTGCCGAGTGGGGCCGTGATGCCACTAGCTGTTGACCGCCTATGAGAGGCCGTGCCGAGTGGGGCCGTGATGCCACTAGTAGTTAAACCACCTTATTGAAGGTCATGCCACGTGGGGCCGTGATACCACCGATTGTTGAGTCTACCCTTAGGGTCGTGGTTGGGATAATTGATTGATTTGATCGAATGACATGTAATCGGCCGAGCCGATTGATCGCCGAGACGATCCAAGTGATTGATGATGTGATTGTGCCTTGGTTGATTTAATTGTCATATTTGCACATGATTGAATTATATGAATTGTACTAACCTGCAGGCGCGGACTATTGCGAGGTAAGTCCTCTTGATGTGTAATTAGGTCATGCCGGGGGTGTATTTTCTTTCTAATAGGGGCTTAGGAGGGGTGAACTTGCTGAGACAATGTCTCACCCCGTTGTGGGAAAAATATTTCAAGGCCGTAGCTGACGCTCGCAGTAGAGACTAGCGAGATGCCGGTGCAGTTGGGCAAGGAGACGCAGAGCTCAGAGAGTGAAGGATCGACGGTCGAGTCTATTTAGTAGCTCTAGGGTTGTCTTTCATTTTTAGTGGACTGATCCCTAATGTGTAGGCTCCGATCTATGTTGGCTGCATGTAAATTTTGTTTGATTATCTGATGACATGTTGGTTTGTATTAAAGTGATTTTTGTTCCTATTGTTCTATCCCGCTTTTAATTTGTCAGGGGATTTTTAATACGTTCCGCATGCGCTTAATAAATTAAATTAGGTCAGCGTTATCACGACCATGGCGGGTTGTTCACGTGTCTCGGGGTTCGGGGCGTGACAACCCCGTTTAAGTGGTATAAGAGCATGGTCAATGAATGGAGTGATAAGGGTGATGAGTCATGGGATAGTTAGTAGGAAAGGCTTTAATATTCTAATGCATGTGATTGATAGTTGCTCGGTAGCTTGTTTGTGTGGTCGCTCTGTGTTTGTTTGAGAAGCGGGCATTTGTGCTGAGCCTGCTGCGTGAGTGACCGTGTGTCGAGGGCCGCCTAGTGAGGGTAGTAGGCCCTGTGTTTCGGGGCAGGCCATTGTTGAAAGTTGGTGCCCGTGGTGCTCCGAGTAGTGCGCAAGTTGGGGCCAGTGTGAGTGGTGAAGCATTGTCTCTAGTCAATGCTAGGGTAGTAGGCCCCGAAGGTTCAAAGTTTGCTCGGTTCTTGAGGATGTTTGAGAGGTTGGGAGACAGAATGGTCAGTAGGCCGCCGCTTCAGTCACTGTTGTGCCGTCACCATCAATGCCGCCAGGGCCGTGACCGCCGTTGTTGTCATTGTTTTTATTGCCGCCAGTATTGTGACCGTGGTTGTGGCCAAGCTTGTTGAGGTCCGGTATGGAATTGTGATCGAGGATCAAGCCATCGTATCTGAGTTGAGGTTCAAGGTTGCCCCGTTATTGAGGATGAATTATTCCTGGCATTTGGTAAAGGTGTAGGTCTTGCAAATGATAATCCTCTGGAAGCAATTGCTGGAAAATGCCACGTCATCTACACTTCAAAGGACACAAGGAATCCGCAACCTTCACGTGAAGATCTTCAAAAAGCTGACTTCGTCTTTTCTCGTACTTTTGATGTCGCGCATCTCAAAATAATGGATAAGATAGAAAAGGTGTTGAAAAGGTTATCTGTCACGACAAAGTGGATGAAGACCCTCACAATAATGCGTTGCTAAGTGAGGTAATAGTTAAACCATTGGATGATCACAATAGGCCATTGAAGAAACGAAAATTGGATGCTTCAGAGATATTCGTGGGGAATGAGCTCAAGAATGATGAAGGCAAGTCAATTGATGCTGTCGAGCATCGGGCCCCGTTACAAGTGGAAGTGCATCTGAGAATAAATTGAGTAAAAATCTCAACGAATCTCCGAAAGGAGAGAGAGACCTCTTTTTGAAGCCAGAGGAGAAATTGATGGAACTCTCTCATGGGAAGTTGGATGAAGTGTCCTGTCATCAAAAGGATGACAAAAACAACTATGAAGTATTGTAAGCTCCTTTACCAATTGATGTTGACAAGAACACATGACTCAAAAAGCTCTCTGTTAGTTTGAATCGTGACAGTATTATAATTCAATTTGTTCAGTTAACGTACGAAAGTTTGGAATCATTTAAAGTCAAAGAGGGACTTCAATCCTTGTTATTCGTCATGGAAGATGACCAGGTTTAGTTCGTTAGTTGTCGAATCTACATGGCAACTGTAATGGATGCATCAGTTGAGAGGTCGGACATGGAGAATATAATTGTGGCACAGGAGTCTTCTAAAGTATGTTATGGAGAAATTGTTAGGTTGGTTGTCAGGGTTGTTGTCAGGAAGGGAAATAGAGTCGTGATTGAGTTAATACCCGGACGAGTCGGCCCCTAAGGCTCCTTATCGGATGGTGTATCTGAGTTAAAAAGGACTGAAGGTGCAGATGCAAGAATTTGAATAGGGGATTCACATATTCCAGTGCATCACCTTGGGAAGCACCTGTTCCATTTGTGATGGAGAAGGTTGGGTTGTTGTGGTTGTACATTGATACATCTCAAGATCGACTGGAGGTCAAAGTGTCATCAGTTGAGGATCAGGAAGAAGGACATACCGAAGTTGACATCGTGCATTCAATACAGCAGTCACGAGTTCACAGTAATGCTGTGTGGTTTGACAGATACCTTAGCTGTTTGTTTGGATCTTATAAGCAGAATGTGTCAGGGTACTTAAATCAGTTGTGATTGTGTTCAGTGAAGTTATCCGGGTGTATTCAGAGAATGCCAAGGGGCACGAGAGACAATTAAGGATGATACTTCAGACCTTGAGGGCTCTTGAATTTCATATTAAGTTTAGTTAGTGCAAGTTTTGGATGACTTGTGTACCGCTGGTAAGTCACGAGATTTCAGGCGAAGAAATCTTCATGGACCCTGTCAAGATTAAAGCAGTGAACAGTTGGCTGAGATTGATTACAGTAACAAAGATCCAGAGTTTCTGAGTTTAGTAGGGAGTTACAGACAGTACGTATATGGGTTTTCTTTTGGGGTTAGCATCGCCGCTGATAAGACTACCGAGGAAGGAAGAAAAGTTCGTGTGGATAAATGGGTGAGGGTGTAGTTTTCAAGAGTCTAAGAAGAGGCCGACAACTGCACCTACGTGGGCCATTCTGTTTGGTCCTAGAAGATGTGAGATTTTCAGTGATGCATCATTTAAAGGATTGGATGGCTTAATGATGCAGTATGATGGGGTTGTTACACGTGTGTCCCATCAGTTGAGACCTTATGAACAGAATTACCTGACAGACGACTTGGACTTCATAGCAACAATTTCCGCTCCGAAGATCTAGAGATATCAGTGGTGTGAAGAAATACTCCAGATCTTTATTAACTGTCAAAGCCTCAAAGTATTTATTCTCTTAGGAGGAATTGAATAAGGTAACGCCATGAACTAGATCTTTTAAAGGACTTGGATAGTGACATCTGATATCACCCGGGAGGATGAAAGAAGTCACTGATGCTTCAAGTTGGAAGTCTTCAATTGTGCACAGACTAGCTAAAGTATAGATTTTATTTAAAAATGGTTCAAAATTTGGTTTTCAAAATTGAGGTAGGCTACCCTTCGAATTTTATAGCTACCCAAAAAAAAAATGAATATTAAAAAAAAAAAAATTGAAAAGTTGAATCAGATGCTCAAGTTTTATTCGGCGCCTAATTGACAGACAGAGATGTTCAGAAAGTCTGATAAGAGGATGCTAGTAAGAAAGGGATTGACTTTGAGATTTCTAAGGATGAAAGGTTCAGGTTCCGAGAGTGATTGAATTCACTAGGCAGTGTAGCACTCAGGGAAAGAATTTTGTCAGAAGTTCACTATGGTATCGCGATTTGACCAGATGGTACGAGTAAGTCAGAATGACCGTCAGCTAAATTGGTAGACAGATATAAAGATAGACATCGCCAAGCAAGTTGTAAGTGCCAGAGTTGTCAGTAAGTAAAAGTTCAGAATGCGTACTTGGAGGATTCTACCATCACTTAAGAGTCCCCGGTGGGAATGAAAATATATCACAATGGGACATTGTGATGAGCTTACTAAGGATTCAGGATATTACTGATACCATTTGAGGACAGTGGCCGAATGATGGATGGAGTTGGTCCACTTTGATGATACGAATGGATCCGGTTTTGGGTGTGCAACATCCAGGTTTATGGATTCTGACTTTGACTGGATGAGTTGGGCATTTCATCGGCGCGACTTTAGTGTTTTTCTCTGAGTTGGCCACTCACGAGATAACTAGACTAGCTAGGTGAGTCATTAAGGACTTTAAGGCAAATTGACTTGACGATTCGACCGGGATCGACTTCTCGACCATGTTCATCTTTAAAGATCATTGCGGCACAGATAAAATCGAATTATGGTCGAGATAGGTCGGTTCGGGCGAGACGAATGACCAATCGTGGATGACCCCACTGAATTGGAAAACTCTCATCAACTGGCACTAATTTGATCTTACTGTCGTTTTGGTACCCTGTGTCCGTATTTGAATCCTCGGGATTTTCATGACAATCGAGAATCGACACTGTGTCGAGTGGGTTCATTGTGGCTCGAAACAGATCGACCACGGGTCATTTGTCCTAAAAAGTTCTGAGAACTACCTAGTAGCCTAGGTCACACCAAAAGTGCGTCAAAGTGAAATTAACCACTAATCTAAGTTCGATTTCAGTGATTTGAAGATTTTGTCATGTCACGGGGTGGGTATATCGAAGTATGTGGGCATCAGATAATTTACCGGCATGGAATGCCGGGGGTGAATTATATTTCCAATCCAGATCAGAGGTTACAGGTTTGGCAGAGTTTTCAAAGGGGTTCTTTCAGGGAGGTTCTTTCTTAAGCAGTGCTAAAGAGTACAGAATTCAGTGGTAAAAAGAAAGTGAAGAAAGATCACAGACCAAAATCGGCTCAGAAATCAGTAATTGCAGTGGTCAGATTGGTGTCAGAGTGAATGCTGGACAGAATTGTCAGAAATTTTCAATCATTGAGCTTCAGAGGTTCATTGGGGAGTTGAGAAGAAGAGATCAGATGTTGGCGATAGAGTGTCATATATGCGGAGTTCAGTCAGTGGCCAGTTCAGAAAGAGCAGATTTGGTATACCAAGATGGTATCCTTGATCAAAATAGTCGGATGACACCATGAGACCGAAGGATTAGTTTGGAATAGTGAGACTCAGTGAAATGAAAATACCCTCCCCTTTTGTATAAGGGTTGGTAAATGTTTAAATTTCGAGGACGAAATTTTTATAAGAGGGGAAGAGTTGTGACATCCCGATTTTTGGGCCCTAATTTTGACTGGATAAATAGGGCCGTGTTGGTTCGATTGAAGCCGGGGTTGTGAAATTGAGGAATATAAGGAATTTTTGGATAAATAAAATAATCAATTTGATAAGTGAGACATCAATTGATTTTATGGGAGTCAATTTGAATTAAATCAAGAGAAATTATAAGGTTCGCCTTTGGTTGTACTTTTGGGATTTAAATTGGTCCTATAGACAAGCCAAGATGTGAATTAAAGTGTAGTGACATTGGATTAATTTTTATGGACTTCAATTGGACTTAATTGAAAGAAGAATTGAAGGAATAGAGTTGCGCAAAATTTGGACCCCGGCGGAAAGATTAATTGAACCTATTGGAGAAGTTGTGAGAGTTAGTGGGGTATGATGTCATGAATGATGTCATGTGGTGGGGCCACATTGGAAGAGTAAAGGAATAAAGAAAAAGGAAAAGAAAAAAAAAAAAAAAAAAAAAAAAAAAAAAAAAAGAGGAGAGAGAGTGTCTTCTTCAACCTTGAGACAAGAGGAGAGAGGGAGAGAGAGGAGGGGGAAGCTCGACGGAAGGGGGAGGGCCGCGCGCCGCCGCCTCGCGCGCCATCGCCATCCGCCGCCCGCCGCCCGCTCCACCCCAGCCTCTCGGCCGCCCGTCCGCCCGTGCCGCCGTCGCGCCACGCCGTCGCCCCGCGCGCCTCCGCTCGCTCGCCCGCGCCTCCAGCCGGGTCCAGCCCGTCCCCGTGTCGCAAAGCCGCCGCCGCACGCCGCCGTGGACCGCCCTCCCTCCTCCGCCTCCTTCCCCGCCGTTCCTCCGCCGCTCCCTCGCCCAAACCGCCGCCGTCGCGCCCCTCCTTGGCCGTGCACAGCAAACCCAAAAATGGGTCTTGCAACCCCTTCCGGGCTCGTTTTGGCCGCCTTCCCGACCCCGGACGCGAGCCCGCCTTTGGAGTTTATCGATCCCGACGTCGCGCTCGTCGTTTTGAGCTAAACGGCGCGTTAATCGGGTGAGTTACCTCACTAATCCTTGATTAGAGGGTTAATTATACCCTAAGTATGTTTAGTTTGAATTAAGTATATTTAGGTGGTTAGATTAGATTATTTTAATATAAGTTGGATTAAGGAAATTAGATTAAGCTTAATGGTGTTTAATTAAGTTTAAAAGAGATTAATTAAAGTTAAGTGGTGATGTGACATAATTGGATTTTAATTTATATTTATTTAAATGGTCTGAAATTCGGATGAATAAAATAATAATAAATTATTCCGAAATTAAAAAAATAATAATAACTAAAAAAAACTGAAAATTTATTTTTAGCCCCTAGGTTGCTCGGAATTTCGTGCCGATCGCGGCTGTGATGTTAGAATTTTTATTTGACGCTTGATTGGTGGTGAATTGAGTGTGATTGCGTAAATAGGGGTTATGTGTAGAAATTCCATGTGTAGGAATTGTGGGGATTTTGGCTGTAATTGACCGCCTATTAGAGGCCGTGCTGAGTGGGCCGTGATGCCACTAGTCGTTAACCACCTATTAGATGTCATGCCAAGTGGGGCCGTGATGCCACTAGCTGTTGACCACCTATGAGAGGCCATGCCGAGTGGGGCCGTGATGCCACTTGTCGTTAACCACCTATTAGAGGTCGTGCGGAGTGGGGCCGTGATGCCACTAGCTGTTGACCGCCTATGAGAGGTCGTGCCGAGTGGGGCCGTGATGCCACTAGTAGTTAAACCACCTTATTGAAGGTCATGCCACGTGGGGCCGTGATACCACCGATTGTTGAGTCTACCCTTAGGGTCGTGGTTGGGATAATTGATTGATTTGATAAGAATGACATGTAATCGGCCGAGCCGATTGATCGCTGAGACGATCCAAGTGATTGATGATGTGATTGTGCCTTGGTTGATTTAATTGTCATATTTGCACATGATTGAATTATATGAATTGTACTAACCTGCAGGCGCGGACTATTGCGAGGTAAGTCCTCTTGATGTGTAATTAGGTCATGCCGAGGGTGTATTTTCTTTCTAATAAGGGCTTAGGAGGGGTGAACTTGCTGAGACAATGTCTCACCCTGTTGTGGGAAAAATATTTTAGGGCCGTAGCTGACGCTCGCAGTAGAGACTAGTGAGATGCCGGTGCAGTTGGGCAAGGAGACGTAGAGCTCAGAGAGTGAAGGATCGACGGTCGAGTCTATTTAGTAGCTCTAGGGTTGTCTTTCATTTTTAGTGGACTGATCCCTAATGTGTAGGCTCCGATCTATGTTGGCTGCATGTAAATTTCGTTTGATTATCTGATGACATGTTGGTTTGTATTAAAGTGATTTTTGTTCCTATTGTTCTATCCCGCTTTTAATTTGTTAGGGGATTTTTAATACGTTCCGCATGCGCTTAATAAATTAAATTGGGTCGGCGACACTACTTGGGAATGTCGCATTATCACGACCATGGCGGGTTGTTCACGTGTCTCGGGGTTCGGGCGTGACAGCGGGAGTGGTCCCCAAACATGGGCCACATCAGTAGTGGGACCCGCGCAGATCGAGGGGTTGCAACAAGAGGAGCATCTGCAGGGCCCAGCCCCCTAACAGGAAACCTTGTCCCTCATTTCGCTTCTCGTACTTGTTCTCCGAGATCCACCGCTCGAGATCTTGGAGCTGGCTTCCTTGAAAAACCCAAACAAATGGTCTCTTTGCCCAAAGCAAGCTCTTTCAGCTCAGTGGGCGTTAGGATGCATAGGCTTCCCACGCAAGCAAAGTGCTAGAATATGCAAATAATAACGATACCTTCATTTAATAGTTCAAATTTTAGAATTATTGGCAGTAATCCTACCAAATTTTCACATAAAAGCAGCACTAGAGGTCTTGATTTCAAGTCTTTCTAGGCCTAATTATTTTCTAATCTTAGTACTAGGCATGAAGGGGTGTGTTAGAATATGCAAATAATAACCACACCCTCATCTAACAATTTAACTTTTAGAATAGTTTACGATGATCCTACTAAATTCTCACACATACAACACAGAGCTGAGCCCTTAAATGGATTCAATGCGATTTAATTGTGACTTCCCCACATTCTTCTCTTAATTAATAAACTTCAACCTTATATTGAATTTAAGACATTGCTAGTCGTATAAAAATTAGTTAACATATATGCACGATTTTTCCCACCTAAATTGCTTTTTCCTAGTTGATGATTGGAATGTATCGATTAAGTCACATAAATCTCATTTCTATTGTTCCTATTTGTTCTTTCAACTTATCATGTATGCATGATTTTTCTACAACGAAATATTTCATTTATCACACATGATAATCAATTCTTTGGTGCAAAGTAATTCTGCAGTTTTGTTCGTATTCATATTCACATTGAGTGATGTGTCACGAGTCAGTACTTCCTTGATCGCGGAATAACCTGTGTACCGCCTAACAAGTGGAAATCACCAAGTCAACCTTTATTCAATAGTTAATATCACAATCCGTGATTCTCTCGTTCTCATGAACCCTTGAGTGAAGTTTGGGGTTATCCAGTGAGTAAGTGATATGGAGAGGATGAACACAATTGATCTGTGGGAGTGACATTAGGACGCTTGATGCTAGGAGTTATAAGATACAAGGATTTTGTTTCTTTGGAGTCCTGAAGATAGGATTGGCCTCCCGTACACAAACTGGTCAAGAGCTGATACCGCTCTCTTGATGAGACGATGGCAGGCCAAACCAGTTGTTGAGCCTAAAGTGATCTACTGTCTCTTTTGATAGATTAGAAGCCCGTACTAAGCTAGGTGTGGTACTATCTTATATAAGGAAGATGTTTGTCCTATTGTTTTTTAGAACAACTATTGAGCAAAGGTTGGCCTAGTGAATTCCGCTCATTAGACAATGCACGAGTTATTCCGTGGCCAATGAACTAGGGGTGTGCAACTGGACCGGGTCAACTCGGTTCCCGGATCGGCCCACCCGGAAAATAGGGTCGGGAACCGGTTCTAGTTGAAACCGGTCCGGGAACCAGTTCCCAAAACTCAGACCCTGTTTAAACCGGTCCGGGAACCGGTTCCAAGGATTTACCCACCCGGGAACCGAATCGACCGGACCGGTTTGGGAACCGGTTGGAGAACCGGTTTATAAGACACCCCCAAAAAGACCAAAATGCAAAACCCTAATCTGTACTTTCCATCTTTACCTCTCTCACACGGTCCTGGTTCCATCCGACGCCGCCTCTGCCGCTCTCTTCGCACCCCTCGCGCTCGTACCACCGTTGCCGTTCCGCCAATCATCTGAAGCTCTGCCCATTGGTTCTGCCCGCGAAGCCATTGACCCTCGCCGACGCCGCCTCCGTTCGATCTCACCGTTCCACCTGCTACTGTTGCCTCGCCAACGCCCCTGACCCGCAGATCTCGCGTCCACAGTAGCCCTCCGCCGATCCTATTCTCACCGTGCTCTGTTTCTCGAGCTCCCCTGCTGCCAATCTATCGTCGCCCGAACGATGCCCCTGCTCTGCTCGCGATCTGGCCTAGCCCCCTCGCTGATGCCCGGCGTCGGAGGGATCGAACTAGGTGAAGAGGAGAGATGTTGCTCCCTTCACGGCCTTGGATTACCTCAATCCGTCCTACTGGTACGTGCGCTCGCTAGAATCGCGTTTTGCCATCTCCGCTTGCCGAAGGGGGCACCCGATTACAGTCCATTGTAGTTCTCACGTTGTTGTCGTCGATATTGCTTTAGGGACGAGAGGTTCTCTCGCGAGGAGCACTACGAGTGGTTCAAGGACTACTCTCATTTCCGCCACCTGATGCAGCAGAATGTTAAGCCCGGTTCTTCCATGAGCACCGCGTTCTTTCAATGCCTTTTCGATTCCCTGATGCTTTGTATCTGGTCTTCAGACCTAGTGTTGTCTAAGCTCAGTTCAAGAAATTGGCGTTGTGGTCTTCTATGGTTTATTTCGCGTGCTGGCATTGATAGATATGCCGATGTGACTAGTTTGGCATTGCGGGCTTGTTTGTATTTTGGCCATCTTATAAGAATTACTTAAGTTTTGGTGTTGGTCCTGAATTTTCTGTGGAAGTAGATGGGTGAATGTTGAATTGTCCAGTGATCTTGTTTCCATTTTTGTTGTGGGCATGTTTACCCTCTTTTTAGATTTTCTTGGATTCCAATTGTCACTGTAATTGGTTCAAGGATTTTATTTAATTGCGGGTTTTTCTGATGAGGGAACTTTGTAATGAAGGTTCTGGAGCTTGGTTGTGGAAACTCGCAGCTATGTGAAATTCTCTATGAAGACGGGGTTATAGATATAACATGCATTGATCTGTCAGTTGTGGCTGTGGAAAGGATGCAAAAACGGGTACAGTCCAAGGGATATAAAGGTATATATGCTTTCATCTTTGTAGAAATGATTACACTCCGCACCTTACACTTCATTTTCATATTAATCATTTGAGGCTTTTCGACTAGTTGCGAATCTGGATATTGAGGACTATATTGTTTTTCATGGAACCTTTGAGTTTATTTCTCTTCCTACCTTGACCGTGCCAATCCAATGCCTACTTGGAGATTATGTGTCTGTGTCACTTAATGCTTTCTTTGCATGGTGCAAAATCAAGTGGGAAAAATAGCTCTCAACACGAAATTGGGAGGCTGAACTTCTATGATGCTGCATGAGCTTATGCATTTTGGTTGCAGGGAGGGAACATGTAGTGGATTTTGCCAAGGCTTGAAACTTGTATTCACTTGACTTTTTAAGAGTTCCAATGAAGCTTATGCTGATCGAGATTGTAAACGCTTTATCTTACATATGAGTGTTAAACGTTTTATCTTACATATGAGTGTTGTACAGCAATTTTTATGCAAAACAAATTCCAATATAAACAGGGTTAACCCTGTTCCCGGACCGGAAAAACAGGGTGGGTCGGGAACAGGGTCCAATGCAAACAGGGTCGGGTACAGAGTCCAAAAAAAGAGAACCGGTTATAACAAGGTCGAGAAAAGGGTCCAGGTCTAGACCCTACCCACCCTGGACCCGATCACCCCTACAATGAACTACTAACTCATGATATATGGAATCATAGCAAGATCCCTCCAGTAAAGGGGTTGAATTGGAGAAAACCTGTGGTCTATCCAGTCCTATGTGGGCAGAGAGTGAATTGTCGAGGCAAAAGACGCTCGGGCAAAGGCGGCTCTTGACCTTCTAGGATGGCAATAGGGGCATAGGAAAGATTTAGTTCCTCACTGACTAGGGAAAATGTTCTTGGATCAATTGGCGAGTCTGAAGAAAAGGTCCGCTACCACATTTTTAGTAGGGGAAGAAACCTCCATTAGTTTGTTGGGATCAAGAAAGGCTTCGTAGGCAAAATATGGTGTTGCCAAAAAGGCACAATTGGTGAAAGATGCCACACTTGCTAGGAAATTGCATGTCATCGAAGGGGCCCAAAAAGCTGTGATCAAAAGAAGCTACCAATAGAGTGGTTTGTTTTGTTGGATGAGCATTGCCATTCAATATATGATCCAAAGCGGCACATCAATGGTTAAGGAAAAACAAGGAAGCAATGGAGTAGCCCACAACAAGGGCCTTGTGGAACTAAGTGGGAGAGAATGTCACGGCCCATGATTTTCCTATACTCATTAACCCTTGTGAGTGGAGTTTGGGATTATCGGGGGATGAGTGAGTGATATAGAGGGGATAATCATAACTGGCCCGTGGGAGTGACATTAGGATGATTGGTGCTAAGAGTTTTACAATAAATGGATTATATTACTTAGGAGCTCTGAATGCAAGGTTGGTCGCCCGAGCATAAACTGATTGGGAGCCAATGCTACTCTCACGATAAGGCTATGTTAGGTCAAAATCAGTTGTCAAGCCTAAAGTGATATGTTGTCTTGCTCAATGAACTAGATGTCTTAGTTAAGCTGGCCGTGGTACAATCTCATATAAGGAATATATTCACCATATTGTTCTGTAGAACAACTATTGAACAAAGGTTGGCATGGTGAGTTTCACTCACTAGGCGCCGCATGGGTATTTTGCAAGCAAGGAGCTGCCGAACCGTGTCATATGAGTATCGCTTGTCTTATTTGCATAAAATTGGTTATTAATCAAAACTCTAAAGAATAGGGGAAACAAACGAGAAAAAAAGCTAGAAACTTAGAGATAGTTTTTCTACTTTTTCTTTTCATCATTACCTGCATGTCAAGCCGCTGCAAGCACTTCTTTGAATCACTGAAGCCTCATTACTCCTCTTAGCCAAATCGAGATGGTCCGTATTACACAAAGAAACTGGTCCAATGTACCAGACCCTCTTATCTCCTCTCATCTTCTTTCACCCTTCAGCATCTGTTAGTTCGAGTTCCTCAAAGCTATTCACGACCAATACATAAGATGCCAATTCCGCCCCCATACACTTTTCGAAGAACTTCATCAATCCTGGATGGGCCGAAACCGCTGAAAACTGCCGTTTCGTGAACTCAAGCCAACCTGGCAAGCCCGGAAGAACAAATTTCTCACAAGAACTTTTAGTCATATTGACTCCATCACTGTCATTCTTCAGACTTCTAAAGCAATGCAAGCACCAACGCAAAGGCAACTTGTGACATAAAAAATGACCCTCAGAACGTTAAAGTTTCAAGCGACGTCAAGAGTGTAGCACACATACATGTTGGATATTATGCAGCTCGGCCTAGGGGTTCAGGTCATGGATGAGCTGCTCAACTCGCGGTCGTAGTATTTCAATGTTTAGTATTTCAATGGCATTGAACATCTTGAAAATCAAGTCTGGAGAAGGTAGCGTGTCGATGAGGTGGTGGCAGTAGCTTTCAGGTATTCATGCGGCTTTGTATCGGAACTCTAGTTCCCTGAGGTGAATCTGGAGGCTGGAGCTTATGGAGCGATCAAGGACCAGGTTAACACGACTGGCAAATCCTAGGGTCACGATGGGGGTCACTATGAGTCCTCGTTGGGCTAGTAAGCGCGCAACATCGATCATTGGGACCATGTGGCCTTGAGGTATGAGGGAGAAGAGAAGGAAGTGTTGTCGTTGCGTTTGAGAGATCATGGGATGGAAGGATAGAGGGGCGTGGGAATGGTAGTTTGGCTACCTTAACTTGTTGTTGGGTTTGAGAGGCCATGGATGGAAGGGTAGAGAGGCGTGGGAATGGTAGTTTGGCTATCTTTTTCATTTGCGGAAAGTTAAATTACTACAAAGAGAGGCCACGGGATGGAAGGATACAGAGGCGTGGGAGTGGTAATTTGGCTACCTTCTTCATTTGGGGAAAGTTAAATTGCTACAAACAGCTTCATGTGGATGCCACGCGTTCTAGTGCCGATTATATCTGAGACAGAAATGAAATAAACACATTCTAGAATGTGTTGAACAATTATCTCTCGTAAATTAATTTTCACTTACTAAGTATGACGACTGTTTTTATTTCATTTTATTTCTCAAAAGGGGCATAGACCCTTAGAAATTGACCAGAATTCTGGATGTTTAGGGCACACATTTCTCTGTTTTCTCATTTTCTATTCTCTGGAACAGATTTAGAATAGAAATCCATTTCATGATGCAATTTTTTTTTTCAATGTCAGGAACAAATTTTTTCTTTAGAAATAAGTTCGGAAGTAGTTAAACTTTTCTATTTTTACATTTTTAGAACAAAAGGGAGAAATAAAAACTTTTTTCATCGCTCTATCTTGTTACTAGCCGACTGCCCATCCATCACTGTCCACCACTGTCCATCACTGGTGGCCACCCGCCTCCTACTATCACTAGAGAGGGAGAAAATCTATTCCGCGAATAGAAATTTTTATATCGTTATCAAACGTGTATTTTTGATCAGAAAGTTATATGGAAAATTGAAATAGAAAAATCTATTTCTTCCAAGAAATTGATTTTTGGAACAAAATGATTATCATTTACGCCTTCAAAGTTTCGGTAATCCTATGCAATTGAAGAAATTTACGGATACATAATCTTTGGTTGGGTTCAAGAGGGGTGGTATATGAGGATGGTTTATAATAGGAGACCTCATGCTAGTTTCTTCAAACACATAACCTAAATTAACTGCTTGACTAACCCCACTAATTGCGGGGATTATTAATCAATAACTAATAATGTCAAATTGGTAAATGTAATCCAATATAGATTTCATTTCACTGTATACATTATTGAAATAAGACTGGGCAATGACTTTCTTTGCGGAGCATACGAATCACATGTAATCTTCCATGCTGGTAAATTTCAAATAGCATTGGGAAATGTCAAAATACCATAGGTGAAAGAAAATATCTGTTACTTTTTTTGTGGGTAACTTGTTAATAAATTACCAAAACATTTGTGAAATTACTAATTCTTTTTTAAAGATTGCAAATTACTAGTTTTTGTACTAACTTACCAACTTTTATTTGTAACTCTCACCAACATTTTGAAAGTATTAACTCTAATATGAGATTATCAATCTATGTAGAGTGGCTTATCATCTTAGGTTAGATTAAGTTACCAACTAGGTTTGGGTTACCAACTCTTATATAGGATTTTTCTCAATGTGTAACTCTGTGTAATTTACCAACTGTTCTATTGAGTTACTACATTATTTGGGAGAAGTACACTATTAGTGCCATAAGTTGTGGACGGCGCTCACTTTGGTACCAAAAGTTTTTGTCAGATCACTTAAGTGCCAAATCGGAGAAAAAATGATCACTTTGGTACCACCGGCGAAAGATTCCGGCCAAAATGATTACGTGGCTTAAAAAAAAAAAAATCGACAAGGCCTTTAAACAACGTTGTTTTCAGTCCTCTTTAAGAAAACAACGTCGTTTTGCTATCCTACATGGATGGCCTCACAAAAACGACGCCGTTTAACTCATTTGGGGATTTTTTTTCTTTTATTTGGGATTGAAATTAGGGTTTTTCTTACGTAGCTCGCTCGACCGTCGTCACTCGGCCTCCGCCATCGCCGGGCCGCCATCACTCGCTCAATCGCCATTGCTCGGCGTTGTTCGGACGCCCTCGACAGCACACAAGGGAGCACCAACCCCGGTTGCCAAAGCCTAGGTACTGGAAGACGCAGGCCAGGCACTCGTCGGGGAGATCAGAGATGGAGAAGGAGACATCAATGGTGGCGCACCCGTCAGCTGTCTCCCCAAGCATCGGCTAGATCACGACCTTTGACTTGGCCGCCGAGTGGCCGTCGTCAAGGTTGGGGTCGAGGTTGGGGTCGGAGTCGCAACCGCAAAGTGGCCATCATTGGGGTCGGGGTCGGAGCCGTGGCCGTCGAGTGGCCATCGTCGGGGTCGAAGTCAGGATCGGAGCCACAGCCGCCGAGTGGCCATCGTGGCGATCAGGGTCGGGATCGGGGTCAAGGTCGGAGCTGCGACCATCAAGTGGCCATCGTTGGGGTCAGGGTCGGGGTTGGGGTCGGGGTTGGAGCCGCGATCGCCAAGCGCGAGGGCCGTCGAGGATGGCGACTGACCGGAGATTTAGGTTTTGAATTAGGAGAGACACCAAACGGTGTCGTTTTAGTATTAGGATGCTAATTGTACTCTCCAACGAGCCACATCAGCTTCAAAAATTAATAAAAGAAAAGTGTCACGTCGAATTTCTGGCTAACCAAATCAGAGTTGGCACCAAAGTGAGCGTTTTTCAAACTTTTTGGCACTTAAGTGATCCGATATAAATTTTTGGCACCAAAGTGAGCACCATATATAACTTATGGCACTGATAGTGTACTTCTTTTACATTATATGCTTTCATTAGCAACCCTTAATTTTTACTAACTTTTATTTAGAAGTTACTAAAATAAATTAGCACGATTGTAAAATACCTTAAAATATTATAAGTGAACCTATTAATTAAATCGTAACTAGACTTGTCTAAATGGGTCATGAATTCATATCTTATCACATATTTGATAGGCTAAGTTATTATATGGGTTAGTTACATTGTGAATGGCTCATGAATGGGTTTAGAATGGTAAAGCCTAAAATAATATGAGTATCAAATTGGTTTATAATTTACTTAGACCCAATCCACCTCTATGACTTTCTCTTGCCATCAATCTCTTTCTCACTCACTCCATGTTCTTACCTCAATTTGAATAGGAATTTTAATAGATTGGATTAAACATGAAAGTATTTTAATAAATTGGTCAAATTAGGTATAAGTCATTAAATTTGTATTGCATGAAAATGGGTCAATTTGGATTGGACAATTTTCAACCCAACTTAATCTACCTATTTAATGGGTTGCCAGTAACTTACTTACAACTAAGACTTTACCATCTCCAATCTAATATCTAGAAGTAGATCACCAAGGGCTTTAAAATTTTACAATTAGGCCTACAAGTAGTTCATAACTTACTAATGAAATTATAATTTTACCATCCCACGTCTAGCAGCAGATTGTCAAGGGCTTTTGCAAGTAGGCTTGTTTATTTGTTTGCAAGTTCCCTAAGATATAATGGATAGTGTTACGTTGCCTTAAATTTTATTAGTAGGCTCGGTTACTTACTAGTAACATACTAACAGCTTAATTTTTACGATCACGAGTTGCAATCAGTAGGGTTGGTCAGTCAATAGTAAGTTACCAACAAAGCTTTCTCTTTCCAAGTCGATACTTTACTTATTGAATTGAATAGTAATAATTTCTCTATATGATTTCTCCATCACACCTTATCACTCCAATTTCTAACAACCAGGTTCTGATACCACAAAACCGAGATGTTACGTCCCGACTCGGCAAACACGTGCCCATCTCCGCTTGATCAATATAATAGTGATGCCCCAGAACGCATAGCTGGCCCATTCATTTTAATATACGCATGCAGAAATAGATATAAATCCCCAGACAATAAAAGAATGGAATAAGAAGACAGGGCCATAAAATTTCAAGCCACACTTATATACATTGCAAACCAGTGCATATATATACAAGGCGGACTATTATTTCAAATTCAACTTAAACAAGCTTAGAAAACAAAGTCTGCAGATAGGGGTGGTGTTCTAACGACCACGGCTATTATGATTTTTCTGGTTTTACCCAATTTAAACAAAACCAAATATTTCTACATGAATCAGATCAAATGAGATGCAATTAGGCTATCTCAAGTCGACTAATCATGCACGAAATATTTAAATCCATTGAATTCCTATTGAAGTGAGGCCACAAGCTAAATTCATATTTTTAATTGAACCTTAGTTGGCCAAATTGAAGCTCAATTACTTCAATTGCACTCTAGGCTAAAATGGGCCAAGTTGAAGCACCTTAGTTGGGCTTTCTAATCTTTGAATATGCCAAATCCACCAAATTAGAATGCATCGAATCTCCCAAAATTGACCTCGAATTTGGACTCATCTTTTTTAATGACGCATCGACTGAAAATCAAGTGTCAACAATGATCGAACACATGTATGTGGTTGGACAAGGCAAATCTAGTTAGATCCAACATTCAAGACACACAACAGTCCTCTAAATACAACAAGAACGGACAAATGGTTGTTGGAAGTTTTCAAAGCAAAACCTGACCCACCTGAAACAAAGGTAGGCGCGGTCACACTCTGGTTCATATGGAAGGTGTGAAACAACGCCGTGTTTTGAGGGTAGCAACCTAATCCTTAAGCCATACTAAAGGAAGCACAAGCATAAATCAGCAGCCATCTTTGATGGAACCCACAGAACCGCAACTCAAAATCCATAACAAAAAGACAAGAGATCAAGTGGAAACCTGTGACATTCCGATTTTTGGGCCCTAATTTCGACTGGATAAATAGGGTTGTTTTCGTTCAGTTGAAGCCGGGGATTGTGAAATTGAGGAATATGAGGGATATTTGGATAAAGAAAATAATCAATTTGATAAGTGAGACATCAATTGATTTTACGGGAGTCAATTTGAATTGAATCAAGAGAAATTAGTAGGTCCGCTTTTGGTTGTGCTTTTAGGATTTAAATTGATTCTATGGACGAGCCAAGGTGTGAATTAAAGTGTGGTGACATTGGATTATTTTTATGGACTTTAATTGGATTTAATTAGAAGTGGATTGAAAGGAAAATTGAAGAAATTAAGCGCGCAAAGTTTTGGACCCCGGCGGAAAATTAATTGGACCTATTGAAGAAGTTGTGGGGGTAATGGACCATGACATCATCGATGATGTCATGGTGGGCCACCTTTGAGGGATTAAAAGAAAAAGGAAAAAGGAAAAGAAAAGGGGAGAGAGAGAGAGAGAAGTGGGGCCCATGTGTCATCCCTAACCTTGGAATAGAGAGAGAAAAGGAGGAGAAGAGGAAGAAAGGGGAGCCCGTCGGCCCCCAGCCCGCGCGCCACCGCCATCCGCGCCGTCGTCCACTGCCCAGCCGCACCGTCTCGCCGTCGCCAGCCGCCGCTCCAGCTCACCGCCTCGCCGTCTCGCAGCCCCCCTCGCGCCTAGCTCGCCGCACGTCCAGCTGAGCTGCCTCTGTCCCCATCCGTCGCCGCCCAGCCAGCCGCGAGCCGCCGCCCGCCCGTCCGCCGTGTCACACCGCCACCCCTGTCAGCCACGCACGACCGGCCGCCGTCCAGCTCCTCCCTCCTCGGCCGAACACAGCAGCAAACCAGTGAGTATAGAAAATGGGTATGGCAGCACTGTTTGGGGCCATTTCGGCCACCTTCCCGGCCCCGGATGCGAGCCTGCCTTTGGGGAAAGTCGATCCCGGCGTCGCCCTCTTCGATTTGAGCTAAGCGGCGTCCAAATCCGTGAGTTTATCTCACTAATCCTTGATTAGACGGTTAATTATGCCCTAAGTATGTTTAGTTTGAATTAAGTATGTTTAGGTGGTTAGATTAGATTATTTTATTATAAGTTGGATTAAGAAATTAGATTAAGTTTAATTGTGTTTAATTAAAGTTAAGAATGGTTTAATTAAAGTTAAGTGTTGATGTGACATAATTGGAATTTAATTTAGATTTATTTAATTATTGGAAATTCGGATGATTAAAATAATATTAAAATATTTCGAAATTAATTAAATATTATTATTTAAAAAAAAAGGAAATTTTTATTTTTAGCCCCGATTGCTCAGAATTTCGTGGCCGATCGTTCTTTGCGATGTTAGAATTTAAATTTGATGCTTGATTGGTGGCAAATTGAGTGTGATTGTGTAAATTAGGAGTTATGCGTAGAAATGCTAAGTGTGGAAATTGATGGGGATTTGGCCGTGATTAACCGCCTACTAGAGGCCGTGCCGAGTGGGGCCGTGATGCCACTAGTTGTTTAACCACCTTTTCGAAGGTCGTGCCACGTGGGGCCGTGATTACCACCGATTGTTGAGTCTACCCTTAGGTCGTGGTTGGGAGCATTGATTGGGTTATAGAATGACATGTAATCGGCCAAGCCGATTGATCGCTGAGACGATTCAAGTGGTTGATTGATTGATGACGTGATTGTGCCTTGGTTTATTGAATTGTCATATTTGCACATGATCGAATGATATGAATTGTACTAACCTGCAGGCACGGACTATTGCGAGGTAAGTCTTCTTGATGTGTGGCTAGGTCATGCTGGGATGTATTTTCTTTCTAATAAGGGCTTAGGAGGGGTGAACTTGCTGAGACAATGTCTCACCCCGTTGTGGGAAATACATTTCAGGGCCGTAGATGACGATTCCAGCGGAGTAAGGTGGACTGTCAATGCAGTTGGGCGAGGAGTCGCAGAGCCAAGAAGATGAAGGATCAACGATCGAATCTGACTTGTAGTCTTAGGACTGCTCTATCTTTTAGTGGGCCGATCCCTAGTGTGTAGACTTCGACCCAAATTCGGCTGTATGTAATCCTTGGGTGATTTTATGATTGTAGGTTGGCTTGTATTAAATTAATTTTTGTTCCTGCTGTTCTATCCCGCTTTTAAATTATCAGGGGTTTCTTAATACGTTCCGCATGCGCATAATAAAATTAAATTGGGTCGGCGACACTACCTGGAAATGTCGCAATTGCACGATCATGGCGGGTTGTTCACGTGTCTCGGGGTTCGGGGCGTGACAAAACCTCCATCGGTGACAATATGTAGCTCGATGTGGATGCTTCGTGGGCAGGGAGCGAAAAACCATGCTCCATAGCTGGGATCTTACGAGGGATGGTGGAAGGTGGCTTGGTGAGTGAGACCTAAGTAGACTCAACCCTCCAAGCTAAAGCCCTAGTGTTTGTGAAAGGGCTAAAGTTTCTACAACAAATCCAAGTCACGAAAGGCAAGTACAGCAGAAGTCTATAGATTATGTATGTGAAAGTGACAATTCGGTGGTTGTGGCAAGCATCTTGGACCGACCAGAAGCCCCTTGGGCTATGAGGAACATAGTAAGTAAAGGAATGGGATTCTAGGCCAGTTCAGCTAAGCAAAGTCGGCCCATTGCCTAAGGGAAAGAAAACGAACTGCCGATTGGGTAGCAAAAGCCCATCATAGCAAAAAACTTCCTTTCAATTGGGTGTCTTCCCATCCCCAGCCACTTCGGGATATTTTATATTTAAAAGTATGTTTACCTTTATTATGTACCTATCATATTAATGAATGAAAGAAATAACTCATTTTATGACAAAAAAAAAAAAAAAAAAAACTATTACGAATCAAAGGGCGTGAAAGGTTATTGTATACCATTTCTCTTGTGATAATATAGAAAGTTTCCCAAAATTAAATAATAAAGATGAGTGGGTGTCACTGTAATGGGTTCATAATGTTTTTTTTTTTTTTATCAGCATTTAGGGGAAAATAGTT
This sequence comes from Eucalyptus erythrocorys, assembly GCA_014182555.1. Classification (NCBI taxonomy): domain Eukaryota; kingdom Viridiplantae; phylum Streptophyta; class Magnoliopsida; order Myrtales; family Myrtaceae; genus Eucalyptus; species Eucalyptus erythrocorys. Next base: position 23,120,859 of record CM024597.1, read on the forward strand.
TTTGAAGAAACTAATGCAATTAAAATATCGTATGATATAAGGTTAACCTGAGTCATTGATCAAAGAAATAGAGATGGCCATTGCCTCGGTCACATGAATGTAGTCAATTAACGGTGCACTTCATAAACATATAGAATCGGTGTTTGAAGAGGCTCATATATGAAACGTCTCGGAAATAATATCTAGAGCAAGAGATTCACTCAACCGAGATTCGAAAACGTAATATTCATCTTGACCATCAACAGGTTTGGTCAATTGTTCAGTTTTTGAGCAATTGTTCGCATTGGCGTCTTGATTTGCCAATTGACAAAAACAGTCTCACTTTTTGCTTCTAAACCGCAAAGAAATTGGTTTAACCACTCAAACAATGCCAGACACCAGCTTAGCCTATTGGTCGTGCTTCGATCTGATGGCGCATAGGTGAATAAATAGATTGTCCTCTGGTAGGTGGGAAGATCTTTCTCTGACGAGAACGACAAGACAAGTGTTGATCATCTACTAATTTGATATAATTTGGGATGCTTAGTTGAATTTGGATGATATGTGGAAATTCCAAATGATGAGTTGTATTTTCTCCTCTTTTCATTGTTTTCTTCTTCTTTTTTTCTCCAATTTGTCCTTTAATACTAGAGGCAATGCCCGCCTCCCAGCGTGCGAAGCGAAAGAATTGGGTGACTACTGAAATAAATTGGATTAAGTGGATGGTTACTCAATGCAATTTATCAACAATTCTTTTTTTCTTGGCAAGATGAGAACTTTTAATAGGTTAATTAACCATTTATAATTAATCATAGCATAATATTCTCATATTTTCTTTAAATATCATTACCTATTTACTCTAACATTTCTTTTTTTTCTCAACCTAAAATAATTTTGTAAACCGTAACCAAGATCTTTAGATTATAAGTGCAATCGCAAGATGGTAAAAGTCAGTCAATATTACCTCTCAATTACTTCTCTAACTTAGAGTTAACTAAAGATGTGAGGATATACTTGTAAATCGAGAAGGACACAAAATATTGAATTGCTCTATATTATAACAAAGATATAAGTGCATACAAGTATAATTATGCAATCCATATCCCGGATATTTAATATATTATGAAAAAGATTAATATCATGAAAAACCCTAAATCAGTACACTAGTGACAAATTTATCATAAACTAATTTTTTGATCACCCACAACTCTACACTAATAACAAGTGACATATTTACCTTTTGTTAGCTTCCAAAAATGCTGTCATTAAATTGCTAACTTAGACGTTGTGTGAACTTAATATGACAAGTCCATGTGAATCAATTGATGGATTAATACAATGAAAATTTTCAAATTGATACATTTATGATAATATTGAATATAGGCCAAAGTTTGATGACTATTTATATCATTTTCCTTCCTTAAAAAAAATAAATAAACCAGTTAATTTCATTTCCTAACAATGACAATTGATAGATTTAGAAAGGAAATGAAGACCATTTTTGATTGTCTAGAGATTAGTGCTATAAGTTATCATTTTTAATAAAATATTTTTCAAATCATTTACTTTTCGCATAAGAAATGGGCCAAAATGTTCTTTTCAATTTATATATACCATCAAATGAGGTGCGATTATATTGAGATCCATATGATACAAGTGTGCACGTGAGTGGGCTCAGTTGATTAACATGAAGAAGACGACTGGAATTTTCTCGTCAACTAAGCTAAACAAGAAAGTTACACAAACAAATAGAGATTGCAATAGAAACTTTGATCTGTGCGACATCAATTATTTGCGATGCTTAGTTTCTTTCATTCCGTATGGGGTGGGTCACTAAAGAAAATGAAAAAGTGAGAGAGGTCGCAAAGTCAAGCTTCTCCTCCTCCTGAAGAAAAAGCAAAAAGAAAGAAAGACGAAAGGACACTCGCGTGAGACACAACCCAACATGGAGAGAAATTATTCTATCAATGTGCTATAGATAATAAATTCAATCTAAACCATTGAACATGGCGAGTCCTATTGGTTATGCAATGTTATTGGCGAGTCCTATTGGTTATGCAATGTTCTTGAAATATTAATTCGCCGTTATATGCGAATTTAATTGCATGATTTCAAAGTTGAATCATGTCATTGTTTAAAGTAGTCTCTTTTTTGTCTCATCATGCTTCAATTTTTCTTTCCCAAGATATGGCCAGCCCATATGTATAAACCGATTGGAATAAGATTTTGTTAGGTTCATTGGCATTGGAGAAATTATTTTACACGGGCATGCGGTTGATTGTAGAACTCCCATGGAGAAAATTTGTTGCCATGATTGATGTCGTGCATTCATTTGTATTTTGATATTTTGCCGTAATCTTATTCGATGATATAGATCTATAGAATTTTGCAAGCTCATCGAGCGTGATCCTACCGCGTTCCACTCGGTTTTCACTCTCCGAGACTGTAAATCAAGTCAGTAATCATTCCACATTAGTTGGAATCCACAACATCGGACCCGTCTCGTCCCCGCTATCGTTTCCCACCGTTTACACGTTGTCTGAATTGGTCGAAGGTGCGAGGGTGTTTCTTGCTCCAAGACACGTGACAGATTTTCTTCTTCACACTCACACGACGAAGTAAATCCCACTTTTTCTCACCAAAACTTCCTCCTACAAACCAAGCCTCAGTGCATGCTCATAAATCTCAAGAACCGCCCTCCTCTCTCCCCTTAATTTGTACCCACAAGACCCGTTTTTTTCTTTCATTGAATCGTCCGTCGCATTGCAGCGGAGATCGACATGAAGAAGCAAAGCAAAAGCATCCTCTGTTCATATTTTACCCTCTTCTTTCTTCTTGCACTGAGGAGCGTGGCAGCATCATCCATGCCCGGAGAAGTTGGTAATGCCCTGCCTTCTCATTTCATTTCATTTTTGGCTAATTGATACGACGTTTTCCAGTAAGGATTAATATTTGCTCCACAGCCGTGCGATACCATAGAAAGCAAAGTTAATATCGACTGTGAGAGATGCACGATTTGTGTTAGTCAGATTCAAAAACTTGCTGCAGATGACATATTGCGAACTTTTTACTATTCGTGCGAAACTTTGTTTTCGCTTTGTTTTCCTCGATTTTTGGTAGTAGGAAATCGGTCTTTTTATATCAGGAGTTGAAAATATGGGTAATGTGAATTTGGAAAGCTTGCACGTGGGTGAGATTGTCATTCGTAGCGTACAGATCATAGGCTTGAAGAACACGATCTTATTTTATACAGTACCAAATGAAAGTTGATGATGACTCTGAAATTTTGTGTGGCGATTTGTATCAATCGCGGTTCGTGAAGAGGATGAGAGAGAGTTCGATTACCTAGCCAAGAGCAAGAAGGGGCCAAGGCACTGGGGGGAGCTGAGGAAAGAATGGGAAGCGTGCAAGAAAGGCGAAATGCAGTCGCCGATCGACCTGTCGAGCCGGAGAGTGAAGGTGATTCCCAAGCTGGGGGAGATAAAGAGGAGCTACAAGCCCAGCAAAGCGATCCTTAAGAACAGAGGCCACGACATTTCTGTAAGTTCCCAACTCCTCCTATGTCGATGTATCTAGGGGAATATACACGAAGGGCGCGGCAAGCATCCTGGAGCCGTAATAATAAATTTCTGATGGTCTGATGGTCTGATGCCAGACAATCTTTAATAGAGGAAAATAGGAGACTGATTTTACCGAAAATCAAAACTTTGCAAGATCTAGCAGAGACCCAACAAACATTGAAAAAAGAAAAACAAAAAAATAAAAAAAATAATAATAAAAGAAGAATCTACCAAACAAATAAGATAAGAACCCAAATTCAAAGACGCGCGAAGAGTGTGGAAGCTTTGAAGGCAACAGTGGAGGATAGGACCCCATGGTGAGCTGAGCTAGTAGAGAGGCCATATCGGGAAAATTATACAAAAAGTCATGAACGGTTAATTTAATTTTAAATTTTTCAATCTAATGAAGTTAGTCTTAAAATTTTTTACGATTTTTTAATGTAGCCATTGCAATTAATTTTGGGTGGAAATAATGTGATGGTCTAGTCAATTTCAGCGTCTTATGTGAAAAATTTTTGTAATTTAAGAAAAAAAATCTAATTTTTTTTTCTTCTCCTTCTTTATTTTTTCTCTTTTTTTTTTCTTTTTACTTGTGGTCCGGGGGTGGCTCGCAACCACTAGGTAGGTGAGGGTGTGCAGCCCACACTGATCACCCTTTTGCCCAGTGGCTAGTGAGGGTGCAATGCCCTTGGTAGTGGCTAGTGATGGCCAATGGCTAGCCATAGGTGAAAAGAAATTGATTAAAAAAAAGAAAGAAAATGAAGGAAAGAAAGGTAACAAAGAAAGGGAAAAAAACAAAAATATTTTAAAAATTACAAAAATTATCCACGTCACGTCACTAATTATTCACATAGGATAGATAATGTTCATATCGATGATTTTGGACTAAAATTAACTGAATTAACTTTATTGACAAATCATTAAAAAATTTATGATTAAATTGATTCAATTAAAAAAATTAGGACTGAATTGGCTATTAAATAATAGATCTAAAACTTTCTAGACAATTTTCTGGTGTGGTGCGGTATCCTACTCTTCTCCTTTTTTAACCAATACAAAGCGAGAGTGAGGGTTCGTGTTGTGTTTGTCTGTCGTCTCTAAATTTGAATAATAGTGAAAACTTCCGTTGGTTATGTGAAAGAGAGAATTTTGGGGGGTTAGATTTACTTGATTTACAACGAGGATGGAGGTTTTTCCTTTTTTCTTTCTTTGGTTTCTTGAATTTCAGTGATTTGTATATTAACAGTATGAATTAGCGCAGATTTACGAGGATTGTTAGCTATCAGAAAGAGTGAGAGTGTGTGTTTTAACGTGTTAATAAACCGTTTTAAAATAATAGAAATCCCATCAAGCCAGTCACAAAAAATATTCCGACAAAAAAAAAAAGTCATAAATAATACGAAACCGGACAAGCCAGTCTCCAAGTTTCCAACTTTAAAATCTGCACCTGACGATGGGCCGTCCATTATGTAAAATAAGGGTACTATTATGGGCTCACTTCTCGTACATGAAAGATTATTTATTAGGAAATGACCTCTCTCTCTCTCTCTCTCTCTCTCTCTCTCTTTGGTTTTTATGTCAATGCACATAGGGAGACTGTTTTAATTTCAAAGCATGTTTTGCTTGGCTTTAACCCATCCGAAATGGCCTAGATATATCATTTTCATTTGACATATAAAAAAATGATATTACTTTTTCACATTATTTTTATATGCATTTTTTTTTTAAAAACTACATATTCAATGTCAAACCATAGTCTCATTTCATATTTAAATCTTAATATTGGGCTATTCCGATTACAATCAATTAAAAATTTGATTTGATAAGTAGGGTACTGCTTTTGCAAAATTTCAAATGGGCATTTGAAATTGGAAGAAAGGCTAATCCGAAAACCTTATGAAGCGTTATCACGTGTAGTTAGTGAAGAACCTTTGTTGAACAACCATAAACATTATTGTTTTCACTATATGTTATTTTGATAAGCGGCATCACTTTGAACACCTAACTTTGCTCAAGTCATGATGCCAGTCTTGTTGAACTAACATTGTAGAAGTTAACTTTTAGGGTCCAATTAGGCCCAGCCGGGTTTCCTGCTGAAACACACAAACTTAATATCTTAATATACAAAAAGACTTGGATGACCGTGAGCAATTGTTTATGTAATTTTTTTTTTTTTTTAGGCTTTCGATGTGTGATGCAAACAAGAAAAATAAAATAAAAGACTCCCATCTTTTGTAGTTGGAAATAACAGCCGTAAGTCAAATGCCAAAGTAAAGACCCATTTAAGATTAGACAGCTGATTAGGTGTTGTACGCGTGATTGAGTGCAGCTTCAATGGGACCTGGGCAGTGCTGGATCAATTAAAATTAATGGCACTCGACGTTTTCTACAACAATTTCATTGGCATTCCCCTTCCGAGCACACCATCAACGGCAGAAGGTTCTCTCTCTCTCTCTCTCTCTCTCTCTACACAGAGCACTGAGCAGTTATATAATTAAATATTATACATGCAATAAAATGCACCTGGACCATGAAAACTGATTTTTCAACTTTAAGAAAATCTCACTAGATCCGACAATCTAAAATCTTTTTAATATGTATCATGAATTCCCTATCTTCATCGACCATCATGACATTCGTCATGAGGTGCAGTATATTTGACAAAAGGTGTTTGTATGTATTTAGGTATGAATTAGAACTCCACATGGTTCATGTAAACACAGATCCGGACGTCAAACACAAGATTGCTGTGGTTGGACTCCTTTACAAGACTGGCCGACCAAATGCTTTCCTTTCCAAGGTAACTTCTTCATGTGCATATTGTGCGTTATCGCCTCTTTATGGTCTAAAATGTTTATGCTCTTTATTATTCATTTCCTCTTTCATATCAATAAAATTTAGAAAGTATTGATTTATATCATTAATGTTAATGAGGATCTTAAGCATATTTGTCAAACTTCTTTTACAGTTAAAAGTGAACTTTCCAAAAACGTGCTAGTATATCATTAGAAAATTCAATCACTTGAATAAAGGAAAACTTTGGTTAATCCTATAATCAGTGAAAGGATACTTGCTCAAATACTTATAAAAAATGGCCATGTTCCAAATCTTTGGGGTCATGGTAAAAAAAAAAAAAAAAAAACGCCTGATTATTCCAAATATTTATGTATCATAAGTTGCTGCTTTAATTAATTTGCAGCTAAGTCTCCAAGAGAAATACTAAATTCATTCGGATTAATTCATGGAATCGATTCACAACAATGATGTGTAGTTCTAGAAAATCGAAAGCGCTTAATGATATTAAATTTCCACTCCCAACCTACCACAACAATTGCTAAATCAATTTTAGGATCGTTTGAGTATGCAAAGAATCCCCCATTTCACAATGCCTTGTGCAAGATCAGATGCCTCCAATTGTGAATGATGTATTAGCGTTTCAGTTAATGGGGAATGTACGGTCCATGGTTGACCAAAAGGGTGAGAGAAAGATGGGCGCGATTGACCCAAGAGAGATCAAGATGGGTGGCAAGAGTTACTTGAGATATATGGGCTCCCTCACTGTCCCGCCTTGCACAGAAGGTGTCATTTGGACCATCAACAAAAAGGTAATACAGGCCCATTTACACACTTTCTACCCCAAAATTTATGTCCTTGCGGGGTCTACCAACCATGTGTTTTAGCTTCATTAACCCTTGCATTTGATCATCCAACAGATAGGAACTGTATCAAAGGACCAAATCAAGTTGCTCAGAGAGGCTGTACATGATGTAAGCACACTAATTATTTGGTATATCGATCTCATGATCAATGATGCTCATTCAATTCTAACTAGTGATTGTCATAGATATTGCAAGTCATGGCATAAGGTGAGCAATTAGTTTTTCATATTACTTTAGATATAATTGCTAGCTTAAGGGGTAATTTTCCTAGTTAATATTCGTTAGAGTTTGCTCATTGTTTGTGACAGGGCCTTGTTGTCCTCCAACCATGCCTGATAACTATGAGATCACATACATGTAATTCAAATTCAGTTTATATGTGAATGATGTCTATAATTATAAGTTACTAATTAATAAGTATTGACCCGTCATGACGAATTCAAATTGCAGTACGCGGAGAAGAATGCGAGGCCTGTGCAACCACTGAACAGAAGAGAGATCCACCTCTACCAACCAAATGAAGAAGCAACACCAAATTAACCATTTTTAAAAAAATTGTTTGATATGATGAACTTGTACCACTCAAAACATGATTTCATTTTGACACTATTATATTATCGATCAATTCTCTATCTCTGTTGAGTTTTTACCTTAGATATGTCTATCTTGCCTAGAGCACGGTATGGCAAGATCATCAAGTTTTCTTGTGCAAAATGAGTATTTAGGGTAATTTGCTGGAAAGAAAATTGTTTTGGGAAATTTATCTTCTAACTTTCTAGTGTTTGGATGAAAAAAATAAATTGATTTAAGGAAAACACTTTCCATAAGCTAAAAACAAGTTTAAATTAGAGGAAAGCGACTTTCTCTTCTTATAAGAAGAAAATCACTTTCCCTTAACTCCCAAACAAATGAAAACTAATTATTTGACTCTGGCTTATAATTACAAGCATATAATGGAAGTTGATGGTACTAATATTTCTGGCCATAGTGAAAATACTACCAGATTATGTGGATGATTTGGTTATGAAGATAAAGACGAAGAGACTCAACAATATAGGATATAAAAAAATATTTTTGTTCGATGTTAAGTGAAAGGGTTGAGAACAGCGTTCCTTGGGCCTAGAAGTCAATCAAAGTAAGGAAATATCCAATTCCACTCTTAGAAAAATCCTAATGTAATTTGAATTATAAGTAGGTTCAACAAAGATTCTGAGAATCCACATTTTAATTGGAAGCTATTCACAGAATAGTCGACATATAAAGAAAATTAATGACCGACAACATTGATACAAGAACTGCCAATGTTGAGGGTTCATCGGTTACTATGATTTAGACGAAGTTGGTTACGACATTGTTATCTAAATTAATTCAAGGAAAATATGACAAACCGGTGATAGGAAAAAAAACTGAAAAATCTTTCTCAGGTTCAAATTGACCACGACGTCATCAAGTTTCTGCACAAAACAGGTTTTCAAAGAACATAGTCCGTATTGGCTAACCTTTTATGAAAGGCCAGACCAAACTAAGGACGAAGTCATACCAGAGACCCCACCCTCCTCCACCCATCTACAGTGACCAGCTCTTCCACCGATCCAGCCCACTGATACGCCAAACAAGCAAAACCTCCAACAGGACTCATGCAGGGGGGACCATCCACTGGTGCTTTAATCAAACTACCTGCAAAGATGAAAGAAATTCAGCATGTGCCACAATCCAGCTATGACCTGTATACAGGACAACTGAAACGAATAGCAATTGTTATCAACCCTATTGTCCAACCATCCAAACAACAACTTAACAAGGAACTTCCCCAACCCACTCCTCTCCCAGGCATGATGACTCTAGCTCCTGCACAGAAGAATGAGCTATAGAATCAGGAAACGAGCATCCCTTACCGCAAGGCTGAAAACTACCAAAATTTCAGCCAAAGCAGAAACAGCAAAGAGAGTCAGAAGATACAATCCTTATGAGTCGATGATAAACATTTCATAAACTCTTGATGAAACGCAAGTAATGGATACACCCATTTTACCGATTGCAAAGGTTGAGAAATGGGCTTTGGTAGCTGGCCCTCAACAGCCACCACAAGACAAATGAAGCTACTATGCTGGAACTGTCAAGGACTGGGCTCTCCCCTGACAGTTCAAGCTCTAAAGGCCTTAGTGGCCAAAGAAAAGCCCGATTTAGTGTTTTGATGGAGACCAAGAATCAATAGGAGGTTATCACTAGACTTCAACAGCGTCTCAAATTTAGAAACTCTAATGTGTTCGATCCCATCGGTATCACTGGCGGACTGGCTATGCTATGGCATGAACACATTTCAATCCATATGGAGCGAGCCTCTTAGCACTTTTTTGACACAACCTGCACAGATACTCAATGGGGGATCCTTATGTGTCTCACTTGTGTCCATGCACCGACAACTTATCAGCTTCGCCAACAGCTATGGACAGATCTTCGACGGATAGCTTATTCAAAGACTCTACCCTGGGTATGTGCCGGTGACTTTAATGAAGTTATTTATCATTGGGAAAAAGTGGGCGGACAGCCGGCAGAACCTCATAGAATGCATTCTTTTAGAGAAGTATTACACGATTGTTCTCTTATGGACATGGACAGCAAGGGCTACGCCTTCACCTGGATGAATAATCACTGTGGTGATGACCTAGCAAAAGAAAGGTTGGACAGGGTTTTGTGCACTATGGATTGGCGTCTAATTTTCCCTAAGGTAGAGGTTTTTGCACTTCCGCCTGTGGGCTCTGATCACAGCGCTCTTTTATTAACTACTAACGCCTTACCAAGTAGACGGCGCAAGAAGTTTATATTCAAAGCCTATTGGCTTCAGGACAAGGAATGTCGAGAGATTATTGAAAGATCCGGACTTCCACCCATGCATCGACTTATAATCTACCACACATAGTACAAGCAGTAGCTACAACCCTAACTAAGTGGAGTCGTTCAAAATTTTCAAAGGCCCAGAGTCAAATACTGTACTTGCAACAGCAACTCCAAACCCATATCAATTACCCCAATAGCTATAGCGATAAGCAGATGATTACCAATCTGAATATGGACATTCAAAGATTATGGCAGCAAGAGGAACAACAATGGGCAATGCGATCCAGGATAAATTAGCTAAGCTGGAAAGATAAAAATACCAAATTCTTCCATGCGACAACTCTTCAAAGGCGACTTCGCAATAGAATAAGAATGTTGAAAGATGCCAATCTCAAATGGATTAGGGAAGATGGCCTTTTGAAAGACATGACAAGGAGTTTCTTTTCAGATCTACACAAATCAGTGGGAACTTAGAATTATGATCCTATTCTTGCCAAATGCCTAGTAACTGTTACAATGGAAATGAACGCTATGTTGACGGCCAAGTTACAAGAGAAGAGGTTCGCAAAGCCACTTTCTAGATGGGGGCCACTAAGGCACCGGGACCAGATGATATGAATGGCTTGTTTTATCAGGCACACTGGAATATTTTACAAGAAGAAATTTTTACCTCAGTGCAGGATTTCTTTAGAACTGGAGTTCTGCCTGCTCCTCTTAATAAAACTATCATTACCCTGATTCCGAAAGTTGTTCAACCAGAGAGTCTCGATCAATATCGACCTATCAGCTTGTGCAATTATATCTGTAAAATCATCTCCAAGATGATAGCTAATTGTCTTAAACCCTTATTACCTAATTTGATATCCATTGAGCAAAGTGCCTTTGTTAGCGATCGACAAATCCAAGACAACGTTCTCATTGTCCAAGAAGTACTTCATCAACTAAGGATCAAGAAACGCAAAAGAAATTTTCAAGCGGTTTTGAAGGTAGACATGCATAAAGCATATGATAGGGTGGAATGGAACTTTCTTAAAGACTATCTACTCAAATTGGGTTTCCATACCACTTGGGTTCAATGGATCATACAGTGTGTCACAACAGCTTCTTTCAGTATCAATTTCAATGGTGAACAACTAGAGTATTTTCATCCGATTCGGGGACTACGACAGGGAGATCCTCTCTTGCCTTACTTGTTCATTTTGCTAGCAAATGTTTTATCCAATCTTATCCATGAAGCTATTGAAATGGGAAACATCAAGGGTCTCAAGTTAAACAGGTGGTGTCCAACTATTTACCAAATGTTTTTTGCTGACGATGCCATAGTTTTCATAAATGCAACAATCCAGGAATGTCAAAACCTAGCCAATATTATGAATCAATACTGTTTCACTACGGGATAGGTGATTAATAGAAACAAATCGGGCATTTTCTTTAGTCAAGCTTGCCCTGACAACTTAAGGGCCAACTTGGCCGCTGAATTTAGGATCCTAGTATTACACAAACAGGTAAATATTTGGGGATCCCATCTGATTGGGGTCGATCAAGGCAAGATATGTTTGCCTAGATCATGGGGAGAGTGAATGCCAAATTAGAAGGATGGAAAGCAAATTTTTTATCGAAGGGAGGAAAGGAAATTCTGATTAAAGCTGTTGTACAGGCAATACCACAATATGCAATGTCCATTTTCAAACTCCCACTGTCAATTTGCAAATCCATTGAAAAGAAGATTGCCTGCTTCTCATGGCAGAATGATAGCCGCAGATCAGGTATTCATTGGACACATTAGGAAGTTTTAAAGAGCAGCAAAAATGAGGGTGGACTAGGATTTCAAGATCTTATAGCTTTCAATAAGGCACTGCTCGGTAAACAGGCCTAGCGTTTAATCCAGAATCCATCATCACTTTGGAGTACACTACTTAAGGATATTTATTTTCACCAACGAGATTTCAGATATGCAGAAAAAGGAGCGCGACCATCCTGGGGCTGGCTGAGCTTATTATTAGGAAGGGATTCAATATCACCAAAACTTCAATGGTCAGTTGGAGATGGCCGAAATATCAGAATTCGTGAAGATAGATAGCTTCCTAAAGGAATTCTAGGTGGTCCTACTAATCTAACTAAACCTGTGATGGTTGCTGAATTACTAGATCCGCACCAGCAAAACTGGAATGTTAGCCTACTAAATCAGTACTACGATGCCCAGATGATCCAAGAAATAACAAACATTCCCGTAAGACCCAACCATGCAGAAGACAAACTGATATGGAAAGACACAACACACTGCCGGTATAGAGTGCAGAGTGGCTACAGAGCAATATAGACAATAGCATCAAGCAATCATATAGACAAGCCATTGTCATCATACTAGACACCCATGAACCTATGGAAAAGTATTTGGAAACTCTAGCTAGCACCAAAAATCCAAACCTTTATTTGGTCCCTCTGCTATAATGCGTTGCCTACCAAGGACAACCTCTTTTGCCGTCACATAAACACAGAAATGGTATGTAATCTCTATAATAATCAAATTCCAGAAACCATTGAACACCTCTTTCTATTTTGTCCATGGATAAAACGAATCTTGTCTCACCCCAAGATTAGCATTTATCTAACGCCACAAGCTGTTCCACGCATAGAACAATGGCTAGTAGATAGGGTAGCTCAAAGAAGCTCTTACCTGATTTTGAAACCATAGCCTCGATCCTCTAGCAAATCTGGAAGGCGAGGAACGACTTTATTTTCCACCGTCAACGTCCTGATCCGATACATATTGTGGATGTCGTCTTGGCCTAGGTTCGAACAGCTTGGAACTCCAACCGTCGATCAGTGAAAACAAGACACCCCAACCCTATCTACTGATGTATGGCGACCTCTTGATCTAGGTGTCCTAAAGATTAATATTGATGGGGCTTTTCAGCTTTCAAGCAAGGAAGGATCAATGGCATGCTTATGCCGAGATCAAAACGGAAAGTTGATCGATGGTTTTACTCGAGGATTTCCTACATCTTCGGCCCTGCAGGCTAAAACATAGGCTCTTACACTCACCCTGAAGCATTTGATCCAGCAAGGTAGGACGCATGATCCGCTATTGATAGAATCAAACTGTCTAGTGTTGGTTAACGCTGTGCTTGATCATCGATCGACGCCATGAGAGGTGCGACCCCTATTCACTAAAGCTGCCGCCCTTCTCCGTTGCTTCTCTTTCCTTTGAATGCAGCATTGTAGGCGTGAGGCAACTTTGCCGCCGACTGAGCCGCAAAGGCTCATAGGAATGGAACCCTACCTGCTAATTGGGCCGCTGCGCCCCCCTCTTTCTTGTTTGATCTCCTTTGTTCGGATGCTATAGCTGCAAGATGTAATGTTTTGTTTTCTTGAATGGATTCTCTTTTACGACCAAAAGAAAAAAAAGATGGTGAGGTGGGAAGGTATGTGAAATTAGGGAAGATTCGTTCTAAGGTGGTAATCTAGAATATGAACTAAAAGTCTCAAATCCCAACACATTAACCTAAGGAACTGAACTGATTAACACTTGGAATTGATGATAGAATATATAAATATTAAATAATGTCTTTATCTAACAGTTTAAATTTTTAGAATGATTGGTAGTAATCCTGCTTTTTTATAAGCCCCATTTGCCTCCTTAATGAAATATATACATGCAATATAGGCAAAAATATATGACTGAGCATGAGGGGGATACATAGAATATCTAAATATTAGATCACGCATTCATATAATAACTTAAATTTTTAAAAAAATTAATAGTGGTCCCACCAATTCTCATGATTGGAGTGGACATGAAGGCTGATTTTCGATTCTATGGGGAAACCAAGTTTATCTAGTAAGAATCAAATAATTGCAATTATGTATTATTCAATGACAATTAAAGTCTTATTAGTTTAGTGGTCTATTGTGCCTATATGAACTTGGACATTGCAGCTTCAATTATCTTGGTTGCATCTCTCTATTTTTAAAAAATAACGTATATATGACTGGTTTGACACGGGAAATAGCCTAGTTGATTGGTTCTAGATTTGAATTGGTGGTTTTGACATAAGAACTGGGAATCGAGACCTAGATCGGTTTTTCCAAGAACCGGTCGGGTAAGGCCGGCTTGATCTAATTCTCAATTGTTGAAGCAGCCCAGTCGTTAAGCCTACGTAGAATAGCCATGCCAACTCCCGCTAGCAAAGAGATCGGTGGAAAGTGTTACTTTGGTTGTCAGGACCTGAAATTAAAAGAAAACTAACCGAAGAGATTGCTGAAAGGAATTAAGTTTGCAAACTCTGGCAACAAAACGACAGAGATCTAAACTTCGCTAGAACTAAAGCAACTTGAAAGTCACACATCTATGGACGCTCAAATGGAAAAGTTGTCATGAAAATAACACCGGTATTTTCAACAAACACTACGAACAATAAAGTTGACTCTAAAACTAAAGCATAAAGTGAAAGACATCGCTTCGAAATGGATTATGTACTGCCGAGGAAACTTACGCAAAGTTTTGATAAAACTTTTCGTGCATAAGCGTGTCTTCTTCCCCTGTGTTCGTTTCTTCATACATATGGATTTTTTTTTAAGCAATTATTGAGCTAAGTGCAATTCTCCCTCCACGTTCCTATAATTTTCTCCATTTCCATGACTTCTATAAAACGCGGAGTGATCTTGTGTCTTGCAGATTGAGGTGCCTCTTAATTACTTTGGTTGTAGTAACTCCAATACACCCTAGGACAAGATCAACATTGCACATCCCATGTTGAAGTTAGGCTGGATGAACTCTAGATCAAGGATGAACCTTATATGACTTGACTCTTGCAGTTTGCTCTTCCTTCTCGACCTATGCTTTAACTTGAATCATATCTGGATGTATTTGCTGTAAATTTACACCACCAATATGGATAAATGGAAGGAGTTGATTCGACAAGTGATGCATTCTGGTTGAATGGTGATCATTTAACTATAGTTTGTTTTGTGAAAAACCTAGTGGTTCATGCTAGATTGAACCGAGCATGTGGAGGTGACACCCCATCTCATCTTTTGAAATGATTTGCTGCACAAAAAATATTCATGAGCTCTATAAACGCTGTTGATCGATTGAGTTGCCAACATATTCACTAAAAGCCTCCACCACACTCCAGCAATTTCATAAAGGCGTTCATCACAACAAGAAAAAAAGAGAGTTTGTATGAGGGAGAGTATGTCAAAAGCAGATAAAACCAAATCAAATCTGTAGGGGATTTTCCGGCAGCATTAGAAGTTAGAACTGCTACAAGGCAATTAGAGATTAAGTTGTTGCTGTGTGTTGGCAGGAGAAACTCTTTTTTTTTTTTTTTTTTTTTTGGTAAAAGATAAGTAAATAAATAGAAGAGTTCGGACAAATGTACAGAAAACGGCACCAAAACTTACACTCTATCTACAAAATAGATAGAGTGAAAGGGAGCCGCACAAAAAGCCATAAGGCTAAGAGCAATACAAAGCAACAAGAAGGAAAACAACCATCGGTCTCGGCTGCCAACCCTCAGAGGAACTCCGAAAGAGGAGGGATAAAGCGCAAACCAGGAGACCCCGGCAGCAAGTCTACAAGAAAATGGACGGGTCGAACCCCCATCCTCTTTGAAGGCACATGTTTCTTGGTGTCGACGGCACATTGCTAAAAGTGATCGCTTTATCCTTGACGATCTTGATCAAATGAGTTTTGAGGGTTGGAATAGAGAGAGACTCACCACGGAAGATCATTGCATTTCTCTTCTTCCATATTAGATAACAAAGAGCCCCAAACGAGAACCGAGCTATAGTGTGGAAGAAGTCCTTCCCTGCAAGGTATTTTTGCGCCCAAGAAAGGTTTTCTAACCAGTCACTATTCTTCCATGGAAGGTTGCATCTAGAAGCCCAGAAGTACACCAACGTATAAGAAGTTTGACAGCCGAAAAAAAGATGATTTATAGAATCAGGTTGCACATTACAGAAGATACAGACCGAATAATCAATTCTCCCATAGGAGTGAAGCAGCATTTGGGTCGGCAGCCTATTCTTTGTGATAAGCCACAAAAGAAATTGGAAACGAGGTGCAAGAGCCGAATCCCAAATGAAATAAGCCCACCATACCTTGTCTTTTTTTTGTTTGATCTGTTGCCAAGCCGAGGCAACCGAGAAGGTGCCCGAAGAATCCCCCTTCCATACGAATTTGTCCTCTGATGAAGAGAGGGAAGGCAAGGAGAGGCCCCATTCCTCCAACATTTGCTTAGTTGACCTGCCAACATAAGAATAAAGGGAGGCTACTTTCGCATGAGCCGGAGGGTCCGGGTCTAGCAAGAAAGAATGAGGAACCACCAAATGTAAATGGCCACAAGGCAGCCAGTTGTCAAACCACAACGATGCAATACGACCATTCCCAATTTCCCAAGCAAAGGATAATCTGAAATGGTTACGAAGCTGAAGAATTTTCTTCCACCCCCAGGAACAAACCGAAGGTTGTGGGGAGACCCAAAAGTTTTTAGTCTTCAAAAAAATAGAATGTACCCAACGGCACCAAAGGGATTCCTTATCCGTAAAGAGAATCCAAACATACTTAAGCATAGATGCTCTATTGCAATTTTTGAGAGATCTAATGCCCAGGCCACCTTCCTCCTTGGGCAAGCAGACGTCCGTCCAAGAGACTTTTGCACCACCACCTTTGCCAAGGGAGGTGCCTTTCCAAAGAAACCGCCTAAGGATGCTTTCGATCCCAAGGATGACCGAGGCTGGAAGAGTAAAAATGCTCGCCCAAAAAGCTTGAATGGAGTGTAGGACCAACCTAATTAATTGGAGTCTCCCCGCAAACGAGAGGAACCTATGAGCCCAGGATTGGACTCGATGTGTTATACAATCAATGATTTGTGAACAATCAGCCTTCCCCAATCTCGAAGAGATAATGGGTACCCCTAAATATCTGACCGGAAGCTTACCTTCACGAAATCCAAACGCCAAGAGGATTCTGTTTTGAAGCGAAGGCCGTCCCCCAGACAGGAAGACATCACTCTTATCCTTGTTAGGGATTAAACCGCTCCAAGAGGAAAAGATGTCAAGGCTCTACTTGAGAATCACTACAGAGTTCCAATCTGCTTGACAAAACAGAAAACATCATCGGCGAAAAACAGATGGGACAACTTTGTCATCTTACACCTCCAAAGTAATACTTGAATTGTTCCGAAGAAGTCCTGTGTATCAAAATACCAGAGAAGATTTCCATAACTAGGTTAAACAGATATGGTGACATCGGGTCACCCTGTCGAAGTCCTCTACCAGCCAAAAAGAATCCGTGTAACTCACCATTAATGGAGATCGAAAATCTGGGAGTTCGAACACACTCCATGATCAAGTGAATAAACCAGCGAGGAAACCGAAAAGCTGAAAGGGTAAGCTCTAAGAAGTCCCAATCAACTGTATCATAAGCCTTCCGAAAGTCCACTTTGACTGCACATTTTGGGAGATATGGGTCTTGGTGGAATCCTGCAAAAAGCTCCTGAGCCAAGAGAATATTATCTCTAATTCTCCTGCCCTTTACAAAAGCATTCTGGGCCGGAGCAATCAAATCCTTAAGAAGAGGCGCAATCCGATTTGCAATGATTTTTGTGATAACCTTGTATATAGTATTACAACAAGCAATTGGTCTAAAATCATTAACTTCGCAGGCATTTGGCACTTTGGGAACAAGGGCCAGGATAGTTGCATTTACCTCTTTCAGAAGGCGGCCCGAGAGAAAGAAGTCCTTGACCGCACCAATGACCGAGGGACCTACAATATCCCAGCTATTTTTGAAAAATTCAGCTGTGAAGCCATCAGGGCTAGGGGCTTTGCCCTTAGCTAGAGAGAACACCGTGTTCTTAATCTCTAAATCCGTTACTAGGAGCGCAAGAGAGTTCACCTGGGCATCCGAGAGAGGATTTCGGATAAGAGATGATAGCTCCTACAGGGATGGCTTTGACAACCCCGAAGCGGGAGCCAAGAGATTAGAGAAAAATTCACAAACACTTGCGGCACAAGGTTGGGGTCGAGAGATGGCACCCGAGTTGTCCTTAACGAGATAAAATTCTGTTGTTGAGTTGCCTAGACTTAACATAGTTATGAAAAAAATTTCGTGTTGCGATCACCTTCTTTCAACCACTTTACTCTGGATTTTTGCTTGAAGAATGATTCTTCTTGATCACGAAGAGTAATAAAAGACCCGCGCGGTCCTTTTCCAAATCCGTAAGAGTGGTGTTATAAGGATCGGCGAAAGCATCACCCGAGTGGAGCGAAGAGATTCCCTTGCCTCCATCGTCTTCGAGGAAATATCCGAGTAGGCCTCTTTGTTGAGGGCTTTTAAACTTACTTTTAGAGCCTTAAGTTTGGACACCAGTTGGAACATAGGAACACCACGGATACGAGTATTCCACGCCTGGAGAACAATCCCCCTGAAATCTGGATGAGTGCTCCAAAAATCAAAGTATTTGAAAGGCTTCCTTCTCGACCGAGGGTGAACTACCCTGACTATCATAGGTGAATGATCAGAAGTTGGCAGGAGAAACTCTTTGTACTTCTATTTATGAGCGTTCCCACGTGTATTGAGCAAGTGACAATGAATTTGCTGGTGAACTTGTATGAGTGTAGTTGAATGCGACTTCATATACTCTCTCTCTCTCTCTCTCTCTCTCTCTCTCTCTCTCTCTCTCTCTCTCTCTCTCTCTCTCTGTTATCCCTGCTGATTCCAAATCGGATCCTAAAGTACTTGTGGCTTGATTGACTAGCGCGACCGACTCCCAACGATCATCACCTTGAGTAATCCTTAAGAGACTTGACCAAATAGATCAGTTTGGTTGTCACACATGGTGTCACAGAAATTCATTGGCTAGAAGTATGAAAACTATTGTTGAAGAAAATCTCTTATGAGTTTTGAAGTTAACAAAACATCCTCGTCAGTTAAGTCTGAAGAATCCAAGACTCAGTCGCTTAAGTCTGAAGAATTCAAGACCTAAGCGTTTCCATCTAAAGGTTACTAGACCCAGAAGTTATGGTCTGATGATCTCCAAACCCTATCAAAGTCTGAAGACAGTCAGACTTAGTTTTGCGATTTTGCCAAGCTGTCAGCAGTTTATTCTAACGGTTAACGAAATCAAGAATTGGATCTTCCTTAATTTATCCGTAAAAGATTTTTGGCTGGAATTTTAAGCTCGAAAGATTTTTTGGAATTAATCCGTTAAAAATCAAGCAAGTTTTGGAAGGATCCACTTTTGGAAACTCAAGATCCTGATTGTATGGGCGAGTAGGATTGACGAGCTATCTTCCGCCTATATTCAACAACGTGAAGATCACCTTGATTGATTCATTCCAACGGGTAGATTGGATGAACTCTTTTGGAAAGTGCTAATGGCTATGGAGGCACGAAGGAGTATTTAAGGTGGTGTCATAGTTATTCAAAAATAGGTGCGAGCCGATAGAAAAATTCGAAATTCGAACCTCTGAAACTCCTTGTTCTCTAAACCTCTTGGGCTCAAATTGTGTACAAAGGAGAGATACTTACAGTGTGAAATTGCGAAGAGCTGTAGAATAGCCTTTCAACAAAAGAAGTCTAGATCGTAAGTTGTAAAGTTTTTATTTGCTACATAGTGATCACAGCCAGTTGACTATCAGCGTGGAGAGTGGACATAGACTTACAATAAGCCGAACCACTATAAACTTCAGTGTCAAAATTCTCTTACCTTACTCTCTTCATTTTATTGCTGCGTGATTTATTTATCTCTGATTTTTATCTCAAGCCAAAGGATTTTGTTTAAAGGTTTGAAAAGAATTTCATAAACACCTATTCACCTCCTTTAGGTGTATTTACTAGCCTTTATCAACTATGTCCTAGACAAACAACTGCACCATGGAGGTCACCTCTTGAATCTGAAGGACCTCCTATGTGAAATGGGTGGGCTTGAGCATCACCTTAGATGAGCCTCCAGATCGATGCCACTATCACATTGCCATATTTTTCTCTCTCTCTCTCTCTTCATCTCTCGTCAATTGGATCTTGAGGACAACGTCAAATTTAGAAGGGGTGCCTCGGAATATAGAGGCACATCTCCAGATCGAGCCATCAATGAGGACGAGAGAGGACCAAGGTATCGCAACCCGCATGAGTTAAATTCCAATAGAATTTAACCGATTATTATAAAGGCGCGAATAGGCCTCTCGTGAGATGACGCTTGCGCCATGTATGGTGATGATTGCGTATGTCCATCTTGAAGCTCAAATGGCTGGCAGGCTACTTTTTGTTAGACCTAATAAGGACTCTCTTCATTAGATCGAAGAGTAACAGCTCTCAGCTTAAAAGGTTGGGATCTATTCAGCAACTGAAAACTATTACTCTTTAATCTAAGGGTGTGTTTATTTAGTGGAAAATGTTGTCCGGAAACTGTTTTCATTGATTTCCGGAGTTTGACGCATGGAACATGAACGGTCGACCTGAAAACATTTTTCATGAATGAAATCTCTGCAACATAAAAGGCAGAAAATGACTTCCCCTTACAAAACAGAGGATAGTGTTTCCGAATAAAAAGAGCAGAGTTTGATGTTAGTCTATTAAGGCTGAGGACTTTGTGCAACTCTCTCTCTCTCTCTCTCTCAATCTCTCTCAGCCCCTACCCTCACGATACCTATAAGAGGAGAAGAGGAGAAAGCTTAGGGCATGCACAATAACATTTCTAGAACAAAAATTGATTTCTCAATTTTTATTCCCTAGACAAGTTTCGGAGTAAAAAAAACGCATATGATAACGATTCAAAATTTCTATTTTTGGAACAGAAATTTGTTTGATAACAAAATAAAATTTTTATTTCTAGGGGCGGTGTGCAACCGGTGTCCGATAGTTAGCGGCGAGCATCCAACATCCCACAGGCAGCGGATGGGCAGTGATAAAAGTAAATGATGAAAAGAATTTACATTTCTCACTTTTATTCCAGAAATAAAAAAGCTAAAAATTTTAACTTCTAATTTCTACTCCAAATTTATTCAATAGAAATCTGTTTCAGAAATAGAAAAATGAAATTGCATTACCAAACGAATTTTTATTTCAACCTATTCTAAGAAGCAAAAAAGTAAGTAAATAAAGAAATGAAATTTTGTCATGCACACCCTTAATATCAACCATGTGCAACTTCATGTAGGTGAGCATAAATCGAGCGTCCACATGTTATTATCTCATGTCTGGAAACAGCAAATCGGAATGGGGTGAGACACCGCAGATCTGTGTCCAAATTGGGGGTAGGTAGGGGCACGCCAGCAGAAGAGGCATATTACATTCCTACACAAATCGGAATGGGTGAGATCCCGCAGATCCGTGTCCAAATTCCTACATTCTTTCTTTCGATAACCAATTTTAGATATGTTATTCTTTGATAGCACACGTCCCATTATGTCCATGCATGATAGCGAACAAGCCTGTTGATCAATCTGAACTAGAGACAAAGTACTTTTGCATATACTGAATTCTGTCACATGGGAACATGCACAAAGCTACGTTAAAACTATTTGTTTTACGGAAAATAACTTCTAAGAAAATATTTTAAATTTTCCGATGTTTGTTTAATGAAAAATGAATTGTTTGGGGAAAATATTTTTCATGAATGGAAAAAAATCTTCTAAACTAAGGGAAAATATTTTTCACTTTTAAAAAATGAAAAATATTTTCCTTACTTGATCTCTCTTATCTTATATCCTTATAAGCCCTCACTTCCTCCTCCTCCTCCTTTTTTTTTCCTTTGTTTTCCCTCTTCTTCTTTATTTTTATGTTTTCTTTTTCTTTTTTTTTTTTTTTTTAAATTCAATTTTAATTATTTCTCTTTTTCTTCCCTTTTCTTTTTCTTCTTCCTTGGTCAATCACCGGCCACAATGGCGGCCGACAATCAGCTATAGGCCAACTCTAACCTCACCCAAGGCCAGATCCAACGAGGGCGAGACTTAAGCTCGCCGGCCATGGCCGAGCTCGAGCTTGCCTAAATCAAGTCAACGAGCTTGCAACTCGCTCAATCATGCGAGCTCGAGCTCCACCGAGGCCCGCCCTAGCGAGTAGTGTCCTTTGGTTGGCAAGCTCGAGGCTCGCTCGCCTGGATCAGCTAAGCCTCGAGCTCGTTAGATCTGTCGATTGCGTCTTGGTGGCCACCGGGCAGCCAGCCGCATGGGCAATCGGCGCGTCGAGGCACGCGGTGACGGAGGAAGGAGGAGGAAGGAGAAGAAGGAGGGAGGAAAAGAACCAAAAAAAATAATAATTCGATTTTTAAAAATAAAAATAATTAAAAATATAAAATATGTATTTAAATTAAATTTTTTTATTCAATTAAAAATATTAAAATTAATTTTTTTGGTAATTTTTCCCAAAAAATCAAATTAGATAACGAACAATGAAAATAGTTTCCGCTCAAATTTCAGGTTTCAGCTTAATACTAAAAAATATAGTCATTTTCTTGAAAATGATTTTTAGAAAATATTTTCCGGAAACATAATATTTTCTGTGAAATAAATGAATTTTAAAAGTACATACATGCCTCTGAATGTCAAGATCCCAACTTGGAAGATCATGACAAGATTGATCCTAAGATATATTGAGAAGTTCAATTTCGGTGATCATTGCCAATTATTTAATCTAATTTGAAGAGATGTCAAGAAATTAAGTAAATGTGATATCTTAAGCGGTGTGTGGCTGCAACCAATTTCAGTGCGGGTGTTCGGAATAACTATGACTTACGCAGATTTTATACACTGCATTTTACATTAGGAAAGACAGGCATTTGCTACTAGAATAAACGGGTTAGGTGAGAGAGGCTCTCCCCTGGAAGGTTGAAAAAGAAAAGGTCGTGATTCCCCATTACAGCCCACGTGGAAGGAAGTTAGATTAGCACGTTGCATTATTCCGTCAACCCATTTTGAGTGTACATACTTCCAAGAAGTTTTTTTACTCCACTCCGTCATAAGCAATATGTGAAATTGCCCAAAACTTTTTCCTCCTTTTTCAAACTCCTGAGTTGATGCAACACTTCCTATACAATGAAGATGTTATCCTCAATTTGCCTCCTTAGGAGAAGCGGACTCTGTTCCATGGCAATCAAGTCTCATAACCGAGGTTTGACCTCGTTAGCGATTACCTTTGAGATTACCTTATAAACACAGTTGCACAGAGCTAAAGAGGCGAAATTATTCAAGTTTTTTAAGGATTGAGAGCCTTAGAAGTTAGATAAACATGGGTTCCGTTTGATTTCCTCCCAGTGCCGGCAATAAATAATCAGTTTAAGTCACCTGGTTCTGTTGCTTTAGAGGCACCTAATTTAATAATAATAATAATAATAATAATAATAATAATAATAATAATAATAATAAACTGCACCTTTCACCTCTTCCGTGGACGCCTCTACTCATAAGGTCTGATTCATTTCGTCCTGTAGTAGACAAGAACGAAAGTCTAGGGTTGGTTGGGAATTTCGTGGCCCCACTCTGCAGTACAAGTCTCGAAAGAAATCCATGGCCATCTATTTATCTTCTACCGATTTAAGCATTGAGAATCCTTGTTCTTCGCCTCCGCTTTATGACTGTGGCATGAAAATATTTATTTTTTCCATCGCCACCTCAATTTTTTAATTCGAAATCTCATCGCCCAATACATCTCCTTCTATCTTCACATGATACCTATTTCCGCTTTTTAAGGCTCTGCACCCACTTTCATTGTTATCATACAGAAAGTTCCCCCAAGTCAAATTTAAAAAGAAATATTTTATGGATGTCTTGGTAGGTTCATAATTCTTTTCCCAAAGTTCAGGCAAAAATTAAGGTAGTTTTGAAGAAACTAAAGCAATTATAATACGTCTGCCACAAGGTCAGCCTGAGTTGTTCATCGAAGAAATAGAAATGGTCGTTGGCTGCGCCACGGGGATACGGTAGGATATATCTGGTTGGTGCCTTGATTTGCCAGTTGAACAAATCATGTCTCGCTTTCTGCTTCTAATCCTCGGCCAAGTAGGTTTCACAACTCCTGCGCAGCTGTATCTTAATTTATATATATATATATATATATATATATATATATATATCTTATCAATGAATAGTAACCCTAAACCACCGGCCGTTGCGGGGTGGATGGTAGAGCCTCGGGACTGTCTTATCAATGAATAGAATAGTGGACCCTACCCAGAATAAATTGGTCCGTTGATTGGACAATTGAACAAATAAATGTTTTATTTGTTTAGAATAATCAATTTTCAGCTTTTATTTTTTTATAAAAAAAATATCATTTTCTTCTTAGAGGTAGCCAAACAATGATCTTATGTCCATTCTGTTGTAAATTTTGAGAGAATAGAAACAGTAAATTTCTCAAATGATACCAAACGCCAGCTTAGCTTTGGGTGGTGCTTTGATTTGGTGGTGCGTTAGGTGATTAATTGTCCTAAATTTTCTCTGGTTGTTGGGCGGTATCTTTCTCCGACGAGAAAGACAAGAAAACTTGTTGATGATCACTCACCGATTTTATATGGATTAAGATGCTAATTTAACATTTATTAATGTGTAAGTTGCAAACGATGAGTTGTAATTTTTTTCCTCTTTTTCTTTTTTTTTTTTTTTTTCCTTTTTTCCCTTCTTTAAGTCAAAGCCCAACCGACCATATAGACACTTTTTTTATTATACACGCTAAAAATATATCTCAAGACTCTCGTTAACTTATGCTAATCAAATATGGGGGCAAGGCTGTCAACGCATAAGTTCGATATTGGACATTGCTAGGACTATCTCCCCTTAGAACACTTGAAGGACAAGACTCCCACCTCCAGCTATGCTACAATATCCATTTTATTATTTCGTACGATGTTTCAATTATGTACCAACGCATTCGATTATGTGCACACACGTTTGGCGTTGGAATTAAAATTCTGAACAGGAAATGATAAAATATAAGAATTCTTTAGGTTTTCTTATATAAGCATCTTGTTTTATAAGTGATTGGATATAGAAATACAGTTCAAATTATAGAAACAGAGAAAAAAAAATTCAAGTCTCAAAAATCTCCACTGCTAAGAGCTGTTACACCACAGCATAAAGACTGTCAGAATGCAGAAATAGATACGTGGTGGACCTTACATAGATAATTGAAAAACATTGGAGATTTCTCATATCTATCAAACTAGTAAATCATTTCTCTTGATTGTGCATATCATTGCTTGATTTTGATTTATGATAATTGCTATTATTATATTATTATCTTAGATGATCATCTTATAAAATTATAAATACTTAGTCAACTCTTTATTATGGAATATATAGAATTACACAATTCTCTTTTCTACGTTATTCTTATATTGGTATCAAAGCTTTTATTTTCTAAGGAAGTGCCCATCAAGTTCATTACATGATCTCAACTGCAAGCCAATGCTCATTTTCCACGAATCCATCGCCCTTAAGTATTGTTCTGACACTTCCTGTTGTTGTTTTGAAAAACAGACATTACCATAGGACTCTGTTCTCAGTCGAGCCAGATCCCGAAATTTTCTCTTGATTTACTATTGCACGCACCCTCACTCACCACCACACGCTCCTGCCCTGCAGATCACACACTTCATGCACCAAAGGCTTCTCAGACATAATGTCGAGGTCAACTACATGTTTACAACACGTCAACGTTGGCTTAGTTGTCCACCTCATTTGCCATACCAAAGCCACGTCAATGCCACTTCATCAGACATGTCAAGAGATTTTCCATATCTCTTTCGTTTGTGCATTATCTCTTTTGGATGTGCATATCTATAATTGGTTTTGATTGACTGTGATTTATATGTTAATTTCTCATTATCTTATAAGCACACAAGATGTTTTCATTCTTTTATTAATCGAATCTTCTCGGTCAATCCTTCTTATCCTTTTCGTTGTACCACCCATGTAAGTTAAACCTTTTGTTCGACTTTGTGATTTTCATTGTTACTCCACATTACTTCTTTTGTTGGGCTTCTTGCATGTACAGAAGCTAGTACTTATCCTAACAATGACAATTGTGTTGCAAGCCTTAGACTAAACTCTTACATGAGATTTGGTTGATTTACCTCCTAAGAAGTTTGATCCATGTTGTAAATGCATGTAAATCAAAATAAAGGCATATGGTATTGCGAAACACTACAAAGCTTGACTAGTAGCAAAAGGCTTTATTAATGAGTATGGAATTGACTAAGATGAGAAATTTACTCCAATTGCATGTCCTAATTAGGTTTGGAGTCTTGTTGTGTAGCTTAAGCGATGGTCCATGTTCCAAGTGAATGTTAAAAATGATTCCTTAATGGTGATCTTACTTAGGAAGTACGTATTTGAGCTTCCTCCTACATACACTCATTCTTCTAAGTTTGTCATTATATACCAATTACGTCGAGCATTATATGGACTAAAACAGACTCCTTATGTATGGTATTCTAAGTTTAACTCAACCATGGAACATCTTGGCTTTACATCTAGTCCCTACGACCATGCTCTCTTTGCTCAACGCAACTCATGGGCTTATTCTACTACTTGTAAATGTGGATTGCATGGTTTTATTAATGATGATCACATTGGCAACAACACTCCAATAGTATCTCAATTGACAGTTTGAATGAAGGATCTCGAGCAACTCAATTATTTTCTAAGTTCATTATATATCTCAAGCAATATATGATATTGATCTACTTTCTTGAATAGGACTCACTAATAACAAGATCACTTCAATTGCCATTAAGATGAATACCAAATTTGATAACAAAGATGGAACTCTTCTTACTACACTCTATCAACAACTAGTTGTTAATCTTGCATTTATCACTATTACTTGCCCTAACATTGTCTATATCGTTCACATTGTTAATCAGTTCATGACCTCACCATGTAGATTAACCTTGCTGCATTTCTTTGGATCCTCCGTTACATTTACAGTACCTTATTTCATGCCTTCACTTTTCTACTAAGTCCACCTTATAGATGAGTGCCTATTCTAAAGCTAACTAGGTAGATGACCCTTTAGATCATCACTCCACTATGTGCTAATGTTTCTTTCTAGCTAACTTGCTTATCCCATAGAGTAGAAAAAAATAGACCATCGTACCTCAAGCTAGTACAAAAGCATCATATTGTGCACTTGTTGATATGACTTTGGAATTACTATGCTATTTGAATAGCATATAATGATGTTTTCAATGAGCACATTAACCACATTGAAATAAACTGTCATTTCATCCCAATATCATATGCTTCATGACACTATTTATCTTGTCTCTACTTCATTAGTTGATCAAACTATTAATATTTTTACTTAGGCACATCCATCCGGGTGTTTTGTGAATCTTTTTTCCTAATTCCAAGTGACTTCTTAATTAGTCATCTTGAAAAACCTATCGATATGTCATTTACTCTTCATTATGGAATATGAAGAATTTTACATATGATGTCTTCTGCAATATTCTTTATCTCGATCCATGAGACCTTAGACCGTCCCTGTGGCATCCAACTCTCAAAGTGTGAGCTCCAAGAATCGTGATTGATCAAACAAATATTGGTACATGTTGCTACGCCAACTATACCCATGTATAGTGACGATTGCCTATGTCCACCTCAACAGGCTACTTCTGATGAGGATTCCATTATTAGTACATGATCTCAACCGTCTAGGCTGAAATTTATTAAACGGCTAAAATCCGTTGCATTTCAATTCAAATGTGAAAGTAAATGCCTCCTCAAAATCATAGACTCACCTCTAAACATTGATGTTGAATTGCTAGACACAATCGAAAAGCTTACTGAAGGAAGAAGATAGATGTATTCGATGCATGTGAATCCAATTTAGATTCCATCAAGTGAGGTGAGCTCTTACGCGAGTTGTGAATACAATTTGCATTTTCTCGTCGATGGAGCTGACCGAGAAAGTCACGAGCAGGTAAAAGTAGCCGAAGAAACTTTCGCCTGTACGCAAGACCCCATCTATTTGCGATGCTTAGTTTTTTTTTTTTTTTTTTTTTTTTTTCCGTACGTGGTTGGTAAGTGAAGAAAACAAAATGTAAAACGGAGGTGGCAAAGTCAAGTTTCTCCTGCAAATCCGTACGTTTAGCTCCCCGACAAAAGCAGAGAGGGAGAGAGAACAGAATACAACGTAAGCCACTACGCAACATGTTATTCAATTATTATTCGAACGTAATAGACATACTAAAAAATTGTATTCTAAACATTAATTGTCGTCAGGTAATTTCTTAATATAAAAAAGATCTAAATTCAAAAAGTCCAACATAATTCTTAATCGTTAATTCCTACTACTTAGCTGTTTCGTCAGGTAGATAACCTTAATAAATTAACGAGATTATATTCTTTATTTTAACGTGCCGATATCTGCAAACGTCACTTCCAATTAGAAAGATATTTTTTCTCTTCCTAGGACAATGCTCCCAAATTTTATAGTCCAGAATTCATATATGATTTTTTAAGGGTTTTACTTGGTTATCACTCTCTAAAACAATTTAATTGATAAAAGCATTGATTAATCTGAATTAGTTGGCGTCGACAACATCGGACCCGTCTCATCACCGACCTGCTCCACACGCGTTTACACATGGTTTGATTCCGTCGAAGGTGTGACGATGTTTCTTGCTTCACAGCAGCCAATATAATTAGCTTCCCACGACATTGCCAGATTGTATTCTTCACACTTACAAGAGACAGCGTCTCGGCTTTTCCTCACCAAAACTCCCTCCTACGATCCAAACCTCAGTGCACGCTTAAAAAGCTCAAGCGCCACCGTTCTCTCTTCCCTTTAGTTTGTAACCCAACCCCTTTGCTCTCTCATTGAATCATCCGTTGCGTTGCAGCAAAGATCGACATGAAGAGACAAAGCAAACCCATCCTCTGCTCTGCCTTTTCCCTCTTCCTTCTTCTTGCACTGGGGAGCGCAGCAGCAGCATCCATACCCGTAGAAGTTGGTAATGCCCCACCGTCTCATTTCATTTCATTTTTTTCCCTACGCAGCAAAAATAATAATAATAATGAAAGTTAACGTAGACTGTATTAGATACAAGACCTGACTAATGTTGTGAAATCTATAGCACTTGCGTAAAACTTTGTTTCTGCTATATTTTCCTCGACTTTTGGCAGCAGGAAGCCGGGCTTCTTATATCGGGAGGTAGAAATACGGATATTACCTACGTGTATATTGATTAGTAAAACTTGCATGTGGGCGATGTCCAACCTACGGATCAGAGGCCTGAAGAACACGTCTTGTTTTATATAGTACCAAATGAAAGCCGCGATTGTAATATTTTGTGTGACGGTGTATGTAAACTGTGAAGAGGATGAGCGAGAGTTCGATTACTTAGCCGGGAGCGAGAAGGGGCCAATGCACTGGGGGGAGCTAAGGGAAGATTGGGAAGCGTGCAAGAAAGGCGAAATGCAGTCGCCGATCGACCTGTCGAGCCAGAGAGTGAAGGTGATGCCCAAGCTGGGGGAGATAGAGAGGAGCCACAAGCCCAGCAATGCGACCCTCAAGAACAGAGGCCACGACATTTCTGTAAGTTTTATTTCGCATCTAATCCATACTACTCCAATGTCCACAGGGAAAAATACATGAAACATGATTTATAAGGAAAAGTGAGATCATGTATGTGGCTAATGTCCTCTCTCTCTCTCTCTCTCTCTCTCTCTCTCTCTGTGTGTTTACATTGGTGCCCATGTCTGTACATATGGGAGATTTTTTTGGTTCAAATCATGTTTGGCTTGGTTTTAACCCAAACAAATTAGCCCTTTTTTTATATATATTTTACACCCAAAGCAGACATATCGAATTCAATTAAAGACCAAAGTCTGATTTCAATTTTAAATGTTAAAATAAATTTATGTCTAATTCCATCAAATTAGAATTTGCTTTAAGTAGTGTGTGGCTCTTGCAAATTTCATATTGGTATTTGAAATTGAAAGAACAATTTTGTCACCACATTTATTAGGTGAAGAAACTTTGCTAATTGTCCATAGACATTATTATTTTCACTATATGGTATTCCAATACATGACATCACTTTGAACACCTAACATCGTTTAAATCATGATGGAGGTCTATTTTAAATAACACTGTAGAACTTATTAATTTTTAAATTCCGGTTGTGCCTTTTGCAGTGCCTTTTCAATGGCTTTAAGCCATCCAATGAGGCACATCCAAGTTCCATGCTAAAACAAAGAAGATAATATTTTAATTACAAAGACTTTTGATGATCTTAAGAGCAATTGTTTATGTCTTTGGGTCTTCCGATGTTTGATACAAAAAAGGTTAGACAGCTAATTACGTGTTGTTTATGGGATCGAGTGCAGCTTCAATGGGACACGGGCAACGCTGGATCAATTAAGATTAACGGCACAGAATATTTTCTCCAACAATGTCACTGGCATTCACCTTCCGAGCATACGATTAACGGCAGAAGGTCTCTCTTTCTCTTTCAGACTACAGAAACATGCAATCATTACTAAATCAGTATGATAGTTGCAATAAAATGAATCTGGACCATAAAAATTAATGAGCCTCCTATTGAATTCTATGCAAATCTCACCAGATTCAAACGGTTTAAGTTCGCTTTAAATACATCTACTGGAGTCATTGCATATCTCCATCGAGCATCATCTATATTTGCGTCAGGTGGATAACATTAACAGTTGCTTTGGGCACACGTGGTACGTACTTAGGTATCCATTGGAGCTGCACATGGTTCATGTAAGCACAGACCCGAATGTTAAGAATAATATTGCTGTCGTTGGACTCCTCTACAAGACTGGCGCACCAAATGCTTTCCTTTCCAAGGTAACTTCTTCATGTGTATATCGTGTGTTGTCGCCTCTTTGTGCCCTAATATATTTATGCTCTTCATCGTTTCGTTTCATCTCTGGAATCTCATAAAATTAGAAAACATTGATTATATTGTTCATGCTAATTAGATTTAAGCATATATTTTGAACTTGTTGTACAATAAATATTGGATTTTCCAAGCGCTGACCATGTAGGTCATAAGAAAACTCAATCCCTTGAGTAATTGTGAACTTTTAATTAATCCTTTTTTTTTTTTTTTTTTTTTTTTTTTTTGGTGAAACTTTTAATTACTCCTTTAATCACTATAAAGATTCAAAAACTCATCATGAAGGCCATGCTCCCCTTTTACGGTCATGGCAAAGGAACCATGTTCTCGCAAATATGTCTGGATCATAAGTTGCTGCTTTAATTAATTTGCGGCTAATTTCCCAGAGAAATGCTCAATTTATTAGAATAAGTTCACAAAATCTATTCAAGAAAGTGGCGTGTAGTTCTAGGTAATCAAATCA
The DNA here is from genome assembly GCA_014182555.1 of Eucalyptus erythrocorys. Lineage (NCBI taxonomy): Eukaryota > Viridiplantae > Streptophyta > Magnoliopsida > Myrtales > Myrtaceae > Eucalyptus > Eucalyptus erythrocorys. The sequence goes on from CM024597.1 coordinate 23,152,234, forward strand.
CTTAATGGCATTATATGTTTTCTTGCACTTAGCACATTTCCTATTGCCTTGTGCAAAATCATATGCTTCCAATTGTGGGTGATGTATGGTGAATTAATGTTTCAGTTAATGGGGAGTGTATGGTCTATGATTGACAAAGAGCATGAGAGAAAGATGGGCACCATTGATCCAAGAGAGATCAAGATGGGTGGCAAGAACTACTTGAGATATATGGGCTCTCTCACTGTCCCTCCTTGCACAGAAGGTGTCATATGGACTATGAACAAAAAGGTAACACAGGCCCCCCAACGCACTTTCATACCTAGTTAAGTGTTTCTTACCTAGTCTATCGGCCCAGTGTTTAAGTAACCCTTGCATTCGATAATCCAACAGATGGGCACTGTATCAAAGGACCAAATCAAGTTGCTCAGAGAGGCTGTTCATGATGTAAGCACGCTAATTTCTTGGTTACATCAATCTAATGATCGATGATGCTCGCTTAATTCTAACTTGTGATTTTCATATACATCGCGATTCACGCACTAGGCGAGCAATTAATTTTCATAAATTATATAGAAGTAATCAATAAAAAAAAGGAGCAATTCTCTCACAGTTAATCCAGTTAGGTTAGACATGGCAGTGATCCTGGTTTGGTTAAGCAATGGAAATAATGAAAATAATATGACTGGAAGAGTTATTCTGTCCTCCAGCCATGCCTAATAAGTATGGACGTCACCCACATTTAATCCTTTTATTAAGTTTATACGTGGATGATGTTATAAGTTGCAACTCACTAACGCTTTTTGGAGAATAATATTGTTTTTGGCAAAAATGTATCGACATCTCATGAATGATTCAAATTGCAGTATGCAGAGAATAATGCAAGGCCTGTGCAGCAACTGTATAGAAGAGAGATCCACCTCTACCAACCAAATGAAGCGGCAACAAAAAATTAACCTTTTCTGGATCATTGATTTATTATCAGGATCCTTGTAAACTAGAAGAGAAGAAAAGGTAGATATTTAGAATATTTGGGTTGCTGAATCTACTATTAGAGATATTTAGAATATCTGGGATATTATGGATATCTTTTGATTGATTATAATTAATTTGTAATATTCTTTTACTTTAAATAGTTCTTCTTTATAACTTATAAGTTGGCTCAGGTACTCCTCATTATTACACAGAGAAATATACAAAATATTTCTCAAATCTATTTTACACATAATTCTCAGCTTTGTATTAGCATTATCATATCTGAAGAAGTATCATTGATATGTTTCCAATAACACCAACCACATAAGTCGTGTTTCTCTGCGATAATTGTTACGATGCCAACTACATAGGTTACATTGCTCCACCATACTCGTCATGATACCAGTTGCATAGACCGCATCACTCCCATTTCTCCTCCAAATCCGCAGCTTCAGTTGTTGTTTGAGATTTTTCCACTGCTCCTTTTCGAAAAAAAAAAAAAAACTCACCACCGGACTCGCCGTCCTTAGATTATAAGGTCCTAAAATTTCGTAGTGAAGGGGCACTGAAAGTTGCCCCCACGTGCCGCCCCGTTTTGGATCCATGGGAGCTGGTCGCCCATAAGTGCTGTTTCGCTACCTTTAGCTGGTTACATTGAATCTAAGATGCCACCGCCAGATTCCCCACCTCGTGACGGGTCCAACCGACCAAACTTCATCGCCGTTCAACATGGAACACGCTTCACGCGCCGCCAATATCCTCTGCCAACGAGATCCACACGCTTGTATGCGTTGCACGTGACTAGAGCTCCAGCGCGATCTTTCCTGACATCACCATGTATCACTGTGACTTCATCTGCCACATTACCTTGCCACGTCCTCGTTGACTGTTGGCTATTGAATGTGTTGACCAGAAGTTGATCCATCGGTTCCTAAGGTATTTCGACGTGCTGAATCCATTTTTTTGGCGTCATTTTCTCCATATCTGCACTCCGAATACTAGTTTCTTAGTATTCCTTATACAAGTCACTGCTTTTAAACTAGTAAGTGCACTTAATGGATGAAACAGATGTTTCTATACCTAATTAAACCGTTTTGAATGAATCAAATTATATTTTATGGGCTTAAGAAGGTAACGTGTACTTTTTTTGTTCAAATAATTTAACCTCAATAGGGCCACATATGTTTGTAGGTACCAACTTCAAAGGTTGTTTTGCTCTTATGGCTTTTCCAACTTGAAAGGATTCTCGATGTATTTTTCCAATAAGACATCCTTCACACGGGCGATCTAGACTATCAATCAAAGGCATGCTAGTCACCATCTTTTTTTGGACCAGCAATGTGACATCCTGAAATTTGACCCCATCCTAAATATATGAAATGGGCATTTCGTCAACGCGCCTATGGTCCTTTTTCTCAGAGCCGATCACTCTCGAATTAACTGATCTATCAGGTGAAGCCGTTAGGGGATATAAACGCGGTAGACTCGAAACTTCGATCAAAAATCGACTGCTCAACTGTAATAATCGACAAGGGTCAATACGACACTGTATAATCGAGTTGAGATAGGATATAAGTCGATTCGACGAAAACACATAGTCGAATATTGGGTGGTTGCGCACGATTACGATATTCGCATCGAATGGCTATATCCCGATTTTCTATCGATAATGTACTCGGGACACATAATTGAAATCTTGAGATTTTTACATCAACCGAGAGTCATCCACGAGTTGAAGATGCACAAACGTGGATCGAAAATTATTGACCACGGGTCAAATGCGCTAAAATCCCTAAAAGCTACCTAGTAGGTTGAGTCACGCTAAAATTGCGTCCAGTCGATTTTAACCACAAAATTGAATTCAATTTCGAGATTCGGACGTTCATATGTGTCACAATTCATTTATAGGACGTCTTCTCATCTTTCAGAGAAATTCCGTCGAGTCCGAATTTTGTGGAAAAATCGATTTTCGGCAAAAAGAAAATAAAAAGGGAAATTCGGATGGGTAGACCAAGTTGGATTTTTCTACTTCAATTAGGCTTATTTTGTGAAATTAAGCTTAAGAAAGTATTTTGGGGAACAAAGAAGATAAACATGGAGACTTTTGGGGCATGCTCAATGATGATTGAGATATTTTCCCCATCACCAACATCCCTCATCATCATCACCATATTCCACCACCCCATCTTCCACTGAAACCCCTAACAACCCCCCATTCCTTTCATGTTTGCTGCCGTTGCCATCGCCAACCCACTGCAGCACCGTCTCCATGTTCTTAGCCCCACCGACCAACTCCTCCCCCCCCCCAATAGCTCCACACCTCAGCCCAGCTCCTCCACCGAAACCAGCTCCCGAAGCCGAGCCGAACAGCGGCCAACAAGCTCAGCCAAGTAGAACTGCCAACCTCAGCTCAAGCTGTGAGCCTTGTGGGCTATTTTCAGCCTCGGTCGATCCTCCGTTGGAGACACCATAGGCTCGGGTCTTCATTGATGTCGCATTGCCGTTGCTGTGAACCTGTCGCCATTGAATTCCGACGAGTTAACTCCCTAATCCTTGATTAGGTTGTGAATTACGCTAAGGGGGTTAGATTAGTGTTCATTAGCATAATTAGATTAGTACTAAGTGAGATTAGTCTTAAGATGGATTAATGCTAATCTAGAATGGTTGGATTAGCCTTAAGATAGATTAGTGTTAATCTTATTGTTGAGATTAGCACTAATGAGGAGGGATTAGTCCAATTGAGTGGTTTTGTCCTGGATCTGGTTTTTGAACCCTCGCCGCTTGCCATTTTATTTTTATCAAAATGTGCTGATATTTTGAGGTCAATTCCTCTTGAAAATGTTTTAAACATTCTCAGCTATGACATATATTTTACTCAAGATTTTTAGAAATTTAAAAGTATGAGATTTCAACTCCGTCATTTACAAACAGAATATCGAACTGTACTGGAATTTGTAACTCTTTGGGATTCAAGGGATTTTTATCAACTCTTAGGGTGTGAATTTCAAAATGGTTTCTTCATAAAAGTTGTTTGTCATATCTTGTAGTTTAACATACTCAAATTTCAGATCAAATGGACAAGTTTTGGTTCTCAAACTAAACTGATTTCGGAAAACAAACTTTCTGGAAACGGACACAGTTTTTGTACTAGATTGAGCGATTTATTGGGCTTAATCTAGAAAGATCTGGGTTAAGTTGTCTTCATGAAAAATGTTCATTCATATGTTCTTTACAACATATTCAAATTTGGGAATTTTTCAAACTCTTTTGGTTAGATTTCTGGATGTAAACTTGGAGACGCACAAGTGGCCCGATTTTTTTTTTTGCCGGTTAGGACCAGTTATGGTTTTGTGGTTGTTCTTAAGATTGTGCTTGCTAAATAAGGTGTATTTAGTGATGTCGTGGACTTGTTGCATGCTAAGAACTTATGTGTGAGATCATGAGGTGAATTGCTCTTTGTTGGTTGTTTATTGTTATTGCAAAACATGACATTTTGAACTATTAAATAGAAAATAAATGAAATGTCGGGTTCGAATGCCAAAACTTATTTGCCCAATAAAACAATAAGGTTTTAAACTAGGTGCGTGCAAAATTTGACAGATTAATTTTGAGTACGTGAGTACTTATGAATTTATTTCTAAACATTTGGAACAAAAAAAAAAAGGTTACTAATGTTTGTTTTCAAAAGAGGGTGGTTGGAAAAGAAATTAGAGAATAAATATGGTGTTGGATTTGGATGTCAAGTTTTATGTGCTCAATAAAACAAGAAGGTTCTGTATGAGGTATGTGCAAAATTTGGCGGGTTAATTTCAAATACAGAACCCCGTACGAATTTATTTCTGAGAGTTTGAACAAAAAAAAGGGGGCGTGCCAAGTTTATTTTTAAAATGGGGTTTTGGAGTTTTGGCTATATGAAAGAGACTAAGGTTGACCTGATTGATCAGGTGTCTGCATGGTTAGGTTAATTTTTTTTTTTTTTTGATCAGTCCTACTCTATACCTATTCTACACTCACTCTCGTTTTGCCCTATCTCTTGTTCCCAATTTCAATTTAATTAATTGCAATTTATTTATTTACTTAATTGCATTTATTTAATTATTTTGTAATTTATTTAATTATTTATTATTTTTTAGAAATTATACCGAGATAGTCAGTTGTTAGAATTTCGTACCAATTGCAGTGGTGTGCTTAGTTTATGCAATTGAGTGTTAATTTATGCAAATTGAATGGAGATTGGAATTTTGGTTATTTATTCCAAAATTGTGAAATTTTAGTATTTAATTAGGATGTCACACTCTGATCTTTGGCCACGTGCCCATCCTTCACCTTTGGTCAATTTCTAACGATGTCCCAGGACTCATCGACGACCCATTCATTTTAATAAGTATGCGGAAGCATATAATAATCCCCAGACAATAAAGCAACGGGATAAACAAACAAGATTAAAAACTTGAACCTGAAAAACCAACACGCTTATACACATATATAACAACTCAATCATATATATACATATACAAGCCCCACTTAGAAAGTTGGTTTCGTCTCAAACAGGTTCGACATAAACGAGTCATCAGTCAGGAGTGGAGTCTCAATCCTCATCAAGACCATACTCCGAATCATTATCCCGCTCCTCCTGCGACTCTTCTTTAGGCTCTTCCATCTCCTCATCTTCCTCTGGTCCCTCCTCCTCCTGCTCCACAATCTCCCCTTCTTTTTCACTCCAGTTAGCATCCTCGATCGTGTACATCGGAGAAGCTGGCTCACTCTCAAGAGTGGGATCCCTAGCATCCACAACCTACCAGTCCTTAGGGTCTGTTGTCCCCAACCCGAATGCTGCTTCCAGAACGTACAGAGGTACATCGACTTCTGAGGCGGGACCCTCTCTTCATCCATCATGGTAGTGACAATACCATGATTGATACTCGTGGGGTACCAGATCATCTCTACCCACATCAACCCAAACTTTGGACTCTATCAACACATACTCTAGCCCTTTAGGTGGGGTGCATCAGGAAATGATACGCTACCTCGATGATCTCCTGCGATATACCAAAATGCTCTGGAAGAGAGGGAGGTACAGGTGCTACCATTTAGGGGCTTGAAATGGTTATACAATAACCAATGAGACTACGTCTCAGCGAGTTCTACTCCCTAAGACCCGATTAGAAAGCCAATACATCACATGGTTGCCTAAGCATAACACGAGTTAGAGGACTTACCTTTGCCTCAGTCCCAACTTGAAATTCAAGATTATACACAAATGCCTCATATATCACATCAAACAATAAATAAATTCACAACATCAAATCAAATCATTGATCAATCAACCTAGTCAACTACATGTTAGTCGAACCCTCTCTAGGTCATTTCACTCCATACTATATAATTTCCAGTCGGATACTTAGTCATAGAGCCACATGAATGCTCTAGGGCGTCGTTTTCGCCAAGTGACGTACCGATTACCGACTATGTGCATTCTTTAAGGCGCCATTTTCGCCAGTAATATCTCAATCACCGAATCACCTATCTTTTCTAAGGCGCCGTTTTCGCCAAGGTGATATGTAATAGATAATTTACGTGTGTTCTTTAAGGCGTTGTTTTCGCACAGTTATATCCTTAATCACCGAACCACACTTGTCTATATGTCACGTACATTGTCTCTCTCTGGCATCGTTTTCGCCAACGTGATATACTTATCAAATCCAAAAACATCGTACCCGATTTGCCTCAGCCAAGAATATTCCCGATTCACTCTCTAATTTAGCCCATCAACGCATTATTGGTGCTAAATAATTATACTCGACCATCTACCAATCAATTATCCAATTTCCAATCAATTTAGGACAAATTCCTAAAATTCCACAATCAATTCAATTCAACACAATATAGAGCTCAAATAAATAAACGGACTGCACCATGACAATCAGCATAAAATTTCGGTTGTCAGCTATCCCAGCCTTATTTCCGAAAATTAATTAATTAATTATTAAAAATTAATAAATAAATGTAATAAATCCAACTTAGGCCCGTATTGCCTAATTGGAGCCCGAGAAGAGTCGGGAAAAATCCCAAGAGACAGTCAATAAATAATAGAGCTTATCTTCTAGCTAATTACACAAATCAATTGTCTAATATGCATGGCAATTAACTAATAATCATTAATCTACTTTAATCTAACCACCCAATCCTACTTAATTAACACTAATCAACCCTTAAGCATCATTAGTTTACTAATCAATGATTAGTGAGCTAAACCACCCGTTTTACAATCCGCTCGGATTGAAATGTTGGGAACATCACGTAGGGATGTTTTTCTTCAAAGTGGGCCTAAGGTTCGGGACTTGGAACCACCTCAAAACAGCCTCCAAATGCGGCTGGAAACCCACACTTTTTCTTGCTGTTCTTGGCTGGAAATGGAGAGAAATTAACTCGATTAGGTGGGAATTGATCGGGAATGAAGGAATAGGCCAAACCGGGCATAAATATGAACTCACGGGGGGTCAAATGGACTCGAGACGGCTCCGGATGAGCTACAATAGATCCCAAACAGTAGCTGTGTCGCGTGAGAGGTGAGGCAAGGGGTGGTGTGCGCGGGTGGTAGCGCATGAAACGGCGGTCTGGTGGTGGCTCGGCGTGCAACAGGGCTGACTTCTTCTCTGCTAGTTTCTCTTGTTTGAGCAGCACAAAGATTGAGGAAAATGAAAGGTTTGGTTTTTCAAAGGAAGAAGATGAGGGAGAGAGAGAAGTGAAGGGCCCATTGGCCTTATTTTTCCACATTTTTGTCCCCCAAGGGACTTACCCTCCAAGCCATGACCCATGGCTGTCATTTGGCCACCAAGACTCCCTCTTAGACATATAAAATGGTCCAAAATGGTGGTGGATAGGGGGAGTTACGAATTTGCATAATTGGCTTCAATTGGACACTTCATCTCTCTTGATTTAATCTCATATGGCTTCAATTAATTCAATTGATACCCAAATGCTTCAATTGATATTTTTCCTCACTTATGAATCCATCTTGCATCTCAAATTTACAATCAAAAATAATCCTCAACCTTGATTGAACAAAAACAATTCTAAATCGACTTTTTCCCAAAAAGTCTCGGTTGGCAGAAAAATCTTTTGAGACTGAGTTGATGCTCGTAGAATTTATTATGACATGACGGAATCTTCAATTTTTGAAATCGGACTCAAATCAGTGGTTAATTTCACTCCGACGCGTTTTTAACGTGACTTAGGCTACTAGATAATTTTCAGAACTTTTTAGGGCAAATGACCCGTAATCGATTTTCTTCGAGCCACATTGAACCCACTCGATACATTGGCGACTCTCAATTGTCGAGAAAATCTCGATGATCCAAATATGGATACAGGGTATCAAAACGACAGTAAAATCAAATTAGTGCCGTTCGACGAGAATTTTTCAATTTAGTAAAGTCACCCACAATCGACCACATATCTCATTCAAACCGACCTATCTCTAATCCCAAATCGGTTTTATACTGTGCCGTAATAACCTCTAAAGATGAGCACGGTTGAGAAGCCGATTCCTAGTCGAATTCTCAAGTCTATTGCCTTAAAATTCCTTAATGGCTTCCTTATATAATCTAGTTATCTCATCAGTGGTCATCTCAGAGAAAAGCACTGTAGTCGCGCTGATAAATGCCCAACTTATTTGATCGAAATCAAGACCTAAAAATCAGGATGTCACATAGAAAATCCCAGTGTCGAATTTCGACATCGAAAATGATTTTAAATACTATATCAAATAGTAGGATTTTAAAAGGAATGATATCATTTTTTCTGGTTTAATCTAACCATGTACCTACACATGATTATTTTCATCGTGTATTTTTAATACGAAAAAAATGGACCAAGCGCATTATTTTAATTGAGACATTTGAGTGCAATACACGGTGTCCTTAACCGTAATTTAATGGCCGTGTGTTGATTATGAGAACCCGTCACGAGCGTTTATGCCGGACGTTGCCCCTATATGGGATGCCCTTGGACAATGGAAGCCGGTCGCAATAAATTCTGGACTGACGCTTGGCTATGCTAGAAGACCGCCGAACATCAAGTAGGCCATGCCCTGAGGGCCATAATCAATTGAGCGTGTGATTGATTGAGATAGACACGCTGGATTATGGGACAAAATTGTGTGACACGGTATTGGATGTTTCATAATGATTTGGCCCTATAATCAAAACCCTAAGATTGTTTGAGATTGAGGAAGACGTTCCAATTGATATGTGCATTTGTTATATGCATCTATGATGTGAATTGTACTGACATGCAGGAAGGAACTGAGGCGAGGTGAGTCATCTGTGATGTGTGATTAGACTACCTCTAGGTGTATTTCCTTCCTAGACGGGGTTTAGAGAGTGGACTCACTGAGATTTATATCTCACCTCATCGTGGACTTAACTTTTCAGGTCTCTAGTGTGAAGAACCTAGAGCTTAAGGCGGAAAGGTCAGGAGCATGGGTGGCTCAGTATTTCTTTTTAGAGATAGACCTCCTATACATAGACCCTAGAGATGGCCTCTGTGTATAAACTAGTTTGTTTATATAAGCATGGCTTTTATAATTTATTTTATCCTACTTTTCTATCCCTAGTTGGTTGCTGTGATTGGTTATTGTTTCGCTTCCACATGTACAATTAAAATAAATGGGTCGGCGACGCGTCTTGGGACGTCGCAATTTTATCAACCACCGGGGAATGTGCGCATGCTCGAGGTTCGGGCGTGACAAGCAATTTTAGTTAATAAAAATTTAGATGACCGAATCGAAGATACCACAACCAATTTCTATCTTTCATCAATTTTCGAAAATTGAAAAGATTCTTCGTTTGAAGAGTTAGAGGGAACATCTAGTTCATCATCTACATTGTCATAATCAACTTAGTGTTTACACCCAATGGTGCAAACTCCATTTTCAATGTGGACTTTGTGGTCTTTTTCAAAAAGTTCACCAACACTAAACAAGTTTCAAAAAAAGTCCTAGCACAAAGTAAACATCTACAATAGTAACATTAGCACCATCTTTTGACTTAATATTAATGATACCTTTATCCATTATGAGAACCTTGGAATTATTCCTAGAATTAACTTCACCACGATCCATCTTGTTCAACTGTGAGAATAACTCCTTTTGGCCAATCATATGATTATTGCACCTAAAATCAAGGTACCAAATGTCAGTGTCCACGGTACTTGAGTCATTCTTCTTGCACGCTAGCACCACATTTTCCTCAACATCACTGGTATGAGCTTGCTCTACATGTTCGTGGCCACATTTGCTTGGCATTCATATTTGTAATGTCTAAATTTTTTACACTTAAAATACTTGATCTTATCTTTGATGAATCAAGTATTTTATATTTTTCCATGTGACTGAAATATCTATGTCCGCATCCTTGACCACCCCCACCATCTTAGCCATCTTGATAGCCTTCTTGGCTTGATTAAGTGACTTGACTTTGCAATGCTTGCTTGAAATTCAAAATGTTGGACTTTTGATTCATTCTTCGCTCATGCAAACACAATGACTCATCAACTACTCCAATGTCATGGTTGACACATCTTGTGCTTCTTCGATCACCGCGAATACATAATCAAGTCTTTCGGTCAAAGACCTTAAGATCTTTTCAACAACTTGCACATCTTGGAGTTCTTCGCCATTAACCCTTAATTGGTTAGCAATGGCCTACACTTGATCAAAGTATGCCAAGATTGATTTAGAGTCATTCATGCGTAAAGACTCAAAATTGACACAATCATCGCCTTTGTAGAATTGTTGCAAAATATTACACATTGCTTTCACAGTCTCTACACTTGATATATTTTCAAATATCATTTTCTCTATGAATTGAGAGATCACAAACAATGCTTTTTGATCTATTTTCTAGGATTCCACCATAGAATCTCTTTCTCATCCTTTCTTAAAGCATCGAATGCTTCAATATCAACCACTTCAATGTAGCCATTCTCCACTAGATTCCATAAATCTTACGATCTAGACGAACCAGTTATTGAAATTCTTCCCATTTAACTTTGGAAGTTGTAGTTAAAATGAATTGGCGGATGCCATTTATAACTTTGATACCAAATGTTGGAACCAAGAGAATGATAACAAATTTCAAAAACTTGGAATAAGTAAACTAAAAATTGGAGGGAGAGCTTTTTATTTAGAATGCTTTCTCTTCTTTGTGTCTTTGTGCTTATGGCTTGATTTGCAACTCATGATTTCATTCCTTTATATAGGAACTAAATCTCATGAACGCCAATCATTACAATTAATAAAAGAAACATAACACAACCCACACATCATTAAGAAAGAAAACCAAACGGTCCAATGTTGAAGAAATATGAAGCCATTGTAAAGTCTTTATGGCTTTTCTTCAATGTTTGTAGGTTTGTCATCTAGTGGACCTGGTCATGTCCTTAAACTGACAAGTCCATGCAAGGAGAACCTGCCAGGGGTGAAAGTCCCCAATTGGGTTAGTGCCAGGAAAGGGCACGAAAAATGTTCTTCCCCATGGGCTCTCCAGCCAACTCCTTCTACAGGAGAACGGATCCCCCTAGATCCCCGCGATGCCAGTCTCCTAGCATTATCTAGGCAGGTATAGGAAAATGAAAGGTGCCTGGATGTAGCTAACACTACAACCAGGGTGGCTGGCCGGCAACTGATGTGCTCAACTAATAACCAATTTTATATTATTTCAACACTTATTTAATCAAAGATACTTGAGTACCAAATCTGCACGTGACACCATCACTACGCAACGAAAGTCAAAAGAGAAACAAAGAGAGAAGAACACAAACCGCGAGCCACAACGTGACACGTATAACCCTCGCCGCGTCTTTGCTTATGCAGGCTTATCAAGCGTGCTCCACGGCTTATCAAGCGCGTTCCTGGCCTTCTACCTGGTTATCACTATCTAATAAAACAATTGATTGATAAAACCATTGTTTATTCCTTTTAGTTGGAGCCCACGACTCTGATCCCATCTCGTCACCGCCCTGTTGCGCATGCGTGTTCACACCTCGTTTCAGTTCGTCGAATGTGCGAGGATGTTTCTTGCCCCGCAGAGACCATTTTAATTAGCTTCCCAAGACATTGTCAGATTGTCTTCTTCACGCTTACAAGAGACAGGTGTCTCGGCTTTGTTTCACCAAAACTCCCTCCAACAATCCAAACCTCTGTGTCTCCTTATAAAGCTCAAGAACCTCCCTTCTGTCTTCCCTTAATTTGTACCCCAAGACCCATTTGTTCTTTCATTGAAACATCTGTCGCATCGCAGCGAAAATTGACATGAAGAAACATAGCAATCCCATCCTCCTTTCTGGTTGTTCCCTCTTCTTTCTTCTTGCACTGTCGAGCGCTGCAACATTATCCACGATCGGAGAAGTTGGTAATGCCCCACCCTCCCATTTCATTTCATTTTTTCCCTACATGATGCGGATGTTATTCAGTAAGGATTTATGTTTGCTGTGATACCAACATAAGGAAAAAAGAAGGGAAAAAAAAAGAGAGGTTTATATTACTTAGACTGCATTAGATCCATGATTCAGATTCGAAAAGTTGCTGCAGATGACACATATTGTAAATTCTATACTACTTGTGTAAAACTTCGTTTTTGCTACAATTTCATCAATTTTCGGTGGTAGGAAACCAGTCTTCTTGTATCAGGAGTTACAAATATGGATATCACCCACAACTAAATGAATTCGTAAAGTTTGTACGTGGTTATATGTAGCCCACCAATCAGAGGCCCAAAGAAGAAATTTCATTTTTACACAGTTCCAAACGAAACTCAACGATTTATTATATTATGTGCTGATGTGTATCGACTGTGGCGTGTGAAGAGGATGAGAGAGAGTTCGATTACATAGCCGGAAGCGAGAAGGGGCCGAAGCACTGGGGAGAGCTGAGGGAAGAGTGGGAAGCGTGCAAGAAAGGGGAAATGCAGTCGCCGATCGACCTGTTGAGCCGGAGAGTGAAGGTGATTCCCAAGCTAGGGGAGATAAAAGGAGCTACAAGCCAAGCAATGCGACCCTCAAGAACAGAGGCCACGACATTTGTGTAAGTTCTATATACATCTCATTCATTCTCCTCCTGTGTCCGATATATTTAGTAGGGTTAGAGGACAATACATAAAAGATGATTTATTAGGAAAAGCAAGACCTTTTATGTGCCTAATGGCCTCTGTATTTTCAGATCTGTTTCAATGTCAATATAAATAGGAAGATTCTTTTTGTTCAAAGCATGTTTGGCCTGGCCTCAACTCAACCAAAATAGTCGCTTTTTTTTTCAAATTTTCCACCCAGAATAGGTCTATCATTCTCTTTTGAAAAATATATACTGATCTCTTAGATATTATTATTTATAAGCATTTTTTTTTTCAAAAATTGGATAATCGATGTGAAGCCATAGCTAAAGTCAAACGCCAAATCAACCATCCATTTGATATTAGACAGCTAATTACGTGTTGTCATGGAGTGCAGCTTGAATGGGACATGGGCAACGTCGGGATCAATTAAGATTAATGGCACTGAATATTTTCTCCAACAATGTCACTGGCATTCACCTTCTGAGCATGCCATTAACGGCAGAAGGTTCTCTCTCTCTCTCTCTCTCTCTCTCTCTCTCTCTCTCTCTCTCTCTCTCTCAATTAACCTTGTGCATACAATAAAATGAATTTGAACCATTAAAATTGATAGGTCTCACATTGAATTCCACGCGAATCTCACCGGATTCAAAATTCTAAATTGATCTTAGCACAGATACTTGATTCACTGCATAACTCCACTAAGCATCATTGGCATCCTTCATCATATACAATATATCTGACAACTATTTTGTGGACGCATACTTAGGTATGAATTGGAGCTACACATGGTTCATGTAAGCATAGATCCGAACGTTGAGAACAAGATCACTGTCGTTGGACTCCTCTACAGGACTGGCCGACCAGATGCTTTACTGTCCGAGGTAACCTCATGTGTGTACTGTGTGTAATCGCCTCCTTATGCTCTACTATATTTTTTCTCTTCACCACATCTTTGAAATCCCAAAAAGAAAATCAAAAAGGGAATATCTATTGTATTATACGTGTTAATGAGCATCTTACGCATTGCACATTTCTTAACGCCTCAGTGCAAAATCAGATGCCTCCTATTGGGAGTGATGTGTGGTGAATTGGTATTTCAGTTAATGGGGAATCTACGATCGATGGTTGACCAAGAGGGTGAGAGAAAGATGGGTGTGTTCGATCCAAGAAGAATCGAGATGGGTGGCAAGAGTTACTTGAGATATATGGGCTCTCTCACTGTCCCTCCTTGCACAGAAGGTGTCATTTGGACTATCAACAAAAAGGTAATAGAGGCCCAAAAACACAGTTTTTACTCCTAATTGTATATTTCTTACCTGGTCTATCAATCAAGTATCTGAGCTTAATTAACCCTTGCATTTGCAATCCAACAGATAGGCACTGTATCAAAGGACCAAATCAAGTTGCTTAGAGAGGCTGTTCATGATGTAAGCACACTAATTTCTTGGTTACATCCATCTCACGATCGATGATGCTGATCTAATTCTTACTAGCAATTGTTATAGATATCGCAAGCAATGGATTAGGCAAGCACTTAGTATTCATAAATTATACAGAAGTAATCAATAATATAAGGAGCAATTTTCTCCTAGTTAATCTGGTAAGGTTGGACATGGCAATGATTCTGATTAAACTAAGCAATGGAAATAATCAAAGTAATATGACTGGAAGAGTCGTTTTGTCCTCCGGCCATAACTAATAAGTACGGACATCACCCGTATTATTCTTATTAAGTTTATATGTGGATGACGTTATAACTTGCAACTCACTAATGCGTTTTTGGATAATAATATTGTTTTTTGGGAAAAAAAATGTATTGACATCTCATGAATAATTCAAATTGCAGCATGCAGTGACGAATGCGAGGCCTGTACAGCAACTGAATCGAAGAGAGATCCACCTATACCAACCGAAGAAAGCAGCACCACCATGTTAGCCATTTTTTACATGATTGATCTATCATTAGGACCCTTGTAAACTAGAAGAGAAGAGAAGGTCGGTGTTCTTTATTGGCATTAGGGGTTGCTTGACGTTATCCTACCTCATAATCAATGTATCGACCTTATATGATGGTCTTGTACCCATCAAAACATGATCACGTTCAGAGAAGAATGTATAGTAATTATTTATCTCTGATGAGTATGGTATGGCGAGATCACTGAGTTTCCTCATGCAAAATGGTTATTTGATTGCGTTATTTGACTCTAGGTTATATATCCAAGCACAACATACTCAATATAACATTGACATAACTAGGAAAGCCATTGAACAATATAGTTCGTCCATCGGAGAATCTATGCAAAAGGGTTTGAAAGCATGGCGAAATTCAGATAACAAATGCGAGAAAAGGACCATGGAGAATAGAAACTAGCGAGAAAATTCCAAACTAGTGCTAATTCATACGAACACTCTGTGATTCACATAAGCATGGCTTCCGACTATGCAAGCAAATCAAGGAAAACAAACGTTCAATAAGACTAAGCCAGATAGAGTTCCCTTGCGGGGTTGAATTGGCCTTTGCTTCTCTTTAAAATCACAGGTTGATCACCGAACGCTCCTCATCTTGTCCAAATTTTCACTCGGTGGTGATTTCATCTCTCTTTCAAATTTTGCCAATTGAATCTATCTAGCTAATTTAGACTAGAAATCACTAATATAAATACTAGTCGACACCCCAAGGGTACCTTCTCATATGACATATGACATGCGTTACTGACGTGGACACTTTTTTATAATATTTTGGTATTTTTTTTTTTTTTATGATTATGATTTTTTTCTTTTTCCTTTTCTTTTCTTTACTTCTTTTTTTTTTTTTTTTTTTTTGAGGGCCAACAAGGACCAGGACGCCCTCCCTTGATCTGGGTGTCACGGCCTCACGCAGACCATCCATGGGAGTCGTAGCCCTTGCTCAAACCTAGTGAGGGCCATGATGCCATCTCCTAAGGCCGGCAAAAGCCGGCAAGGACCGCAAGGCCCTTGCTTTTTCACCTACAAGGGCACCGAGTGAGGGCCGCAATGCCCTCACCTAGTGTATGTGACCCTTGCTAGCCCTTGATAGTAAAGAAAAGAAAAAAAAATCAAATTTAATTATTAAAAATAAAATATTATTAAAAATGTTCACTAAATTGTCGGCTACATCACATAAAACACCCAAGTATCCGTGTTAAAGATTTCTAGTTAAAATTGACGAAATGAACTAAATTGACAAAGCATAAAAATATTTAAGATTATAACTAAAATAACACAAGTGTCATGGATTTAAGATTTTTTTTAGTAATTATCCCAACATATTTGTGTTTTTTTTTTTTATATATGGCCAAAAGTTGTGTTTATGACTCCGTTTATTTCACAAAAAATAATTTCTTTGGGTGGAAGAGATGCCATTTTACCCTCAATTTGCTGGTCAGTAGGAGATGGGAGATCGATTAGAATAAGGGAAGATCGGTGGCTACCTATTGGAAGATTAGGTGGACCTCCTCACAGAGAAGAGCCACATTTGGTGGCTGACCTTATAAATCACACCACCAACACTTGGAAGTACAACTTGCTTCACAGATTTTTCGACTCACAAGTGTTTAACTAGATTGTATCCATTCCGGTAAGACCTAATTTTGCCAAGGACAAACTCATATGGACTGCTACCAAACATGGAGACTAAAAACAACATATCATGCAATCAAACAATCAGCAAAAACTCACATCAACAGCGTCGCTTCAACCTCACATCAGCAACCAACCTGGCTATGGCGCAAATTATGGAAAATGCACACGGCCCCTAAGGTTCGACATTTCCTGTGGTTACTTTGTCATAATGCATTAGCAATAAGAGCGAACCTGCATCATAGACATATCATTGATAATCCATGTTGTACATTATGCAATCACAACACCCTAGAAACCCTAGAACATTTGTTCCTATTCTGTCCATGGACTAAGCATGTGTGGACTCATCCCCAAATTGATATCCATATCCCACCTCAGCCTATTCAACATTTTGAAGACTAGATTATGGAGAAAGCCGGTAAACAGGATCTCTTACCTAGTCTGGAAACTATCGCCACTATTCTTTGGCAGATCTGGCGTGCTAGAAATGCTTTTATTTTCAGCTGTAAGACTCCCAATCCGCATCATGCGGCAGAAGAAGCACTTGCTCAATCCCACGTAGCTCGAGCATCTGTTCGCTCTTCCACCTACAAGGGCCAATTGCTTCAGAATAGGGGATCTCTATGGCGACCACCAGATCCGGAGGTCTTAAAGGTTAATATTGATGATTCTCATCAACTAGGAAGTAGTGAAAGGGCCATGGCTTGTGTTTGTCGAGATTCTCAAGGACGACTTACTGGTGGCTTTTCTGAAAGTTTTGCTATGACTTTGGCACTACAAGCGGAGATCCAGGCGTGTTCGCTTGCTCTCCGGCACTTGCTGGGTCAAGGCCTCTCTCACGCCGCTGTGCTCATTGAATCGGACAGTCAGATCCTCGTCAAGACACTAAACCGTCAGCAGCAGCCGCCATAGGAGGAAAGGAGCCTCTTCTCCGAAGCTACCTTTCTGCTTTCGCTTTTCCCTAATCTTACTCTGGGCTTCTGTCGTCGTGAAGCAAATGTCATTGTTGACTGGGCTGCAAAGGCCCATGGAAGGGCTTTGCTAAACCAACATTGGACCGTCTTCCCTCCTTCTTCCCTTCTAGATCTTGTTTATGCTGATGCTATTGCTACAGGTTGTACTCACTTTGGTCCATCTATATAATTTCTGCTTTTCCGGGAGAAAAAAAAAAGATATATACACACACATACATACAAATATATACCTACATATATACATATATATACATACATATATATATAGCCAGCATTGCCTTGAATTCGACGCCCTTCTCAATCTTGGTTGGCCGCGTATTAATTTTAATCAAACAACTTGGTCAATCCTCATCTCCGTAGTTCGCCGACCACCCTCAATCCCGAATTATGACTACACCTTGCACAATCTTTGGAAACATAATCCACTTTGTTCAAATCATATCCAACTCCAACATCCGTGAAGCTAGGACCAAGGCCCGCAATGTTCAAGACCAACTCCCGCCATATTTGATTAACACTTGAAAGTTATGTCGAACCCACAATGTCAAAGTTGTGAATCAAACTAATCTCGCATGCCGGGCCGTCCATTAAGCTGACTCGGATGAAATTCATAGCTGAGCCCCTGTTTCATCCTATGCAAAGAAGTTTTGTTTGACGCAAATGTGTTAGGCTTAAACCCAAAAGGCACTAATGTAATGAAAAATGCACGCGTAAGACTGAACTAAGCAAATTTATTGAGACGCGGACCCCTGGAGTGCCATAACTTGACAAAAAGGGACACTCCTCAATGAGCGGCGGCCCTTGGCCCAGCCAGGCGAGGGCCGCCGACCCTCGTCCGATCTGGGCGGAGGCCACGAGCCCTCGCCACTGCCACAAATCTAGGTGAGGGTCGCGGCCCTCGCCCAAATCCGGCGTGGGTTGGCCGCCCTCGCCCAGCCGAGCCAAGCGCCCTCACTAGATCTAGGCGAGGGCCACGACCCCCCCGACCCTCCACCCGCCATCACCGGCCCTTTAATATTAAAATTATTTTTTAAAATATTTTAACTAAATTTAATTTTAAATTTAATTTATTTAATTTTAATATTATTTTTTTTTTTTCCTCAACCCAAAATGATGTCGTTTTTGCATTATTTGACCTCATCAGTGTGCAAAACGGCATCGTTTTGCAATCATTTCGCCGGAAATTGACACGTCAGCGTTTTGGCCGAATGGCACTTAAATGATCCGTTTTTTTTCGAATGTGACACTTAAGTATACCTTTCATAAGTTATGGCACTTAAGTGTCCCTTTGTGCCAAGTTATTGCACTTGTAGTGTTTTTTTCCCCAAATTTATTTGTTTAGAGATCCGATCACGTTGTTATAAACAAATTTGATCTCTAATTTTTTCATGAAATAAATGAAAAGTCTCTAAACAAAAACTTGTGAACATCTGATCGCAGTATAAGCAATCCGATGCAATATTTACCCGCGCACTTGTGAGATGGAAGTAACGGGGAGTTTTCTCATCAAATTTGGGGGGACACGTACTAGAACGCTCAAATTTGCTCCTTGTTTATTGGTGAAACATAGAGATGAAAGAAGATATGGAGCAAAGGATCCTTGTCCCTTCGCGATTGTCGAGTGTCACTTTGTTTCTACTAAGTAAGTCCTAATCTTTTAAAATACAACTTGGCAGTATACTGGAGAATGTAGAGAGACGATGCAATCGACATTTGGTTAGGTTTTAAGGTAGGCTTTAAAAGTCACGATGTTAGAAATGTTATACGGATTGGCAGTCTCTTAAAGTATTGGTATTGGCTCATGTACATCCAATCCCTATCCACGTTATATCCTTTACATAGTTGAAGGTGCCCAACAAGAATATTCTAGTTATCATATACCACTTTTTTTAAAAAAAATGTGTACCTACTATGCGGAATAGTGAATTCCATGTAATTATTGGCGATTCTGTCTTTTCTTTTACAAAGATTGACATAAACTCATAGTGCCATATAGTCGGTGCAGACACCTAACTTTTTATCTACAGCTTTTTCAAGGTTGACCGAAAGTATTATTTAGTTAAATGCTCAATAGAAAGTTACATTTGATCATCCTCATCGAAAGCTTTCCAAAGATGTCAAATTTGCTCACATCAACCGGCTGGCTTTTAAAATACGCATATTTTAACAACGATCGTCGATTATGAGGCGTCGAGAATTGTACAATTTTACTGGATCGATTAATTCCACCTTAAAGATAAACACATAAACTCTTGGGCACCGCAAGAATCACGACAATCAGACTTTTAATGAAGAAAATATCATTACCCTTCATTGTGATTTTTTGCTAGCCTGATTCTCGAAATATTTGTGATCAAAAAAATTTTGAAAACCAGACCGCATTCCATAAAGTCGGGTAGCCAACTTTGCACAGGCGCAAAAATCAGGTCAATTAAAAGTAGAAAGTTATGCCTAGATAAAATTTGGCCAAGTTTGAATGAAACAACGTTCTTTCGGAATATAAGAAAAAGAGAGTGACCGTCGCCATTTTGATCCTTTGGAGGGCAATTTCAGCCTTTTGTAAGGCTATATGAATCTAGTACAAGACTCCCCACGTTAGCTTGGTTCAATCTCAAGGAAAAGTGTCAAAAAAGTCATATATCTTTTGAATTTGTGCCAATTTAATCATAAACCTTTTTTTTTTGTGCCAATTAAATTCTAAACATTTTTACGTTGTGTCAATTCAGTCCTTTCTGATCAATTTTGGCTGAATTTTGCTGACTAGACGTCGGGCTGATTGACGTGGCCTAATCGGCACCGATGTGGGGACAACTTTTAACAATATTTTAATATTTTTGAATTTTTTTATTTTTATTTTTATTTTTTTCTTTTTCTTTTTTTCTTCTTCTCTTCTTCCTCCAGCCGATCATCAGACCTCAACAGCAGGCCAAAGGCAATGGCCGGCGAGGTTGACCTCGATTTCATCGGCCACCTCGACAGCAATCACCCTTGAGGCTTGGGTGGCGAGGCTCCCCTTGGCTGGATCTGGCGAGGGTCAAGCCTCGCTGGCCAGCCCAGGCCTCGAGGGGCCTCACCCGCCATGGGTGAGGCTTGCCCTCACCGCCCGACGCGAGGCCGCCCTCGCGGCCGCTGGCAAGGTGGTTGGCAAGGTCAATCTCGACCTCTCTAGCTAGTCGCCGAGGTCTAGCAACCGACTAGAGGAAGGAGAGGAGAAGAAAAAAAGAAAAAAAATGTTCAAAAATATTAAAATATTATTAAAAGTTGTCCACGTTAGCGCCAATTAGGTCACTTCAACCGACCAGCGTCTAGTCAGCAAAATCCGACCAAAATTGGCCGGAAATGACTGAATTGGTACAACGTAAAAAGGTTTAGGACTTAATTAGCACTAAAAAAAAGGTTTATGACTAAATTAGCACAAATATAAAAGGTTTAAGACTTTTTTGGCACTTTTCCCTTCAATCTCATGTGAATGAAGCCTAATGAATTGCAAACCCAAAAGAGCCTTAGCCCATATGACTTATCATATGGAGAAATAGGCTTTCTCGTTATCTTTTATATGGTAGCAGCAAAAAACATTTAGATAGACGTAGTAATATGAGAAAAAGAGAAAGTAGAAAGTCTGAGTTGAGGGCAGAGTATGATTTTCATTAAGCTGGCATCGAAGGTCGATTAGTGGTTCAATTGAGCTGAAATTTTGTAAGTGTGTTCATGACACACTTTTCTCGAATCTAAACAATTTGATTTTCTTGGAAGTTCTCCACATCAGGTTTTTCATGAGTTGAACAAAACTTGCATTTTCGGTGAGATTTATCATTGATCTCTTGTGAAATATATACATATTGCCAAGAACAATGTTCTTAAATTCTTTGCTATTATGTACCTCTAGTATTTATAAGAGAAGAACTTTGTCCACCCAATTTTATTGATAATGAATATTTTTGGATGGATTCCGATTCCGTGATTTTTTATATCCTCATACCAAAGAGGTTTTTCATGTAAAAAAAATTGTCTTATGTTTATATGCTGATATTTATTTTGCTCTACTATATCGGTTTCTATTAGGTTTATACAAGAAACCAAAGAGGTTTTTCATGTTAAAAAAAAAAAAATTATCTTATGTTTATGTGTTGATATTTATTTTGCTCTACTATATCGGTTTCTATTAGATTTATACAAGAAATGAGATTATTTTATTCCATTGCATTAATCTAATATTATTCGACTTGTTACTGTTCTCGTCACCCCTTAATCCCAAAAATTTCTCTATAGAGAGGGTTCCATTTGCTCATTTTCCACAAACGTATCAATTGTAAACCTCTGCTCTTTTATGTTTGGTGATAGGGAGTTTTCTCATCCAATTTAGGGAAACAAATATTAGAACGCTCACATATGCTTTTCATCTATTGGTAGAACATAAAGATGAAAGAGGATATGGAATAGTCCCCATGCTATTGCCTTGTGCAATTTCCTTCGACGTTAGTGAGTCCTTTCTCTTCTTCAATATTATAACATAGGGGTGCGCCGGAGGACATAGGGAAGCTATGGAATCGACATTGGGTCAGGCTTTTCAAGGTAGACATTTAAAGTTCACAATATCAGAAAAGTTGTAGAGGTTGAAAATTGCTAATGGGTATGGATTCGACCCTTAAATATGCAATCCATATCCATGATATATCCATTACATAGTGGAAGGTATCCTATCATATAGTTGTTGAGAAGATGTGTACCTACTATATTGTAGACACGTGAAGTTTAGTAATTTTTGGCTAATCAATGAATTTTCCTTAAAAAGATGTTGACATAAATTCGTACTGCTGCATATTTTGTATAGACACCTAGGGTGCGCATGGCAACGCTTCTGGGCTGGGGAGTAGTTTTTTTAGAAATGCTTCTTTTCTATTTCTATTCTGAGGATAATTTCTGGGTAAAAAAACCCGTTTGGTAACTACACAAAATTTCTACTCTAGAAATAGAAAAAGAATAGAAATGCGTTTGGTAAAAAACAGTTTTTTTTTTTATATTTATTTGTTTTTTATTTTTGTTGGCCGATCGCCGTCGGACGCCGCCGCCGCCATCGGCCGACCGCCGCCCGCCGCCGCATGTCGCCGCCGGCTCCGACGGCCGGCCAGTGGCCGCGGTCGGTCGGCGGCGGCGGCGGGCCGGGTCGGCCGGGCCTCGCCCGGGGCGGGCGGGCGGCTGCCCAGCGGCCGGCGGGGCGGACCCTCCGGGCGGCGGCGAGGGCGGCGGCGGCGGCGGCGGCGGCGGCGCGGCGGCGGCGGTCAACGGCGGTCAATGGGCCGTGTGCAAGAGAAGAAAAAAAAAAAAAAAAAAAAAAAAAAAGAAACTTATTTCTTAAACTTGTTCCCGAATCATAAGCAACTTTTTTTACTTCGGTTTTTGTTCCAAAACTATTCCCGGGCTAACTTTTTGTTCCCGGAATAAAAAAACAACTACGTTACCAAACGGTTTATGCTCTTTTTTTATTCCGGGGAACAAAAACAGAATTTGGGAGAATGAGAAATGTTACCATGCGCACACCTAATTTCTTACGCAAAGTTTGATGAAAGTTGATTGAAAACATTTCACTTCAAAATTCGACAGAATCATACAATTGAGTTTGCACTTATCAGTAACTTTCGTATAATACCAGATTTGCCCATATAGGATGGACAGATATTAAAATGCCAAATCTTTTAATCACAATCTTTCGACCGTAAGGTGTCAGGGATTTTTTAACTTCTCTCGATCAATTAATTGCGCCTTGAGATCAACTAATAAACTTGCCAATGCGGCGAGAATCACAACGATCGCAACTTTTCGTCAGTGTCATATACTTGGGTTGATTCTCGGAATGTTTGTTAATCAATATGTTTTGATGGACTCAATACACCTCTACTCTATTTGTGCATAAAATTCTCTACCTTCAGCTTCAATAATGATAGTAAAAGCTTTAGCGTATCATAAAATTGTGAAGATTTGCTGATCCACATATTAGATATGTATTTGTTCAATTTATTTTGATTATCTTCATATGACGATGGTACACAAAAAGTCAAACCTAGGCGTGCATGACCAACTAACAACATCATGATTATCGAAGAAGGAATTTCTAAGCATATACAAGAATCGGTGATTGGCCGCCGATTATTTGCTTAACAAATTCATTCTTGTAGAACAAGTGTGTGCTTAACTTTACCTATGCTTGGTTGATCATCTTTGCTTTCAAGATTTGGCTTTGCTTTTTAATATTCTTGCTCTATTTTGAATTATTTTGTCATGAAAATTACATATATTTTATTCATGCGTGGACAAGGATGTCAAAACTTGGACAAAATCATCTTTTCAAAAAAAAATAAAAGGGAGTAAACGGCGGTGGCCCATCTAACGAATGCCATGCGACAGTCACAAGGCCGCTCGGCACCGTGCAACGTCCAAGAGCGGGTGTATATTTTTGTATGGGTTCCACTCTTTCAAGAATTTATAACTCATAACAAGATATTATTTTCACAATAGCACGAAGATTATTACGTTAGAAAAACTCAACTAGACTCATGCATATTTTTGCGTGTCATCATCGTATTTCCAAACATAAACAACATGAAATCACGCTGGTCATAAAATGATGAAGGTATTTCACTTTATTTTCAAAATAAGTCGAAAATTGCAATTGTATCTTAGGAAAAAGTTTCATAATTATAATGAAAGGACTTGATTGAAATATACGCACCGGAACTGCATAGCGGGAACACACACCCCTCCCACCCGTACAAAACCGACGAACCGCAGACGCGCACTTAAATATCCAATGAAGCCAACTTTTCTTCAAAATTGATTGGTGACTATTCCATATCTTACTCTCGAAAATCCCAAGTTTTTCCAATAAAAATTTTCAAAACCCTTTTCCATCATAACTGCACTCCTGACCTGCGGGAATTCCGACTCTCCCAACTTTCAAAAGTCAACATCAAATTTGATGATATTGACCAAAAGATGGAGCAGTAACAACTCCCAAGTTAATTATTAAGATCTGTCTTAGTAATCACTCTTCCCACATGAGAAGGGAGAAATAGGGAGTTTGATTCTCTATCTCCTCAAAAATGTTAAGAGTGGGTACGTTTAGTTTTAGTTTAGGTATAGTATTTGACTCTAGGTAAGGCAAAAGTTTAAAAATGAGTTGAAAGTTAGAATAGGACAGACCAAAAAAGAAAAAAAAAAAAAAAAGACCCATGAGTATCCCCATACCCTGCAGAAGCAACTCTGGTGTCCACGACATCGGACCCAACTCGTCCCCGCCGAACTAAAACTCCAAACTTTGCTTTTGTCATTTCGGTCGTCAATAGCCGGAAGTGACCATCCGTGGCCATTGATATTATCCATTGTTGACTAGCCAGCTGATCTTAATTGACCCATGACCTCGATGCTAGACACAGACCGGACCCATGTCTTCGGTCCGTTCGCTGTAAAAAACGTGTCTGAATAATTCAGTAAAATGCCTTGGATCAAATCGAAAAGTGATGTTAATATTTTCTGTTTTTACCCGAATTTACCCGTCCCCACCCTGTTTCACATCGTTCGTGCCATTGTTTGAATCTATCGAAGGTGAGAGGATAACAAGATTTAATTACGTTATCAGATTGTCTTCTTCACGCTTACAAGCGACAATGTTTCAACGTTTTCTCGCCAAAACTCCCTCCGACAAACGAGACCTCATTGCGTGCTTATAAACTTCAAGAACCACCCTTCTCTCTTCCCTCAATTCGTACCCCAAACCATTTGTTCGCTCATTGGATCGTCCATTGCATCGCCAGCGAAGACCAACATGAATATCCAAAGCAAATCCATCCTCTTTTCTGCTTTTCCCCTCTTCTTCCTTCTTGCACCGTGGAGCGTTGCAACATCTTCCATGAACGTAGAAGTTGGTAATGCCCCCACTTTCTCCTTTCATTTCATTTTTTTTGCTAAACCATATAATGTTATCCAGTAAGGATTCATATTTGCTACACAGCCACGTGGTAACAGTAAAAGAAAAGGAAAACTAAAGTTTGAATAGACTGTATTAGATGCATGACTTGTGTTAGTAAAGTTCGAAAAGATGTTGCATACGAACCACATTGTGAACACTGTACTGCCTGTGTAGAGGATTGCTTTTCCTATATTTCCCTCAATTGTTGGTCGCAGGAAACCAGGCTTCTTATAGTGAGAGTTGCAAATATGCATAGTAACCACATTAATATCAATTAGTAAAGTTTGCATGTGGATATGTCCTTATACATGGCCTACTGAATAGAGGCCTGGAGAGCACGATCGTTCTTTATACAGTATCAAATGAAAGTCGATGATTATAATGATTTGTGCGGTCATGTGTATTAACTGTGGTGCGTGAAGAGGATGAGAGAGAGTTTGATTACATAGCCAGGAGCGAGAAGGGACCGATGCACTGGGGGCAGCTGAGGAAAGAGTGGGAAGCGTGCAGCAAAGGCGAAATGCAGTCGCCGATTGACATGTCGAGCTGGAGAGTGGAGGTGATTCCCAAGCTGGGAGAGATAGAGAGGAGCTACAGGTCCAGCAACGCGACCCTCAAGAACAGAGGCCACGACATTTCTGTAAGTTCGATTTAAATCCAAGTCAGGCTCTTCCTATGTCCAAATATATATTTATTAGGGTTAGGAGACAAAACATGAAGGATGATTTATTAGGAAAAGCAAGAACTTCTATGTGGATGTGGCCTATGTAGCACCGATACGGACACGTGACACGCGACACGACACGATACGACACGCCGACACGTCATTTCTTAAAAATAGAGAATTTCGATATGTTTCGACACGTATATATAAATACATAAATAAATAATAATAAAAATAACCTAGAATTAATTTGCACGAAAAATATTAAATAATATCTTTCATTATTTTAATTTGTTATGATAATACACAAAACTTAGAGGAAAAAAACATTGTTTAAAGAAAAATGCTGAAATGATATTTTTAAATTTATTTATTTATCATATATAGCATTTTTTATTACTTCTTTCATAGTAAAAGACTTTTAAAAAAATAAAAAAATTCTAAAAAAAAAAAAAAAAAAAAAATTGACCCCGTGCATGTATATATATAGCAATTTTATTACTTCTTTTATTACTTCTTTTATGTATATTTATATTTTGACCTCTCAAGTATTAGAAATTTTTAAAATTGACCCCGTGCGTGTCGGAATCGCGTGTTGGAATTTTGGACTCGCATGTCGGAGCGTGTCGGAAAGAGTTGACCGCGTGTCGGATTTTTCGACACTCGTTGACCGCGTGTCAAAGCGTGTCAGGACGTGTCGGAGCGTGTCGGAGTGTCGGACACGACACGAAGGCTTCCGGAGAGTGTCCGTGCTACATAGGATGTGGCTAATGGTGTAACACCCCTTAACCCAAAGGGATCATTACAGTCATTCATCTCCTTTTTAACTAAGCTAATAAATACGTGGACGAAATTTTTTTTTTTTTTTTAAATATATATCAGTCCCAGCGCAGTTTAAATATTTGCGGAAGCGTAATCTTTTCAACTTTCCCTCCACACAAACATAAGACAAATGCACACCAGCTAGACATCAAGGAAAGAAAACCGAACCATTTTATTTACGTATTTACAGGATGGGTTAATCTCGGGGTAGGTACATACAAAAGTAAGCCATCGCTCATCTGGTGTGGCTTAAACTCAAAAGGAACACCTCTACCCCCTTCTCACCGATCCCAAAAGAGTGACCCATCCCTCCTTGGTGTCGGTTGTGTCCAAAAAGTCAATCAGCTCCCCGCCTATCCCCCACGCAGCAGCTACACCCACCCCGGCGCATCAGGTGGCGGAGGTGGTAACATCCTCGCATCACCCCATCCCGGCGCACGTGGATGGAGATGAACTCCTGGGTAACCGGGCCACCAGGTAGACCCACCTCATAAGTAACAACCGCACGAACTCGGAGAAATGTCAGCCCGGGGACATGAGGACAGTCTATCACCGCCACCTCCACATCAACGTCGAGGGGATACCATAAAAGGTGCCCCGCGTGACAGGAGGAATCGGCATCTCTAAGCTGAAATGTTAGTCCCCAAAAGGGGTGAGTACAACCACTCAGCAAATAAATAATTCCCTATGGCTACTCAAGCATCACACAAGACATCACAATTAACATCTATACACATAAAATTGTATCATACAAAAATACCTCATCACATAGTTATATATATATGTTACGTCATGCCATGGGAATTTATTCATTTATGTATTCACCTTTAATACCCATGCATATATTTCACTTTATGCATCAATCCACACTCATGTATATACATATCATTACAAGCACTTTAAATCCAGGCTTGAGCATACATAACATCACATGCATATCAATTTAAACTCATGGCCTCATATCACCATACACATCATGCCATGCCAATTTATGCATACTAACACATGCATACCATTCCATGCTCATGGTCTTATATCATAACTCGTATCATGCCATGCCCAATTATGCATATCAGCACATGCATACACATCAATCCATGCTCATATCCATGCATACAAGCCATTATATGCATATTCACATGTACCATGCCGTGTTTTCATAATTTTATTCGGCTTTTCATATACCCCCGGGCTTCCGGCACACATCATCCGGGCTTCCGGCACCCCCACGTTCCGGGCATCTCGCATCCCAACTGGCATCACGAGGAATCACGGCACACACCATCCGTGCTTCCGGCATTTACACTCCCCGGCCGGGTATCTCGCACCTCAACTAGCATCACGAGACATTCACGGCACACACCATCCGTGCTTCCGGCATCCCCTACGCTCCGGCATCTCAACTCCGAGGCCATCCAGATTTACGCACACAGGCTCCGGGCATCCGGCATTTTCACTCCCTGGCCGGGCATCCCGAAAACTCCCGGGGCATTGTCGGCTCACACACTCCGACAGCCTTCTCATTTAATTGTGATATGTAATTTATGCATGGCTAAATCATACATGGCACTTAGCATGATGCACATATCCAATATCATCTTGGTATATAAAAATATCAGTATTTAATTTATATACCATAATAAAACATTTGGGAACACATCCATATAATTATATATATTATATATATATATCATTTAATTTTGCTCACATATTTCCTTTATTTAAATTTATTGAACTCCATATTTCAAGAAAAATACTCGAAATCAAACACTCAATTAATATTCAAAAATATAAGTTTACATGAGAGATAGTCAAACATGATAAGTTAATTCCCATAAAAATTTATAAATTTTCAGGAGTCATTATGCGAAAAGTATTATTTAACTTTTACAAAGGAAAATTCCAATTTCCTCAACTCACATCAATTCGGCATTCCCATTATTTAAATAATTAAATGGCCTCTAAAAATTACAAAATTAAACCACAACATAGACAAGACATAGAGGTACAGCATTCAAGAAGGATTCAAATCCAAATAATCACTACATAAAAAGATAGAATTTTAACTTCACAGCAAACAAATTTCGGATTCCACAGCTTACACCGGTTTAAAATTCTCCTTATTTAAATAATTAAATGATCTCCAAAAATCATCAAATTAAATCACGAATTAAACAAGACTTAGAGGCTCATTTTTCATGAAGAACATAAGTCCAAACTGTCACCATACAAAAAGATATAAATTGAACAATTCAATAATTTATACTCGGTACACGGTTTACACCGTTTTACAATTTATTTAAAATTAAAAATTAAACGAGCTTAAAAATTATAATAATTTACCACATCATAGCCAAGATGCTAAGATATGTTTTTCGTTAAGACTTCCAGGTCAGATTCAATTTAATTAATTAAATACAACAATTAAAAGTTGCTGTCCCAACACTATTACATTCCAGTTAACACCCACTGCTAACATTTAACTTTCATTAAAATTGATTAACCAATTGGCCTTCAAAATTTATAAAATTCCATCAAATAACCCATAAGACTCTCATATAAATTTATCATAAAGATACTTTGACCAATTTCATTTTTATAAAATTTAATATACACAAAAGAACTTTTACTCATAAAACCGTGTTCCTCGGTGCGTCCTTCCTCCGTATACAGTACGTAAGACCCCCTTTCTGTGCTTATTTTTCTCTAAATTTTTGATATGTTCTTGTTTAAAGGATGCTCTCCAACTTTCATTAAGACCCCGAAGTGAAAAACTCAAAGTAAAACCCTCTTATAAGCCGTTGAAGCTACTGATACGTAGTACAACTTACCCAGTAAACACGGCTTCAGTAAAATCGACCTTTCCCTAGGCTATTTTTGTTTATTTGATCTCAATTTTGGATATGTTATTCCCCTTCATGTTCTTTACAATCTTCGTGAAGACATCATTGCAAGATTCTCAATAGAATTTCAGATACAAGCTCCAAGATCACTCGGATTCAACATGCAACGCCAGATCTGAGCATTTTCTTAGAAAATAGAGTTCACCCCTTAAATCTTGTCCTTTTTCTCTCAATTTTTAGTATGTTGAAATTCAGAATGTGTTCTTCAAATCACATGAAGAAGTCGAGATGAAATTTCCACTCCAAGACCACATGCAAGTCCATAGAAGTTTCTGGTGCATGCAGTTTTTCACAAAACAGAAGGTAACAGCAAACAATCTCAGCTCAAGACCTCATTTCTAGCTCATTTTAACCACGATTTTTACCATAATTCACACAAGATCCACACTAAGACATGCAAGAGTAGATGAGGGAATAAATTTCTTGCCTTAGACTAGGAAAATCGAGCAAAGATGGGGGCGGAGGACTCGGGCGGAGGTACGACTTCTCTTCTCTCCCTCTTCCTTCTCTCTTCCTTCTCTCTTTCTCTCACTCTCTCTCTCTCCTCTATGCCGTCGATGGCCTCAATAAACCGGTCTTCCTCTCTTTTAATTCCCCACATAGCCATCATTGCTAGTAATGATGGCCATTTACACTTGGGTTACATGCACAAATTGCATGTAACCGGTCTTCTCCCCTCCCCTTGCGTCGGTCACCCATTTAATTGGGTTATGGGTCATGGGTCGAGTAGCCTTGTGGGCTTGTGGCCGGCCCACTTGGCCTGTCGCAGGCCCACTCAAAAATCGGCCCAATTCTAAATTTAATTAAATAAATTTTTAATTAATTAATAATAACAATTTCTTGATCGATTAAATCAAGAATTTAAATTAACTTATAACATGTACAAACTCAAATCACATAGCCAAAGTCTTGTATTCATAATATATATTTCCTTACAAACTCATAGCCGAGCCTTGGTACGAGTCATGGGCAATTTTCATTGCCAATTAAAATCACAAAATTGTCTTCGCCTACCTATATCTCAAGGGTTATTAATAAAAATTCCGGGATGCCACAATTCTCCCTCCTTAGAGAATTTCGTCCTCGAAATTTGGCAAAACTTATATCCCCTAAAACAAATGAGGATATCTTTTTCTCATCTCAATTTCGCTTTCCCAAGTGGCTTCCTCTACATCATGGTATCGCCATAGAATCTTAACCAATGGAATTCTCTTGGTCCTGAGAATTTGTTCCTTTCGATCTAACACTTGCACAGGCTCTTCAATATACCTCACTTTCGTCCACCTTGATGACTTCATGATCGAGTATGTGGCTAGGATCCGGTTGATACTTTTTCAACATCGATATATGAAACACATCATGTAAATTTCCTAATTTTGGAGGTAATGCCAAACGATAAGCCACATCTCCAATTCTTTCAAGTACTTCAAAAGGTCCAACAAATCTAGGGCTCAACTTACCTTTCACTCCAAATCGAGATATTCCTTTCATTGGGGATACTTTAAGGAATACATGATCTCCCACATTGAACTCTAAAGGTCTTCTACGCTTATCCGCGTAGTCCTTTTGTCTACTCGAGCTGTTTTAAGTCTTTTCCCCGATAATCTCAACAAATTCGGTGGTAACTTGTACCAATTCAGTCCAGTCAATTTCTTTTCACCTACTTCGTCCCAACAAACGGGGGTCCTACATCTCCTTCCATACAATGCTTCGTAAGGGGCCATACCTATACTTTTCTGGAAACTATTATTATAAGCAAACTCTACCAATTGCAATCTCTCATCCCAGTTTCCTTTAAAGTCAATCACACAAGCCCTTAACATATCCTCTAATATCTGAATTACTCTTTCCGTTTGTCCATCTCTGTTTGAGGATGAAAAGCAAGACTAAGCTGAAGTTTAGTACCTAAGGCATCTTGAAGGCTCCTCCAAAAGTTTGAAGTAAATCTTGGATCTCGGTCGAGGTAATGGTCACTTTGGAACACCATGTAAGCGTATTACTTGGCTCACATATATTTCGCATATCTATTCATTGGGTAATCTGTACGAACTGCTATGAAATGAGCGGACTTAGTTAAACGATCTACTATTACCCAAATAGAGTCATGACCGCTTGATGTCCTTGGCAATCCTTGCACAAAGTCCATCGTTACATGTTCCCACTTCCATTCGGTATATCTAATGGTCTTAAAAGTCCTGCGGGTTTACGATGTTCTGCCTTAACTTGTTGACATGTCAAACATTGAGATACGTACTTGGCCGTATCCGCTTTCATACCATTCCACCAAAATTGCTGACGCAAATTCTTGTACATCTTAGTACTACCTGGGTGGACACTGTAACTACTTTTATGTGCCTCCGACAAAATTTCTTTCTTTAATTCCTCATTGTCGGGAACACAAAGTCGTCCTTGACATCTTACCACTCCATCTTCGGAAATTTGGAATTCGGTCTTTTTCCTAAAGATACCGCATCCTTCACTTTCGTGATTTACGGATCAAATTCTTGTAAGGCCTTAACCTTTTGAATAATTTCAGGTTCAATTCTCGGCGCACTAAGCATACCGGAAGGCAATCTACTTTCAATCTAAACTCGAGTCCGCCACTTGATTTCAACATATTCCACTCAGCCATTCTTAAACTAGCTATTTCCACAAACGACTTACGACTAAGAGCATCGCTACCTTATTTGCTTTTCCCGGATGATATTTTATCTCACGGTCATAATCCTTCAATAATTCCATCCACCTTCTTTGTCTCATATTCAGTTCTTTTTGTGAGAATAGATATTTCAAGCTCTTATGATCGGTATAAATCTCAAACTTTTCTCCATACAAGTAGTGTCTCCATATTTTTAAAGCAAATACTATAGCAGCTAACTCTAAATCGTGCGTTGGGTAATTCAATTCATGAGATTTCAATTGCCTAGATGCGTAAGCTATGACCTTGCCATGCCGCATCAAAACACATCCTAGTCCTTTGTGAGATGCATCACTATACACCGTAAAGCCATCGATCCACGGTAAAGTCGAATTGGGGCTGAGGTTAACCTTCTCTTGAGTTCTAGAAAACTCCTTTCACATTCCCCATTCCATTCAAATTTCACGTTCTTTCGAGTCAATTTTGTTAAAGGACCTGCTAATTGTGAAAATCCTTCAATAAATCGCCTATAGTAACCAGCTAATCCTAAGAAACTTCGTATTTCAGGTAGGTGTGGTCGGTCTTGGCCAATTTATCACCATCTCAACCTTCGCGGGTCTACTTTGCAATTCCTTCTCCCGATATCACATGCCCTAAAAATATTATCCGATCCAAATGAATTCACACTTACTAAATTTGGCATACAACTTATGATCTCTTAAAGTCTGCAAAACTATCCTCAAGTGTTGCTCATGCTCTTTAGGCCCTCTAGAATATACCAAGATGTCATCGATAAAAACAATCACAAACTGGTCTAAATAAGGTTTAAACACCCTATTCATTAAATCCATAAATGCAGCCGGCGTGTTAGTCAATCCAAATGGCATAACAAGGAACTCGTAGTGTCCATAGCGAGTCCCGAATGCGTCTTAGGAATATCTTCTTCCCTAATTCTTAATTGATAGTATCCCGACCTCAAGTCAATTTTTGAGAAAACCGAACTCCCTTGGAGTTGGTCAAAAAGGTCATCAATCCTAGGCAAAGGGTATTTATTCTTAACGGTCACTTGATTCAATTGCCTATAATCAATGCACAAGCGCATTGATCCATCTTTCTTTTTCACAAACAAGACCGGTGCACCCCAAGGTGAAGCACTAGGCCCGATGAATCCTTTATCAAGCAATTCCTGTAATTGCACCTTCAATTCTTTCAACTCTATCGGTGCCATCCTATAAGGGGCTTTAGATATCGGCGCTTCCGTGCATCAACTCAATTTCAAATTCAATTTCCCTATTTGGTGGTAGTCCGTAATTCCTCGGAAATACATCTTGAAATTCATTAATTATCCTAATTTCTTCAATCTTAGGTTCCTCTCGAGTATAATCCTTAATCACAGCCAAATATCCTTGACATCCATCGTCAAGTAACTTACAAGCTTCCATTGCCGAAATAAGGGGTGTAGACAGTGAGTTTGACTTCCCAAAAATTCGCAATTAGACGATCGATCGTAAGGTAAAACGAATCACTTTCCTATAACAATCTACTTTAGCCCGATGCTTATGAAGCCAATCCATCCCTACGATAACATCAAAATCATACATAGCCATCACAATTAGGTCTATCTCCATATCTTTTCCTCCCACCGTTATCTTACAATTTCTACATCCCAACGTGGATACAACCACATCCTTTAAAGGCGTAGAAACACAAAGAGGTATCTCAAGAAGCATAACTTCTATCTCATTCAACTGTCTATATCTTTCAGACACAAACGAATGTGTAGCACCCATATCAAACAATGCATATGCCTTTCTATCATTTATGAGAATCGTACTGATATAACATTTTTGGAAGCTTCCGCTTCCTCTTGGGTGATCGCATACACCCTTCCTTGTGCTGGTGGCCTTTGAGGATTTCTTGGTAAATTGGGTCTAACAAATTACATTGTGGCTGTCGCACCGAGCCTACACTCATTTGCGACCTTTCTTGTGGGCAGCTTCTCCTAAGATGACCCGCTTGTCCACAACTATAACACTTCACTGTCCAAAGTGCAAGGTCCTGGCCCATGTCTTCCATCACACCTCGGGCATTCTCCATTTCTATTAGGCATTCTTCCTATATTCAGGCTATCCTTGCCCTTATTAAACTTCCCAAAATTACTCTTTTTCTTGGGTGGCCAGTGTCTGTCCTTGACCTACATAGGGTCTCTTTCCCTTTCTCACATCATTAAAAGACCACCGTTTCTTACCCTCGATTTTGCTCCCTTTCCAATTCCTGCTCTACTAACCGTGCCCTCTCATAGACCTCGCATATAATCTCTTATATTCAGAGGCACCAATTGTTTCCTAATATTGGTTCTCGGTCCCTTCAAAAATCTCTTAGCCTTCTCTTCTCGGGTCCTCAACCAATCTAGGGGCATACCTAGATAACTCAGAAAATTTGGCCTCATACTTGGTCTACAAATCAATCCCTTTTGTTCTAACCGAACAAACTCGGTAATTTTCCTATCCTTAGCACAGAAAAATGCTTCCTATTGAAAGTCCTAACAAACTCATCCCAATTCATAGGAGTACCTGGTGGAAAAATTATATCCTTTGAAGCTCTCCACCAAAACTTTGCATTTCCCTCCAACTGGTACTCTGCCAAAGTTATTTTCTCAGCATCATTACAGCCCAACAACCTGAAAATTTGTTCCATTCCATCAATCCAATGTTCCGCCTCCTCGGGACTTCCCATTCCACTAAACTTAGGTGGCTTTAACTTCAAAAATTGCTCCACCAGTCCCCCGAGTACGGCGTTCGCTCCAGGTTGTTGCTTTGTGCCTGTCTTTCCATCAAATTCCCTATATTGGCCAATGCCTGCAGGGATATCTTCCATCCGGGGTTCAGCCCTTGCAGCAGGGCTTCAACCCTCGATGGATGGGCACTTCCGGGTCGCACCATACCTTTCCCCGCAGTTGTCAAGCATTCGTCTCGGGAATAATATGAGACTCACCGTCTCCATTTAAATCTACCACAGCTATATAAGTAACACTTACGTGTTACCGACAACCTAAAAATAACTCTAATAGGGATCTACGAGTGAATACACATCACCCGTTGTTCAAGGCCGACAACTACCCCATTAGTATCCTATGGTGTGCATTGTCATCATGTTCCTCAATTTCCA
This sequence comes from Eucalyptus erythrocorys, assembly GCA_014182555.1. NCBI lineage: Eukaryota > Viridiplantae > Streptophyta > Magnoliopsida > Myrtales > Myrtaceae > Eucalyptus > Eucalyptus erythrocorys. Next base: position 23,188,036 of record CM024597.1, read on the forward strand.
ATTGAGGCTCCTTATCACTCCAAATATACCAAAGGCTCGATACCAAAACATTTACCCTAACGGCTGTAACACCCCTAACCCAAAGGGATCATTACAGTCATTCATCTCCTTTTTAACTAAGCTAATAAATACGTGACGAAATTTTTTTTTTTTTTAAATATATATCAGTCCCCCATAGCTTTAAATATTTGCGGAAGCGTAATCTTTTCAACTCTCCCTCCACACAAACATAAGACAAATGCACACCAGCTAGACATCAAGGAAAGAAAACCGAACCATTTTATTTACGTATTTACAGGATGGGTTAATCTCGGGGTAGGTACATACAAAAGTAAGCCATCGCTCATCTCGGTGTGGCTTAAACTCAAAAAGGAACACCTCTACCCCCTTCTCACCGATCCCAAAAGAGTGACCCATCCCTCCTTGGTGTCGGTTGTGTCCAAAAAAATCAATCAGCTCCCCGCCTATCCCCCACGCAGCAGCTACACCCACCCCGGCGCATCGGGTGGCGGAGGTGGTAACATCCCTCGCATCACCCCATCCCGGCGCACGTGGATGGAGATGAACTCCCGGGTAACTCGGGCCACCAGTAGACCCACCTCATAAGTAACAACCGCACGAACTCGGAGAAATGTCAGCCCGGGGACATGAGGACAGTCTATCACCGCCACCTCCACATCAACGTCGAGGGGATACCATAAAAGGTGCCCCGCGTGACAGAGGAATCGGCATCTCTAAGCTGAAATGTTAGTCCCCAAAAGGGGTGAGTACAACCACTCAGCAAATAAATAATTCCCTATGGCTACTCAAGCATCACACAAGACATCACAATTAACATCTATACACATAAAATTGTATCATACAAAAATACCTCATCACATAGTTATATATATATGTTACGTCATGCCATGGGAATTTATTCATTTATGTATTCACCTTTAATACCCATGCATATATTTCACTTTATGCATCAATCCACACTCATGTATATACATATCATTACAAGCACTTTAAATCCAGGCTTGAGCATACATAACATCACATGCATATCAATTTAAACTCATGGCCTCATATCACCATACACATCATGCCATGCCAATTTATGCATACTAACACATGCATACCATTCCATGCTCATGGTCTTATATCATAACTCGTATCATGCCATGCCCAATTATGCATATCAAGACATGCATACACATCAATCCATGCTCATATCCATGCATACAAGCCATTATATGCATATTCACATGTACCATGCCGTGTTTTCATAATTTTATTCGGCTTTTCATATACCCCGGCACACACCATCCGGGCTTCCGGCACCCCACGTTCCGGGCATCTCGCATCCCAACCGGCATCACGAGGAATCACAGCACACACCATCCGTGCTTCCGGCATTTACACTCCCCGGCCGGGTATCTCGCACCTCAACTAGCATCACGAGACATTCACGGCACACACCATCCGTGCTTCCGGCATCCCCTACGCTCCGGCATCTCAACTCCGAGGCCATCCAGATTTACGCACACAGGGGCTCTTGGGCATCCGGCATTTTCACTCCCTCGGCCGGGCATCCCGAAAACTCCGGGGCATTGTCGGCTCACACACTCCGACAGCCTTCTCATTTAATTGTGATATGTAATTTATGCATGGCTAAATCATACATGGCACTTAGCATAATGCACATATCCAATATCATCTTGGTATATAAAAAAATATCAGTATTTAATTTATATACCATAATAAAACATTTGGGAACACATCCATATAATTATATATATTATATATATATATATATCATTTAATTTTGCTCACATATTTCCTTTATTTAAATTTATTGAACTCCATATTTCAAGAAAAATACTCGAAATCAAACACTCAATTAATATTCAAAAATATAAGTTTACATGAGAGATAGTCAAACATGATAAGTTAATTCCCATAAAAATTTATAAATTTTCAGGAGTCATTATGCGAAAAGTATTATTTAACTTTTACAAAGGAAAATTCCAATTTCCTCAACTCACATCAATTCGGCATTCCCATTATTTAAATAATTAAATGGCCTCTAAAAATTACAAAATTAAACCACAACATAGACAAGACATAGAGGTACAGCATTCAAGAAGGATTCAAATCCAAATAATCACTACATAAAAAGATAGAATTTTAACTTCACAGCAAACAAATTTCGGATTCCACAGCTTACACCGGTTTAAAATTCTCCTTATTTAAATAATTAAATGATCTCCAAAAATCATCAAATTAAATCACGAATTAAACAAGACTTAGAGGCTCATTTTTCATGAAGAACATAAGTCCAAACTGTCACCATACAAAAAGATATAAATTGAACAATTCAATAATTTATACTGGGTACACGGTTTACACCGTTTTACAATTTATTTAAAATTAAAAATTAAACGAGCTTAAAAATTATAATAATTTACCACATCATAGCCAAGATGCTAAGATATGTTTTTCGTTAAGACTTCCAGGTCAGATTCAATTTAATTAATTAAATACAACAATTAAAAGTTGCTGTCCCAACACTATTACATTCCAGTTAACACCCACTGCTAACATTTAACTTTCATTAAAATTGATTAACCAATTGGCCTTCAAAATTTATAAAATTCCATCAAATAACCCATAAGACTCTCATATAAATTTATCATAAAGATACTTTGACCAATTTCATTTTTATAAAATTTAATATACACAAAAGAACTTTTACTCATAAAACCGTGTTCCTCGGTGCGTCCTTCCTCCGTATACAGTACGTAAGACCCCCTTTCTGTGCTTATTTTTCTCTAAATTTTTCATATGTTCTTGTTTAAAGGATGCTCTCCAACTTTCATTAAGACCCCGAAGTGAAAAACTCAAAGTAAAACCCTCTTATAAGCCGTTGAAGCTACTGATACGTAGTACAACTTACCCAGTAAACACGGCTTCAGTAAAATCGACCTTTCCCTAGGCTATTTTTGTTTATTTGATCTCAATTTTGGATATGTTATTCCCCTTCATGTTCTTTACAATCTTCGTGAAGACATCATTGCAAGATTCTCAATAGAATTTCAGATACAAGCTCCAAGATCACTCGGATTCAACATGCAACGCCAGATCTGAGCATTTTCTTAGAAAATAGAGTTCACCCCTTAAATCTTGTCCTTTTTCTCTCAATTTTTAGTATGTTGAAATTCAGAATGTGTTCTTCAAATCACATGAAGAAGTCGAGATGAAATTTCCACTCCAAGACCACATGCAAGTCCATAGAAGTTTCTGGTGCATGCAGTTTTTCACAAAACAGAAGGTAACAGCAAACAATCTCAGCTCAAGACCTCATTTCTAGCTCATTTTAACCACGATTTTTACCATAATTCACACAAGATCCACACTAAGACATGCAAGAGTAGATGAGGGAATAAATTTCTTGCCTTAGACTAGGAAAATCGAGCAAAGATGGGGCGGAGGACTCGGGCGGAGGTACGACTTCTCTTCTCTCCCTCTTCCTTCTCTCTTCCTTCTCTCTTTCTCTCACTCTCTCTCTCTCCTCTATGCCGTCGATGGCCTCTATAAACCGGTCTTCCTCTCTTTTAATTCCCCACATAGCCATCATTGCTAGTAATGATGGCCATTTACACTTGGGTTACATGCACAAATTGCATGTAACCGGTCTTCTCCCCTCCCCTTGCGTCGGTCACCCATTTAATTGGGTTATGGGTCATGGGTCGCAGCCTTGTGGGCTTGTGGCCGGCCCACTTGGCCTGTCGCAGCCCACTCAAAAATCGGCCCAATTCTAAATTTAATTAAATAAATTTTTAATTAATTAATAATAACAATTTCTTGATCGATTAAATCAAGAATTTAAATTAACTTATAACATGTACAAACTCAAATCACATAGCCAAAGTCTTGTATTCATAATATATATTTCCTTACAAACTCATAGCCGAGCCTTGGTACGAGTCATGGGCAATTTTCATTGCCAATTAAAATCACAAAATTGTCTTCGCCTACCTATATCTCAAGGGTTATTAATAAAAATTCGGGATGCCACAAATGGCCTCCTCTCTCTCTCTCTCTCTCTCTCTCTCTCTCTCTCTCACTCTGTCTCTCTCTATGTATGGGGAGATTCTTTTGGTTCAAAGCAAGTTTTGGATGGCTTTAACCCAACCAAAATAGCATTTCTTTAAAATAAAAATAAAAATTGAGATTACTTTTAGATAATAATTTATAAGCATAATTTTGTACAAAAATTTGGATATTCAATTAAAGCCAAAGTCTAATTACAAATTTGAACATTAAGATGAGATTATGCCAAAATCCATCGATAAAAAACTGATTTAATAAGTAGGAAGTAGCGTGTGGATCTTGCAAATTTCAAATGGTTGTCTGAAGCTGGAAAGAGTGATCTTTTATTTTCAATCAGAAAATTTAAAAAAAAAAATGCTTGTTTTTTTTTTTTTTTTTTTGATCCTACTATATATCTACTCTATACTCACTTTCAGACTTTTGCCCTGCCTCTTACAGGGCGTGGGAGTCGAAACCCACTCCTGAAACGAAACTTGCGTGTCCCCATCCCATCCCTCCGTGAAAAAGTGGGGGTTTGAACCCCTCACCTCCCCCTTCCATGTTGGAAGGGTGGCCACTGGGGCGAATCCTAGTGGTTAAAAAAAATGCTTGTTCAAGAGCCCAATAAAACGTTGTCGCTTGTATTTAGTGAAGAAACTTTGTCAAATGTCCCCACACATCGCATGTATTGATTTGTCTATATATTCTTTTGATCCATGACATCACTTTGACCGCCTACTTGGCTTAAATCATGATGTAAACCTTGTTTAAAATAAGACGTAGAATTTAGTGAACTTTTAAGGTTGGATTGTGCAGTTTGGGATGGCTTTTCAATGACAAAAAGTCTGGACGACCTCAAAAGCAATTGTGTATATGTCTTCCAGAATTCGATGGAATGAAAGAGTCCCATCTTTTAAAGTTAAAACAGCATAAGCCAAAAGTCAAATGCCAAAGTAAACACCCATTCAAGACTAGACAACTAATAAGAATTTGTACGTGTGATTGAGTGCAGCTTCAATCGGACGTGGGCAGTGTGGGATCAATTAAAATTAATGGCACTCAATATTTTCTACAACAATTTCACTGGCATTCCCCTTCCGAGCATACCATCAACGGCAAAAGGTTCTCTCTCTCTCTCTCTCTCTCTCTCTCTCTCTCTCTCTCTCTACCGCTCCCCAGAAACATTGGATATGGAATGAAATGAATCCACACAAATCTCCATCGAGCATCATCGGCAGTCGACATCATTAGATGCGGTATATCAAACAATTGTTTTGGGTTTGTACATAATTTAGGTATGAATTGGAGCTGCACATGGTTCACGTAAGCACAGATTCAGACGTTGAGAACAAGATTGGTGTCGTTGGGCTCCTCTACGAGACTGGCCAACCAGCTGCTTTCCTTTCCAAGGTAACTTCTTCATGTGCATATTGTGTGTTATCGAATATATTGATTATAATGAGGATCATAAGCATATCTAGTTAACTTCTTTAAGAATGAAAATTGGATTTTCTGAGCATTAACTATGTACGTCATAAGAAAATTTAATCACTTGAATTTTATGACCATTGAAAAGTCATGACACCAAAGTAAGCACCATTAATCAAAAATCTCCAATAATTCGCAGAGCCAATGGTTACACTGGTCAATTTAGCTCAAGCTTCCATATTTCACTTTTGATGTCATTTTCTCTAAATATTTTGATACCATAAATTACTGCTTTCATTAATTTGCGAGTAATTTTCTCGAAGTAATACTAAATTTATTAGGACTAGTTCGCAAAGTCAATTCACAAGGGCACTTAATGGAAAACTTGTTCGCTCGTAATTGGGCACTAATACTAAGTAAATCAATTTTAGGATCATTTTAGTATTGCCTAGAATCCCTTATTTCTTAATGTATCAGTGCAAAATCAGATGCCTCCAATTGTGAGGGATGTGGTCCATTGGTATTACAGTTAATGGAGAATCTACGGTCCATGGTTGACCAAAAGGGCGAGAGACAGATGGGCATGATTGATCCAACAGAGATCAAGATGTGTGGCAAGAGCTACTTGAGATACATGGGCTCTCTCATCGTCCCTCCTTTTGCACAGAAGGTGTCATGTGGATTGTCAACAAGCAGGTAATACAGGCCCAAAAACACACTTTCTACCCGTAAATTTTTATGTTCTTCCATGGTCTGTCAACCGAGGGTCTAGGCTTGCTTAACCCTTGCATTTGATAATCCAACAGATAGGCACTGTATCAAAGGACCAAATCAAGCTGCTCAGAGAGGCTGTTAATGATGTAAGCACACTATTTTCTTGTTTACATGAATCTAGCGGTCCATGATGCTCGCCTAACTCTAAGTTGAGACTGTCATAGAAATCACAAGTCGCGGAATCAAATGAGTAATTAGAATTCATAAATCATTTAGGAATAATCAATAAAATAAGGGGTAAACTTGCCTAGTTAATCTGGTTAGGTTAGACATGGCAATGAAACCTTTTTGGTTAGGGCAATGGACAAAGTAAAAATAGTATGACTTAGTTAGAATTGAGCATTAACTCATCATTTGTGAAAGGGTCGTGGTGTCCTCAAAGCATGATCCAAAGTGGAGATCAACCATATTTAATTCTAATTAAATCTACATTTGGATGACATGCGTAGCTTGTCACCCACTAATTAGAAACGTGGCTGGAGGAAGACATTATCCCTTTTTGGAGATGTATTGACATCCGATGACAAATTCAAATTGCAGTATGCAGAAGAGAACGCCAGGCCTGTGCAACCACTGAAAAGAAGAGAGATCCACCTCTACCAACCAAATGAAGGAGCAACGCCAAATTAACCATTTTTCGAACCATCGTTGTTCTTTACTGGCATTAAGGTTGCTTAAATTCACCCTGCCTCATAATCGATGTATCAACCTCGAACATTGGGCTTTTACCCCTCAAAACATGATCTCACTTTGACACGATTATAATATAGAGCGATCAAACTTCCACTCAAAATAGGATTTTTAGAAAAAGGGTGAGGTACAAAGGTGTGTGAAATTAGCAGCGATTCAAGATAGGTCGCTTCCGAAATTGGAATGTGGAACCTTACCAATAGATTTCGTTTTCCAAAAATTGGATTGAGGAACTAAACCAATTGCATTGGAAGTGGACTATAACTAAAGGCTGGTTTGCCATTCTATCTGAGATCCGGATTTGTTGATTTGTTTTGTAATAATCATATAATTGATATGAGGTAGTACTCTGTTAGCTAATGACAAGTGAAGTCTTGCTAGTCGAGGAATTGAACCAATTGCATTGGAAACAAACTGTAACCAAAGGTTGATTTCCAGTTTTACTCGAGAGCCTAATAATTGATATTAGATAGTATTTTGTACGACAAGTGAGGACTTGTAGACCGAATGATCTTATTCACCTATTTCAAGCTGGAGATCTCAAGTCCCATTCTTCCTAATTGCATCTCTCTCACCACAATGTGTAACGGGTATCTCAATGCGCCTCAGGACGAGACCAACATCGCACATTCCATGACAAAGTTTGGTTGGATAAATTCCATAAGAGAAAAGTATATTAGAAGTATCAAAAATTGTATGCGATACTTACTTTAGTGTTCATAGTACTTGCTAGATTACTTAAGTGCCTCTGATAAGAAATTTCGAACAAAATATATACGTGGTATTTATAATTAAAATTTTAATCTGAGTTGACATTTTAAAAAACTGATCTAAATGGCAATTTCATGTGTACATTTCTCCTCATCTCCCTCCACGTCATTTTTTTTTGTTTTTTTCTATTTGTTTAACTCCTTTTTCTCCCTTCTTCGCCCTCGCCACTTCATGCTATGCACGGACTCCTTGGCTATAACTTCACCAATGCTCGCCCATCACCACCCAAAACCCATGAGCCGCGCCACAACCTCAGCAAACGACGCCAAGAATCAATGAATGACATGACCAAATCTGTGACAGGTTGGAGAGAGATGGTGAGGAACGACATGGTTTAGACATGTGAGAAGAGTGTTCTTCAGTCAAGATCGCTTGGTCTCAAATTAGAAAAGCCATGAAACACGTCCATCAATCAATGAACGCCCAGATTGGACGGGGCGCGCAAACCTCACCCAGACATTTCATCGAACACCTAAGGTACAACAACCAGAAAGCATTCGGGGCGCAAATTTAGACTAGAACCAACCATAACTAGAAAACGACACTAGGAATACATAGAGAAAGGTATGAGCAGGCCTAGAACAAAGCCCAAACTGGGGCCGGCGAGCCCCGTTCCGCCAATTCGGCAAAACAGGGGAAAACGAGCTCCTCCCCGTGTCGCCGAGGATGGAATCGACCAAGCCTCCGTTTTGTAGTCGGGTTTTTCAACGAATCGGCTCCAATAACGGCGGATTTTGAGGTGGTTTTGATGAACTGCTCAGACAAGAAGCGAGTGGGAAATTCTTTGTTGTGCTCCTTTTTTCCCCTCCGCCTCCCCTTTCTTTCGGTCGTGCAGCAAGAAATTGATTTTTCTTGCTAAACAACATCATTTTGGTTCGTGTGGACAAGTTGAACTCGTTAAAGACGTCGTCATTTTATGCAGAGTCAGACCGTGAGCAAGCCACGTCATCAGAAAAAATATTAAAATATTATCACATTCGATGTCGGAGGTATCATTCAAATAAACAATTTTTTTTTTCAAAAAAATAATACTTAAATTGATTCGAAAAAATACTTTAAATATTAAAGTGAAAATCGTACGTAACTTTTTACACTTCTAGTACTTTGAGATTGAACTCGCTATGACTTGAATCTTGAATTTTGCTCTTCCTCCTTCGACCTATGCTTTAATTTGAAATCTTATCTTGATGTTTGGGCTGCAAACTTACATGCCCATCAAATATATACCGAAGGATTTGCATACACAAGTTGATGCACCGTGGTTGAATAGTGCTCATTTATCTGTAGTTCGTTTAGCGGAAAACCTGGTGTTTCACGCTAAATCGAACCGGGCATGAGGAGGTTTTGACCCCAGCAGTTCATTTATTGGTGGAACATAGAGATGAAAGAGGACAAGGGACAGAGGATCCTTGTCTCTTTGCTAATGTCGAGTGTCACTTTGTTTCTACGTATATCCAATCCCTATCCACACTCTTATCTACCCGGTAGAAGGTGTCCAACAGAGAGATGCCGGTTATCCTATACCTTTAAGATGTGTACATAATAAATAGATAAGTGATCAATTTAGAGATATTGCTATAAACTCATAGTGCTATATATTGCATATAGGCACCTAAATTTTGACATAAGGCATGACCCAAGTTGACAGAAAATATTACTTACTTAAAGTTCTATCGAATGGTACGATTGAATTGTGCCCATCAAGAGTTTTGCAATGATATCCTAGTTGCCCACATTGGATTGTTGAATCTTAAAATACTGTATCTTTTAACTACCACCATCCTATCAAGAATTGTATAATCTAACCCAATTGATTAGTTCCACCTTGTTGACCAACTCATAAAATTTTTGATGTCATAACAACTATGGCAATAAGATTTTTAACAAAGAACTTATCATTACTTTTGACAACGGTTATTTGCTCGACCAATTTTTGGGATGTATCGATCCTAAAATTTTCTCTAAAATCCAACCGCATTTTTGGAAAATTTCCCTCGCAAACTTTTTAGAAGAGTGAGACCTGGGTCGGTGGTCAGGACTAAGCCCAAGTATTGCCACTAAAGACTCAGGCATGACTATTAAGGATCCAAACACGGGTGTCAAGGTCTTAGTGCAAGCACCACGTACCTAGACTAGTTGTTGGGGATCAAGTTTGGACACCAATGTCCAATCATCTATATTAAAAAATGATTTCTGATTTTTATAAGAAAAAGTAAATTTTCTGAATTTAATTCCATTAATTATGACTCATTTTTCTTAACGATTTAAGTGTCGGAAAATGAGAAAAAATATTTTGTGACAAAAATTTTTTGGTGAACAAATGAACCCAATAGGGGTGTGCATGGTCCGGGCGGGCGGCTCCCAACCTAGACGGGGAACCGCCCGCTAAGGACCGGTTCCGAAAAATTGGAATCGGGATCCACCCGCTTGTGCGGTCCGGTTTCCGGGTAGATCCATAAAACCGATCTTGACGCGAAACAATTTTGGTTTTCAACATAGAACGGTCGGGTCTATGAGTTAGGAAGGAGAGGAGGAGGTCTATGGTCGGGTTTTCAACATAGAACGGTCGCGAAACAATTTTCCGCGACTGTGGCGGGTGGCGGCCGACGCAAGGGGGCAAATAGTAGCGGCAGAGGAGCAGCAGCGACGGCGTCAACACTCAGGGAGGAATCGAAATGGTGATAAGATTAGGAGGAACCGAGGAAGAGACAAAGAGAGAGAGAACCGAAGACGAAAGGAGTGAGGAGATGGGATCTAATCTAGGATTTTTTTAGTAATTTTTTTTTTTAATATTAAAAAGGTTTCGGTCCGGTCCAGGTGGGCGAGATCCGCCCATGGAACCGGGAACCGGACCGATACCCACCGGTTCCGAAAAATTGGAACCGGGAATCGAACCGGTTCCCTCAAGAACCGCCGGTTCCGGGCGGTTCCGGTCCGGTTCTGGGTATTTTGCACACCCCTAGAACCCAATCACCATAATGCAAATTTTATCTAGCCACTTTATTTGCATGTTGACCCAATCTTTATTCCACAAGCAAAGGTGCACATACTTTAGGGTTAATACCACGAAAAACTCTAAATTGGTACACACATGACAAATTTATTCTATACTAATTTTTTTTATCTCAAAAAATCCCAAACCGATACACATATGACAAATTTACTCTTAAACTAATTTTTAACGACGAAAAATTCCAAACTAATACACTTATAATAATTTTACTCCAAACTAATTCGTTGATTGACAAAACCCTCAAACAGGTATATTACCTTCTATTAAATTTGATTAATATCACGAAAATCACAAAACTAATACCTATGACAAATATATGGTAAAATCTCAAATTAGTATATTCATCAACAACTACGTATCATTCAACTCAACAATTTGGTGGTAAAATTTAACAGAAATGAGCATAAAATAAATTTGTTACGGGTATACCAGTTTGGAGTTTTTAGAGGTAAAAAAATTAATGTTAAATAAATTTATAACTTGTGTACCAGTTTGAGTTTTTATATTGTGTTAACTCTATAATTTAACCGTGCATCCTGCAAGGAAGAGACGCATCTTCAAATCCATTCTGTGTAAGAGTAAAGGGCCCTATAAAGATCTCCCTCATTTCTGCATTATTTATTTTTGGAAGGTGAACACTTCAGAAAAGAAAAGGTGAGATTTCGGTTATCTTTTATGTGTTTATTTACTCTTGGTTTATTTCAAAGGGTAGGATGATACCCACTTCTGCAAAAGAAGGCGCATTCAAAACCACAAAGTGGAACATATTCTTCAAGAAATTTCAGATGAACAACTTCGCCTGCTCACTACAGGAACACGCTTCGGAAGCTCACTACAGGAACATGCTTCGGAATCTCATCTTTGTTTCGACCAAAAAAATCTCATCTTTGCAATCAAATTTGGCTTTTGCGAGTCGAATGAAAAATACTAATGCAGGTCTCACAAAAATATTGCATCAATCCGAGCTTCTCGACCAGGTATGAGTCAAGAAGTTAATCTAAGAGAACCGAAGAAAATACTAATGCCCTTTGATTTGATCGAAGCTGCCATCAGAAACCAGTATCTCATTGTCGACACACTTGAACGATGACAGGTTATGGCCTCCCTTGGTAACTATAAGAATTTAAACCGCATCCAGGACAGGCATAAGCATAACTCAAGCGACTAGCAGACTTTTATTGAATCTGACGCGGTTACATAAAGCTGTCATTAGCCAAAAACCATAAAAAAAAAAAAAAAAAAAAAAAAAAAAAAAAAAAATCAGGGATGAAATTAGCATCAGGGATGAAATTAGGCAGCCATGCGTTTCAGGACCGTGAGAAGATCGCTAGAAGTATCGGTTCTATTGGCAAGGTTAAATCACTCTAAATATCGACAATTGAAAGATCCCCTCTGATCAAATCAAAATAATTTTTGAAAATATGACAAGTTACAGACAAAAATGAGCTGCTCTGTGTATCGAGCAATGTTCGCCAACAATTATGGTTAGCAACATCTGAAATAATTAATTAAAATTCACTGTTGTAAGAACCCAAGCAATTGAAAAGGTCATCATCACTTTCATCAGACTTCAAAGAATTATGAACCTCAGCATCACCTTTGCCATCTTCATCTCCTATTTCCTCATCTTTCTCGAGCTTTTCTGCAGGCTTTTCTGCTTCCTCCTGCACCCAAAGAAACATATCAATAAACAGCCTGATTTACCAAAGACAAAACTTGCAGCTTTTACGGCATCAATATTTGAACTCCAGCCCTGTGGACTCAACAACCAATTGCTAGGGTTGCTACCACTTAAGATGCACATACTTCAATTTTAATGTTACATTTAACGACTTCCCTAGGATTATGACCCAACTAGGATTAAACAATAATTTAGCAGGTCAAAAAGCAGACTGATTTGGTGTCCGCCTGTGCATCTAGTGACAGTAGATAGTCAAACTCATTAAACTGATTCACTGATTTTTTATCATGGAATAATGTACAAGTCAGCGATGAGCCAGGGGAACCAATCCCTCTATGCAATGCGAGTGAAAATAACATATGCCACTCACCCACCATTCCATTTGTTGTACAAAATATGAATTCATCATTTACTGTATCAACCAGATTGTTACCTAAAATACAAAACTTGTACAGCGTGAGACACAAACCTTAGCCCTCCACTTTTAAATGTGCACACTCAACATCAGACCTACATGATTTTCTGGCAAAATTTCATACAGGTATACCATTTATCGTCACTGTTTTCATCAAGCCATCAACGACCACACAAATGGCAGACAAACCACTGGAACAGGTTGAACTGTCAACTCAAACAATTACTTGACCAAATAGTCCACAGATCTAGTTTGACAGCTGTGCACACATCAGTTTAAAAGCTTTTTCTTTTATACATACATTGGATTCAGGTGATGACTCCCCATCCTCTTCCTCAGCTGTCATGCTTGCTGAAACATCTTTACTTGACTCTTTCCCTGCTCGGGCAGCAGCTTGGAGACGCTCAATCACTAATTCAAAATGAGAATGATCTGCAGAAATAACACGATATAATGGACATTCACTTACATAACATCTGATTTCCTGCTAAAATAAGAAAAAGTATACCAAAGATCTAACTGAACAATTTGGTTGTGGTCTGTAGGGGAATATCACACATTGACAAGTCAACACCTGACAGGCCAAAGAAGATACTCCAACATTGCTTAAGACAGGCAACCCATGACATTTTTAGACAAGCACAATTCTAACGCAATAGAGAAAGACAACTAGTTTTCAGTAATGATTGTCGATGAGAAGTTCCTGAATCTGGTATATCCCATGCAACCCACAAAGAATGACTAAAACCAGGGGAAAAGAGCAGGGTGAAACCATTTCAATTCGCAGCTACGCTAATGCACAAAGAAATTGCTCTAGTAATGACATTATGCTTGAAGAAGGTCATGCATAAAGATTCAAGAGAAAGGATCTCTACTTGCAGTTCCAAGTAAAACAACTGACAATAATGTCAAACGTATTATCCTTCAAACCATCTACATCAAAACAAAAATTCCCCACGAACAAATACAAGTGGAGTGGTGTCAAAATAACAAGAGACTCTGCACCAGGACAGGGAGGTCAAAGAAATTACTTGAAAAAATGAGCGGACATTGATAATGGCAAAGAGAATGGGGGAGGTTATTGTGATAATCTGTTATACAATAATATTATGTCTGAAACTAAACATGTAAGAATTATAGAATTGACATGGCTTACAGGCAAAAAAGATAGAAGGTGTCATGCATGCATTGCTATTATCTTCACTGTGAGAATTTTAGTTGAATAATATACTATGAAGCGTGCATAGTTTTGGTGGTTTGTCCATTTTTAATTACCTTTACAATAGGAAATCAGAAAATTATACATGTCAGGTATAGTTAGTTCACAGGGTATATGTAGTAAACATAGTTAAGCTTGTTTAGATTTGATTAAATGATTACTACATATATGGGTCAGTGATTTTATAATTAAAAGTTTAAAGATCTCTCTATTGATGATCTATCAAATTCACTTCATATATTCCATTTGGTTTTTGAAAAATTAACTTTCCTGGTTAAATCGGGTTTTTTTATTTTTCTGATAAAGGTAGAGATATCATTTTCAACACAAAGATTAAGGTGTAAAGAGAATAAATAGTTCAGGACCATCCATTATCTTGTCTTCATTAATGCCACATCATTTTCAAACATTTTTCTCCGATAGCTATGGGAAAAAGAAAATAGACAACGAAGCAGGAGATGTCTCACTGTTTGCACGGCTGGCCAAAGCTTCAGAAAGCCTTAACCGATTTTGACGTTCTTCTTTCTTATATTTCAACTTTATTTGCTGGCGTGTCAATTTGGGGAAGAGTTCCTTAATCATTGAGAGATCCGTTCCAAATTGCCGTATACCCTGGAACAAGTTGTGAGGCATTGAACTAAGTATTGAACTGGTGATCCAGCAATGGGCTGCATTTATGTCTCAGATATAAAGGAACTCTAAACCCCGATCAAAACTGACAATTTTGCTGAAGAAATAATGTACCAATTCTCAATTTAAACAAAAGCAAGAAAGAAAGAGAAAAAAACAGAATTTATTTCAATAAAGATAGAATAGTCTTACTTGCTAGGTGCTGATTCTTTCAAATGCTCAAGCAAAGAGGGGGATTGGGGAAAAAAAATTACCAGGCAGTTCATATGCAACTAATTCCCTTCAGAAGATTAAGATTTACAAAGCAAATAGACTGTGTTGTAATTTGATTCCACACACCTCATAAAACAATTCAGTGTCTTGCTTTGACCACCTAGTGCGCGGTGTTTTCTCCATGAAAGACTGGTAATTGAAAAATAGAGGAGCTGGTTCAGCACTACTGCTTGCTTCGTTTCCTTGCTCAGAAGGAAAACTCTCACCTCCCTTATGAGAAGCATCTCCTTGAGTTGATTTGTCAGCGCTGCATTGATATGCAATTAGACTCCTAACCGCGATGTACTCAGCATAATTTCACTAAGTGCATAATCAATGCAAAAGCCATGTTCCAGGTTTCTACTATCTCTATTTTGGCCGTTTAGCATAAGCACTACAATCAAGTCCAACTTAATGTTTCTGACTGTTAGTCTGGGCATAGGACTCAAATTAAACTGTAGAATCTAAACAGACTCCAAAATTTCTACTTTCAATGAAGAAGTGGCCATGATTTTTCTTCCATTAACTAGGCATTTTGCTAGACATATTAATAAATACTCAAATCAGATGTTATCATTATTATGCAATATCCTGCTCTTGAAAATGCATCAACAGACAATTGCCTATATCAGATATTAAAAACAGTATAAGCAGCTTTTGACTCCTTCCAAGATCTCAGAAGGTTGCAAAAGATATTATGCATCATGAAGGCATGATGCTTCATGTTCACAGCAGACAACCCAGTGCCACAGGGTAATGTTCACTCTCTCAACACAAGCCACCACATATTTTGTTTCTCAAAATCTGTTATTCGAAAAAGAAATTGCCAGAGTTCATCCAATAAGAGCTTCCAAGAAACTATGTATAAAAAAAATCAGCTAAACCAATTATGAACAAACTTCAGGAATAACTTCTTGCATTGTCAAATAAAATAGTAGAGGCAAATATCACAGTGGATTCAGATACCTCTGATTGCTTGAATTTAGTTTTGATGGTTTTGCCTTTTTGACCTGCAAAACAACACACATATAAACACCGGAATGAAGAATAGCAACAAGTCTCTGGATCAGAATTCAAAAAAAAAAAAATAAACTAAAAAATATTATTTTATACCGTTAAACGCTCCTTATGTTCTGCAAGAAGAATTAGATCCTTAATGCGCAACTTTCGATAGTCAATTTCATCCTCTGGGGTTTGAAGCAGAACCTTATCCACTATATAAGAGGTAACGATATGCATGTGGTGAGAGAGAGAGAGAGAGAGAGAGAGAGAGAGAGAGATCAAACAGGAAATTCTCAAACACCCATAGATGTTATTACCACATCTTTTCCCACGTCGAGTAGAGTGAGAGAATTTCTTGCGAGGTTCTCCAGTACTCTTTTCAGATGCTTTATTGGCCTCTTTCTTTCTTTCTTCTCTCTGTTTCTTAGCCAACGGTCTTTCTGGCTTTCTTGGAGTACTTCTCTTCTGAGAGGAATTCTGTGGCCTGTATTCATCGCCTTCATATGGTTCATCTCCATTGGAGGGACTATGAGAATGAGCTTCAGCTGAGTTGTTGCCATCAGTGTGAGCCTCGTCATCAGACGCATCAACAAGTTGGCTTGGAGTAGGACGCTTTCTCAACTGCCTTGATGACATGTTCCCTTCACTCACAGTATTAGACATACAGGATTTATCTTGGATCAAACAAATATCCGACGCAGCCCAAGTTTCTATATGGTGGTGACTCTGCACAAGCCAGTTAAAAGATTAAGTAGGGCCCAAAGATAAAATCAGATGTGCACATTAAAGCATTTTAATAGTAAACTAAATCTTCATCAAATAGCTTAAACTTTCACCTAAATTGCATGTATTATATTAATTTTTACACTGTACCAGATCAGAAGGTTGTGATCACTTCAAAACTAGAGGTATTATAATCAATTTCAATGGCTTGATCCTGACCAAATTCCGGCTTACATGTCACATGAAGATTTAAAAGCATACTATTAAGCCACGCCTTCATAAGCCAGCTTAAACTTTGTGCACTCATGCTTTCTGTCGTAGAGATGTATGCTCATATGCCAAACTCGTACAAATAGTATCAAAAAACAAGACTCCTGTATAGCTGAATCACTAAATGTCTACATGCCAATGTGCTTCATTGCTGTCTTCATACAATTGAAAACCAGCACTTCAGTCAAATGATTACCAAATCAGGAGGCACATCAGAAACATCCACCGTATTTGTTGAGATGAGTGTATCCGAGTGTGATGGTTCATGAAAGGCGGGATTTCCGAAAGTACTATCTTCCAGCGTTACGGATGAGTAATCGAAAATATCATCAGGTATGGAGGCAGGAGCTGAGCCTTGATCAAGATGGGTTTCACACAGAACTAGATCCTGGGGCAGATTACCAGGCTCAACTTCTGAATTAGTGATGCAAAAAGTATGTTTCCCTTCTCCACTTTGTAATTCAGTTTCCAACATATCTTCTCTCTCGGACCTTCCTAGAACTAGCAATTTTGCATAAATTAGACAACAGATGCAGCAAATAAGTGGCAAGTGAACTGCACTCAATAAGCAAAGCCAATACCAATGCCTGATGCAGTGATTCTCTCACACAAACCGTCTGTAGTTTGCACATCAGGAGAAGTCTTTGCTCCCTGCACAGAACCAACATTTATTCACTAAATTAAGGTCAATTATTCCATGTTAAAGAGAGAAATATGCAAACATGTACAGGTAGTCACCTCTGTTTCTGACCTGTCCTTGTCAATACAAGAATCCCCACCAACAGAAGCAGCACCTCGCCCATCAATTGCCATGTCTTGGGTCTCCTTTTCACAGAAACTAGAATGGATGTGAGGTAGTGCAGCATCACTTACACTGGCTCCGATCAATTCAACGTAATCAGAAGCTGGATCATCTGAATCCCTTGTTCCATTTATGTCCCTTGAAGGAAGAATGGCTGTTGTTTTCTGCCAGCAAGGTTGTATCCACCTGACTAGTATCACTAATATCTGCAGACACAAACTTGTTTATATGATCAGCATCAGCAGCAACTTTATTGTGGGACTCATTTGCCTTGCAGTCAGTGAATGAAAAAAAGTGATATGATCACCATTATTCAACAACCACAGGGCAAATGAGTCCCACGATAGATTTGATGCTAATGCTCATCATGAAAACATGTTTCTGTCTGCAGATATTAGCAGTACTAGTCAAGAGAATGCAACCTCATAAAACAGAACCCAAAACTCAGCTAAGACATGGGCATTTGTAAAACCTCAAGTGTGATAAAATTGGGGCTTAGGCTTGGGTTGAAAACTTGCCACAAGCCTTGAGCGTGATAAAATTGTGAAAAGTGCCACTTGGTTCAGACAAACATTAACTCAGTTTGATACACAGAAAGATGACAAATAAAATACATATCATAGTTCATACCACTGGTTGCAAGTGGCTGGGGGAGTATATTGCTAATGAGATCATCATCCATCCCTGCATCCATCTAAAGCCAAAAGCATCTTCTAGGTTAGAAATCTATGAAGCATTGTAGTGCAACACATTTAAGTCAGTTATATTTTGTCCAGCTCACCTCTCCATTAAATTCTTCAAAGACAAAAGAATCCTCAACATTTTGATTTGGCACAACCACATCAGAAGGTAGGGCATCTGAGGTACCAACATCCAGTTGAACCACAAGTTCAGATGAAGTATTCACCAGTCCCATGTGGTCCACTGCCAGTTGTGAACTTTCACTGCTCCTAGGCACCATTTTCTCAGAGCTATCAAGTGAAACCAAAGGTGAAGCATTGGGATCTGTCAACCTATCATCTTTGGGACCAATGTTCTCTGATGACTTTGTCGTGTCTGACACAGCAGTACTTGGTGATACAGCCTCTTTCTGGTCTTTACCAGGAAGGACTGAAGTACCCGATGAAGATGTTGGCTTTCTCAATGCCAGTCTTCCCTTGGGTTGAAACTTTCCAGCAGCAGTACCTAGCAAGAACTTGACATTAACCCCCCCAAAATCATGCTAGATATCAACAGTAAGTCACATTAAAGAAAAAAACCTTCTTACCTCGCTTTACTGCAGGTACAGGAAATAAATCTTCAAAAGGATCCATTTTGACAAGCTTCAAGTCTGTTGCCACAGTCAGAAATATCCTATATACTAGTCAGAACTTGCATTTCTTAAAAACATAGACAAGCTTTCTTCAAGAGGCTCTGAAAATAAGCATTGAGTGACAACTGGAGAGACCATAGACGTAAACGAAGAACCGTTCTAAAAATTCCCAGAACCATGATTCCACCTTGAACATATCTATTTTTCATTCTCTGAAAATCCCCAAGAGACAACAAAAAATGGCCAAATATTGCAATTCCTCTAAGAATCACCAAAAGCAGAACGCGACTTACCAGCAATTTTCTTTCTCACATACCTCCTATGTCATATAATGGAAACAACCTCACAGAGCCACAAGCACGAACGGAATTAATCTCAGAGGCAGGGCAAGCTACTTCGGTATCAGCAAAGAACAGACACAAGAAGCTATTTCGGGTTGCCAAATAGTAGTACACCTCGAAACCCAATTCAACAATACCCTTGCCTCGCCACAACTAACAGAACTTCCCCCAAAACTCACAAACCGACTTTCCAACGCTCGATCTCAAGCTCTCGATTCGACCTTTCTTATTCTAGAAAAAAAGACAACTAACACTGTACGGCAAGCCACGTCAAGTCGCATAAAGCCCCCCGACTTTCTGATCCCAGGTATGCCAAGCCATCATCATCACCGCTCAGTCTCAAAACCCAAAAAGAGAAAAGCTAAAAAAATTGGCATTCGCTCAATGAAGACAATCCAAGACCTCCAATTCCACAAACCATGACTACAGACAATCCACGACATCATCGCTTTCCCCAAAAAAAAAAAAAAAAAAAAAAAACTCATCGCGTCTAACGAATGCATCATACGTATATCGCTTTGGCCCGACTTGCCCAATTCTTGCAGAACTTTCTCCCTTCACACCCCCGTTTTTTTCTCGGCAAAAAGCTCAGAAACCACCAAGAAATACTAACACACAGCGAAAGAAGAAGCAAGAAACCGTGCATCAGAATTTACCTAAAGGAGCAGAGCTGCGCGGTGGGTCGTGGCTAGGGTTTACGCTCGAAGCCGGCGGGATTCGAAACGAAACCTGGACGTGGAAAAAAAAACAGCGGATGGAAACGGGGCTGATTCCTTGCACTTCCCGAAGAAGTCGTCGTCGACGACTGACGACCGCCGGCGAAAACGGGCTGCGTACTACGGCGGCGGCGGCGGCGGCGGCGGTGGCGGTGGCGGTGGCGGTGGCGGAGGAAAAGGAGCTCCTAGATTTTCTTCGTACGACCGTCCGTCCCCGCGCGCGCGCGCTCCCACTTCTCCTCTTCGGGGAATGCGGATTCCTCTTCAGCGGCGTTGAGCCGAGGGGAGAGGGGAGGGGCCGAAATGGGCTTTCTCTAAATGTGGGCTTCCTTTGCGCTTCATGGGCTTTAAGGTTCCTATTGCTACTACTCATGGGCTGAGGTTTGTAATAAGTGGGCTTTATTGTCATCTCGTGGCTTCTTTGGTGAGCAAGCTTGTGGGTGTCAATTGATGGGCTACGATTAAGGGGGCTAAATCAAGTGGAGGAGCCCTTTCTGCCATTGGTTTTAATCAGGGATAAGTGCATTAAAAATCTTGAAACTTATCTTAAAAATATAATTAAATCCTAAAACTTTCGAAAAGTACAATTAATAACTAAAACGTATCACAAAGTGAAATTAAATTCTCAAACTTTTAAAAAGTACAATCAAGTCCTAAAACTTATCGAATTAATCTAATTTAAGTCATTCCATTGATTACACCTTTTAAAAATTTTGGGATTTAATTGTATTTTCATGACAAGTTTTAGGATTCGAATTGACCTTTTAAAAGTTTTAGGATTCAATTGAACTTTCGTGACAAGTTTTAAAACTTAATTATTCTCTTTGAAAATTGAGGACTTAATTATTCTCTTTGAAAGTTTTAGAACTCAATTACACTTTCGTAATAATTTTTGGACTTACAATACACTTATCCCTTTTTATTATTAGGTTTTCCCTCTGTATTATCATTGTCTTTATGCATATGATGCGAAAGGGATCTTCTTTATGCATATGATGCAAAGGGATCTTAGCTGTGCCACATCACTTGGGAGAAGCTCTCTAACTTTGCTTTATAACTGTTGTGACCCCCCTCACCTCTCAAGACATCTTTTGAAGCTGAGACCCCTAAATTGGTATCAAAGCTAGGTTAAGGTGGATCCGGGCATAATGCGAAAGGAATTTTAGCTGTCCCACATCGCTTAAGAGAAGCCTCTGACCTGCTTTATAACCGCTGCGACCCCCTCACCTCTCACTACGTCTTTTGAGGCTAAGACCCCCGATATACCATACCCTATTATAATTGGTGTTCCTTTGAAACCTATTTTGGAGCCTACCTTGTTTTTCCGATCTAGTTCCAGCATCTACCATGTTTGCATTAGAACATATTTTGCTACCACCCAATATCCTATATGGTTTCGAATTTTACATAAACACACAAGAAAACAATAGCTTGATCCTCCTAATTTGTATTAAAACATTAAGCACATGTAATCAATAAGTACATGAACTTTTTGACTAAATAAAAAAAAAAAAAAAAAAAAGGTTCACAAAGCTAATTATCATAAACAAACATCCAAGACAAAGTAAAATTCTCGACGTTGCATAAACATTAGTAGAAAATATGGGTCTAATATTAGTTCCATTCCCATAATTACTACAAGAAGCTGTTCATTTATCTAAAATGGCTAAAAAATCTTTTTTTAACACTAGTAAAACCGATTCCAAAATTGGTCCAATTGGTTTAGTTCCTAGGTGGGACTTTACTTTGAATTGGGAATCGGACCAATTTCAACCGTTTGGCAAAAAATGGAACCAATTCCCGGACCAATTCAAATAGGAGCCTATTCCTAGACTTGTTTTCCGGGTGGTCTAGTATGGTTCTAGAATAAACTCGATCCGGTCGCACACCTCTATTTAACATTATTAACATACAATACACAGTATGCCACGTATGCAATATATTGACGTTTGGAAGTTTAAGTAAATATGTTATTTCAATGTAATGAACACGACACCATCATTTTGCTATATTTGTTGTCGTATTTTATTGTATTTATTGGGCTAATATTGGCAGTAAATGTGAGGTTATTTACTGAACATGGTGAAGACGTGTGCGACAGCATGTGCTTTAGATAAATCAATTGTGGATTAGAGAGAAAAAAGATAAAGCCGTAGGGAAAGGCCTACTTGCAGATATTATACCAGAGCACTAACCCAATTTAAGGGTTTAGTGGGTCCACAGGGGTCTGAAGTTTATCTCTTGGCATTGGTGATGGGTCAATTGAGAGATTGACATATGTAGAAATAAATTAAACAGTTGTAATTTTCAACTAATGGGCAAAATCATGAATATGAAGAAGAACTTCAAGAGGGCTAGGGAAAAAATGAAAATTCTTGAATTGTTACTGGAGATACCTAGCGAAATAAATGTGGAAGTTTTAAACGAGGTAGAACCATAAAGGAGGAGGAAAAAGGCACTAGCTATAGCCAATGTGAAGATAATGCAAAGTTTGGGAGAGAATACTTTGAGTGCAATGACTATAATTGGAGTTCTATCATGAGTGATGAGCAGTTAGAGAAAGAAGTGGCTGTAAGAACTAAGAGCACACATGATGAAACCCG
This sequence comes from Eucalyptus erythrocorys, assembly GCA_014182555.1. Taxonomy (NCBI): domain Eukaryota; kingdom Viridiplantae; phylum Streptophyta; class Magnoliopsida; order Myrtales; family Myrtaceae; genus Eucalyptus; species Eucalyptus erythrocorys. Next base: position 23,210,755 of record CM024597.1, read on the forward strand.
GGAGAAGTACACTAATGGTGCTATAAGTTGTGTACGGCGCTCACTTTGGTGTCAAAGGTTTCCATCGAATTACTTAAGTGCCCAAAAATTTGAAATACGCTCACTTTGGTGCCAATGCCGATCTGATCGGCCGGAAATCCGACGTGGCTTTTTTTTTTTTTTTTTATTAATTTCTTATGCTGATGTGGCTCGCCGGAGTTTCCTTGGATCATTTAGGCCTTCAAACAACGTCATTTTAGCGTCCTAACACCAAAATGACGCCGTTTGGTGTCTCCCCCAATTCAAACCCTAAATCTCGACGACCCCCGCGCTCAACAACCGTGGCTTCGACCCCAACCCTGACCCCGACGATGGCCACTCGGCGGCCGCAGCCTCAACCTCGACCCCGACCTTGACCCCGACGACAACGACGGCCACTCGACGGCTAAGTCGAAGGCTGTGATCTAGCCGGTGCTCAGGGAGGCCGCTGACGAGTGCGCCGCCATTGATGTCTCCCTCTCCATCTCCGATCTCCCCAACGAGTGCCTAGCCTGCGTCTTCCATTACCTAGGCTCTGGTGACTAGGGCTGGTGCTCCCTCGTGTGCCGTCAAGGGCATCCAAAAAGCACCGAGCAATGGCGGTTGAGCGAGCAACAGTGGCCCAGTGACGGCGGAGGCCGAGCAACGACGGCCAAGCGAGCTAGGTCGGAAATATCCCCAAATGAGTTAAACGGCGTCATTTTTATGAGGCCATCCATGTAGGACGGCAAAACGACGTCGTTTTCTTAAGGAGGACTGAAAACGATATCGTTTGAAGGCCTTGTCGATGTTTTTTTTTTTTTAAAAGCCACGTAATCATTTTGGCTGGAATCTTTCGCTAGTGACCAAAATCTTTCGTCGGTAGCACCAAAGTGATCATTTTTCCTCCGATTTGGCACTTAAGTGATCCGACGGAAACTTTTGGCACTAAAATAAGCGCCATACACAACTTATGGCACCATTAGTATACTTATCCCGATGAAACCCTGTAAACACTTATTTGATGGGAAAATTATCCATATAGTCTTAAACATATTGTACTTTTGTCAATTTAATCATAAACTTTTCAATTTTCTCAATTGATTCATAAACATTTTTATGTTTTGCTAATTGAATTCATCAAGTTAATTTTAATCAGAATCGCCTACGTAGCACAGACGATATGACATGGATAATTTTTTAATGATTTTTTTTAAATTTTTTTTCTAACCCTAGTGAGCCCTCACTGGCCGTGAGTGAGGACTAGCAGCCCTCTCTTAGTCTAAGTGAGGACATCGTTGCCTTCGCTAGCCACGGGCAATGACCTCTACACCCTTGCGTGGATCCAAGCAAGGGTTGCAATGCCCTTGTTGGCCAAAGGGCAAGGGTTGTGGCCCTAATTTGGATTTGGGTGAGAGCCAATGCCCTCACCTATGGCCGAGAAGAGTTGGCCTGTGACCTTGTTGGCTTGGAATTAAGAAAAGAAAAAGAAAAAGACAAATAATTCAAAAAATATTAACACATTATTAAATATTATCCACATTAGCACTAGCCATGGCTCATAAGATGGTTGGCTTTGACGTTGGTGATTTCTAGTTAAAATTGACCAAATAGAATCAACTGGCAAAATATGAATACATTTAGGACTTTTTAGATAATTTTCCTCCCATTTGATGGCCTTAAGCAATTTGAGGAAGCTATCAATAAATATGCAGTCATCGAAAGAGTTAATATTGATTTTATCAAGAATAACAACGTGAGAATTAGGGCCAAATGTAAGGTTAAAAATCGTAACAGACTTATTTATGCTGCTAGAGATAACAACACAACCTCGTTTGTGATAAAAACCTTCAAAGATGAGCATGTGTGCACTTGATCTCCCCAAGTGAAGAGGATTGCATATACATAATTGGCGTCACATGGCTCAAAGTTTCCTTTCTCATTGGTCAAAAGGGGAGGGGAGATCAGCAGTCACGACACCTTTTGCGCGTTACCACTAATGTCCTACACTATCTATAGAATATTCTGACTTAAACCATAATTAATCCACAGCACACAAGATATGAAAGTTCTCAATTAGCGAGCTTGTCATTATAACCTAATTAAAATGCTAATAATTAAGAAATCTCTTCACTTGAGGTATGATCCTACAGAGGTTCGCTCACAGTGTGACTTAAACTCATGACTTTGTAGAAAAAAAAAAGTGGTTCTGTCTTAAGCCAATCACTTTGGTGGTGGCGTTCTAATTCTTGACTTGGGAATTGTCTGCTATGTCCGTATAGGATATATAATATACAATGTTATATTCGAACAGACAGATGCTCAAAGTGATTAATATCATAGAATCAAGAGAATCTTGGTGCCTTCATTTATAATTACACGACAGAGCTATGTGTAAAAATATTAATATATGATGTTCAAATCGGGTAAATTCATGAACCTTGACCTCATATCTGTGCATGCACCTCCTTACTTTACGGGAATCAGCGTCAAACAAAGAATCATTTCAAACCGTGTCCTCAATTAAATGGCTCGAAAGGACATGATTGATCATCGATCTCTTGTCTGGGCCTAATATTGTTAAATTAGACTAACCATTCCATGAAAATATTTAGGGTTTTTTTTTTTTTTTTTTGGGGGGGAGAAGGCGGGGGCGCGGCAGATTTTGTTATTGTTTCTTTATTCCACATCAGCATTGAGTTGAACAAATATGTTAGACTGTTGGTGTGGCGTTGAGGGAAAAAAGTACATAAAAAAATAATAAATTGATATCATTCAGTCATAAATTTTTTAATTGGATCAATCATTCTTTAGTATTTTTACATTGATACTAGTCAAGTTCATCTAACAAATTTAGGCAAGAAATTGTTGACATGAAAGCCAGCTATTCTACGTTGCATGACTGGTGTTAATAGGGATATTTTATAAAGAGTTCAATATTTTTTGAACTTTTCATTAGTTTTCTTCTTATCTTTTCCTTCTTTTCGTTTTGGTATCCTTTCTCTTTTCTTTTTTCCTTATTTCCTCTTGCTAATTGCCAACCTCCATGATGGTCGACGCAAGTCACTAGTTGTTAGTGAGGGGCGAGGGCCAAAATGCTTTCATTGGTCTTTAGCAAGGGCTAGAGAGGGCTGGGTGAGGGTCCCTTCACCGGATCCAGTGGGAGGACCTTCACCCAACCCTCGCCATAGCTCGGTAAACCATCGCCATCGCTAGAGGTCCATGAGGGCATCTTGACCCTCATCATGGCCTCCTTGACCTTTGGTGATGGCAAGTGGTCTCGCCCAACCTAGGCCAGCCCCACTTGTAGTCGTTGATCTCCACTTGCCATCATAGAGAGTGGCGACTAGTGAAGGAAATAAGGAAAAAAGAAAAGAAAAGGAGAGAAGAAAAAAAAAGAAAAAATAAAATAAAAGAAGGAAAAGAGGAGGAAAAGATAAGAATAAAGGGAAAGAATTTTAAAAATATTTGAAATTAATTAAAATGTCTATGTTAGTGCCAACCATTCCACGTATCATTATTGGCATTTCCATCAACAATTCTGGCAAACCTTGGACTTTCAACTTACGGGTGATATGGAGTGGCTACAGCTAAAACTGAATATTTCATAGCAGGTCTAGGACCTTTATGGTAGAGTATAAAGGAAGTCGCTAGCGTTGGCCACCCTTTTTGACCTATTAACCTATTCAAATAAAAATATTTCGACAATTGTTTTGTTCAAAGTCAAGTATATAAGCATTATTTTGTGTATAGGAATATAATTCGGGCGGTTTTACTCAATCCATTGCATAGTTAGGGGAATATGTGGTGCCGAGTAGTGGAGGCATAGTGGAAGAGTCGTGCGAACTTACATAGAAAGTAATGTGAGCTCTGGAAGCAAGAATAATGGAGGAAGTCGTGGTGGTTAAGTTCACCAACCGAATCCCATGTTGCCAAAAAAATGAATCGATGCTTTGCTTTACTTTGGTTCGGATTGGTACTAACGTGCCCTACTACTGCCGATGCTGGCGTCTATCGTGACGATACAAAGCTCTCCTACGCCTAGAAACGATCCACAAAACCTCACTTATGCATAGACTCTCCAATTTCCATTACCACAGGAAACAAAAAAAATTTAAAAAAGAAAAGAAAAAGAAGAATCAAGAAAATCCCAATTTCTCCCCGCTCAGTTAGAAACACAAGAGAAGTTACTATTCATGTATTTTTCAATGGCATAATTCTGTTAAGTCTAACCTCTTGATCTATAGAGGTAATTCTGATTGAAAGCCAAGTTAACATAGTCGGTGGGTTTTCCTTTTTTTTTATTTTTGGTCAAAATAGTTGGTGGAATTTGAATAAACGACTTTCAGGTTTTGAATGGAAAGTTTCTCAAGGATGCTTGGATAAATTATGCCAATCCTAGAGGTTCGTAGATATTATCCAAATAAAATCAGCTGCAACGCCGATCGTGAATTTAGATCACGAGAATATGACTGCATATGTTGAAACTGTGAACAAGTTTTGTGTTTAGAGACGCACAACATAAAATTAGCGGGCTAACTTCTATTTTTCTCTACTACCATTGAAGAAAAGGACAAAAAGGAGAACAAGAAAAGTCAATCTTGCTGTTAGAAGACAACACAGGACACCAGCCGAAGCATAAATGCACATGTTACTTGGAGAGAGAGAGAGAGAGAGAGAGAGAGTGGAGCTACTTGAAGCTGCATGTGTATTGCTGATGGAAGTCAATAAGCCCATTAAAGATTGGGAAGAAAAAGAATCAATCGATTTCTGTGTTGATGAAGGACCCGGACTTTTATACACACCCTCGCATCGATCTTACAGAAAAAATACATAGTTCTTTTTAAATTAACTATTCACTTACAAGAAAAATTATACCGAAATATATCTGGGTAAATTTATAAAATAATTTTGTGAGCATATAATATATGTTACAGTACACTAAAATTGTTAGATATGATGAGACAAAGGTAATATCTAGATAAAACTTTCACGATATATCGATATAGATATAGTTTATTGTAATGTAACAAACTTACTGAATATTATTATTATGTGATTTGTGTTGAAAACTGCGGGATAGCTTTGCTAATATAACTGATAAAAAAAAGCTCCCCTAATATAAAGTGGATGGATGAGTGTTAGACTAATTCCTCGTGGTTCTTCAATCCATCTGAACATGCTTCTGTGGTCCACTAGATTTTTTCTGCTATGCTCTCCAACAGCAAGCATGTGTCCATATGTTAGTTCTTCCCCTCAATGAGTGTCTTTAATTATTGGCAGATCATAGAATATCGTCACCATTATTGGATGTTATTTTTGTATTGGGAAGACAACCGGGTACTATCTTTTACAAGCAAAATGAAATATAAGAAAATGACCAAAGTGAAAGGTCAACTGCCCATGATTTCACTGGTTAACTAATGGTATCTTTTGTAAGAAAATCAAAGATCTAATACCCCTATATGGTACTTAGAATACCTAGACTCAAACCAAAAGCACATACCTTGTCCGTATAAATCTGACGTAAACTTTCTGTCCCGTGGATTAATAAACCATAAGTCTTTCAGCCTTAGAATTGGAGAGAAGACCACAACCTATTTGTCTCTATAGTAAAGTATTATCCTACACTAACCGTCCAACCACGTTTTTTTATTGAAACCAAGGTGTGCTAAACCAATATAAGTTGATCACTCGAGTATATATGACCTATCTAGTATTGTCTCGTATGTTCAATTTACTTCACAACAGTCTATCTATCAGAAACTTTAGATGTTATGCTGCTAACCCTTATAAGAATTTCCAACAATCTCCATTAGAGTGTGTCCTGTTGCATTTGATATTTTCACAACAAAGTATCATTATCACTTTACTTTAAACTATATACTCTAATACATGCATGAGCTAGAACTCATTAGCGCGTTATAGAGTGCAACATGTATCGCAAATATCTAAATATTCAACTCAACTACAGTTTTTGCATGAGTTATTTATCATTTTTTAATATAGATGGGGTGCTTAGTTACGTCCCTATCGGAAATATTCAGCAGGTCGCACTGAGATCTGCAAGAATAGAATGATCAGCTAGCTAGCTTCCGAGTTGGTAACTTGGTATTAAATTGGTGGGACGAAATGGGTGGCCAATCAAGCAGGAATTGGCCAAACTGACTGGAACCATGTATAATATAATATAAGCAAAGAAGGAAACGGAAAATGGAGTGAGGAGCACATATTCTGGTGGGGGGTTCCAG